>CM053784.1:762583924-763783924 GCA_028749045.1 Cupressus sempervirens | reverse complement strand
TGTAAATGCAAAAAATGGGTTATTTTGTAATCGAGCCAAAATTATGATGAGTTAGAGGGTGTAATTTGGAGGGATGATTATAATTATAATTTAAAATGCTCCAAAAAAAGAATTAGGTCAATATGCTTTATAGTTAGAAAGTTATTATAATTTTAAGTTTCCTAGAGACCTCCTAAGAGTGTTTCAAAGTCAGGTTTGAGACACTAAATGGCCTCATATAGGCCTAAAAAATGGGGGATGAGTGAAGCCTTCCAATAGGGCTATAGAGAGCTTTTAGAGCTTTCTAGAAATGTAAACAATTTTTCAATTAGAGTCCTAGTTCAAAAGTTATGCCTCCAAGAAGTTGGGCTACCGTTTATGGATTCTTCTAATTTTACACCATCTTTTAATGAGATTTCTGGAACCTTCTATTTTGGTGGTGGATGCCAACTAGTGTATTCTAAAATTTATTCCTAACCCTAAACCAATTGGGGTCTATTTAAGAATATTTCTGGCATTCTAAAGGCAGTTCTTGGTGGAGTTTGGGAGAAGGCACTGTGAGGAGAATTTCTCTCCAGTTTCTGTCTATTGTAAGGCCATAGGAATGTCTTTGGGTCTATTTTCTTTCTACTAAATGTAGTAGCAGATTTTCATTGATAATAATATTTTCTCTTTTTCTATTGTGTTCATTCTGGTCTTGGGTTGTGTCTCCATCAAATGGTATCAAAGCAGGTTATCCTGAGTGTGTAGACAGAGTGCCGACTGTGAGGTAGTTTGCACTAGGACTATGTGGCTATGGGTTTGAGACAAGAAGATGCCTCCATGAAGGGAACATGGTGGAAGGGCCAAAGTTGTTACTTCTGAGGTTGGAGCCCTCCAAAGACAAGTTCAAGCATTGTAGGAGGAGATTCGTAGAGGACTGAATGTTGTTGTAGGTAATGAAAGTGAGGAAGAAAATGACAAAGAAAATATTGGAAAAGAAGGGGAAGGTGAAGGGGAAGTCCTAAATCAAGTAGAGGAGAGGCTTTTTTGGGCCATTTCTAAGCTTGGAAAGAGACCTAAAATTGATGTGGGCATGTTTTTGAGAACTCTAAACCTAAATGAGTTGATCGATTGGATCAATGAACTAGTTGAGTATTTTGAGTATGGGGATATCAGGGACCCAAAGAGGGTTAAGTTTGCAAAGGCCAAAATGAAAGGCCATGGAAAAATCTAGTGGCAAGAAATTCAGCTAGAAAGGAATAGAAGAGGAAAAGTGAAAATCACAAGGTGGGATTGCATGGTGGATAAACTAAAGAAGCAGTTCATTCCTATTGATTACGAGCTTGATTTGTTCAAAAAAATGCAAGGGTTAAAGCAAGCATGAAAATATATTTAGGAATATATAGAGGAATTTTATTGACTACTTATTAGGGCAAGGCATGTAGAAGCTAATAAGAAGAAGGTTTCCCATTACCTCAGTGGGTTACGACCTAGTATTTAGGAGGAGTTAAGTCTGGTTAGAATGACTAGCATTGAAGAACCATACCAATTTTCCCTATGAATTCAGGAGAAGCTAAAAAAAAAGTTTGATAGAAGGCAAAGAGGGTGCGATCAAGGAGGAAGGGGTGGTGGTAGGTAATTTGGAGGCTGAAATGAGACCTAGAAGAAAAATTAAGATGTGGGTACTAGAAGGAACCAAAGGAATGAGGGTTTCAACCACTCTCATGATCAAAACTTTGGAGATCAGAGAGGAAGAGGTAGAGGAAATGGACAAGGTTCAGAAAGAGGAGGCTTCTATGGTACTTTTTTTCATTACAATGAAGAAGGTCATCATGCATTTGAATGCCCTAAATGACAAGGAAGGACAAATAGGAGAGCTAATGGTCAAGTAAGGGTTTCTTATGTGGATGAGGATGCATAATTATCACATTTTAAGGATGTAGAAAGAAAAGAGGTTCTCATAAATGAAAGGGTCTTACTAAGTGGTGAGACTAAACCTGGACAAAGGAGGAGTCTATTTTGTACCAGGTGCAAGTGTGAGGATAAGTGTTGTGATGTGATTGTTGATGGTGGAAGCATTGGAAACTTGGTGTTTGAGGAGATGGTCTCTAAGCTAAATCTTAAGAGGGAGAAACACCCCCAACCCTATCAGACTACTTGGGTGAAGGATGATTGAACCACCTCACAATAGGTGTTCCATAGTCATGCACTAGGCCTGGCTTAGGAATAATCTATTTAAGCTAAGGACTACTTTTCCCCTACCATGAGGTGCATTTAGATTGTCAACCCAGGGACGTATACTTGAAATGGTTAGCACAATATGTGCACTAGGTACCTTGATGAGTCATTATGTTTGTGCTGCAAGAAAGTAAAAATGGAAAGGAAGGAAACTACACTACTGCTGTGGAAAGGAAACTACTAAATCTATGAATGTTGAAAACACAATGACAAGATAATAGAGATTCCATTTTGACTCATCCATTAGACTATTCTTGCAGATGCTGCAGGAACATTCATGAAGTGTGATGCTACAGGAAGGAATTAACTAGCTACGTCTTACTTAAAATACTGCTAATGCTTAGTAAAATGAATCTATTCTATCCTAATCTAATCCACCTTCCAAGTGGGCCCCCTTGGTTGGCTTCTCTAATCTACCAATGCAGGATAGAAACTAAAGAGAACTAATTCATTTCACTAATTAGTCATTACATAATTCAGAATTGTAAAACACAACTGCAACAAACTGTGAATCAGTGTTCTCTCTTACTCGATAAAACTTATCAAAATTAAAAACTAAAACTTCACACACAGGAGTCGATCTTGACATATATAGGGAATCTACTCTTTATTACATAACAGAAAAGTAACTATCCTAAGTTAAGTCCACAGGAGAGAGTATAGGAGAACAACTAAAAGTGGAAAGGAAGGATAACGGAATTGAGGAGGGAGCAATGAAGTCACAGCATCTGCTTGTTACAACATAAATGCAGAGAAGGTAATGGCTCATAAAAACTCCTCCTTATTCGCTGCCATGTTTCTTGGAGTGGTCATAACTTCCTTTTCGTGGTTGTTCCTTGATGCTTTTTTCTCCTTGAATGTTGTTGGCAACCAACTTCTAGATTCTTCCACTCATCCTTTAATCCTTATCATCAAGTTAGTTATGATATAAGACATATTTGCAAATAAACATCCATCAAACTAAATTCAAGCATAAGAATGCACATTTGGATATTTATATGAAATACTGCATATTAGATATAATTTAGGCAAAGGATGACATAGTTTTTCTACCCCATAAATCATCAAAGGTTTATCAAACATAGGTTGTCAAGGATAAAAGAAGTATCATAAAGTATTTTAAACATAACAAAATAAAGGCATTTTTTAGACTCATCATCTGCCCCCTACTAAACTAATGCTTGTCCTCAAGCATTACACTTCTTTGTCAAAGATCTGAGCTCCCCGACTTTTGTCTTTCCCTTTCTGCTACCCTTGAAGGTGTAATAGAATCCTCTGGTCCTTTTCCATACTTCTCACCGGTGGTCTTCCTACAACTTATCAAGTTTGTCAACATCAATATCATACAGGGGCCATAAAAGCATTTGAGGTTGCATGGTTAAAGAACACCATAGCTCTGGCCTTAGTTGCTTTTCCAGTTCTAAATATTTTGGATCTCTATATAGTGCTGCTTCCAAATTAATAGGACTGTGTGGCTCTCATTTCTTGAGAGAATTAGGTAACCATTCCCATCTACCTCTTACTCTGGTCATAGCTCTCTGGAATGAAAAGTAGGGTAAGTTTTCATATTTGGCATATACTTTGGCTCTAGCAGCAAATACCTTCTTTCTAATGTCTGGATTACTCTTCCCATAGGTTAATGTAAACCAGTCTCGAAACATTTCTTCTAGTTGTTTACTTTCTGCCCTCAAGGGTAAAGGTTTTGTTCTCTCTTCATCTCTGTAATTAACCAGTTGTTTATCATAATTTTCCTCATTAGACATCCATGACATTAAAGCTTTCAAATACACATCTCCTATGTAGAGCAAAGGATTCCACTCAGTTTCTGCAGGAATGACAAAATTATGAATATACAACTCACACAATATATTTTGCTGCCATGGTGGTAAGGTTTGATACAGCCCATAAAACTCTTGTGCGATTTTGAATTCTGCATTTACATTTCTGAGGGTTAAGATCAATTGAAACAAAAGATATTGTTGTTCCAAAAAAAAAGCATATACTCGAGGAGGTGGTCTACAAGCAAGAGCTTGATTAGCTGATTTAAGTGCATGTTCCATGCGTTGTTTCTGTCTTTCTAACTGTTCTTTCAATTCTTCAATCTCCTCATTTTGTGATGTTATGATCTTGCTCATTCTTTTCTTCTCCTCTTTCCATAGTGCTTCAGCAAATAAATGCTATCCATATAATTGGAAAAGGAGTTTTTGCAAGGTGACGGCACAGTTATCCTCTTCATAATCCTTTTTCTTTTTTCGTTCCAGCCATAGATGTTCTGCCAAACTATTGATCCATGTTGACTTATAGGGGACTAAGGCAGTATTCGAATCATGACTTTCAGGAACTACTTCATTCTCATGGCTTGAAATACCTGGTATGTCCATTAAGGTTTCATTAATTTCTTGCTCATATGCTGCAGGAGGACTACCAGAAGCTTCTGTCATCTCAGTGTGAAGGGGAGAATGGTCAGATATTATCTGCATAGGAGACTCTAGGGCAGGTGCTTTAGACAATATAGGATTTTTAAAAATCTTCCCTCTCATTCTAGGGCTTCTTCGCAAAGGAGCCTCTTCTTGTACTATTGTCTTTTGCCTACTTTCTGTTTTGGTATCACTGCTCTAGGATTAGTTGCTGCAAGAACCTTCTTTGTTTTCTTTTGTTGCTTAATTGTAGGATTAGGTTTTTGTTGAGCAACCGTTTCTTCTGGTGACTTCCATTTCCTTTTAGCTTGACTAGTAGTGGGCCTAGGGATGTCCTGTTTAGGTGGAGGCACATTCGCTTGAGTGGAAGCAAATTTTGGTTCAATCCCTTGTGCATTTTCTATTTCAGCTCCCTCAATATTTTTCTTTGCTGGCTCACTACTAGGAACTACATTTTCCTCACCCTGCCATTCACTAGGGTCAACTTGGGTTTGTAGGGTTTTAAATTTCACAAAGTCATCCCATGTCAAAGAGGGTATGTCCCTAAGAGACCTTTCTATTAACAACTTAATCAAAGCATGGTGAGTGACAAAATTATCTTTCCCTTTTTGAATCTCTTTCGCACTAATACACAACATATTATACATAAAATTTGGAAGATTCACTACAATATTGTGCCTTATACAACTAAGCAACTTAAAATGGTGTGCATGTAAGTGAGAAAATCTGCCTTCACAAGTAAAATACCTGATGACATGCATTGCTAGGTTAGGGTATGGAGGCGGCAAAGACAATCTCTTGCACCCCTGCTTTGTAACATCCAATGGAGGGTCATATGGCATAGTGAACTGGGCCCTTGCTGACCTAGCATCATGCGAGCTTGGATAATGCTCTCCAACAGAAGGTAAGCCTATTACTTCTGCAATTCGTTCTTCTATTGCAATTACTGTCAAACCCCACATAGAAGCTTCACCTTCATCAAATGTCCCGGTGAATTCTACAACTGCTTCTTCATCATATGTTGTTAAATTCAAACAATAACCTAACCATCTGCATGCATTGAATCTTCTTACTGCTTCTACATCAGAGAGCAACAAAATGTGCTCGACCGACTCTTTTCTTTGTAAACCTCCTCCCATTTCTTGATACTTCTGCTACTCCGTTTCCCTCTCCCTTTCTGAATGCAAAGTTCAAAACTCTATGTTATTTCTCAGATGCTTCATCGCTTCTTTTTGGGAATATTAATTACCATAACCAATTGTTATGTTCCATAATTAAACTTTTAGGTAAAAGTAAATCATGAATTTGCATGAAAATCATCTAAAAACATGGTTCAAATGCCAAAATTTTAAAAGAAATAGGTCACATCATGGCTTAGCACAAAAAATTTGGCACGAACAAAGAAAAATTCATTCAAAAAGTGGGAGTACAACACTTGACATGGCATACTTATGGAAAAAAGTTCTCATTAATAAAGGGTAATGCCAAGATTTTTGAAAATCATCACTGTTAATCAGGCATGTCATTGGATAGTACGACACTTCCCTACCCCCTGCTAATTTTACAACAAGTGTCCTCACGTGTCAGACTAGTATGGTTTAGGAACTGTAATGCGCTGTAATTATAAAGATTATGCAGTATTAGATATAATTAACAAAATCTACAAACTTATAAATGAATAATAGTTTGAAAACATTTATACCTACTAAGCGGATTGTCACATGCTCCAAAAAAAAGGTGGCAAAAATAATGTAAATGGAAGCATCCATTAGCATGTGCAAATTTGATTGAAAACACAAAAACGTAAGTATGTAGAAAGTGAGTGGATGGAAGATTAAGAAATGGAGTGAGGTGGGTGGATGGAAGATTAAGATATGAATGGAAAGAAATATCATGAAAAGAAAATGGACCTTATATGAACATAAAGTTATTATTATGGACATGCAAATTAGAATTAATGTTGAAGAAGAGTAGGCAAAAGGTTTTCACCTTTGGTTGTAGGAAGAGATACTTGAGTTGTTGTTGGATCTGGTTGTTCGAACTGTTGCATGAACTCAGCTTTTGTTTGAGGCTGTTTGTAAAGTTTAAGTCGATGACCATTGATCAGCATTTTGAAAGGCATATCATCAATTGTGGTTAGTTGAACTGTTCCATTGTCAAAGACACGAATGATTTGATATGGTCCTAACCATCATGTCTACAGCTTCCCTAGCATATCCTTAAAGTGGGAATCATACAATAATGCCCAGTCACCAGCTTTGAACTATTTGTTGAGGATATGAGAATCATGCCAATGTTCTCGTTGTTTTTGCACCAGTTCAGTATGTTCTAAAGCAGTCTTGCGCATTTCATCCAAAGAATTAAGATGCAAGAGACATTCTCTTTATGCTGCAGGAAGATCAATATCTAAGGTCAAGGCTATTCTTAAAGTCTTGTGTTCAAATTCAATTGGAAGCATTGCCACTTTTGCATACAAAATCTCAAATGGTGTGAATCCAGTAGTGGTTTTCCAAGTTATTCTATAAGCCCAAACAACTTCTTGTAACCAGCTGGTCCAATCTCAATGATGCAAATGGACTATTTTAGTTAGAATATTTTCTAGCTCATGGTTTGTAACTTTTGCTTGTCCATTGGCTTGTGGATGGTAAGGACTGGATCTGTGATGCCTAATGTTATAATGTTTCATCAATTCTGAAATCAGGTTAGAAGTAAACTGTGTGCCTTGATTAGTAACCAATTCTTTAGGAACTCCATAACGTGTAAAAATCTCTTCATATAGGAATTTGGCAACTTTTTCATCATGGACATGTTTCATAGCCTTAACCTCAACCCATTTGGTTAGGTAGTCAGTACAAACTAGAATATAAGACTTCCAATTGGATGGAGGATCAATAGGACCGATGAAGTCCATTCCCCATTTGTCAAATGGTGTTAACACCATTTGAGGGTTCAGAGGCATTTCATCTATTTTGGTTGGGCGACCCATTCTTTAGCATTGGTCACACTTCCTTGTATAATTGATTGCATCCTTATGAAGGGTAGGCCAATAGTAACTAGTGGCTAAGATTTTGAAAGCTATTCTTTTGGTTGCAAAATGTCCTCCACAAGGCTCATTATGACATGGATGCAAAATATCATATGTCTCGTCTTCTCTTACACATCTATGCATAACTTGATCAGGTCTAGTATAGAACAGAAAATTGTCTATCCATGAGAAATGGAAGCTTTTCTGTATGAGCAACTTTCTCTCCTTATAAGAAAATTGTGTTGGTGTCTTATTAGTTGCAATGTAGTTAGCAATATCTGCATACCATGGAACTATAATAGCAATATGAAACAAATGTTCATCTGGAAATGCATCATCTACCAGAGTAGTGTCAGTATCATGATGATTGATTCTTAACAAATAATCAGCTACGACATTTGTTTTTCTAGGCTTATCTACTATGGTTATGTCAAATTCTTGTATCAATAGTAACCATCTTGCTAACCTACCAGTTATAGCAGGTTTTTTCATGAGATACTTGATTGCTGCATGATCAGTATGAACATAGATAGGATAACCTGTGATGTAATGCCAAAATTTATTTAGAGCATAGACTATTGCTAACAATTCTTTTTTAGTCACTGTGTAATTCAGTTCTGGACCATGAAGACTCTTACTAATATAATAAATGGCATTCCCAAGATTTGAGTGTTTTTGTGCTAAAAATGCTCCTATGGCATAATCAGAAGCATCTGTATATATATGAAAAGGTAGGTTCCAATCAGGGCCTTGTAAAATTGGGGCTATGGTCAAAAGTTGCTTAAGCTGCAGGAAAGCTTTATCACACTCAGGTGTCCATTTGAATTCAACTTCTTTTGTAAGAAACTTATACAAGGGACTGGCTATTTTACTGAAGTCTTTTATAAAATGCCTATAATATCCAGCATGTCCTAGAAAAGATCTGATATCTTTTAATTTAGTGGGTATGGGTAATGTTTGAATTACCTCAATTTTAGCTGGGTCTACTTGTATACTGGCAATAGATATGAAATGACCAAGTACCACACCCTCTTGCATGAGCATGAAACACTTTTCACTATTTAGTGCCAAATTATGTTCTTGACATCTTACCAAAACTTTTTCAAGATTTACCATTGCTTCTTCAAAAGTCACTCCAAATGTTGTAAAGTTATCCATATAGATTTCCATGCAATCATGTGATATATCAGCAAAAATACTAATTACAGCCCGTTGAAACATTGTAGGAGCATTACAAAGACCAAATGGTAAAACAGAGTATGCAAAAGTACCCCATGGACAGGTAAATGTAGTTTTGTCTTGGTTTTTTGGATAGGTAAACTGATTTGATTATAGCCACTGTATCCATCTAAAAAGGACAAGTACTTCTTTCCAGCTAGTGTATCCAAAACTTGATCTATGAAGGGTAAAGGAAAATGATCCTTTTTAGTAGCCTTATTCAACCCCCTATAATCCACACAAACTCTCCATTTTCCTCCTTTCTTAGGTACTATAACCAGCGGTGATACCCATTTACTATCAGATATAGGATAGATAAAGCCAACATCAAGCAGTTTCTGCAATTTTATTTTGACTATTTCTATGAGGCTTGGATTTATCCTTCTCTGAGGTTGATGAAGTGGTAGACAACCTTCATTAATGTATATTCTATGGGTACATAGTGTAGGGCTTAATCCTTTCATATCATCATAATCTCAAGCAAAAGTCTTCTCATGCTTCTGAAGCAATTCTTTTAATTGTTTCATTTGTACGGATGTCAATTTGGGGTTAACATGCATTTTATGACCTTTACTCAGTTCAATAGGAATAGTGGATTCTACCATAGCAATTTCAGAGATTGGGCTTCCTTCTACTTCACAGGGAAGTAGTGAACAAATATTTTTAGGTTCCTTAAGTAAAGTACAACTTGTATCACACCCCTCATATGTAATCAATTCTAATACTAAACTTTCAGACACATCTTTTCCTACCACACAGGTGTTGGTAAGGATGCTCTGGATTACTGAATCTTCTTCTTGCAACTTTAGAAAAGATTGCCTATGTAACATCATAAGTTGTACTATGGAATTTATCTCTTCTTCTTCATCTCCTAAATCTGGCCAAAAAGATGTACTCAAATCTGGTAATGGTTGTGCAGGAGGATATAGATCAAATTGCTTGGTTGCTTGGCCATTTGATATGGTCATATTCCCTAATTTGCGATTTATGTTTGCATCAACTGTGGCCAACCATGGTCTACCTAGAATGACAGGATAGCTAGATAGGTTTACTTTAGGGGACAAAATCATGAAGTCCACAGGATATTCTAAGGAATCTAAGGTCACAACAATATTTTCTATCATTCCATCAGGAGTGACAATGGAACTATCTACAAGCTGCAGAATAGTTGGTGTGGGCCTTAATCCTTCTATTTGTAACTTCTTCATGGTTTCTTTAGTCATCACATTTATAGCAGCTCCCAAATCTATAAAGGCATTTTTAACAAATTGAGCATTGATGCTGACACTTACTACTGGACTCCCTGGGTCAGAATATTTTAGTGAAAGCACTCTTCCTAACATGATATCAACTAAATGTCCAACAACATGAACTGTGGTAGGATTCTTCTTCTTCCTTCTAGGTTTCTTTAGACAAGCTTCCCTTATAGCTTTTCCATAAGCTGGAATGTCCTTAATAGCTTGAAACAAAGGTATTTGGATATGCATATTCTTCAACTAGTTAACAATGTCAAAGGGTTGTTCCTTGCTTTGTTCCTTTTGTATTAGTTGGTCTAGAAAAGGAGGCTCTACTACTGGTTGATCTCATATTAGTATAGTAACATCAGTTGGGTCAATAGGTTCATCAACCAAAAGTTCTGATGCTGCAGGAGAGTTTGATACTTCAGTTATAAGAGGTGGCCTTGCTGCTAGTAAGGTCGTTCCAGATCTCAAATGTATATCTATGACATCTAGGGCATAAGTAGGGTACTGCTGGGTATCAGTATTGTACATGGGCTTCTATGGTTTGCTATTTGGATTTGGCTGAGGCTGTGTAGGTAGCTGTGTTTTCTTTTGAGGTCCACTATTTGCAGGTGGTGGCATTAAAACAGGTTGTTGAGCTAGAGGGGGTAATTGTGGAACACCAGTATTTTGGTTAGGCCATTTTTGAGATCCCTTCCATTGGTTTAGAGATTGCCAATTCCCTTGGCTTGGAGATTGCCAATACCCTTGGGGCGGTTGCCATTGGTTATGATGGTTCTGAGGCCATTGGTTATTCTACTAGGTAGGCCAAGGTTGTTGAAAATTTTGAGACCATTGAGATTGTTGTGGGTTATTTTGCCCAGCATTATTCCAATTGGGTTGGTTTTGTGGAGGACCTTGGGCATTGTGGTTTTGCCATTGATTACCATATGAATTTAAATTTTGCAAGGGGTCTTGAGGCATACCTTGACATTGAGCCCATGGTCGGCATTGAGCAACAAAGAATACTTGCTCATCATCCCCATCTATCTTTACATATTCAGTTGGAAGATGCTGGTTCTCCATGCTTGCAACCAATTTACAGTGGCAATTCTTCTTTTGCTTTCGGCAATGAGGATAGTACTCAGCTAGTTGTAACTCAGCCTTTGCTTGCTTCTTCTTTGCAGTCATTGTATCCAACTATGTAGCAACATCATTATTGATGTCTTGTTTGAAATCTGAAAACAAATTGGATATTTCAAGTTTTGAAATGCCTTGACTAATTCCTTTTGTAACCGTAGAACAGGGTCCTCAACCTTTCTTCATGGTTGACCTTGAGTAATTTTGACATATCTTTTTGAGGTCATCCCATTGAGCTTGATATACATCTCCACCAGCCATCAGGTCTAATGCTTCCAAACAGTCTTCATTCACTCCTCTTAAAAAGACTAGTTTTTGGGAATCCTCAGACAATGTGTGCTGAAGATTCTTTTGTAATGTATATAAAAATCAAGAAACATAGTCTTCTAATGTCTCTTCCTCCTTCTGTGATATCTTAAAGATATCATCTCCTCTTGTGCCAGATGCTTTGCAATATTCTTTATATTTTTCCAAAAAGAAGGCTTGCATTTCATCCCAATTTACAGTTGCATTGGCTCCTGAGCCCATGAACCATCATAAAGTTGATTCTTTCAATGTGGCTGGAAATAATTTAAGCTTATGGGCATCAGTGTTGTAGTTGAAACTAAGGCAAAGGATGTTGAACTCAAATAAGAAGGTATCAGGGTCTTTAGTTGCAAGGCCATAGAACTTCGGAAGAGCAGTGGGAGGTATATTCTTGAGATTGGCATTGGTTATGAGACTTGGAAGTGGCAATGGAAAAGTGGGTTGTGCCATGACTGGTGGGACTAGATTATGAGGTTGCTGCTAAAAAGGAAGGTTAGGCACTAGGTGATTAACAACTGGTGGATTCAAGGTAGTGTTATCAAGAAAACTGGTCAATATTTTAGTGAAAGGTTGGAGACCAGATATATCTAGGGATTTAGCTCTTGATGATGATATTGTGGGGAAAATAGAACTTGCATCTTCAAAGGGAAACTCAACTTTTTCTTTAACTTCTTCATTCAAATTAACAGATCCCTGTGGAAGAAATCTACCATATTCATCTCGTCGTCTTCCTCTTCGATGCATGCAACTAAAATTTTCACACTAGTAAAAAGAACTTAATCTAAAAACTATGACTCAAAAATGCTCCTAGCTTGACACCATCTCGGTAATGGTGCCAAAAATGAACCGCCTCACAATAGGTGTTCCATAGTCATGCGCTAGGCCTGGCTTAGGAATAATCTATTCAAGCTAAGGACTACTTTTCCCCTACCATGAGGTGCATTTATATTGTCAACCCAAGGACGTATACTTGAAATGGTCGGCACAGTATGTGCACTAGGTACCTTGATGAGTCATTATGTTTGTGCTATAGGAAAGTAAAAATGCAAAGGAAGGAAACTACACTACTGCTGTGGAAAGGAAACTACTGAATCTATGAATGTTGAAAACACAATGACAAGATAATAGAGATTCCATTTAGACTCATCCATTAGACTGTTCTCACAGATGCTACGGGAACGTTCATGAAGTGTGATGCTACAGGAAGGAATTAACTAGCTACGTCTTACTTAAAATACTACTAATTCTTAGTAAAATGAATCTATTCTATCCTAATCTAATCCACCTTCCAAGTGGGCCCCCTTGGTTGGCTTCTCTAATCTACCAATGTAGGATAGAAACTAAAGAGAACTAATTCATTTCATTAATCAGTCATTACATAATTCAGAATTGTAAAACACAACTGCAACAAACTGTGAATCAGTGTTCTCTCTTACTCAATAAAACTTATCAAAACCAAAAAATAAAACTTCACACACAGGAGTCGATCCCAAAATATATAGGGAATCTACTCTTTATTACATAATAGAAAATTAACTATCCTAAGTTAAGTCCACAGGAGAGAATATAGGAGAACAACTGAAAGTGGAAAGGAAGGATAACGGAATTGAGGAGGGAGTAATGAAGTTGCAGCATCTGCTTGTTACAACGTAAATGCAAAGAAGGTAATGGCTTGTAAAAACTCCTTATTCACTGCCATGTTTCTTGGAGTGGTCATAACTTCCTTTTCGTGGTTGTTCCTTGATGCTTGTTTCTCCTTGAATGCTTTCGGCAACCAATTTCTGGATTCCTCCACTCATCCTTTAATCCTTATCATCAAGTTAGTTATGATATAAGACATATTTGCAAATAAACATCCATCAAACTAAATTCAAGCATAAGAACACACATTTGGATATTTATATGAAATACTGCATATTAGATATAATTTAGGCAAAGGATGACATAGTTTTTCTACCCCATAAATCATCAAAGGTTTATCAAACATAGGTTGTCAAGGATAAACAAAGTATCATAAAGTATTTTAAACATAACAAAATAAAGGCATTTTTTAGACTCATCAATGATCATAAGGTCCTAGTTAGTGAACTATGTTTGGTAAAGTTCAAGATTAGGAGTTACCATGATGAAGTTCTCTATGACATTATTCCAGTGGATGTCTACCATTTATTGTTGGGAAGACTGTGGCAATTTGATAAGCATGTTGTACATGATGGTCATTCAAATACATACTCTCTGAAAAAGGATGGAGTTTGCCACAAACTAAAGCCCTTAATAAAGGAAGGTGAAAAGGTATGTAGTAGTGCTGGGATATGTCTTGTTGATGGAAGAAATTTTTTGGATGGTATGAAATATTAGCGTATGTGTTATGCTTTGATTCCTAGAAGAGATAAGGAAGGCAATAGTGAAATTCCACCTAAAGTTTTAGGCCTATTAAGTGAGTATGGAGATGTCCTCTCTGATAATGTTTTGGAAGGGTTGCTACTAGTGAGGTAGATTAGTCATCACATAGATTTAATCCTTGGAGCTAGTTTTCCTAACAAGGCTACTCATAGGATGACTCCTACTGAAATCGAGGAGCTAAAGAGACAAGTTTAGGAGCTATTGAGGAAGGGTTTGATTTGAGAGAGCCTGAGTCCATGTGTAGTACCTATAGTATTGGCACCAAAGAAGGATGGAGAATGTGTATAGACTCTTGAGCTATAAATAGAATAACCATCAAGTATTGGCTCCCTTTGCCAAGAATGGATGATCTTATGGACTGCTTGAGTGGAGCTTAGTACTTCACAAAGGTAGATGTCAAGAGTGGCTATCACTAGATATAGATATGAGAGGGTGATGAGTGGAAGACTCCATTCAAGACCAAGGAGGGTCTATATGAGTGGTTAGTCATGCCCTTTGGACTGACCAACGCGCCAAGCACCTTCATGTGGCTTATGAATGAGGTACTAAAGAAATTCTTGGAAAAATTTGTTATTGTGTATTTGGATGATATTTTAATTTTTAGCAAGACTTTTGATGAACATTTATTGCACATTTGTAGTGTCCTTGAAAGGTTGAGGGAAGAAAAATTATTGATTAATCTAAAAAGAAGTGTAGCTTTGTAAAAAAAGAGTTAGTCTACTTGGGGTTTGTTGTATCATTTGAAGGTCTCAAAATGGATTTAGAGAATGTAAAATCCATGGTGGAATGGCCTATGCCAAGATCTGCTATTGAGATGAGATCATTTCATGGTCTAGTTAGTTTTTATAGGAAATTCATTAAGAATTTTAGTGGCATATGTGCATCCCTGATTGAAACAATAAGGGGGGATAGAAAAGAGTTCAAATGGACTACAACAACTATAAGGAGTTTTGAATTGTTGAAGAAAAAGGTAACAAAATAACCTATGTTGGCACTTCCTTATTTTAGTAAAGTATTTCAAGTAGATTGTGATGCTAGTGGCAGTGCTATTAGTGGTTGTATTGAGTCAAGAAGGTAAGCCTATTGCATATTTTAGTGAAAAATTGAATTATGCAAAGAAGAAGTATTCTATTTATGATTAGGAGTTCTCTGCAATCATTCAGGCCTTAAAGAAATGGAGGCATTATTTATTGCCAAAAGAATTTGTCTTGTATACTAATCACCAGGCATTATAGTACCTAAATAGCCAAGGTAAATTGAACCAGAGACATATGAAGTGGGTAGAGTTCATGCAGAGCTATACATTTGTGTTGAAACATAGAAGTGGAAGGTCTAATAGAGTTGCAGATGCATTAAGTAGGAGATAGTTGTTGCTTATAGTAATGCAGGTTGAAGTGGTTGGATTTGATGAACTCAAAAATATACCTGAAGGATCCTAATTTTGTTGAAGCATGGAAGGCTTATAAAGAACTTGTTACTATAGATAAAACTAGGTGGCTAGATTATTTTATTCAATATGATATGCTATTCAAGGGCAATCAATTGTGCATTCCAAGGAGTACCATGAGGGAAAACTTTATCAAAGAGAAACATAGTGGGGGAATGGTAGGACACTTTGGTCAAGATAAGACCATTACCATTCTTAGAGAACATTATTTTTGGCCTCAAATGTCATAGTATGTGAAGAAATTTGTGCAGAGTTGTCAAGTATGTCAAACAGCCAAAGGATTTAGTCACAATACTAGACTTTATCAGCCATTTCCTATTCCATCAAGGCCTTGAGAGGACATAAGTATGGATTTTGTTCTTGGATTGCCAAGGACACAAAGGGGTAATGACTCAGTATTTGTGGTGGTTGATAGGTTCTCCAAGATGGCACATTTCATCCCATGCCACAAGACTCATGATGTTGTACATATTGTAGATTTGTTTTTTAGAGAGGTGGTGAGACTACATGGTCTCCCAAAGAGTATTTTTTTTGACAGAGAAAATAAATTTGTGGGGTATTTCTGGAGGACTTTATGGAATAAGTTGAGGACAGAATTGAATTTTTGTTCTACACATCATTCGTAGACTGACAGATAGATCGAAGTGATAAATAGAAGTCTGGGCAATTTGCTGAGGTGTTTAGTGGGAGATAAGCCCAAGGGATGGGATTTCATTATGCCAGAAGAAGAATTTGCTTATAATAATTCTATAGATAGGAGTATAGGTAGATCACCATTCCAAATTGTGTATGGAAGTAGCCCAAGGACTACACTAGAATTAAAGAAGATGGAGCAAGGGGAGAGGACAAGTGTCGAGGTAGAAGAATGAGGAGGTCTATGCATACATCACCAAGATGAATCAATAGTATAAAGCTAGGGCAGATCAAAGGAGGAGACATAAAAAATTCCAAGTAGGGAATCTAGTTATGGTACACTTATGAAAGGAATGATTTCCAGCAGATACTTACAACAAGATGAAGATGAATAAATTTGGCCCCTACAAAATTTTGAAGAAACATGACTCGAGAAGTGCATATGAGGTGGATTTTCTAGATGGGATTTACATTTCTCCTATCTTCAAAATTTATAACTTAATAGAATATCATGATGATGGTGCAAATGAGGGGTTGATGCTAGAGCCATGTCCAATTCCTACTTCTAAGGAGGAGGAGATAGAAGAGATTCTTGATAGTCGCATGGGCAGGAGTACTAGAAATAGGCAATATGAAGAGTACTTGGTGAAGTGGAAAGGATGACCAATAGAACACTCAATTTGGATATCAGCAGTAGAGGTTTCTCATTTGGTTTTTCCTCTACCATCCATTAAGTGACAGGGTCACTTTTCAATCTACCTTGGGTGTTTGATGCAGGAGCATCTAGTGGTCTGAGGGCAATCCTGTATCACCCAAAAATATTCTTAGAGATAGTTTTTATTTAATTTTTTTTCATTTTTGGATACACATTTGGGTCAAATAAAGGTTCTAACTCTTATAGTTCCACTAGTAATTTTTTGGTTTAGAGTTTTAAGCACCTTTGGATAAGTGTAAATGCAAAAAAAGGATTATTTTGTAATTGAGCCAAAATTATGATGAGCTAGAGTGTGTAATTTGGAGGGATTCTTATACTTGTAATTTAAAATGCTCCAAAGAAAGAATCAGGTCAAAAGGCTTTATGGTTAGAAAGTTATTGGAGTTTTAAGTTTCTTAGAGACCTCCTAAGATTGCTTTAAAGTCAAGTTTGAGGCACTAAATGGCCTCATACAAGCCTAAAAAATGGGGGATGAGTGAAGCCTATCCATAGGGCTATAGAGTGCTTTGAGAGCTTTCTAGAAATGTAAATGGTTCATCAATCGAAGTCTCAATTCAAAAGTTGTGCCTCCAAGAAGTTGGGCTACCATTTCTAGATTCTTCTAATTTTACACCAACTTCTAACAAGATTTTTGGAACCTTCTATTTTGGTAGTGGATGCCAACTAGCATATTCTAGAATTTATTCCTAACCCTAAACCAATTGGGGTCTATTTAAGAATATTTTTGGCATTGTAAAGGTAGTTCTTGGTGGAGTTTGGGAGAAGGCACTATGAGGAGAATTTCTCTCCAATTTCTGTCTATTGTAATCCCATAGGCATGTCTTTGGGTCTATTTTTTTGGTACTGAATGTAGTAGCATATTTTCATTGATAATGATATTTTCCCTTTTCTTGTCATTTTCATTTTGGTCTTGGGTTATGTCCCCATCACTGAGTGAGTTTGGTTAACACACAACTTCTACGAACTTCTCTTCAACGCTTGAGTGAAATTGACAGACACTATCTTCTAAACTTGGAAAACACTGGAAAGCTTGATAGACACATGAAACTATCTCCATTTCTTTAGTTAGCTAAACACAAACTAAATGGTAAAAATATGACATTTTGTGTAACATTAAAGACAATATATAGTTGATCAACAATCTCCCTCTTTGGCATTGATGGAAACACAACATGTCATAATACAATGAAATTTCAAAGAAAAATAAAGTAAGGAAAATATCCTTAGTTTCATTTTGATTCTTATCCATGAGAACTCCCTCTATCAACGTGAACTCCCTCTGACTTATATTTCTTCCTCTATCAGCAAACTCTATCTTCAACATCTTCTTTTGATAGAAAACTCTCCCTCTTTGATATCAGACCAAGTTCTTCCACTTTGACATCTTCAAAAAAAATTTCTATGAAATGTATACTCTTCCTCTTTAGAAAATTTATGTGATATGACACACACAAACTATCCCTCTTTGACCTCCTATGACAAAGAAAATATTTAGTGAATACCAATGTACCTAATGTATATATTCATATTCATTCTTCCCTTTCATTACTGTATCAACTTGACTGATCTTCAACATGCTCTAGTTGATGCATCACTAAACTTTATTTAGTGAGCTTCAGATAGGGGAATAACCCCTAACTTACTTCTTAGATACAATAATGTATCCTTAGGTAATGGTTTTATCAATATGTCTATAATTTTTTCTTTAGTATTCACATATTCAAATTTTACCTCTTTGTCTTGCACCAATTCTCTTAGAAAATGATATTTTATTGCAATGTGCTAGGTCTTGGTATGCATCAAAGGATTCTTTGATATATTAGTTGCATTTATGTTATCATAGAAGATAACCACTAGATCCTTGATTTCTACCTTCAATATACCTACAAACAGTTGGTTGAACGAAAAAATATTGGATCAATTAACTATTATTGGAACATACTCTACCTTTTTTGTAGACTGAGAAATGCAATTTTTCTTCTTACTTTTCCAAGACACTAGTCTCTTAACAAGAAAGATCCACCATTGGTGCTCTTCTTGTCATCAACACTTCCTTCCCAATCTGCATAAGTGAAGGCTTTCAAATCTGAATTGCCTCATTTCTTGTACCATAATCCATAGTCTTTAGTACCCTTTCTTTTACCTCATGATTCTCTTAATATCCATCATATGATTTTCTTTAGGATGAGCTAAAAATATTGCCACCATACCAACTATAAGAGAAATCTCAGGCCTAGTATGTACAACATACTAAAGTTTGTCAATCATTGATCTATATGTGGTTTGATCTACCTCCTTGGAATCATCATTTTTGGAAAGCTTATCTCTAGTAGAGATAGATGTTCCAACTAGTATTGAATCCTCCATTCCAAACTTCTTTAGTATCTCCTTCATATAATTGGATTGAGTAGTGTAGATACTATCTTTCTTATATTGAATATGCATGCCAACAAAGAATTTGATTTCTCCAAATATTGACATATCAAATTCCTTACTCATTTCCTTTGAAAATGCTTTGCATAAATCATCATTCCTAGTAAACAATGTGTCATCCACATAGATTTTTGCCAACCCAATCATCTTGTTTGGTCCTTCTTTAATGTAAAGGCTGCTATTATCATTTTTTCTTTGAAAACCAATCTTTATAAAGAAATTATGAAGTCTTTCATACCAAGCTCTAGGAGCTTGCTTGAGACCATACAATTCTTTGTGTAGTTTACAACCATATACTTTTTTCTAGGATCTACAAAACCTTTAGGTTGTTCTATGTAAACTTCTTCTTCAAGAATTTCATTCAAGAATGCAAATTTCACATCCATCTGATACACTTTAAATCCTTTAAATGCAACATAAGCAACTAAATTCCTAACACCTTCTAATCTTGCAATGGGAGAAAAAGTTTCACCATAATCAACACCTTCTTCTTGAGAATAACCTCTACATATTAACCTTGCTTTATTTCTTAAAACTTCTCCATCTTCATTCATCTTATTTCTAAAAACCCACTTTGTACCAATCAAATTCTTATCCTTGGGTTTAGGAACAAGAGTCTAGGTCTTATTCCCTTCTATCTATTCTATCTCTTCATTCATGGCTTCAATACAACTTTTATTATCCAAAGTATCTTTAACTATTCTAGGTTCAAATTTAGTAAGAAAACATGTACCTTTCAATTTGTTTCTTGTCATTGTACCATCTGACTTGTCTCTAATGATCTGCTTAGGTGCATGGTTCCTTCTGACATATCTTGCTAATACATGTACTTTGGATTTAGAACTTGTTCCACTTGCCTCACCCTGATCTTTTGCATCATTCTCAGGTCCCACTATCTATGACTTAGGTCCTTTAGATTTAGACTTAGGTTGCATTGGTTGTAACTTGGTAGCCTTTGACTGCAACTCGGGTCCCTCAAACTATGACTCAGGTTGTACTAGTTGCAACTCAAGTGCTTCTAGAGATTTTGGAGACTCAAGAGGTGAAATCTGTTGACTTCCAATTGGATTAGTAAATGTATCATGTTCTAAGTAAATAAACTTCCTTTAATCTTCAAGTTCTTTACTATTCTCTTCTACACCATTTTCTACAAATTCATCAATATTCACATGTGCACTTTATATGATCTTATGAGTGGTTAGATTTTAAAAAAATTATGCCTTACTTCTACTGGAGTATCCTCAAAATATGCCTTCATCACTTTTGACATCATATTTTCCCTACCTAGTCTCCTTCAAAATATATAATTTTCTACCAAATACTTTCAAGTAACTAACATTAGGTTTGTAGCCATACCATAGTTTATAAGGAGTTTGATTTGAGTCTTTCTTCATCTATACTAATTGCTTCTTTCTAGTATTTTATTGCAACATTCTTTTCTATCATCAAGGCTCTTACATAATCCATGATTGATCTATTCCTTCTTTCTACTATACCATTCTATTGATGTGTACTAGGGGATGATACTTTTCTTTTGATTCCTCTTTTAGTTCACGATTCATTGAATTCATTAGAAATGAATTCACCTCCTCTATCTGATCTCAAACATTTCAGCTTCGTTCTTGTTTCCTTCTCTACTCTTGCCATATACCACTGTAAGACTAGAAAAAGAGTAAATTTGCATAAATGAGAACCACTAATTGCATAATAAAACTATGCAAAGAAATCTAATCCAAACTTAAAAGACACTTTAAATATAAAAGAATTTAAAATAACAAAACTCCCTTTAAGTGTAGCTCCTATGCTGTCCTTTCTTCTCCATAAATTTGAAGTTGTTATACCTCTTGATCTTGACTAAATGTACCCATAATTGAAAGCAAGATGATGATATGATATGAAAAAATGACAAGATAATGAGAATAATAGGAGAATGTGGTTGGAAGAACATGGTTAGCCAAAACAAGTGCAAAGAGGCTCAATTTATAGGATCTGAGAGCCAAAATGCAAAATTGGAAGGAAAATGTGTAATTGGAAATTGTCATAGCTAAATTGCAAAAATTGGAAAATTGCCATGATTAAGAGATTTAAACTATAAAATGTTTCATAAAATGGCACATTATGAAAAATTGTAAGAGATGTGCATAGAAAGATGCAAAAACAATTAATAGAAGAAGTGGAAAATAAAAGGGAAGGTATGAGAAAAGGAATGGAAAGTGTAAGAGTTGGAAAGATGGAAGGTGTAAGAGTGGAAGCTAGAAAATAGGAAGTGGAAGCACAAATAGTGGATATATCTAAGAGTTAGGATTTTTGAATTTAAAAACTCATAAATCCCTCCATAACGGAAATTAGAATTTAAGAAATTGGAAATTTCCAAAATTCATGAAAATGAAACAATTAATTAATAAATATTAATTAATTGAAAAAAATGAAATGGATTAAATGATTAAGACATAGCAATAAAACATGGGTTATTTATTCCTATAAGGAAAATTAATAAAAGAGATTGGCCAATTGATAAAATAAATGTAAGATAACCCTATTGAAGGATTATGATGAAAATGTGTATCAAATGTGATGATATTGGAAAGGATCAAGGACATGATTAAATTGATGAAATAAATGATGCTAGATGAAGGATCAAAATGATGACTTGTCAAGGACACATGATAAGGATTGATGATGTTGATAAGGCACTAAAGGATGTGACAATGTCAAGGATTGAATGATGAAATGATGATATTGATATGGTTTTGAATCGCTTTTGAGATGATCTATATTTTGATTGAATTATGATCAAGTTGGCCAAAAGATCAAAGTTAGTGAAATGAGAGAATGGGGTCAGTTAGGATGCAAAGGTGATAAAAGAGTAAGTGCAAACCATTTTCGAGCATCTACATTTTGCCCCTCTTTGATACAATGCAATTATGAGAGTTGTGTTAAAGAATAATAATGAAAAAGATCAATGCCCTAGTGAAATTAAAAAGAAGTAAGGTGCCCCTCAAAAAAGTGGGAAAGAAATTGAATTAAGGAACATTTTTCAAAAAGAAAAGATGATGAGAGAAAGAGATTAATGAGAAAAATATTAGTAGAAGAAGGAAATGAGACTAAGAAGAGTGATGAGACTTGCTTTCGTAGGTGCACTTTATGTCATAAGAGCTTTAATTTTATGTAGGAAATGGAATGCAACACTTTGTAACATAAAAAGACAGCAAAAATGCAAGCCTTTTGCATAAACAAACATGATGAAGACAAAGAATGACCTTATCCATCATAAGGCATAGAGTCATGCCCCAAACTATCAAAGGACATATAAAAAATAAAGACAAAAATGTTCATGAACCATCCTAACCACTTTCATAAATTATTTAATATCATCGAGTAGCATAGGAACATGATCAAAAGAAAACAAAGCAAAAATAAAACAGTCACTATATAGTGTGAGCTAACAACCATTTTGATATGTTATTACTTGCTTTATTAAGTGTTGGTTGGGATTTTAAAGATTCATGTTTCACAAGTTGATTGTTGAAGGTTGGTTCAATTAGCTATGTGTGGACCTTGTCAAAGCATAATTTCGTTGTAGTGCAATATTTAAGTCTAAGTCTACATGTGCAAGTGTTTAGCAAAAGAAGTGATTATTTACAAAGTTTATTGAAAATTTGTAGGATTTTTCATTTTTTTTGGGTTTTCAAAAATATTTGATTTTTTTTGTGTTGTTATTTTTTCCAGGATATTTTACAATTTTTAGGTTTTTTTCAAGTTCATATTTGATTTTTAGTGTTTTGTTCAGAACATTTTATAACTTTTAGGCATTTGTTTAGGAAATTTTATGATTTTTAGGGATTTTTTTAGGACATTTTATGATTTTTAGGGATTTGTTCAGGACATTCTATGAATTTTTAAAAAGTTTTTTAGGGCAGTGTATGATTTTTTGAATTTTGTTTAGGTCTTTAAGGTATGTACAAAGAAAGAATTGCCCCCAGTGTCTAGCAAGGCAAGGGTATTGTGGATGGATGAGTTGAAAAGGTATATGGACATAGGAAAAATGTCACTCAAGATGTCTTTAAGGTTGGATCAGCAAGGACTATCCACATAAATGGGAGGACATGTTTTATGAAAATCTCGACAACTGGGTATGAAAATAATAGGGTACTGACACTTTAGAAACTAGATGGAAAGTGTTGCATGAGGATGGGCATGCCAAGAGGTTTGTTTAAAAATATTTTGTGCATATCCTATCCTTATTTTCATCAAGACCAAGATAGGGATTGTGATAGGAGAAATTGATAGGATTGGAATAAGAAAAGTGAACAAGGGAATATAGACTGAAGGTTATAATAGGATAGGAAAATATGGACTAAATAAATTAGGATAGTGTAAAGTAGATATGATAAGATGTGCTTTTAGAAAGATCTATATCCTTGTCAAGATCAAAGTTGGGAAAAAAGGAAATGTGGATTTTTTGTTGGAAATGATTGAAATGATCAGAAGAACAATTGTTGGAATAATATATGGAACTGGTAAAGAATGTCCTCAATCATTGTTTTGTCATTGATGTCAAACTTGCTACTTGTTGGGATAACAATTGCTTTAGTTATCCAAATACTATCAATTAGTTGGTTGTCAAGGTGGAGGCAATCAATAAGATGTAACTAGAACACCTAGAGAAAGGTTGAAGTTATGATGTTGTAATGAAGTACAAGGATCAGCTAAGCCATTGATGAAAAAGTGTATTGGATGACATACTAAAAGATACAAAGAATGAGCACACTAAAACATATCAAAGATCTAAAGTTTTAGCTAAGTCTTTTGTAAAGCTAGTAAGTGCTGAGCAAGCTAGTAAGTGTCAAGCAAGGTAGTAAGAGCCGACAAAATTCCTAGTTAAGTGCCGAGAAAGTTCAAGTGCCAAGCAGGTTCAAGTGTCGAGCAAGTTCAAGTGCCGAGCAAAATCAAGTGCCGAGTAGAATCAAGTGTTGAGAAGAACCAAGTGCCAAGCAGGTATAGGTGCCGAGTAACATAGAGGTGTCGAGAACCAGTAACTCAATAATGCCGAGTTGTTGCATTATTTAGGAAATCAAAGATTCGTCAGATCTAAGCTGACAAAGTTGGTATCTAGAAATCTGTGAATTGAAAGGAAGATAAGAATGATGAGTTGGTGGCACAGAACACCATGTAGAATGTTTTTAAGATACAACTAGTGAAGTTTCAAGAAGGGAACAAGATATGGGGTAGATACATTGTATCCTACCTAATCCATTTTGAAACTCAAAATTGGAGAGGGAGAATTGAGCGGCAAAGGCAAATCAGACTTCTGTATAAGAAGACATAAGTTAATGAAGAAATAGAGCAGAATAGAGGGGATAGTGAGAGAAAGAGCAGTGTTCAAGCATAAAAGCATGAAATGCTGAAGAATGTGCTAAGGAGAAGATAACACAGGAACTCTGTTTGAATAGACCACCATAAGGATGATTGCATTGGCAGAATGAGTAAGAAGACTCAAGGAGACGAAGCTTGAGAGGGAGACAAGCAGTGAAAGCTGAAGTGATTGAAGCCAAGCATAAGGATTGAACTGAAAGAGTGATCTAAAATTTGCAAAGTATGTTGTAAGTTATATTAGATCAAAAGACCATTATCGTTACTTTCTAGCAATTGTAACAGTAAGATAAATCCTATGAACTTAGGTTGGTTTAATAGCCATTAGACAAATCCTTTAACAGCATGACATTCCAAGTGAATGTTCTAAAGACCTTTAACCAGGCCCATTCCTAATAGTTTGGTGAAATCCTCTAACAAGGTCACATTTAACAGTGTGTTGTAAGCCTTTAACAGGGCATCACTTCAGAAGAGTGAGAATCAAGTAGCATGTTACTGGTGGTTTTTTCCAAATTGGGTTTCCACGTAAATCATTGTGTCATGTGTTGATCTTGAATGTTTTATCTTTGCATGTTGATTTACAGTAATTTGTTTATATGACTAATTTAAGTTTGAACAGATGAAAAGAGTATGGATTGATTATTAAAAGTATTAATAGGGCATTTGGACCTTGAATAACTGATTCACCCCCCCTTTCAGTTATTCTAAAAGAATTCTAACAATTGGTATCTTAGCCTGACTGCTGATTCAGTTTAAAGGGACTACTAGCAAAAAAGATCAAAATGCCAAAGAGAGAAGTTCCCAAGCTCAACAAAGACAACTTTGTTGCATGGCAAAGTTTGATGAAGCTACATCTCGGATCCATAGGAGATTATGCCCAAAACTCAATTGTCACTGAACATGTAGATCCAACAGGTGCTCCTACTACCGAAGACATGAAAAACAAGCAAGAACACAACCAGACAATGCTGGAAATTGCCTCTGCACTCAGCTATGCTGAATTTGATGATATTAAAGGATGTGACACTACATTCAAAATGTGGAAAGCCCTATCAGACATCTATGGAGGAGATCAAAATTTACAAAGAGCAAAAGGAGAAAGTCTCAGAGGAAAATTTGATGACATGAAAATAGAAGAAAATGAGAATGCTACTCAGTATGGTGCAAGAATAAAGGAAGTGGTAAGTGCAATAAGATGCTTGAATGGTCAACTAGATGAAGATACTGTTAATAGTAAGTTCTTAAGAACCTTGCTCCCTATCTATGCTATTAGAGTATCAGCAATACAAGACCTAAGATGTATACCAGGAAATAATCTAAGCTTTGAAGGTATAATAGGTAGACTCACTGCATTTGAGTTATCTAACTTTGACAACTACAAACCTGAAAAATGTTGAATCTTCTTTTAAGGCCAAGTTATCACTGAAAGATGCTGAACAGGTGAAATCAAGGAAAGGAAGAAAAATGAAGTATGTATCTAGTGACAGTAGCACTGATGAGGAAGATGTGAAACAATTGGAAGCATTGCTTGCTAGAAGATTTCATAGGGGCAAAGGAAAATTCAAAGGTAAGATGCCTATCATTTGTTTCAATTGCAATGAAGTAGGTCATATTGCTGCAAGATGTCCACAGAAAAAGGATTGCAATGAAGGCAACAAATACAAGAACAGAAGAGATGATGATAAGAGAGATTACAAAGAAAAAGGTAAGAAGTGTTATATTGTTGAAGAAAATTTTGATGACAATGATGATGAAGTTGTTTATGTAGCCATGAAGGACCAATCTGATGAAGAAGAAGCCACAACACTGGTGACATGTATAAACAAGAATGACAGATGGATCATAGACAGTGGATGCTCACATCACATGACAGGAGACAAAAGTAAGTTTGTTAACTTTACTCAGTATGATGGAAATAGTGTTAGATTTGGTAATGATGCTCCATGTCAAATCAGAGGAAAAGGTTTCATTAAGCTCACAGACCAAATTTCATGTGACAATGCATACTATGTTGAAGGATTAAACTACAATTTACTGAGTGTCTCACAATTAGGCAATATAGGTTGCAAAGTGGAATTTGAAAACAAAACTGCAAAAATCTATGACAATGATGGTAAACTAATAGGAAAAGGAGATCAAACAAAGAGTAATTTGTTTTACCTTGATATGGATGATATTTCTTATCTACTTGAAAAATTTGATGACGAATGGTTATGGCATAGAAGATTATGTCATGTCAACTTTGACAATCTAGTCAAAATTAGTAAAATAAAGAAAGTTAGAGGTCTACCAAAATTGAAGAAGCCTGATAATATCATGTGTAAACAATGTCAGCTAGGAAAGATGACAAAGTCAAGTTTCAAAAGCAAAAACTATACATCTAAAGAGATACTTGAGTTAGTTCACACTGACTTATGTGGTCCAATGGAAATACAAAGCTATAGAGGAGATAAATACATAATGTTACTTGTTGATGACTATTCCAGGATGATGACTATTATGTTCTTAAAATGAAAATCTGATGCTTTTCAAATGTTTAAGTGGTATGTGGCTAGAGTTGAAAAGAAAACTAGAAAAAGCTTGAAATGCCTAAGATTAGATAGAGGTGGTGAATTTACATCAAATGAATTCGAGATATTCTGTAATGAAAATGGAATCAAAAGACAAACGTTAGCTCCTAGAACTCCCCCATAGAATGGAATTGCTGAAAGAAGAAATAGATCTATAATTGACTATGCTAGAACATTAATGATGGAAAAGAATGTTGCTCTAAAATATTGGAGAGAAGCTGTAAGCGTAGCTGTTCATACACTGAATTGAGTACAAGTCAAGAAAGGTACAAATACAACACCTTTTGAATTATGGTATGGTTACTCACCAAATGTAAAACATTTCAAAGTGTTTGGTTGTAAATGTTTTATCCTTAAAGATGTTAGAAATGGAAAATTTGATGCAAAAAGTGATGAAGGTATATTTCTTGGTTACTCCACTAGAAGTAAGGCATATAAGTGTTTGAATATTAACACAAACAAAATTGTGGAAAGTGTAAATGTAAATTTTGATGAGCACACAGAAGTCCAAGCTGAAATACCAAAGAAAATGGAAGAATATAGAACCTTTGTATATTCTTATGAAGGAATGACTGCTGATGAGGATAATGTCAATCAAATTGAAAATCAACAACAAGTGTCAGTTTTAGCTGACTCACAACCAGTGAATGTCGAGTTGCATTCAGAAGCCGAGTTATAGAATGAAGAAAATGCACAATCCAATTCTAAAGACAACATACATGATGAAGAACAACTTGAGAATGAAGTGCATAGTGATCCTAAATCTGAAAGATCAAATATGGAAACAAGGACATAGCCAAGATTATCCAAATATGTGAAAAGACATCACCCTGCTGAACAAATAATTGGTGACAAAGATGCAAGACCAATGACAAGGAATAGACTAATACATGAATCATGTCTGATTAGCCAATTTGAACCCAAGACAGTACATGGCGCATTACAAGATGATGACTGGTATAAAGCTATGGAAGAAGAAATTGATCAAATAAGAAAAAATAAAACTTGGAGTTTGGTTCTCAGACCAACTGACAAGAATGTGATTGGCACCAAATGGGTATTCAAAAACAAACTAGATGAGAATGGTGAGATTACCAGAAATAAAGCCAGATTAGTATGCAAGGGTTATGCTCAAGAATAAGGAATAGACTATGGAGAAACATTTGCTCCTATTGCTAGAATGGAAGGAGTAAGAACTTTACTTGCATATGCTACCTACAAAGACTTTAAAGTCTATCAGATGGATGTAAAATCTGCCTTCTTAAATGGTATACTAGAAGAAGAAGTCTACATTGAACAACTAGAAGGATTTGTTGATGAAAACAATAGGGATATGATGTGTAAGTTACATAAAGCACTCTATGGTTTGAAACAAGCACCTAGAGCATGGTATGAGAGACTTCACAAGTATCTAGTACAAATTGGATTTGAAAGAACTGATGATAACATCAACATGTACATCAAAGCTTAAGAAGGTAAAGACATTATTGTATCTAAAATTTTTGTGGATGACATAGTATTTGGTGGTAAGGAAGTACTTTGCAAAGGCTTTGCTGACAAAATGAAACATGAATTTGAGATGTCTATGTTTGGAGAAATCAAATTTTTTGTTGGATTGCAAGTACATCAACTCAAACATGGAATATTTATTACACAATCAAAATACATCAAAGAAATTCTTAAAACATTTGGATTGGAGGAATCCAAACCAGTCAGCACACCAATGGCCATAGGAAACAAGCTATCCAAAAATGATGAGTCAGCTGAAGTCAATCAAACAATGTACAGATCCATGATTGGAAAACTACAATATGTTGTACATAGTAGACCAAACATAGCATTAGCAATTGGAATAGTGGCTAGATTCTCTGCTAATCCTAAAGAAAATCATCTCATTGTAGTAAAAAGAATAATGAGATATCTCAAAGGGACTGATGACTTTGGTCTATACTACAAAAAGAATGGAAAATTTGAACTCAATGCATATATAGATGTAGACTGGGGAGGAAACATTGATGACAAAAAAAGAACAAGTGGAGGTGCATTATTTCTAGGCAAAAGGCTGGTTACCTGGACTAGCAAGAAACAAACATGTATATCCCAGTCCACTGCAGAATCAGAATATGTGGTAGCTGCAGTCAATTGTACAAACATTGTATGGCTCACACATCTATTGAATGGAATGAAAGAAGAAGTAATAAAACCAGTGATATTGTGTTGTGATAATAAAAGTGCTATAAATATATCCAAAAATCTAGTAATGCATGCAAAAACCAAGCATATTGTAATCAAGTATCATTATGTCATAGAATTGGTAGAAGACAAACAAGTGAAGTTGGAATACATTCACACAAAGGAACAAACTGCGGATATCTTCACCAAACCATTGCCCAAGGATGCCTATGAATATCTTAGAGGCAAGTTGGGGGTTATACCCCTAAGTAAAGCAGTTTAAGGCAACAAGGAAGCTGCCTTGCATCAATAGGAATAAATCCTTGAAATATTAATAGGTTGATGCAAAGGATGACAGTAGGAACTAAAGCTCCAGATCAGTCACAAGCATGGTGATAGAGGGAGAAAAACATCAAGAAGCCAAAGATTATATTTTTCATGATAAAGATGCTACATCTTTGGCATTTATTTAAAGAGGGAGAAATATACAAAAAATTGATCAATGCAAAGAAAGAGGGAGATATATATGAAAGAGGGAGATATATGAGATCAATAGTGAAAATGCAGCAAGCTAACATATACAATCTTGTTGGTAACTGAATTGATTACTTGATCAGTTTGGTTTGCCATCAATGCCAAAGAGGGAGATTGTTGGAAATGATTGAAATGATTAGAAGAACAATTGTTGGAATAATATATGGAACTGGTAAAGAATGTCCTCAATCATTGTTTTGTCATTGATGTCAAACTTGCTACTTGTAGGGATAACAATTGCTTTAGTGATCCAAATACTATCAATTAGTTGGTTGTCAAGGTGGAGGCAATCAATAAGATGTAACTAGAACACCTAGAGAAAGATTGAAGTTATGATGTTGTAATGAAGTACAAGGATCAGTTAAGCCATTGATGAAAAAGTGTATTGGATGACATACTAAAAGATATGAAGAATGAGCACACTAAAACATATCAAAGATCTAAAGTTTTAGCTAAGTCTTTTGTAAAGCTAGTAAGTGTCGAGAAAGCTAGTAAGTGTTGAGCAAGGTAGTAAGAGTTGAGAAAATTCCTAGTTAAGTGCCGAGCAAGTTCAAGTGCCGAGCAGAATCAAGTGCCGAGCAAGTTCAAGTGCTGAGTAGAATCAAGTGTCGAGCAGAATCAAGTACCGAGCAAAACCAAGTGTCGAGCAGGTATAGGTGCGAAGTAACACAGAGGTGCCGAGCACCAGTAACTCAATAATGCCGAGTTGCTGCATTATTTAGGAAATCAAAGAGCCGACAAAGTTGTTATCTAGAAATTTGTGAATTAAAAGGAAGATAAGAATGATGAGTTGGTGGCACAAAACACCATGTAGAACATCTTTAAGATACAACTGGTGAAGTTTCAAGAAGAGAAAAAGATATGGGGTAGATATATTGTATCCTACCTAATCCATTTTGAAACTCAAAATTGGAGAGGGAGAATTGAGTGGAAAAGGAAAATCAGACTTCTATATAAGAAGACATAAGTTAATGAAGAAATAGAGTGGAATAGAGGGGATAGTGAGAGAAAGAGCAGTGGTCAAGCATAAAAGCATGAAATGCTGAAGAATGTGCTAAGGAGAAGATAACACAGGAACTTTGTTTGAATAGACCACCACAAGGATGATTGCATTGGCAGAATGAGTAAGAAGACTCAAGGAGACAAAGCTTGAGAGGGAGACAAGTAGTCAGAGATGAAGTGATTGAAGCCAAGCATAAGGATTGAATTGAAAGAGTGATCTAAAATCTGCAAAGTATGTTGTAAGTTATATCAGATCAAAAGACCATTATCGTTACTTTCTAGCAATTGTAATAGTAAGATAAATCCTATGGACTTAGGTTGGTTTAACAGCCATTAGACAAATCCTTTAACTGGGTGACATTCCAAGTGAATATTCTAAAGACCTTTAACTAGGCCCATTCCTAACAGTTTGGTGAAATCCTCTAACAAGGTCACATTTAACAGTGTACTGTAAGCCTTTAATAGGGTAGGCTTTTAATAGGGCATCACTTCAGAAGAGTGAGAATCAAGTAGCATGTTACTGGTGGTTTTTCCCAAATTGGGTTTCCACGTAAATCATTGTGTCATGTATTGATCTTGAATGTTTTATCTTTGCATGTTGATTTACAGTAATTTGCTTATATGACTGATTTAAGTTCGAACAGATGAAAAGAGTATGGATTGATTATTAAAAGTATTAATAGAGCATTTGGACCTTGAATAACTGATTCACCCCCCCTCTCACCTATTCGAAAAGAATTCTAATAGTTTTGATAGGATAATGGGTATGACGGACATATGATAAAATGAAGGAAATGATAGGGTAAAATATGAGTAAAACCTACCCCCAAGTATGGAATGCAAGATGTTCATAGACTAGACATGATTTTTGTTTGCCAAGTTTTCACCATGGTACTTGCCCAAAGCACTTGTTTGCCAGGGTTTCACCATTGCATAAAGGACACAAGTGTCTCATTCTTTGGAACATTCTCTAGAAAGGTATGCAATAATAGACCATGATTATGATAGTATGCTCAAAGATGTAGGTAGGGTAGTGAAAATGAGGATGAAATGGATTTAAGCAAGGGATTAGATAGGCTTGATCAAAGGGTAGGAAAATATGGAGAGGGATGGAGGGAATGAAACAAGGCTTGATATTTAGTAGATGGAAGTGGATGCAAGAAAAACACTAGCACACACCTTGAAGGGTGATGGAATGATGGAGGAAAAAGAGATTTTGGATTTGACAAAGGAGGGATGTAGACTTTTGGGACATAAGGACCAAAAATGGATTTGGAAGATGGAAGATTTTTAGATGGAGGGATAGTAATTTTGAATGCCAGCTTTGATCTTTCTTTGGGACTCTGTACTTCAAGAAGCTTCTTCGAAATCCACATGTATTTTGACTCTTCATTCTTTTGTGGGTCCTTTGGTTGTATTTTTTATAAAAGAGATTTAGGAACCCACATTAATTTTGAATTTTCTTTTCTATTAATGGTCCTTTGTGGCCTTTTTGATATTTCTTTTTCTTTTTGGATCATATTTTTCTTTATTTGCACATGTTGATAAGACTGGACATATTAATCCTTAATTGCATGTGGATTTCTTGACTTTTAGACCTTATGCTTGGCATTTGAATTACTTTTAGATGGAATCAAATTAAGGGATGGATAAGAATTATGTGGAGGACATTTTGAGGGATGAAGGGTTCTCCAGTATGTGTGCCTTTTTTGACTTGCATATGGGAAAGGGTAAGTGGATTATGAACTAGTGGGTAAAGGAATATATGGACCTAAAATATATGGAAGGGGTGAAGGAGGAGTTATACATTTGGATCTGGATTTGGAAGGGATACCAACAACTTGAGAGTGAGCTTTAGGACTAAAGTCATGACCTTTAGAATTCTATTTGATATGAAATGGTTTTGACATACTTTGTTCTTCAATGTTAGATCCTTTGACTCAATACATCTTTTGATCAGTGAGATACTTGCCACTAAATGTGAGTCCATGTTTAGGTGTATATGATATGGAAGACTCAATAGGACAATGAATTAGACTAGATTTTATAGAACTAGGGGAACCCATTTGAAGTGAAGACGGTTCATGAACATCTTTCACAAATCTGTGTAAACCATGAGGGGGATCAAGTAGAACAATGGGATCCTTTAATAGAATGGGAGTAGTGATAGTATCATCTAGTAGGATGTGATCTTGTGGAAGATTTGGAGGGATGATAGGATCTTGTAGAGGATATAAAGGAATGATGGGGTCTTCTAGATCATCTAGGAGTGAAGGAATACTTTGATCTTGACTTGGATTTGGACCATCAGGAAATATGGAAGGGTGATCTTGATCTCTCTTAGAAAGTGAAAGATCAAGGGGAAATTGATAATCTTGGAAGATGGGGTTATCTTAAAGATTAATGTAAATGAGGCCTTGATAAAAGATTGGATTGGCTTGGATGTTGTTTGGATCTTGATCTTGATTATTTTTAGGACACATTTTTATGTTTAGATCATCCTCTTGACATGGGGTATGCAAGTTTGAAAATGGATTAATGTTTGGATATGATGGATATGGACTTTGAGTTGGACTATTTGAAATAGGATCTAGAAATTTAGATTCATGAAATGGACTTATGTCAAGGATCAGACTAGTTGGAAGTTGTTTGATGGATAGCCCTTGGGAGGTTTCAACAATGGAAGTGAAACTTGAGGGTGATGAAGGAAAATGTTCTTGTGAGTTTTTGGGATATAAAAGGCTAGAGGAAAATATGGATATTTCTTGAAGGTAAGTGTTTTGAGGGACATTGGTGTTGCATCAATGTGAATGTTTTGGGATGAGCCATTTCTAGACATGGGTAAATCATTATTGTCATCCTTATCAAATAACTTTTGAAAGATTTTCTTCATAGTATAATACTTTGATTTTCTTTGCTTGGGTGATCTTGTTGGTGTTGTCTAATTGATATGTACATCTTTTTTGGATTTATTTTGTTGAAGATGTTCCTCAAAAGGAATTTTCTTAATTGTGTTTTATTGATGTGAAAAAGTTGGCATGTTTGTGCTTGCACTTATTTGAGAAAACTTATTCGATTTGTGGACATAAAGTGTTGTTGATCAAATTTTGTTGAAGGCCAAATTATTTGTGATTGAATTTTTGGGAGAAAAGGTTGTGATATTTCTTGAGATCTACTTGATTCAAATGCAATAGGATTGGATTGATCATATTTAAGGTCTTGATCTAAAAGTATTTGGTTAAAGTTTTTCTTTGCCTTTGTAAGTTATGCAATAAGTTTTGGAATTTTAAATCTATCCATAAGATATTTTACATGAACTTCAAGAAATTTTTGTAATGGACAATTTTAAAGTTTAGCCATGTCGTAGCCTCATTTTATACTAGACTCCATTTTCTCTTGAAAATTTTAAGACTCCTTGTCTAATTTATTTTCCAATTTTTCAATAAGGAGTATGTGAGCTTCAAGTGATTGATCATAAGTTTCTGAGGGTGTCATTTTGGTTTGATCAAAAGAGTTAATGTCATTTCAAGTGTATGCCATGTTAAGGTCAAAACCTTGTGTTTGAACAAAAGGTGTTTGTGAAGTGTCCATGATGTTTGAATGAAAACCTTGTTGTTTCACATGTAAATTTTGCGTTGGATCAAAGAATTTTTGTGGGATATTATTACTTGAAATGTACATGGTTTGGTATGGACCTTGTTTCCTTATGGGAGTTTGTAATCTTGTAAAAATTGGCATGATGTCTAAGGATGTATCCAACTGCACCTAAGTATGAGGGTGCATGCGAAATGCACTTTTTTTTTGGAAATTTTGAAATTTTGGATTATGAAAATGCAACTAAGGGTTTATGTATGAAAGTATGCAAAGGGTTAATGATGTTTATGACATGCAAGGTTAATGTTTAATGTATGGGGCATGCAAAGGTTTGGCTATGTAAAGAAATTTCTAGTTTGAAATGTTTGTACTTGACAAAGTTGGTGTTCGAAAATGCTACATGGACTTTGGAGGCTTTTGATGTTTGGACAATGTTTTTTGATATAATATGAAAATGTTTTGGATAATAATATGTGTATACACTAACATGTTAGCAAGAAACACTAATCTATTTAAAAACCAAAGCATTAACTAACAAGATCAATATAACATATATGAGAGACTAAAGAGGTACCCCTAATTAGGAATGGGAGCCAAATGAATGGACTCTCCCAATAGAATTTCACTCTTTGCTTGGTAGATGAGTCTAAGTGAAGGATTGGTATGTATGCTCAAAGGGCTTCAAATTTGCTTCAATGGATTCTTAGATTTGGATGTGGATGTATGTAAAAAGTATGGATTTTGGCTTCTCAAAATAACATTATAACTTTAGCTTAAGGATTGTGATAAAATGGCTTGGGAGGGGATTCAATTTATAGGCTAAGGGCTTGAGGGTTTGAGGGCTAAGATGCAAGGATGGGGAAAAGCTCATGGAGGGCTCAGATTGCATGAGAGGATAGCACATGGATTGTGCTTCTTTATAGCCAATCAAGGAGTGACACATGTCACAGGGTGAGAGGATGGAGGAAAAGGCAAGGATGAGTCAACAAAGGAGGCTCAAGGGATAATATCTTCATAAAGACCCTTCATAATGGCTTGTAAGAGCAATGAATCGGTTTGTAAGAGTCTTTTATGGATTTGTAAGAGCATTGATGGGTTGGTGGTTGGGATATTTTGGAGGGAGTTGAGATTGTTGACTTTGCTTGGCTTAGGAAAGTCTTAAGCTTGCTTAGAGAATGTGACAAGGGTAGGGGGGAGGGGGGATTAGAGGTGATTTAGGATTTAGATTAGGAATGTTAGAGATATGCAACTGGATGGCATTCAATAAGGGTGGGTGAGTTAGTAGCTAAGCTTGGTTAGTATGGGTGGATGGGGTGGATTAGCCTAAAATGGAGGTTTAGAGATAGGCTTAGGATGAGGATGAAGACTTTCTAGAAGAGTCTAGAATTTTCTAGGATGAGGATAAAAGATTTTTTAGGAAACAAATAAAGTTTTATTTATTTCATGGGTTTGGGTTGAGGAGATATTCATTAAAACATTTTAAATAAACATGAGGATTAATATTTAACCTTAATTAAATATTTTGAGTTGGGATTAAGGGTAGAAAATGATGAGGTCAGCCTTTAAGCGAAATTAAAGAAGGATTAGAAGATTTTGGAAGAGGTTAGTGGTCTTAAGGAAATTGGCCAAGTTTTGGGCAAAAAATAAATAAATAATTTATTTTGGGATTTTTTGTCAATTTATTAATTAAATAATTAATAAATAAGGAAATAATGTTTAAATAAGATTTAAACATTTTTGGGAGGGATTCCTTAATTAAATATTTTTAATTAAGATAAACGGATATAATGACATAAAAATAAATAAATAATTAATTAATAAATGAAAAAATGAGACTTGATCAAGAAAAATAAAAAAAAGACTTGATCAAGACCTTACGCTCAGATTGCCCCATTCATAGCATACCATGATATGGAAGATCGTGGCAACCTTGAGGAGGGAGCAAAAAGATTGCTTGGAAAAGATACTTCAAGACCCAAAAGATTCCAAATCAAAAGAAAGCAAACATCCAAAAGAGAACCATTTGCTAATGAGATGGGTAGGACAAGGTACTAACAGACCAAAATTAGACATGAGGAAAGCTATATCCTACAAGGATATATCAGAGAGCACCTAAGCTGGTGGATTTGGATGAGTGATGCAGTTGGCAAGCTGAACTGAGAAGGATAACACTTTGGTGATAAGAGATCTAGCTAAAGGATGCATTGGAATAGCTAACCAAGATTTGTGCAATGTGTGCAAGATGTTGATCAAGGATGAACTGACACGAAAGCTAGATAGATACAATGGTACTAAGCTAAAGAGGATGTACAAGCTGACGGACCAAGACATGTTACAAATGTACAAGGTTGTTCATGTTTTGGTTTTGTGAGATGGAAATGTTTGTGAAGGGTGGGATGTCTATAATAGTTGATAGGTGGATAGGTAGATGGTTTGCAAAAAGCTTAAGTGAAAATGGGGTTCTTTGTGTGCATATGATAGGATACAAACTAGGATACAAGCTTTGGTATATAATACAAGTTGGAATATGGTACAAGTTTTGGACAAGATTTGGACATACAAGCTATGATACAAGGGATGATACAAGATTCACAAGCTGGGGTACAAGATTTACAAGCTGAGGTACAAGATTTACAAGCTGAATAGGAGGTATTTACAAGCTTCATTAGATTTTGGATATTTGGTTGAAACACCAAGGGAACAAGCAAGTGTTTTATGGGATGGTGGGTGGATGGATGAGGGATAGGATAGTGATAGATAATGGATTAGTCTTAGTACACAAGGCACATGAATTACCAAGTTTTCACCAAGGTACCTATCGAAGGTGCTTGAATTGCCAAATTTTCACCATTGGATGCTTATTTCTCTTTACTATCTTTTTTTTTGTATTTTTCGAAAGCTGGGTATACCAAGGATCTTCAAGTATAGAATTTCTTGAGATGAATAATGTTAGTAGGATCATTCAAGAGTTCTCCTTCCAGTGTAGATAGCTGATAGGCTCTAGAGCCAAAGGAAGTAGTGACAACATAAGGACCAAGCCATGTAGGTTCAAACTTGCCTTTCTTTTCTTGATTGGCTTGGACTTTCATATTTTCTTTGAGGACCATGTCCTCAGCTGAAAGTGTTGTTGGAGCACCTTCTTGTTGAAATTCCTTTTGAGATGAGTTTGATAGACTGTGAGATGATCATAGGCTTGTTGTCACTTCTCGTCTAAGAGATCTACTTGGGTGAGTCTGGCTACTCTATATTATTCATCTGATATTTGCCCTCACAAAGATATGCGCAAGGAGGGAAGTTCAACCTCTATAGGTAGTACCACTTTGACACCATAAACTAGGGAGTATGGAGTTGTTCCTGTTGATGTATGAAAGGAGGTTCGATAGGCCCATAGGGATGGATTTATTTGTAGGTGCCAATCGTGGTCGAAATCACTGAAAACTTTCTTTAGAATTTTGAGGAGGGTTGTGTTAGTTGCCTCTACCTGGCTGTTACCTTGTGGGAAATATGGGCTAGAAAAGTGGTGATGGATGCAAAGGGAAGTGCATAGTTCTTCCATGTTGAGATTTTCAAAGTTACCTCCGTGGTTGGTGAAGATGGTGGATGGGATGCCAAAGCAGAAAACAATGTGGTACAAGATGAACTTGGAGACCTAAACTCCTGTAGCTGAGACTAGGGGGACTACTTCCACCCACTTAATGAAATAGTCTATAGCTGTTATTATCCATTTATGTCCATCAAATGAGAGAGGTGTGATAGTTCCAACTAGATCAAGGCCCCAACAAGTGAAAGGCCAAGGTGGTGTAATAGGCTGTAGATCTTATGCTAGAGCATGCACAAGATTTGTATGTTGCTAACATGGGAGACACTTTCTAACAAAGTCACAGGAGTCTTCTTCAATGGTAGGCCAATAGTAGCCTGCTCTAAGGATTTTTTGTGTGAGGACAATACCACTCGTGTGGGCACCGCAATGTTTGGAATGTACTTCTTTTAACACCATTGTGGCCTCATTTTGGTCTAAACATCGAGAGAGAGTATCATGATAACCTGGATGATATAGGGTATTGGCTATGATAACATAGCAGAATGATTTTTGGATTTGGTGTTGAGTTCATGTAAGGTGAGGGGATATGATACCATCATTAAGGTAAGCATGAATCTCATGGTACCAAGGGGATTGGGGACCAACCAAGATATAAACACAGTTTGAATCCTCATTCGCATAGCCGAGTGTGAGGAGCTGCTCGACTAAAAAATCATACTGTGTAGCTACTTGGGGAATTTCCAAGAGCGAGCCGATAGTAGCCATAGCATCTACTGCTTTGTTCTGCATTCGAGGCACTTGTGTAAATTGAAGCTTTGTAAAATGCTAGGTTAGCTGATCAACTAGCTCTTTGTAGGGTAATAGCTTTTCATTTTTGGTTTGATATTCATTTAGGGCTTGCTTGATGATGAGCTGAGAATCACCAAAGATTTGTAACTTAGTGATGTTCCATTCTGCAACTATCTTTAATCTTGCTATAAGAGCCTCATATTCAGTTATTTTGTTGGTGCTAGACAATTGTAGCTTGAAGGCTTTTGGAATGTAATCTCCTCGAGGTGTGACCAACAATATTCTTGCCCCTGATCCATGAGATGTGTATGAGCCATCAAAGTAAAGTTTCAATGGGGGCTATTCTTCAATTAGATAGATATGCTCATCTAGAAATTTTGTGATTAAAGGATATGTATCTACTAGAGGCGCATCAGCTAGGTGATCTGCTATAGCTTGCCCTTTGATTGCCTTTCTGTCCACATATTGGATGTCAAATTCGCTAAGGAGCATAAGCCATTTGGCCAAATGGCCTGTAAGTGCTATTCTAGAGAGCATATACTTGAGAGGGTCGATCTTAGAGACTAGTTGGATGGTATGACTTAGCATGTAGTGGCAAAGCTTTTGAGTTGAGAAAACAACTGCCAAACAAGCTTTTTCCATAGGAGTATAATTGAGTTCATAACCAACTAGGGTTCTACTGATGTAGTAGATGGCTCTTTCTCTGCCATAGTCATCGAGCTATGCTAGAAGTGCCCCTAGAGTAGTAGGCATTGCTGATATGTACAAGATCAAGGGACAATCAAGAACTGGTGGAACCAAGATAGCAGGATTGGTGAGATATTGCTTGAGCTGATCAAAGCTATGTTGACATAAAGGATCCCACTTGAAGTTTTCATCCTTCTTCAGTAAATGTGCAAATGACATAGACTTATCTGCAAGCAGGGAGATGATGCGCTAGATGGATTGAAGCTTTCCTTGAAGAGTGTGAAGCTGTCACAATGTCTAGGGAGGAGGCATGTCTAAGATAGCCTTGACCTTCTTGGGGTTGATCTCTATACTAGGCGTGCCAAAATGATTTTTTTTTGGATTTTTTGGCTAAGTAGATGAAATGCAAACCAAGATTTATGCAACTATGGTTTGAGAAAAATAAGGTAATGAAAAATGAGGACAAGGTTATGCAACCTAAGCTTATACAACCTAAGGTTATGCAAGATGAGGACTATGAAAACTAAGGACATGCAAAAGGAGGTTTGAATTTTGAGGAAAATCTTTTAAAAATACAAGGCTAAGAGTCTAACCTTACAAGGATGAATATTCGATCTTGACCAAGAAAGAAAGGACAAAATCAAAATGACAAAGTTGATAAAAGGACTAAGTCAAATCCATCAAGACATAGATAAAATTTGATTCAAAGAAAATTATAAAAAGATCAAGGTTAAGATCCTTTATTCATCCAAATAAGAGAATACTCTAGGACTCATATTTTTTTTGGATTTTCAACAAAAGGTTGAAAATGAGGGTTATGGTGGGATCAAAATGAGGGCTATGAAGATTGAAATGAGGGTAATGAGGGCTATGAAAAATGTAAGGCCTAAGTGAAAAATGAGAATAATGTAGGGATCAAGATGAAAACTATGATAAGAAAAAGGGGCCCTAAATAAAAAATTGAAAATTATGCAATATAAAATATGGACATGCAAAATGATTTCTGAAAGACATTCCATAACATCATAAGGCAACAAGTTTGAGTTTTCATGTGTTTGTAATGTTTTGGATAAGTTTGACAAGAGTATGTTTGAAAAATGTTATGAATGTTTTGAATGAATTTGAAAAGTGTATGTTTTGCAAATTTTTGGAATGTTTTTGAAAAGTATTTGCAAGTTTATCAATTTAGACATTATCTTGATTAATGTGAAACACTCATGCAAGACACAATAGATAGAATGGTTGTTGTTAAAAGTGAACACACACACCACAACCTAGGCTAAAAGGATAATATCCATTGAATTCTCACTTGAACTGAAGTTTAGCCACACTTATCCAAAGAGGAAAACCTAGAATCTTGGTAGTACAAGCTCCCCCTTATAGTGCACTCACTTCTCAAGTATACTGAGATCTACTTCTAAGGGCCATCACTTCTCAAGGGACTATTGTCTCTACTAAGGACCGTGAAAGTCTGAGATGTCTTCACGGGCATGGGTGACCCCTAGAGCTAGTGGATAGAAGATTTTTTGCCACTAAAACATGGTTTTTAGTATGGGACACTTTGTTTAATAGGTGGATGGTAAAATTCTGCAAGAGGTCTCCTAGCCCCAAGAACTAGGGTTTGATGTACCTCTAAGGGTATTGGAGGAGAGCTATCACCCAACCATACTGCCAATTCAACATTACCCACGATTGAGCCTTTAAATAGTGGTTAGAGTGGAGACCTAGATTTGGTCTATTATTGCTCTAAAGTCATCTCTTGGCATACCCAATATCATATATCTTGGTCCAAGGGAGGCTTCTCTAAAAGAATTACACACATTTCTCTTACACCAAGATCCATGAAGGTGAAGGGAGAGGATACATTTCTATAACCCTTTGGGATTTTAAATATTCAAGACACACCAAGAAGAATAGAAATTTTTTATTCTAGGCCACAAATAATGTCTTTTCTAATCTAAGAAATCAAACACACATTGGTTTTAAGTAAAACACACAAGATCTTCAAACAACGTCCTACATCAAAAAAATTAGTAGTTTTATGATATGATCTTCATCCCACGATTGCCACAAGCTAAAAAGAGATTTTAAGTAACACCAAAAATACTTATTTAGAAGAAAAACATAGATTTCTCTTCACCCATGTTCCACAAAGGTGAGGGGAGAGGATACATCTATATAGCCTCTTGAGATTGCAAATTATAGGACAACCCAAACACTTAAAATAAAATATTTATTTTAAGCACATAAGCACATTATTCTTAATCCAATTAGAAAGTAATTGTGGTAGAAAATACAACTTTAATGTTCTATTCCTTCCTAATTAAAATTTCATGAAATTTTTTTGTTCATTAACCCATTAAGAAAGGAAGTTTGACAAAATATGAAATTTTGTTGTTCTTTTCCTTCCTAATTAAATCTAAGTGAGAATTGTAGAGTTCTTTTATCCTCCTACTTAGAATATGTGACTTTGTTGTTAATTTGATCCATTAAGAAAGAAAATTTTGAGAACATAAAAAAAAAAAAGAAGAATTTTGGTTCTTTGATCCTCCTAATTAGGCTAAATGATATTTGTTGTTCATTCACCTCCTAATTAGACTATGTGACGTTGTTGTTCATTTCAAATTTCCAAAATAAAGAAATTGTACAATAAAAAGTTAGAGTACCAAAAGTGCTCCAAGCTTTCTTCTTTGTGCCTACAAACAAACAAGAAAAAGAAAGCACATTAGTATAAGATTCAAGTTGGGTTCACCAAATGTAAAACTAGAAAAAGAGTAAATTTGCATAAATGAGAGAACCACTAATCTCATATAAAATGATGCAAACAAATCTAATCCAAACATAAAAGCTACTTGAAATATAAAAGAATTTAAAATAACAAAACTCCCTTCAAGTGTAGCTCCTATGCTCTCCTTTCTTCTCCATAAATTTGAAGTTGTTGTAGCTCTTGATCTTGACAACATGTACCTACAGTTGAAGAAAGATGATGATATGATATCACAAAATGACAAGATAACGAGAATAATAGGAGAATGTGGTTGGAAGAATGTGGTTAGCCAAAACAAGTGCAAATAGGCTCAATTTATAGGATTTGAGAGCCAAAATGCAAAATTGGAAGGAAAATGTGCAATTGGAAATTTTCATAGCTAAATTGCACAAATTGGGAAATTGACATGATTAAGAGATTTGAAATGGAAAATGTTTCATAAAATGGCACATCATGACAAATTGTAAGAGATGTACATAGAAATATGAAAAAACAATTAATAGAAGAAGTGGAAAATAAAAGGGAAGGTATAAGAAAAGGAATGGAAAGTGTAAGAGTTGGAAAGATGGAAGGTGCAAGAGTGGAAGCTAGAAAATAGGAAGTGGAAGCACAAAAAGTGGGTATGTCTAAGATTTAGGATTTTTGAATTTAAAAACTCATAAATCCCTCCAAAATAGAAATTAGAATTTAGGAAAATTGGAAATTCCCAAAATTTATGAAAATGGAACAATTAATTAATAAATATTAATAAATTGAAAAATGGATGAATTAATAAAATGAAATGGATTAAATGATTAAAACATTGGAATAAAGCATGGGTTATTTATTCCTATAAGGAAAATTAATAAAATGGTTGGCCAATTGATAAAATAAATGTAAGATAACCCTATTGAAGGATTATGATGAAAATGTAGATCACATGTGATGATATTGGAAAGGATCAAGGACATGATTAAATTGATGAAATAAATGATTCCAGATGAAGGATAGAAATGATGACTTGTCAAGGACACATGATAAGGATTGAATGATGAAATGATTATATTGAAATGGTTTTGAATTTCTTTTGAGATGATTTACATTTTGATTGAATGATGATCAAGTTGGCCAAAAGATCAAAGTTAGTGAAATGAGAGATTGGGACAAGTTAGGATGCGAAGGTCATAAAAGAGTAGGCATGAACCATTTTTAAGCATCTAAAACCACTTAAACTTTTGAAAAGCCTTAGACTTATCTTTCAAATACATCATTGTCATAATCCTAAAGTAATCATCAACAAATAAAATAAAGTACTTATCTCCACTATAGCTCTCAATGCCAATAGTTCCACAAAGGTTTGTGTGAACTAGCTCCAAGACTTCTTTAAAATGATATTTCTTGAAACTTGTCTTGCCCATCTTACCAATTTGACAATTTTAACATAGGCTCATATCAGGTTTCCTCAAACTAGGAATACCTCTCACTCTTTTGTTTTTTCTTATCTTGATTAGGTTATAAAATTTTACATGACATAATATTTTATGCCATAACCAACTTTGTTCTACTTGAGCAATAAAACATGAACTTTAACTAAGATCTAGGTACAATAAGTTACCTTTTGTTTGGCTACAAGACCTAACTAGATTTTCTTTTCCATCTAGTAGCTTGGCCTTCCCATTCACGAATTCTACCTTGAATCCAATCTTATTCAATTGTGCCACATTTAGTAGATAATGTTTCTATCCTTCAACCCAATAAGCATTATCACATCTGAGTTCATTGGTTAGAGAAATACAAACTTTTCCTTTTATGCAACATGGTTCATTGTTTTCAAATCTTACATTTCCACCATCATAGTGCTCCATATGTTCAAACTTTGTCTTATCACCAATCATATGATGAGAAAAACCACTATAAATAATCCATGTATCATTTTTTCTAACATGAGAGATAAGTTCCATTTTATCTTCTTCATTATTAGATTCATCTTTTACAACAATATAGATAAATTCATCATTATCATCACTATCTAAGTCTTTATCTATGAAACAACACTTCTTAACTTTTTCCTTATAGTCCTTGTATCTTTTTAAATCCTTCTCGCCCTTATACTTTTTGTTCTTCTTTTCATATTTTTCTTTTCTATTTGGACACCTTGCAGTAATGTGACCAACTTTTTCACAAGAAAAATAGATTAGAGGAATTTTACCTTTGCATTTTCCTTTTCCTTTGGGATGCCTCCTACAAAGTAATGCTTCAATGGATTCAAGATCATTTTTAGAACTATTTTCCTCTTCAGTTTCAAAATTTTTTCCTTTAGAATTTCTAGCTTTCTTCTTGAGTGACAACCTAGCTTCAAATTCAAACTCAAGATTGCTAGAACTAGGAACATAGTTATCTAGCTCAAATACTATCAATTTTCTAACTAGAGAATCCAAGGTTATCTTATTATTTGGATCACATCTCATCTCTTGAATAGCTAACACTACAATTGCATCGATAGGAAGAAAGGTTTTGAGTAACTTGCTTACCACTATCACATCCTCAATTGTCCCCCTAGAGGCTTTGACTGCATTAACACTAGCTCTTCTTCCATCAAAATATTTTACAAATTTTTCATCCTCTCTCATCTTCATTTGATCAAATTGACCTCTCAATATTTTTTCCTTGGTTTTTCTCACATTATCATTACATCCATAGATATCCTTTAACTTTGTCCACATCTCATGAGTAGTAGCACAACCTTTGACCTCATCAAATTCAGCATAGTTAAGAGCTGATGTAATGTCAATCATCATGATATTATGATTTTTCTTTTTAGCAATCTCCTCCACAACCATTGTTCCAATAGGAGCCTTATACTTAGCATTCAAATATTTCAGACCTAAATTATTGATGGTTGTCATATGTAGCTTCATAATTTCTTTCTATGACTTAGAGTTATCTTTGTTCAACTTGGGAATCTATCTCCTATAAGACATCCCAATCTTTAACTTAGGTCCTTGGAACCTTCTCTAGCAAGCACCAAAAGCTTTGATATCAATTGTTGGGAATATAAGAGGAGTAACTAAGATGGAATGGGTAAATCAGTTACCACAAAAATAAATCCTAGATCCCTTATATGTCACTACAAAACATAAACTCTACTAAAATTGTTGTTACTCGGTTAACACATAGGCCCTTGGTTAACACTAACAATATGTCATAACCTGACAAGTACTAAAATATCAATTGTTACTCAATAATACTAAACATGCAGATCTTAAGATATTATCTATGATTAACCTTAATTAACTTAGTTGCATAAAAATAAAATAAATAGCATGAACACAAGTGACACCATGATTTAACGTGGAAACTCAATTTGGAAAAAACCACCAATTGTAACTAGTTAATTTTTTTCACTCTTCTAAAGTGAACCCTGTTAAGAGCCAACCCTATTAAAGGTTACAAAACACATTGTTAGGTGTGACCCTATTAGATTATTTAATCACCCTATTAGGAGTGGCCTTGTTAGAGGTCTTTAGACACTTCAATATAGAAATGCTACCTTGTTAGAGGATTTGGAAAATAGTTGTTAAGCCTACTCGATTAAGAGATTTGATACACTACTACAATGGTTAGAGAGTAACAATGATATGACCTGATTGTTGATGCAACTATATTGCTGATTTTAGATATCAATTCTACTAACACTTGATTCTTCTTGATCAGATTAATCTTTTCTGCTCAACAAGGATATTCTTCTTGTCCTTCCAATTCTCTTCCTCTAAGCATCTTGTTTTCTTACACACTCTCACACACATTCAATCCTCAACTTGACCTTATAATTATATCATTAACATTTTCAAGTCCACTTGAATACAACTTAGAATAAGTAATATTCATCTCCTCAATTAGCTAGAACCTAGAAACAAATCTATTAAACTCAATATGCCAAAACAAGAAAATCCATTGTTAGCTGACCCTACTTGGTAGACACTAACACTAAAATGATTTTCCTATGTTAATCAAGTGAACTCAGTTAACACTACATCTTCACAAACTTCTTTGGGTAATTGAGTGAGCTTAGTTAGAACTTGTTCCATCCAACTTTCCTTTGTTACTTGAGTGAGCTCGATTAACACTCAACTTTGATGAACTTCTCTTCAACACCCCAGTGAACTTAGTAGACATTGTCTTCTAAACTTAGAAAACACTAGAGTGATCAATAGACACAAGAAACTATCTTCATTTCTTGAGTGAGCTCGACATACACTAACTGGTAAAGATATGACATTTTGTGTAACATCAAAGGCAACATACAACTGATCAACATATAATATTAGCACAACTTGAGTTTTCACATAATAATTCTATGAATAGGAGTATAGGGAAGAAACCTTTTTAGATTGTTACTAGAATGCAACCTAGAGGTGTATCATATTTAAGGGATATTAGTAGTGAAGAAAAGAGAAGTGATGTAGGAGAAGATTTTTCTAATTTCATAGAGTCTTTGCATAAGGAAGTGAAGATGAAGTTGGAATAAAGTAATTAGAAGTACAAGGAGAATGCTGATAAGTCTAGAAGACATTATATTTTTTAAATTGGTGATGAGGTGATGGTTCATTTGAAGAAAGGAAGATTTTCTATTGGAACATATAGTAAGTTGAAGATGAAGAAGTTTAGACCTTGTAAGATCTTGAAAAAGTTTGATAGTGGTAATGCTTATGAAGTTGAGTTACCTGATGACATGGATAAATCTCATATATTCAATGTTTCTAATTTATACAAATATCATGAGTCAGATGATGAAGTTGTTGTATCAGATAATTGCCCTAAGAAGCATATTGAAAAGGTTGAATAGTTATTGGATTAGAAGGTTGGTAAGAGCACAAGAGGAAAAGATTATTGAGTATTTGATAAAATGGAAGAACAAACCAATGGAAGATGGTACATGGATTTCCCAATCTAAGTTGGATTCAACTCAAGTTGTGACATCTCAATGATTCAAAAGAATTATTTCTTTCAACCTTGATTATTTGATGTAGAAGCTGTAGAAACCTAAATTTGATTACACCACTTCGATAATCTAATTTACCCATCTCTAAAGGCATCATTAATTAAATTCTTATTTAATTAATCATTTTCCATCCCCTAGATGATTAATTTAATTAATCATCTATAGTCCTAATTGATAAATCAAATAACCTATCATTTATCAATTAAATCCTATTCTCCTATCTAATTCCAAAATCCTCATTTATTAAATAAATCTATTTGATAAATAAATCCTTCAAATCTAAAAGCCCATAACTTATCCCTAATCCTCTATTTAGCCTAATCCACCCCATCCACCCATACTAACCAAGCTTAGCCACTAACTCACCCAACCTCATTAATGCCATCCACTTGCACATCTCTAACATCCCTAATCTAATCCTAAAACCAAGCCTAATCCACCCCCTAATGTTGTCACATTCCCTAAATAGGTTTAAGACTTTCTCAAACCAAACTAAAGTCTCCCCTCAAAATATCCTAACCACAAACTTGATGAAGCCCACAAACCCTTAAATGCTCTTACAAGCCCACTCATGACTCTTACACCTCTCCCACTCATGACTCTTACATCCCTCTTACATACTCAACCTCCCTCATCAACCCTTTAACCAACCCTTTATCTTATCCTCTCACACTCATCCTCTTTGTGACAAGTGTCACCTTCCCATTGGTGCTAAACAAGCACAATCCATGTGCTCTCCTTAAGCTTTCATCTCTCCTTGCATCTAAGCCATCCATCCCTCTACCCCTTGGCCTATAAATTGAATCCCCTCCCAAGCCATTTCATCACAATCCTTTGAGTAAAGTCATAATTCTAGTTTGAGAACCAAAGCCATCAACCATACCTTTATAATGCCAAATTGAGAGCTCACAAGGCTACCAATTTGCCATTACCCATCTCCACCATTGAAGCAATTGAGCAAGCATATTGAGCATACATCCACATCAAAGGACACATCTACCAAATCAAAGAAGCATGGGGTGTTTCCTCTCTTAAGTTTGCATTCCTTAGTTTGCTTTCTTTGTCTAAACTTTAATGTGAATTTATTTTTAGTTTGTGAATGTTTCTCTCATTGTTAATGTTCTTTGCACACTAAATCTTGTTCTACATTTTGGCATGCCCGGTGGTACCCCACTATAGGTCATTTAATCATCTATTTCTATATATATGTTGTTTTTTCTAATAATATAATGTTTTTTGTTGTTTGAGTGAGTTGTAGGGTGTTTCACTTATTTTTGCAGGTTGAAGAACGCACTTGGGAAGAAAACATACCCTCTAAAAACTCAAAAATAAAATAAAAAATTCTAGAAAAATTTGCGTAGGGTTGTCTTCGCAGATCAGTGTCTCCACAGATTGGAGTCTGCGCCTGGTGAACTATCATCTGTACCTACAAACTGTTGTGTTCGAAACCTCAATTATCATCACTACAAATTGGCGTCTGCACCTGTAAACGTTTGTCTCTGCCAGATACTCTATCATCTTCACCGTTGTTTCTAATATTTTGTCATCTTCATCGCCGCAAACCTAAACAGTCATCTCTGCAACCTGAAATGTCATCTCTGCTGCTGCCAACCTAAACTGTCGTCTCCACAGATCGACGTCTCCATAGTTCAGTGTCTCTACCTAGATTCCTATTTTTTGGGCTGCCAAACTAAACTGTCATCTCTGCCTCTTTTTTTGTCATCTCTATAGATCAACGTCTCTGCAGATCAGTGTCTCTGCAGTTTGGCATCTGTGCCTGATGAACTGTCTCTCTGCCTATCTTTGTTGCATTTCTATTTTAACATCTTTCTTTCTGCACTTTGTAGTTTTTTTTTTTTTTAAAAAGAGTATAAATCAAATTTTAACTTTTCGTGGTTCCATAGAGTAGAGATTTTTTTAAAGCATTTTTACGCCTAGGAAAAAGAACAAAAAAAGTTGATTTTATTTTTCCCATAGCTAAGCTTCAAATTTTGAGATTTTTGGGTTACTAATCAAATTGGCTTTTTGTAGCTATTTTAGGTTGGAGCACATATGAAACCACTAATCATGTTTTCTGCAGGTTCTCTTTACATGGTTTAATGCACTTGAAAAATGAACTTGAATGTTTAAACACTTGTCTTTGAATGCATGTTGCTAAAATAAACTTGAATGTTTAAACATTTTTCATTGAATGAATGTTGCTCAAACACAATCTTGAATGCCATGGATTAAAATCAAATTTTTCTTGGAATGCATGATTAAAACAACAACCCAATCTTGAATGCCATAGATCAAATAATCATCTTTTGGGGCATAAAAAGAATCTACATTCTAGAAACTTCCTAAATTATAAAAACCAAATAAAGACACTCTAAGTGAGTTTGTAGTTGGACTCACCCTCTTTAATCATCCATAAATTTAACCATTGGTTGCAATCTTAGCGCCATCTATGGGGATGGGTCCACCTAAGAGGGTGTTAAGTGCTCCACAAAGATCAAACTTCACTTGTGTTTTTATTAGTTTTTCTAACTTAGAAAATTCCTTGAATGCACATTAGGCTCACTAACACTTCATTTGGGCATTAAAATTTGAACAAATCTTGACGTGGAGGGCCTCCAGGCACGCGATTTTTCTTTTTGTTGACCCTAACACTTCTTCTTTCTTGCATTCTTTGATCAAATTTACTTTTGTTGGTACATTTCAAGTTGGAATTGAACATTTGCATCTTAAAAATGAGTGCTTGCAAAGTCTAGATCAGAAAACATAAGCGTCAGTTGGAAAAGAATCATGTCTTTTAGCCCAAGATCATCCAAGTCTTCTCTCCCCTTGTCATCTTTCAAGGCCATCTTGGGTGCATAAGATTAGGATCTAAAATCTTGTTTAAATTTTTAGGAGGCCTACTTGGAGATTTCATCACCCCTTGGGATGACCTCAACTCCAGCGTTTTGGCAGAGTATAAGAATCAGGAGGTGAATCGAAAGACACCTCTCTTGGGATCAAGATTTTGGCACTCGGGCTAAGCCTCAAAGAACTTTATACCCTTGAGAAGTGAAAGAGGAGAAGTGGGTTACTGCTCCTCTCAGCTATGTGACATCTTTTTGGTTTCATCTATGGATTTGGGCCTCACGTAGCTTGGGTATATCGAGGACTCCCTAGCTAAACCAACTGTCAGCCTTGTAGACAACCATCTAGGATGTTAATGTGTTTGAAGTGACTGATCAAAATATTTGTAGAACATACACACTCCTTGACAAAAGTATCACATTCTGAGAATCACAAACTTCTATCTGGTTGTTCCTATCTATTGCTTGATTTTTTATTTTTTGAATGAATGTTTGCCAAACTTGGTCGATCCTAGCTTAGGGAACACTTAGCGTAGTCACTGCCTGTTCCAAAAGTCAAATGAGTTGAAGCAAAACAACCAAGATCTCTCAAAGCCAAGCAAATTTAGAAATTTACGTCAGAACAACCCAAACCCAAATAGAAGTTTCACAAAGTCAAACTCAAGCCATCTCAGGTATACCAAGAAATTTTGGCCAAGAGAAAGGAAATAACACCAAGCCCTCGAATTGCAAACTCCACAAAGCAGAAGACAAAGCTACCAACCAAGCCCTTCAAGAAGCCTGGTTAGATCGCACTATCAAATTTAGCCAACATCCAACAGTTAACCATGCTTATGCCTTACCAATTAGGCATGATTTCTATGATTAGACCCCTTTGTTTCTCCACATCTTCTTGCATAAGCTACACTTCAGAGTCATCTTTCTAGGAAAGCCAACCATTCTAGGTCATCCCCTTAAGAATTTTAGCTCATCCATCTTATTTAGCACCAAACCATCTAGCCAACAATCCAAAAACTTCACATCCAAGCTTTCAAAATTGTTGTCACTTTGCCAAAAGTTTGCCATTCCTAACATCTTCCAAATCCACCAATCTCACCAAGGTTATCCCTTTGATAGAGCTTTGTCTAAGGTAATCTAGCTTTGTCACTTGTTATCCCTCATCACCTTGAGCTAAAGGTTGGGATCCACAAGTGGTCAATCTCATGTTCTTCCTAAAGGATCATCAGTCTATCCTTAAGTTGACACAATCACCACCAAGCTTGCACATAGGAAAGTAGACCTTTCATGCTTTGGCAACATATCTTTGAAGTTAGAATCCCCAACCCAATCCTCCTTAGGTTTTTTCATATAGCTTTGCCTCAACCTAGGAAATCATTTGCATAGAAAAGCCCCCCCCCCCCCCCCCCTCTTTTTGCATCCACCAGCATTGTTGCATCTCATCCCTAGGAGCATTTTCATGCCACCCGTCACTTGCTTAGCCAAGAAGAAGAAGGAAACAATGGAGCCCTATCATTTGGATCAAACAGCATCACTCCCCTTGAGCACTCAACCATCCTCCAACCCAAAGAACACTATACCAACACCTACTGTCATTGAAGCTTTCATGAACCAACTAGGAAATGCAGTATTGGTGAATGCCATTATAGACAGGAACAAAAAACAATCATGGCTAAGTTTTGAAGGGACAATATAGGAGCCTTCGACTTTGGAAGACCTCCTCCATTATCAAATCCATCTCACCCATTGTTTGGGTAGCTGCCACCACCCATAGGCTCTTATGATTCAAATTATCCTCAATATGTGCCAAAAGAAGAGCCTCAAGCCAATCCATATGATCCAACAGACCCAAACATACCATCCTTGACCCAAGTGGAAATCTCCATTCCGCAAGCCAACTCAGCCACCACCACTCCATCCTTGGTTCATACCACTCCATCCCAAACCCCCTTTGCCCAAAATACCTCATTATTCACTCCCTTCACTATTACTGCTACTGCTCTCCAACCCAGCCTTCCAAATCCACACATCTCGCAAATCAGTGCTAGCATCTTTGGTTAACTTTAGCAATATACAATAGGAATGCCACCTATGGGGCCAAGTAATCAACCTTTCATCACCCCCAGCTTGTTCAACACAACCCAAAGCACAATTCTATCATTTCCATTAGGTCCTTGAAGCTCAGTGCCATCAGCCACAAATCCACAAGCTACTACCCTCACTCCACAAAGATATCAAACCCCACAAGCTACCACCAATGTTCTGCCAAGCTCTCAAGTGACCCAAGCTCCTGCCACCACTCTACCAAGCTTTCAAATCCAACCACCAAGCTATCAAACCCCATCAGTTCCATTCCCAAGCTTTCAATTCTCGCCACCTCCACCACCAACTAATCTATTACCTCCTATTACCAACTACTTTTCAATACCACTTCTAGGAGGTAATCCACCACCCTATCCAACCACCAATTATTTACAGATATCATCCCAAATGGGGGTGCAACCCACATATATTGGTCAAACTTTTCAAATCCAAAGTCAAGTTCCACAAGGCCCCCGATCCTTTCCCCAAGCTTCACAACCATCTTATACCTTACCTCCACAAAGCAATCCATTTATCCCACAGCTAGCTTATGTTCCTCAATCCCAACCTCAAATCCCATATCAACAGCAAGCCTCGTAGCACATGCAGCAATATTTACCATCTCCACCTCAGCAACCTATCATCCACCATGCAGCTGCCCAAACAATGTACAATTCCTATCAGCAAACCCCTCACAACCATCCATATTAAGTGGCCCCATCTAGTGCATACCTACCTCAAGGCACTCCTACATTGGAGGCACCCCAGCCATCACCTATCAATTTAGAATGGGAACAAATAAAAATAGCTCTAAAAGCCATCCAAGAAGGGAATGATCCAAAGACATTCAAGTTTGAGATAGTGTGTCCTTATCCATTTGATAGAGCCATTACTATGACTCCATTCCCCAAGCATTTTGAGATACCTAAATTTGACAAATTTAGAGGAAAAGGAGACCCAGTCACCCACATCAAAGAATTTTACATGCACTGCCAAGAAGTGGCATACAGTTATGTCTTCCTCTTATGCCTCTTTCCCAAAATCTTGGTCAGGCTAGCTCTTGAATAGTTTTATAGAATCCCATATGGGACAATTAAAAACTTCGTTGAATTGTTTGAGGCATTTGTAGCCCAATATGCCCATCTTGTTGAAACAGAGTTATCAATAGTTGACCTTGTCCACACTAAGAAAAAAGGTGGAGAAAGCCTTGCTGAATACATACAAAGATGGCAAACCCTTACCACCTACATATCCTGCACCTTGCTAGAGTGCCATGTGGTGAAAATGTTTATTGATAATGCCCATCCCAGCTTGGCTCACCACATGACCATGAACTGTTTGTAGACCTATAAAGATATCAAAGAGAAAGGAATGATCCTTGAGAAAGGACTCATTAAAGATGGTGTGGTCAAGATTTACAAGGAGGCCAACCAAAATGAATCACATTCCAATGACAAGTCTAGGTATTGGAACAAAAATAAGCACGTTGCAACAGATGGGGTTACTGATACGAGACATGTGAATATTGTTGGGCCTTCCCAAAATTAGTTCAACCCACCATATCAACCAAAAAATTAGCAAGCTATCAACTACCAATAGCAAAATAACCAAAGCTATCAAAACCACAATCCAAGACCCAACTTCCAAGGATCTAGTAATCAAGCTAATGCCATCAATGTAGCTGCAGGGCAAAAACCCAGATTCCAACCTGCACCTAGAAACTATACACCCCTTGGTGAGCCATTGGATGTCATTTTTGAGAAATTAGTCAAGGAAAACCTCATCAAATTTCCTCCTACTCAGACAATTGACCCAAGCCAATCCAAAGCTGCATGGTACAAAGATAATGAGTACTGCAAATTTCATAGGGTAAAAGGTCACACTACCCTCAGATGCATGAAACTGAAATATTATGTGTAGGACCTCATTGATTGGAAAGAAATCACCGTTGGTGCCCAAACCTCTCCCAATGCAGGCTTACAGATATGTCAAAATGCTTTTCCTCCTCACAAAAAACAAAATCCTTGAAAAGCACCTATCCAAAACAACAACAACAACACCAACAACTGCCAGCCAAACCAACAGCATGGGAAGAACAATGGCCACACTTCATCCTATATAGACTATGGTAGCCTTATAGGTTGTATATCTAAGAAAGAGCCTTCTGTCAATGTTATCAATATCTGAGGACCAGACAATGAGTGTGCAATCACCACTCAAAGAGCACGATTTAACATCGCAGGCCCACCAGTTTCATCAACACCATCAGCTCCATCAAAAAGTCGGTACAATATCTTGGAACACTTTGGGAACATGCCAGCCCAAATCTCCATTTTAGACCTTCTCCACACTAGTCCTGTGTACAAAGACATCCTTGATAGTGCTCTCATAGAATCTTGTGTCCCTTCTTATTTCAATGCTACTGATTTTCATAATCTTGTTGGACACCTTTCATCCTCATGTGCCCTATCTTTCAAACCCACTGACATACCCGTGGTCGAGCTAGATCACACCCTTCCACTTCGCATAGCCATCATGGTATCCAATTTTGACATAAAAAGAGCAATGATAGATAATGGATCAGCCTTGAATATTTGCACCCTAAAATTCATAAAACAAGCTGGGTATACTGAGGCAGTTATCATGAGTGAGGTTATCACCATCAAAGCTTATGACAACTTGGAAAGAACCATAGAAGGAACTATTTTGCTGCCAATCAAGGTTGGGCCAATCATCCAAGAGACAGTTTGCCATATTATTGATCTAAACCTACCATTTAATATCCTCCTCAGTCGCCCATGGATTCATGCCATGAAAGCCATTCCATCCACTTACCATCAGTGCATCAAATTTTTGCATCAGGGCACTGAGGTAACCATCCATGCAAATCCAGAACCCTTTGCTTACTATAATGTAGTTGAAGCTTCATATGCAAACCATTTCCCTAAAATTGATATCGGCACAGCCATTTCCAGTTTATCCCATACTTGTAATGACCCAGAAACCATCCTCACCTCCAACCTATCTACCATGAAGATCAATAACAAATGTTGTGGAGAGTATAGTCTATCAGATGCATTTGCTATCGGGGCAATCCCACTTGATCCACATGCCCATGGATGACCGACATATCAAAAAGCTATGGAGATTCCACCTCCTCAATACAAACAGTTTGGCCCAACAACCTTTGTGTCCTCTAAAATCCCTATTCATGAGGAGCTCACTTCAGATATCAACAATTGGTTACATAAGGATGCACCTCCAAGAAATCAAGCATGCCTTGATCACTTCAACCAGAAGTATCCCCAAAAACATAAGCTCATCACTGAAAAATGGAACTATCAAGGTGGTGGTCTAGGACCAGAAGAAAGAGGCATGTAGTGCCCCATCAATGCACACAAGTGGGAATCAAAGTCAGGTCTTGGCTTTGGCATACCCACAACTGGGGGCACCAATAGGAACAATCACACTTTTTTGAACATTCACCATGACCTTGTCAAAATTGAAGACATTCCTAAGGAAGTTGAAAAGAGAGCCTATGATGATATCCTAGACCAAATCTTCCTTGGAGACTCTATTCTCCAAGAACTATCCATCCATTTCATTGACCTACCACTCACCCATCCACAACTCATAGATTGGGACCAACCAAGTGTCATACACATTGATGAGTTCACATCAGAGGAAGTGCTTCTGAGATTCATGGGAGCTAAAACACCTCACAAAAAAACAAAGCTAGATCCTACCTATATCTATAAGCTAGATCCCAAGGGGTATTTTGGAGAAAATCCCCAACCTAGTTTCGATACACCCAAAACTGGAACTAAGGTGAATCTGAGACTAGCTAAGGCAGCGAAGAGAACCCCTCAACAAGAAAATCTAGAGTCACAAGTAGAACATGAGAATTTAGCATTGCCTCCTCAAGAAAATCAACTAGAGGTGTCTTCTATTCTAATTGAGGATACTAGAGAAGTCAACATCGATTCTTTAGAGATCCCTAGACTTGTTCACACTACTGCATCCCTATCACAAGACCAAGCTGACCTCCTCTTTGAGGTCTTAAGAGAGAATATTGGCCAATTTGCATGGTCATATTAGGACATGCCAGGACTTGATCCAAAACTTGTAGTTCATCATCTTGCATTTGATCCAAAGATCAAGCCCATCAAACAAAAGCTTAGAAAAATGCACCCCAAGGTGGCATTACTGGTCAAAGCTGAATTAGAAAGAATGTTAGCTACTAAGGTTATCTAACCTATCGACTACTTAGAGTGGATCTCGAACATGGTCCCTGTCACTAAGCCTTCTGGTGACATCAAAATCTGCACTAATTTCAGATATCTTAACAAAGCTTGTCCAAAGGATGATTTTCCCTTGCCCAACATAGATATGATTGTAGATCTTATAGCTAGACATGAAATTTTGTCCCTCATGGATGGATTTTCTAGGTATAATCAAATCAAGATTGTAGAAGAGGATCAGCATAAGACAACATTCACTACCCCTTGGGGAACCTTTTGCTACAACATGATGCCTTTTGGCCTAAAGAATGCAAGGGCTACCTATCAAAGAGCTATGACAGCCATTTTTCATGATCTCATCCATAGCATTTTGGAGGATTATATGGATGATATCTTGGTCAAATCTCATACCTTCATGGATCATCTTGCTAACCAAGAGAAAGTCTTTGATAGGTTAGCCAAATATCATCTCATGTTGAATCCCAAGAAGTGTGTCTTTGGGGTTACATCTAGCAAGCTTCTAGGCTTTATAGTTTCTAAACGAGGTATAGAGATTGACCCCAAGAAGGTCAAGGCTATCTTAGACATGCCTCCTCCCCAAAAACTGTGACAGCTTCGCTCTCTTCAAGGAAAGCTTTAATCCATCTGGTGCTTCATCTCCCAGCTTGCAGATAAGTGTACACCATTTGCACATTTACTAAAGAAGGATGAGAACATCAAGTGGAATCCTTTATGTTAGCATAGCTTTGATCAGCTCAAGCAGTATCTCATCAATCCCCCTATCTTGGTTCCACCAGTTCCTGGTCATCCCTTGATCTTGTACATACTAGCAATACCTACTACTCTAGGGGCACTTCTAGCACAGCTTGATGACTATGGCAAAGAAAGATCCATCTACTATATTAGTAGATCCCTAGTTGGATATGAAATCAATTATACTCCTATGGAAAAAGCTTGTTTGGCAATTATTTTCTCAACTCAAAAGCTTCGCCACTACATGCTAAGTCATATCATCCAACTAGTCTCCAAGATTGACCCTCTCAAGTATATGCTCTCTAGAACAACACTTACAGGCCATTTGGCTAAATGGGTTATGCTACTTAGTGAATTTCACATCCAGTATGTGGACAAAATGACAATCAAAGGGAAAGCTATAGCAGATCACCTAGCTGATGCACCTCTAATAGATGCATATCCTTTGATCACAAAATTTCCAAATGAGCATATCTATCTAATTGAAGAACAACCCCCATGGAAACTTTATTTTGATGGCTCATACACATCTCATGGATCAGGGGCAAGAATATTGTTGGTTACACCTTAGGGAGATTACATTACAAAAGCCTTCAAGCTACAATTCCCTAGCACCAATAATATAGTAGAATATGAAGCTTTCGTAGCAAGATTAAAGATAGCTATAGAATGGAACATCACTGAGTTACAAATCTTTGGTGATTCTCAGCTCATCATCAAGCAAGTCCTAAATGAATATCAAAACAAAGATGAAAAGCTATTACCCTATAAAGAGCTAGTTGATTAGCTAACTCATCATTTTACAAAGCTTCAGTTTACACAAGTGCATCGAATGAAGAACAAAGCAATAGACGCTATGGCTACTATCGACTCACTCTTGGAAATTCCCCAAGCAGCTACATAGTATGAGTTTTTGGTCAAGCAGCTCCTCACACCCACCTATGCGAATGAGGATTCAAACTATGTTTGTATCTTGGTTGGTCCCCAATCCCCTTGGTACCATGAGATTCACACTTACCTTAACGATGGTATCATATCCCCTCACCTCACACATACCCAACGCCAAAACCTCATCTGAAAATCATCCTGCTATGTTATCATAGCCAATACCCTATATCATCGGGGTTATCACGATACTCTCTCTAGGTGTTTAGACCAAAATGAGGCCATGATGGCGTTAAAAGAAGTACACTCTGGAATTTGCAATGCCCACACAAGTGGTATTGTCCTAGCATGACAAATCCTTAGAGCAGGCTACTATTGGCCTACCATTGAAGAAGACTCCTGTGACTTTGTTAGAAAGTGTCTCCCATGTCAGCAGCATGCAAATCTTGTGCACACTCCAGCACAGGATCTACAACCTATTGCACCACCTTGGCCTTTCGCTTGTTGGGGCCTTGATCTAGTTGGAACTATCACACCTCTCTCATTTGATGGACATAAATGGATAATAATAGCTACAGACTATTTCACTAAATGGGTGGAAGCAGTCCCACTAGTCTCAGCTATAGGAGTTCAGGTCTCCAAGTTCATCTTGTACCACATTGTTTGCCACTTCGGCATCCCATCCACCATCTTCACTGACCACGGAGGTAACTTTGAAAATATCAATATGGAAGAATTATGCACTTCCCTCAGCATCCATCACCACTTTTCTAGCCCATATTTCCCACAAGGTAATGGCTAGGCAGAGGCAACTAACGAAACCCTCCTCAAAATCCTAAAGAAAGTTGTCAATGATTCCGGCCGCGATTGGCACCTATAAATAAATTCAGCCCTATGGGCCTATCAAACCTCCTTCCATACATCGATAGGTACAACTCCATACTCCCTGGTCTATGGTGCCAAAGTGGTACTACACATAGAGGTTGAACTTCCCTCATTGCGCATATCTTTGTGAGGGAAAATATCAGATGAAGAATACAGAGTAGCTCAGCTCACCTAGCTAGATCTCTTAGACAAGAAGCAAAAACAAGCTTATGATCATCTCAGAGTCTATCAAACTCATCTCAAAATGAATTTCAACAAGAAGGTGCTTCCATGACACTTTCAGCTAGGCGACATGGTCCTCAAAGAAAACATGAAAGTCCAAGTAGATCAAGAAAAGAAGGGCAAGTTTGAACCTACATAGCTTGGTCCTTATGTTGTCACTGCATCCTTTGGCTCCAAATCCTATCAGCTATCTAGACTAGAAGGAGAACTCTTGAATGATCCTACTAACATCATTCATCTCAAGAAGTTCTATGCTTGAAGATGCTTGGTATACCCAGCTTTTGAAAAATACAAAAAAAAAAATAGTAAAGAGAAATAAGTGTCCAAAGGTGATAACTTGGCAATTCAAGTGCCTTGGATAGGTACCTTGGTGAAAACTTGGTAATTCAGGTGCCTTGTGTACTAAGACTAATCCATTATCTATCACTATCCTATCCCTCACCCATTTCACCCACCATCTCATAAAATGCCTACTTGTTCCCTTGGTGTTCCAACCAAATCTTCAAAATCTAATGAAGCTTGTAAATACCTCTTGTACAGCTTGTAAAATCTTGTACCAAAGCTTGCATTATACCTTGTAAATCTTGTACCATACCTTGTATATCCAAATCTTGTCCAAAGCTTGTACCATATTTTAGCTTGTAAATAATCTTCTATCGTAGCTTGTATCCTATCACATGCACACAAAGAACCCCATTTTCACTTAAGCTTTTCGCAAACCATCTACCTATCCACCTATCAACTATTATAGACATCCCATCCTTCACAAACATTTCCATCTCATAAAACCAAAACATGAACAAAAACTTGTACATTTGTAACATATCTTGGTCTGTCAGCTTGTACATCCTCTTTAGCTTAGTACCATTGTATCTATCCAGCTTTCATGTCAGTTCATCCTTGATCAGCATCTTGCACACATTGCACATCTTGGTTAGCTATTCCAATGCATCCTTTAGCTAGATCTCATGTCACCAAAGTGTTATCCTTCTTAGTTCAGCTTGCCAGATGCATCACTCATCCAAATCCATCAGCATAGGTACTCTCTGATAGATCCTTGCAGGATATAGCTTTCCTCATGTCTGATCTTGGTCCGTTAGTACCTCATCCTACCCATCTCATTGGAAAACAACTCTCTTTTGAGTCTTCACTTTCTTTTGATTTGGAATCTTCCCTTTTGGGTCTTGAAGTATCTTTTCCAAGAAATCTTTTTGTTCCCTCCTCAAGGTTGCCACAATCTTCCATATCATGGTATACTGCGAATGGGACAATTTGAGTGTTAGGTCTTGGTCATGTCTTTTTCTTGTTTTCTTTTCTGCTTGTGGGTTACCCAATGTCGTTTCCATGCTGCTTCCTCTAGGATTCATGTGTGATACTGGGGCAATCCTTACGTGCTTTTTTTGAGTCAGTTCGTCAGTCCTCTAGACGGTTGGTGAAAAGGCCTTGATGTTCTTGGTAACCTTGGAAATTAACCAATAGTCCTATAGCAAATCTAGTGCTCAACTACATTGTGGTACTTCTCTTTGAAGTATCCCCCCACTCAAAAAAACTTCAATGGATTTCCTTCATCTCCATTATCCCCCATCCATCTCTAGCATCTGTCACTCCTCCCTCAGCTTATGCATCAGTATCTCTTTGAAACAATCTTCACCTTTAGCTTTAGGGATCCACAATCCTAGTCTTAGTGATCCACCAATCCAATCAATCCACCAAGCCTCATCTTTCAAGATCCACAATCCTAGTCCTAGGGATCTCCGAAACCCATCTTCCACCAATCTGACTCTTTGAAATCCTATTGCATCAGCTTTATAATCCCATCATCCATCTCCCTATCTTGGATTCCTTTTTTAATAGCGCTCCACTCCTTCATCCTCCCCCCCCCCCAATCCTAGAAAGTCTTAAGCTTGTACATCTGATTTCCCTTTATCATTCTCCTGTAGTGAGAGTTTGAGCTAATTCAACCCCTTCTCTTTGCCAACCTGTGTCTTAGCTCGTCTCAATTTCTTGTACTTTTCAAGAAGTCATCAAGCCTCATTTCTCTCTATGCCGCCTTCTTGAGGGGGTGTCATCTAAGTCTAGTCTCTCCTCTTCTTATCTGAGGCTGGGGCAACCTTGTTGCTAAAAATATTTTCCTCATGTCATCTCCATTCGAACTTCTTTGAAATAGTGTTGTCTCAACACTATGTCAAAGAGGGGCAAAATGCAGACACCTAAATTTGATTACACCACTTTGGTAATCTAATTTAGCCATCTCTAAAGGCATCATTAATTAAATTCTTATTTAATTAATCCTTTTCCATCCCCTAGCTAATTAATTTAATTAATCATCTATAGTCCTAATTGATAAATCAAATAACCTATCATTTATCAATTAAATCCTATTCTCCTATCTAATTCCAAAATCCTCATTTATTAAATAAATCTATTTGATAAATAAATCCCTCAAATCTAAAAGACCCTAACTTATCCCTAATCCTCCATTTAGCCTAATCCACCCCATCCACCCATACTAACCAAGCTTAGCCACTAACCCACCCAACCTCATTAATGCCATCCACTTGCACATCTCTAACATCCCTAATCTAATCCTAAACCCAAGCCTAATCCACCCCCTAATGTTGTCACATTTCCTAAACAGGTTTAAGACTTTCCTAAACCAAACCAAAGTCTCCCTTCAAAATATCCCAACGACAAACTTGATGAAGCCCACAAACCCTTAAATGCTCTTATAAGCCCACTCATGACTCTTACACCTCTCCCACTCATGACTCTTACATCCCTCTTACATACTCAACCTCCCTCATCAAGCCTTTAACTAGCCCCTTATCCTATCCTCTCACACTCATCCTCCTTGTGACAAGTGTCACCTTCCCATTGGTGCTAAACAAGCACAATCCATGTGCTCTCCTTTGAGTGCATCCTAGCCCTCCTTAAGCTTTCATCTCTCCTTGCATTTAAGCCATCCATCCCTCTACCCCTTGGCCTATAAATTGAATCCCCTCCCAAGCCATTTCATCACAATCCTTTTAGTAAATTCATAATGCTAGTTTGAGAACCAAAGCCATCAACCATACCCTTATAATTCCAAATTGAGAGCTCACAAGGCTACCAATTTGCCATTACCCATCTCCACCATTGAAGCAATTGAGCAAGCATATTGAGCATACATCTACATCAAAGGACACATCTACCAAATCAAAGAAGCATGGGGTGTTTCCTCTCTTAGGTTTTCATTCCTTAGTTTGCTTTCTTTGTCTAAACTGATATGTGAATTTAGTTTTAGTTTGTGAATGTTTCTCTCATTGTTAATTCTCTTTGCACACTAAATCTTGTTCTATAAAAGCATCTTGGGTTAAATGGTTGTCCTGTATGTTTTCCAATTTTATTAGTTACTGCTAAGTTTCAATGTCTTGCATTGCCAACTTTTCTATGTTTTTCAAGTTCATGGTTTCTTTAGAGTTATTCGGTGGTTACCAAGTTTCTTTGGTTTTCGAGCATTAACGAGTTCATTTGGTTGTTGATTATTGTTGAGTTCATTTGGTTGCCAAGCATTGCCAAGTTCATTTGGTTTTAGAGTCTTCTATGGTTCCTAAGTTCCTTTGGCTACCAAGCTTGTTTGGTTGCCGAGTATTTCTAAGTTTTTTGAGTTGCAACATTTGTAGGATTCTTTGTTTCTTGAGTTGTCTGTGTGTAGTTTCTAGTTGAAGCTGACCTTTGCATTTAATTTAATAATAGATATTTGGAAAGATTTGACTTGTTCCCTATTCTAGAATTAAATATGTGATTTTTTTATGTTGTAATTACAATAGGCTAACTTGTGGCCGTGCATGTATTTAAAGAGGTCCTTGGTAGAGTCTTAGAGATAGAATTTAGAGAGATAGAGAATAGGAGGAGCAGAAGCAAGTTGAGATGTGAAGTTTGATCATTAAATTTCAATTGTAATGTGGTCAAAAATAACAAGGCATTATAGCTAGGCATATATTTGATTATTTGAATGAATATATGAAAGCATTTTTTCCTCTATCTCTTGAGTTTTTTGTTATTTGGTATTTGTTTTCTGCTATGTTTACTCTTATAGGTAGTTTGGATAGTTGGGTGTGACTTTGGATCTAGTTATCTCATCCCTCCCTACATCAAATTGGTTCTAACATTTTCCTGTTAGATGCATAACAACTTGGGATGACATGAAAAATTGGTTTCAAGCCTACTATAAAAGCATAGAAGACCAACATACATTGTTATCTTCACTCACTCAAAACAAGGAGCTGAGTATTCCCATGAGAGATTTGATTGCAAGGTTCAAAAAATTGGTTAACTAGATTCCCATTGTAGGTGGACCAAGAATAGATAACCAAAAGATGTTCTTCATTAGTTCTATGCCTCTATATATTAGTTTTCAAATCAAAAGAGCGCATGTGGAAAATCTCCAAGCTACTCAGACTTTGGCCATAGAATTAGAAGATGATTTGATAGATGCCCAAAAATGGAAGAGAGGCATTTAGAGTGGAGCTTTAACAAGTTCTACTATTGGACCTACCAAAAACATGGAAGCAATGCTTCAAAATTTGTCAAATGAGAAGATTTCCATGAAAAGGAAAATGGGTAAAGCAACCTCTTCATTTCAATAGCCCTATCAAGATATACCTAGAAAGCAACATGACATAAAGGTATTACAGTTACCACATACTCAAAAAAGGATTTCCTTTGAGGTAGCTCCCAAGAAATAGAGCATGTGCATATTCAACTTAAGAGAAGTTTACAATGGTGACTCTTTCCCTAAAATGAATAGATATAGGAAGATGAATGCAAGCAACAAGCTAAAAGTGGAATATCCAAAAAGTGAAGATGATTATGTTCCTGGTGACTCTAGAACATTTTATTTGGAATATGAATTTGATTCGACTAGAGGAGGTGATTTTTTCACCACTTTGGATGGAGTAAAAATGACCATAACCATAAGAAGCCAGAAGAAAAAAGCTCTATCAAGCTTAGTTCCTATCTAGACCATTGCTCCTACTTCACTAGCTATGACTAGCACTTCTACACCTTCTGCCTGAAAGAAAGAAATATCAAAATTAGATACAAGTGGTAAGCCCCATTCTTCATTTGATATTAGGAAGTATTGTAAGATGATCATATTCAAGTGTCTCATCTATAATACTTGAAGTCTAATCTTGCTAAATTGAAAAAGATAGTTGACTATTGCAAAGGTGAAGTTATTAACATAGCTTACCCAAATATCAATGTTTCTAGTAATTATAAGACTATCATTAGTACATGTTACCCTACTAATGAAGAACCAATCCTTCTTGCAGTATTTAGTTAAGAAGAATCCTTGGTCATGTAGCTACTTCCCCTAGCTAGAAACTCAACCCCTTCTATGTGTCATTATATGTCAATGGTCACAAGCTAAGTATTGCATAATTGACTCAGGTGCATTAGAAAATGTCATGCCTTCTACCATTACTCATTCCTTAGGCTTAATGCTAACCAAAAAATTTGGGTGTAGTTATTTTATGGGTGCAAAATAGGCTCCCGTAATAGGTCAAGTAAAAGATTTCCAAGTAGCCTTAGCTGCACATCCAACAAAAAGAATGAAATGGACTATCCTGGTGGTTGATATTCCTGGTAGTTATGCCATGCTACTAAGTAGGAGCTTTTGTAGGAACATGGGAGGTAGAATCAAATTATATTGGTCTAATTCTATTATTCCCATTGGCGACAAAAGGATCAAACTTGAACTTGAAGAAAAAACCAAATTTTTTGTGATAAATTTTGATGATCCCAAGGCTCAAATTTTGTATCAAGAAATGGAATATGGGAATTATATCATGTTCAAAAAATTTAGTACTCTTCAAAAGGAATTATATCTTCTTGATGACCAAGTATTTTGGACATTAGAATTTGATGGAAGCTATGCAACTACCAGATTAGGAGTATGTGTGGTGCTCATTTCCCTAGAGGGAAAATTGACACAACTAGCATACAAGCTGTAGTTCAATAACACAAAAAACACTACATAATATGAAACTTTACTCTTAGGCATTACTACTAAAAAGAAAAGGGGAGTGAAAATTCTAAAAGTCTAGGGTGATGCATAACTGATAGTGAAGCAAGTCTGAGGCCAATACACTATGAAAAACCCAAGATTGAGGAATTATAGGAACAAAGTCTAGGATGATATAGAAGATATTGATGCATTTTCTATACAATTTTTTCCAAGGGAACAAAATTTAAGGGCTGATATGTTAGTTGTCTCTTCATTCCTTCTATTACCTCATCAAAAATTCAAAGATAGGGAACACAAGGTTAGATTCCTCTTTAGACCTAATGTGCCTGATAATGCTGAATCATGGCAAGTTTTTAACAATGATAAGAAAATCTAGTACTTTCTAGAAGGAACTGAGTCCTTCACTAACCTATACTTTGAAGGGAGTGTTAGACCCTATCAAGATTTTTCTTCTAACAATAAGAAAGACTTGGAGCTAGGTGCTGAGCAACTAAAAGGTAAAAAAAAACTAGAGACCTAATCTCTTTAGAAAGGTTGTTCAATAGACATGATGCAAGTATTAAGAGACAAAGAGGAAGGAAATGTGGAACCTTAGATGATTATAAGGGAATCAATGTAGGCACTAAAATCAAGCCTAAAATTATCAATATTGGTATTTTTTGTTCAACCAAAGAGAGAATTAGAGCTAAAGCACTACTTTATGAATATCAAGATATTTTTGCATGGGGTTATGAAGACATGAAAACCTTAAGGAATGCTAAATTTAAGAAAAAAATTTCCCTTAAGCTAGATGTAGTCCCTTTTAGGTAAAATCAATGTAACTAAAACCCAATGATTTCAGATACCATCTTCAGAGAAATTCATAAAATGTTAGAATGTATGTTGATTTTAGAAAGAAAAGTCAAGCATCTCTCAAAGACAACTACTCTCTCCCCAACATGGATCATTTTCTACAGATAGTAATAGGTTCTAAAATGATGTCTATGTTGGATGGTTTCTCTAGCTTCAATAAGATTGAAGTACACCCAGATGATCCTTTAAAATAATATTCACCATTCCTTGGGGAAATTTCACTTACAACAGAATTCCCTTTAGGATTATTAACACTAGAGCCACCTTTCAAAGAGCAATAAATTCATCCTCTAAAGATTTGAAGGAAAATATCATTATTGTCTACCTAGATGACTTGATAGTTTTCTCTAAAATAAGAGAATATCATTTGAGAGATTTGGAGAAGGTGTTGAAAAGATGTAGGGACATGGAATCTCCCTCAACCCTAAGAAATCAGTCTATAGATTTGAAGCAAAAAATCATTGTTGTCTACCTAGATGACTTGATAGTTTTCTCTAAAATAAGAGAACATCATTTGAGAGATTTAGAGAAGGTGTTGACAAGACTTAGGGAACATGGAATCTCCCTCAACCCTAATAAATCAATCTTCTACATGACCTACCAACTACATTAAAGCTATAAAACAACTCAACCTACCAACAAGAAAAACTGGAGTCAAATCATTCTTTGGTCAAGTAAATTTCTTAAGGCATTTTGTTCCTAACTTTTCTAAAATTACAAAGTGCATAATAGATATGATGAAGGACAATAAGAATTTTAAGTGGAGTGAATCTAGAAGAAAGGTCTTTGATGAAATCAAAATTTCTATAGCTCATGCTCCTATCCTAGTTCATCCAGATTATACCAAAAAAGTTTATTTTATATTGCTATAGATCAACCCATATATTGTTTGCCATACTCATGCAAGAAAATAGGGAAGGCATCCAAGAACCTTGTTCTTTTATGAGCACCCCTCTCAAGGAACATGAACTGAGGTACTCCCAAATGGAGGAACATGCCTATGTTGTGGTTAGAGCCCTTAAAAACTTTAGATTCTATCTTCTACATTCACATTCAATTGTTTATGTTCCTAATTCACTAGTCAAAAGTATCATAACTCAATAAGAAATAGGATGCAATTCAAGAGGATCTTGGATAGCAAAAGTCTAAGAGTATGAAATTGAGCTAAAACCTACAATGTTAATCCATGGAAATGGTTTGTGCAAAGAAATAACATAAAATCTAGAGGTCAGTAAAGAGGAACAAGTCTAAAGATTCATAATGATAAGCCTCCAAGACCCTTGGTTTTCAAATATTGCTTATTTCCTCACTTGTTGAGAATGCCCCAATAGAATGACCTATAAGAAAAAAAAATGATCTTAGGATCAAGTCTACTAAGTATGCTATTCATGATGATTAATTTTATAAAAGGGAGATTGATGGCACATTCCTGAGATGTGTAGATAAGCCTCAAAAAGAGAGGTTGCTCAAAGCATTCCATGATGAATCTTGTGGTGGGAATTAATCTTCTACAATAACAACATATAAAATTTTGAGGTAATTTTATTTCTCACGAAGTATGTGTGAGGATGCCTACAAATGGGTAGCCCAATGTGAAAAATGCAAATTGTTTGCTAGAAAACCTCAATTGGTTGCCTTGCCCTTAAGACCAATAGTCATAGAGGGACCCTTTTAGGAATGGGGAATTGAATTTACTAGTCTAATTAACCCCCTTCATCTACATGAAATTTATATATCATCATTGCTACAAACTACTTTACTAAGTGGATGGAAGCCAAGCCTACTAAAAGAATCACCTCCCAAGTTGTCTATAAATTCATTAGAGAAAATATCCTTGTAAGATTTGGGGTCCCACTAAAGTTGGTTACAGACAATGCTACATATTTTTCCTTGGCAGAAATTGTTGAATTTTTCTATGATAGTAGTATCCACCTCAATCACTCTTTTGGATTATTTATTTCAGGGAAATGTCAAGAAAAATCAAGCAACAGGAATTTGGTCAATATCATGAGAAAGCTTGTCTTTAACAACCAGAAGCATTCGCACAAGAAGCTATATGAAGCTCTTTAAGAAGATAGAGTAACAACTAAGAAGGCCATTGGTATTTCCCCATTTGAGCTTGTATATGGACTTGAGGCTAGTCTTCCCCTTCCCTTGGAGTTATTAGTTTGCAAGTTGTAGTAGACAACTGAAGACCCCATTTTCCAAACTACTCTATAAAATTGAATAATGTACCTAACCAAGAAAAAAGAGGAGAGTGAAAAGCTGGTTGAACACATCACAAAAAAATCAAAAGCATATGAAGAGATTCTTTGAAAATTAAGAAAGGCCAAGAAGATTCATGGAAAATGATCTTGTCTTGTTATGGGATAAAAGACATGAACCCATGGGTGTGCATCACAAATTTGACTACCTTTGGAAAGGTCCTTTTAGAATTGTGCTACTAAATAAAAACAACTCCTTCATACTAGCCTATCCTATTGGTGAAGTTCTACCATTTTCTTATAATGGCCAGGACCTGAAGTTATATCAACTCCATAGTTGAAAGAAGGTAACCCTTAGATTTAGTGTTAGCTCAGGTAGTTTTCATTTCTACCACGTGCTCAAGTTTAGTTTTCTATTTTCATAGTGTAGTTTCCTTTTTGTTGTGTGTTTTTCTTTGTTGATTCTCTCCCTAGAAGGTTTGTGGTTATGGCTTTGTAAATCCAAGGATGCTAGGTCCCTTCTTAGACATATAAATGTCTAAGTCCCTAGTAAAAGTTAGTTGTTGCTTTCCTTTTGGGACTTTTTGGGTTTTCCATGCTTTGCTTCCCCTGACACCTCTATGAGGGGTCTTGCTTTTTCCTTACATCAAAGTCTTAGGACATCTAGACTTGGGTGGGTTTCTATTTGAGCATCTTCATAATGAGAGGGAAGCCTATTTTGACTCTGCAATTAAATTCTAAATATAGGATAGTTTTCCTTTTGGATTCCAACCCTTGTTGTTGAATCCCCTTTGTTAGCACACTCTATTAGGTGGCATCCCAAAGAACAATGTGTGTTGACATCTCCAGGTGTATTTAAAGGTTGATTCATGCTAGGAGGATAAGAAGGAAAAGGATCCACAAGTATGGAACTCTAATAATACCAATCCAAAGTTAGAATCTATTTTCATTTAGAGAAAGATAGTTTCATCAATCTAAGTGCTTTCCCCTTGGAAGTGTGTGTCTTGGAGTTTTCTTCCAAAGTAATGTCAAGAAAAGTAGAGAAATACTTATTATTTTTCAAATCCCTGGAAAGAATATTCTTTGATAATACTTTCTATCTAAGAGATATTATGAAGCCTCTATATGAAATATGAAAATGCTAAAACCAGATGTGAGGACATCATTTCGAATTATCACAAATTTGTTCCCAATAGAATAGTTTGTGAGTGCAAACTTGACTAAAGAAGAGAATAGTCCAAGCCTTCAAGGTAGAAATTTCATTTTTTGCCTCTCCAAGGAATGGGCTAAAATACAAAGGAAAGCTTTGTGTGGAAAGGAAATCAATAGAGTAGCCAAGCTGTCGAAGGAGTATTTCTCGTGATGTGATCTCGAATCAAAGGAAAAAGAAAGCTTATGGAAAGATAAGCTTATGCTTCCTTTCCAAAATATGAAGAATTATGGTGCAAACTCTTGTTCTAGTTTCTAAATTAAAAAGGGTAGTTACCATTAAGACAAAACCAACTTATTTAGTAAGTGAATAATATCGCTACTATAGGAGATTTAAGTGAATGTTATGTTCATTGGATTTACAAATTATGATATTGGTAGAAGTAAAATGTCTTAAAGAGCCATTAAACTATCTAATTTATTACAAATCCAACCATTATGATCATTATTTGTGAGTTATTTCATTCGTGTGGTGCCATCGTTCAAATTTCTGAGTCTATATGATCATATTTTCCCAAACAAAGTTCTTCATGTCGTACTGACTATTTTATCAAAGAAATTTGTCACCTTTCAGAAAGTATAAGATAATTGCAATCAAAGCAATAGGAAAAGATCACCTGATTGGATTGGAGAGTGAGTTAAAGAGCTATTCTGATACTTCCTTCAAATTTTACAACCTAGGTGATTTACATAGAAGACTCAATATGCAATCCATTCTTCCAATTACTCAAAAGTTGAAAGAGAGTGTACTAGTTGAGGCTATTGGCTTTCCCATGGTTTTCAAGTGCTGAAATTGGTAAGGGAATGTATTGAAATAAATAATCCAAAGATGAAGAAAATATTACTACATGATCAATCTATTCTACTTTTGTAAACAAAGAGTTGATGCAATTTTCATTTGGCATCCCAGTAAACAAAGAATATTGCAACATTGATTTATCTTTCTTTGCATCAATATTCAATGAGAAGAAGACTCTAAGGAGAGAGGACATGCATAGAAATTGGTTTCAGACACCTCATTCCAAAAAGAGTAACATGCCAAGGAATATTTTTAGAAAAAATTTAAAGAGGGAAATTGTGGATATATTAGCTCTATTGCTAAGATAAAAAGGAAATGAGGAGATTCTTGATTTTATTGAACATCACTTCTTTTTGTTCAAATTCATTTGTTCTGAAGGAATGAAAATTGATGAGGCTCAAATTATATGTGAAGAGATTTCTTCCTATCTAAATTTGGAAAAGGCATTTAGGTAGTTCTTTACATCTTCATAGTTGATATATGCCTTAGCCACACATCATCTCTAGCCAATCTTCCTAGTATTCAAGACTCTTGTGGGAATACCAAGGTGTATGAATTCTACCCTCACCTAAAATTGTAGAGGAGTTTCAAGACATTTGATAAGGTAAATGATGCTTTCACAATGAGGCTATGTTAGGAATTACAAGGGTGCCTTGAGCCGAGCTTTTCACTAGAGACCACATCAATAGTTAACTAATTTGGATGATGTTTCATCCAATTTCCATCTTTCTCCTACCTAAGAATTGGTGCATTTTATGGCTTTCCCAAGAGGCTCCTTAGATATCTTGAACATAAGGTAATTTTGGTTGAATTGTGTAGGAAAATACTAGAGTGAACACCTTATGCCCTAATGTGAAAAAGATAGTCAAGATCCCTTTTCCAATACTGGTAGGACCCTATTCTTGTGCCTCAAGATCTGATGCCCAAATTTTTTTTAAAGTCTTTGAGAGAAGAATTAAGTTGATTCAATATGAGGTAATAAGACCCAATTATTACCCTATCAACTTCATAAAAGACCATCTAAAGCTAGGTCATGCCCATAGGCATGTTTTGGATATTGAAGACTATTGGGTCGAATGTTATAATGAATAGAAAACCAGAGAAAGGTACTAGTCCAAATTGAAAATAGATGAAATTAATTGTATAATGACACTATTGATGTTAGTGATCTTACAGATGATGGATCCTACATGCATCCCTCAACTTATGAGAAAATTAAGGACACTCTTATAGTGTCAAATCTGCCTGAAGGTCCTATTATCAACAAAATGGAATTTATGATCTATGGTATCATCAAAAGGACAAAAAAATGGGTGGAGTGGACTAGAAAAAGGAAGAAGAGAACTAGAATTACAAGTTCTACTAGTGGAGTAGCTTTTGGGACAATCCAATATCTTTCTACTATATCTAGAATTGTTGCTACATCAACATTAGTCAGAGTGACAAATTACATTAGTGGAGGAGTAGAGAAAACTCCTAAAAAGAATGTTCAAATCACTCCAACCTATGGAGGAGGATCTATGCTAGATATAGGAAAGGTTGGCAAAGATGAGAAAGATAAGGAAAAAGAAAAGGAGAACAATAAATTAGTAGCCAAGCCCTCCTCCCCTATGCCAGTCGTCAACCTTGATGGTGACAATAATCCTTCAGATGGATAAGAAAAAGAGGCATCTCAGCAAGGTGATACTTTAGCCCTCTCTATTACTTAGGAAACTTCTTTCCTTATTGTGAACCAAAGCAAGAGAATCCCTCTAATTGCAAGGAATTTGTTTGATCCTATAGCTCTATAGTTGACACTCAATATCCTTTCAACCAAGTTTTGGTTGGAAGAGAGTATTGATTAGGAGAAGAGAAGACATGAGGAAAATGCTCCATCTAAGGACCTTATTATGCAAGCAACTAAAGCTCAACCAACATCAAAGAAGGAAAATAAGAAAAAGACTATAGTAGAATTGGCCATAGATTTCTCTACTCATCACATGCTAGTGGAGGTTATAGAACCTCAGAAGGAGGGAAAGTTTCATGAGCTAACTACTAATGACTTTCATATTAGAATAATTGACATAGGAATCCTAGTGGAAATTTCGATGATCAACATCTAGAAATCAACAAATGAGAAGATTGAGGATTAACTAGAAGAATTGAGGTCAAAAAAAGAGGTACTCAAAGCCTCAAATTTGGAATTGATGAATTACATTAGATTTTCACTTGGAAGTATCTCTACAAGAATATTCAACCCAAGTGTAGAGGAGAATAAAAATTTTCTACTTAAGCTACAATAGGAGAGGCAATTTAGTCAAATTGGTCACCCCTAGATTAATGAAATGAAAGCCCAACATCCCCCTCTCATTGAGAACTATTGTGGTTTCACAATGCACACCCCATTTCTCTTAGAAATGGGGACCCCCTAGTAGATTTTTTATTTCCTTGTACCCCCTAGTTTGGGGCTCAGGGTCATTTTGGAACTCCACCTAGAGTCTAGATCCATATTTTTCCTCTAACTAAGATGTTCAAGGTGTCAAAATTTGAGAAAATTTGAATATTTTAAGGTTTTTTAGTGCAAATGAGTGCACATGTGCACTTAGTGCACCTATCCTAGGTATGCAGGTGTGCTAAATGCACATGTGCACACCATTTTCCTTTGGAGATGTGCACATGCACACCTACGCATGTGCACACCTCTAAAGGGTGTGCACTCTACTCATGCCTATAAATACCTATGACCCCCTCTACTTCTTTTCATTGTTCTCACATCTCCATTTCTGATCACACCTTTGCACATCTAGAGGTGTGCTAAACCTCCACTAAACCTGTATACAAACACAAAACCTAAGTCACCAAAGGTATGTACATATGCATATGTTCAAGGTGTGCATGTGGGAACCTTTGTTCATGTTCAAACACTAATAAAATACCTAAGTCCAAGGTGCACATGTATGCACCTTTGAAACTCCAAACCAAGGAAACCCAAAGGAAAGGTGCGCATGTGCGCACCTCCCCAAGGTACCCACATGCAAATCTATTTTATACTGAGTCCCCTTTGCACATAGAACAAAAGGGTGTGCACATTCCCACCCCATCAATGTGCACATGCACGCACCCTTAGCACATTCAAATTTTAAGTGAAGTCCCCCCACAATTGTGCTAAAATATTCCATAATGCTATTTGGTGCACCTAGCACACCTGTAAAGGTATGCAAGGTGCACTAATTTATATATCAAGAATTAAAAGGGGATTCAACTATTTTTTCATTATTTTGGCATTTTGGGTTAGGTTTTTTTAAAATTAGGGTTTGCTTTGAGTTAGATTTTTAGCTTTTTAGACTAATGTTTTTCTCTGATGCAGGAGCATCCAGAGGTATAAGGGCAATCCTGTGTCACCCAAAAAAATGTACTTAGACTTAGTTTCTATTTCATGTGTTTTCATTTTTGGACACCCATTTGGGTCAAATAAAGGTTCCAACTCTCACAGTTCCACTATCAGTGTGCTAGAAAATCTCAAAAAAATAGGAGCATGTAATTGGGCCATCATTTTGGTAAACTAGAAGGTGTGAATTGGCTAGATGAATGTAATTCTGATTTAGAGCATTCCAAAAAAAGAATCAGGTCAAAAGGCCCCATGGTTTGAAAGTTATTGCAGTTTTTTGAGTTTTGGAGACCTCCTAAGAATGCTTCAAAGTCAGGTTAGGGGCATTAAATGACCTTGAAAAGGGTCAAAAAATGTGGGATGAGAAAAGCTTTCCATAGGGCTATAGAGCGCTTCAAGAGCTTTCCAAAAATGTAAACGGTTTGTCAATCGGAGCTACGGTTTAAAAGTTATGCCTCTCGAAAGTTCGGTTACCGTTTCTAGATTCTTCTAGATTTGTGCCGACTTCTAACGCAGCTTCTGGAGCCTTCTATTTGGTTGGTGGATGCCTAATAGCACCTTCTAGAATTTATTCCTAGTCCTTAACCCTTCGGGGTCTATTTAAGGAGATTCCTAGCATTGTAAAAGGCAGTTCGGAGTGCAGTTTGAGAGGAGGTACTGAAAAGAGAAATTATCTCCACATTTGTGCTATTGTAAGCCCTTAGGGCGTGTTTTGAAGTTTATTTTCTCTGTACTAAATGTACTAGCTTATTTTTCAGTTAATACAATTTCCCTTTTCTATTGTGTCCTTTCTATTCTTGGGTTGTGTCCCCATCATTCTCTTTTGTGCAGATAAAATGGCATCCTCATCATCCTTGCTTGTAGAAAATATTTCTCCAAAGCCTATATCCTTCAAATTTTAAGGTAGACCAAAGAAATCCCATTTCCAAGATGGACACTTGGAGGTTAGAGACACCAAACTTGGTCATATCGATTGGAATACATTCCTTATAATTTGTAACAAGCCTAAAGAGAGAGCCATGATGGTATCAACACTTATTAGATTAGGGCTAGTAAATGTAATATCACATCCCACATTCATGTAGTCTTCTAAACTTATCATGGAATTAGCAAAGAAATCTATACCTGAAGAGAAGGTGGTCAAGAGCATTATAGGGGAGATAGTCATAGACCTCAGACTTAGGAATATTGAGAAAATTTTCCATCTCCTGAGAACTGATCAGTATGTGAAGATAACCTATGATTTGGAAGAAAGATGGTATCGAGAGAATGAAAAGGAAGCCACATAGATCATACAATCATTTTTTTTATTGATAGAATACTGGTGGGGTGCAGAGCAAAAAAGGTAGACATGACTCGAGGGTATATGAAGGATGACATCAGATATGTTATTGTTCTTTTGAGCAGAGTAATGAGCTTACTAGTAGTTGAACCTCTTAATATTTAGATGGTCCATTTCATAGATACCATTAGGATGGCCAAAATGCCAATAGAATGGGCTACTATCCTTAGTGATAACTTGCACGAGAAGCTTGTAGCATTGAAAGTTGTTCCAAGATTCTATATGACATTATACATGTGTATTTACTGGAAGCTAGAATGACTAACTACCTAAGAATTTAAAAGAAGGGGAGAATCCATGATGCCAATGCTTGGTCCTATGTAGTATATCCTTAGCTGGTGAGGAAGAAGCTCTCAAATTAGAGCAAGGAAATTTGAATAGTGAATGTTGGTTTTATATTTGCAATCATCCATTTTATAGAGGTGATTATGCTAAAAGGATGTCGGTAGAGGCAACAACAAGGATCATAGAGATTGGTACCTACTAATCTAGTTCAAAACATTAAATTACCTAAGGGTAGCTAATATTATGGTAAATATGAAGAAACTCCCGAGATATCCATCATATAGGCTCATCTAATTGGAGATTTCCAAGCAACTCACATTTGGATATGATCGAGTGAGAAAGAAGCATAAGAAGACTTAGGTATGATGGATCACCATAGGTCCCATTTGAGGTCAATAAAAAGTAGCATATAATGACCTATAATTCAAAATGGGATCAATATCCCTTGGAAGAGTACAAGTTCCATCACCCATACTTTGATAATATTGGAAGGGTGCAGCATCTATTAGGGAAGCAAATTGTGCACAAAGATGCAATAGAGGACCATTGGGTGACTGCAGTAGATGACTATGATATCTGAATAAGGGATTAAATTAGGATGACTCTATATCTAGAAAAAAGGGCCTTAAAAATGAAGGTCCCACTTGAGGCTATCTATAAAGACACTAAGGATGACTTGGATGCCTTGTACAACTACAACAAAATCTATGACAAACCAATCATGAATGTAGGGATTGATAGGTATAAGAATGCATATATCAACAATTGGGTTAGGCATATAATCTAGTTAGCAAAGTAATGGATTAGGAAACCCTTCAAACTTGACCTAGTTCCTTAGGTTATTACTTTTCAAGCCACAACATGCCTAGTTAAGGATAAAGATGAAAAATTTATAGTATCAATCTTCATTTCTCAATCCCCAGTCAGACCAAAAATGGTGTATCAACATGAGAGGGAGGTTGAGTACTTTAGGCAGATAATGGAAAGAACAAGAGGAAGAGAGTGAAAAAATGGTAGTGAACAAATAGATTAGCCTAGCCACTTCAACAACTACAATCAGATCCAACACAACTAGAGCCTGAAGATGAACAATCAACTCAAGTCCAAGAGACTAAGCAAGTACCTCCTCCAGGAGAGGAACATGAACTAGAAGAGGAAGAAACAAGGGTGCCATTAGTTGGCCAAGAGGAAGAATCCTCCTCCCCAACTTCTAAGAAGGTTAGGATTGAGTCTACTATGGGAAGATCACAGATAAGAAAGTTGAAGAAAAATAATTCTCCTCCCCCACAGGTTCCAGAGACCATCCTTGAAGCTGATGCAAAAGAAGAAGAGGATGAACATATGGATAATGTTCCCTTGAGTCAAAGGACTCACTTAGCTAGGGCTATGGAAGAAGAGAGGAGAAGAAGTCCCACCATGACACTACCATCCATCCTCAGGCAACCTATTTGGTTACAACTTTAGAAGATGAGCAATAATAGTGGATTGAAGAACAAGAGGGGCAAGAAAAAAATGTCTTTAACATATCTAATTTTTATTTTATGCTGATAAGAATTGAGATGGTGGATGAAAAAATATGAGACACTCCCATGAGCCAACCCTTAGGAGAGGATTGGAATCAATTGTCACCTCTACCTCAAGGAACTCTAGGCCTATCACCTATATTATCTCAATAGCTATCATTTTTGATAAAGACTCAATCACCCCACTTCCTTCTGCTACACAAATAGAAGAATAGGCAATAGAGGAGGAAAAGCCCAAAAAAATGCTAGCCAATAAAGTATCAAAGGAGGGTCAAATACCAAAAGAACCTTAGCAAACTCCTCATGAAAAAAAGGCTAGGACCCTAGCTATAGTAGACATAGAGACTCCAAGTATAGATCTTTCTCAAAAGGAGAAGACACCATAAAGGAGTGATAATGGGAAGTGTCATGTAGTACAAATCCTCTCTTTAGCCAAATACATATCTCCAATGGCCACTACATCATCCTAGTTGAAGAGGGAGGTTATGGTTTGATAAAAGAGACAATTAAATGTAATTGCAAATGAGGGAATGGAAGAGCTAGTGAAATATATCAAGAAGCCTAAACCACCTACAAGTGATGTGCAACCATTGGCCTTCATAATGAAGAGCCAAGACCAAGACTTACTTGCACATATTGTCATCCATCCTCCACATGCTAATATAGAATATTTTACTCCTAGTAATTACCAAATCAAGGAGGTCCTATTAGGAAAGTCCATGGTAGGCAATGCCAAAGTTTTGATCACAACAGGCATAAAGGATATTGTCAAGTAATGGATAGGAATGAGTTTGAATTGGTGATGTTGGGGAAACAAAATGAGCTTATGAGAGGCTATTTACATGGACTAGTGGGCCCTAAAGAGATGGTTCAAAGATCACTTTTGCTATGACATTAGAGAGGAGAGAAAAGGGGAATGTAGAAATTGATTCATTTTTGGGTGCATGTCAAAAATAGCATGACAATTTTGAGGACAAAGGTATACATATTATATAGGCTAATTTGAACTAGTTGCACCATGTTCATTCTAGTGCATATAAATTGGTATCTATATTGAACTAGGATTTTGGGCTAATGGATGAGGTACATACTTGGGGAAAATACCTTCAAGCACTTCAATCGATAAAAGGTCAGAGGTATCATATGCTCATGGAGGTGTACTCGACAGAAGAGCTTGATAAATTAGAGGATTGGATCGAGAAGATAGATACCAGCAATAAAGTAATGGAAAATTACATGAGGGGATACACAAATTGAAAGATCAAACTCAAAAGAAGATTTTGGAGGTAGAGAAGTATTATAGTGATGCCTACCTTGAAAATTTTGAAGATGAGTTAAGATACAAACTCATTTCAGTGCAATCAATAGTCCAATAGTTTTGAAAAACCTTTGAAGATGCTTTGTTAGATAAAGATATTAGAAAAACATTTAGGACTGATGATGTACTATTGGAGCTAGACACTATACTTGAGGATTTTGTGGCAATGTGTATAGAAGTTAGTAATCAGTGATTAGTAGTAAAAGAGAAGTACAAAGCTTTAGATTTTCCATATGCTACCTGTTAGTAAATAGTTTTTTCCTCTGAATAGAAATGCAAAAAATGACTCAATATGCTTTAAAATAATAACAAAACATACTAGCAATTGGATAGATTACCATTTCATTGATAATATTCCTTTGAATTGAGAGGTACAGCTCCCTCATTTATAGATTTGCAATGAATTTAAATGATAAGATGTACCTTTAACCTAAAGGTACTTAAGGTTTTCTGACATTCATTCATAGACATGAAATGAATGTGTTTACAAGATCTATAAATTATATAGAAGAAGAAAGATGAACAAGTAGCCACAAGACTACCTGGCCAATCTTTCTTATTACAAAGAAAATGGAAGGAAGATTTCTTTGTTTTACAAACAATAAATGATGATACAAGAAATGTATCTTAGATATGACAAAAGTGACTATATAATCAACATTAGTCTAAGAAATTCATATCCAGACTCCAAAATTTGACATATAAAGTTCCTAGATCTCAAATAGATAATAGTATAACCATAGGATTACCCTGTTCCTACAAATCAAATCAAAGTATGGTAAAAAAAAATCTTTCTTTTATGTGTTACAAAGTTTCCAACTCAAAATCCCTTCCCTTTTCTTGAAAAATGTGCAAATAATATCCAACCCGAGAAGAACCACTTTACAATAGTTTTCTTCCATAAAATAAATTTTGCCAAGAAGTTTGGCAACTGCCCTAACTTCTTATTGAACTCTTTGTGCTCTCCGACATTTTATTATAATAATTAAATCTTATAAAGAATTAATTATTTCAAATTATTTTTTACATTTTCCTTATCCCCCACTTTTATTCCCATGATAAGTGCAATATTTATTTTGCACTTTATAGTAATATTAATTCTTAAAGAAATAATATATTTTATATTTATCAACTTGCCCACCCCCCTTTTATATTTTTCTTATGGGCACATACATTGAAATAATAATTAATTCTTTTAGGTGAGAAATTAATTTTATATAATAATTTAATACCTAATTACTTTGCACTTTAATATTTAATTCCTTTGAAGAATTAAATATTATATGAATGCAAAATAATTTAAAATTTAAATCTCTTTTTAATTTCTCACATGGGAGAAAAAAATACTTAGGGTTCCAAAACCCTAGGTAACAATGGCTCTCTCTGGGGGTTGCATTCTATTCTAGGATGTAGAGAACTCTAGAATCTCTATCTGCTCCTATCTAGTGTTGTCCATTAGGTGTAGAGTTATTTATCAAAGTGAACCCGAACTCATACCCATTCAATGAATATTACAATAAAATTCATATCAATATCTCTAGCTTCTTCTTTCCAATAAGTGTTGCCACATCTCTGCAATCTTGGCTCTTCAATTAATGTTGTGAGTCTCCCATGTTTGAAGAACTTGTATACCTTCAGAAAAACCACCATAGTCTCTTGACATTCAAGCACTATGTGGCCCATGTTTTTAAACTAGGTATTATGATCTAGACTTAGCAATAAGATGTGTTAAAAACACTTTTCTCAATTACATCTATATAGGTGAATATTCTAGGTGTCTTGAATTTTTGTAGATGTGGGTTTTGTAGTAGTTATCAAGCTAGACAACTAACTCCAAGCAGATCTCACATGGAAATATTCTCTAAATCAACTCTCAACTTGGCACCTGCATTTCTCAACATGATAGTGTTCAAGACTGACATCAAAATAGGCCTTCATAAGTTCCATTCTTTGGTTATTAATCAATCTATTCTTCCTTTTCTCATTTCTCTATCTTATAGATACTTGTTCGCTCTCATCAACATTCACAACAAGATAGGAAGGATGCCCATCAAAAACTTTAAGCATGAATGACCATTTCAAATCTTAAGGAAACATCATAGCTATAAGAATATGTCTAGCTAAAATGTAACAAAACTGTGAGAGCTTGTCCTTAACATTTTCTTCCAACTCCTTTGCACTATGGAATACTAGAAGATGAGATATCAAACCTAATTCTCGAAATTCCTAGAAATTATGTTGTATTTTTTTTTTGCTAGAAATACCGAAAATAGGTACAAGGTTGACATAAACCAAACAAAGGTTTCCAGGGCCAACACAATGAGAGAGCTCACGCAAAAACACAACAACTGGCATTGGTTTAAATATATTTATCAGATCCCTACAGCTCAAAAATACTTACCTTACTCATTTGTGTTCTCCCAACCACATGAATGAGAGATGCATGCTCAATCCTTTCTGCCATCCTTTAACACAAACTCTTCTCTGCGTTTAAATGGAGACATGGTCTCTAAGGTTGTATTCAAATAAGAAACTATCTTGATAGAAGTTACATGATGTCCACATGCCTTAACCATTCAAACGCTGGTAGAAATCACTTGATAGCCTACAATTATGGGTGATGCATTGTCATATGATTCATTTACTAAACTTGATTTTAAATTCACCAATCCCAAACTCTTCGTGTGCACACCACTTTCTCTCATTATTATAACTCTCAATTCCAACTGTTAGGAGAATGATGATGCTGACAAGTGTAATTCTTTATAAAATTTTCCAACATTTGGAGTCCTCTAAAGGAAGGGGTTAGGCATAAACACTAAGAAATCTATGAAGCTCATGTATACTCGCCATATAACAGAAATGTATTTTCTAAAATGAGCATTATGGAGGGGGTCTAGATTGTCTCCAACTATTGTTTTCATTTTGGATATAGCTTTGGAAATTGTAGAGAGACGCCTAACTTTTTGAGTAATAGATAGCTCAATAGTCACTATTTCCAAAACAAAAGGTCATTGCACTTTTACAGGAGCCACATCTCCATTTTCTTCTATTTTCCTTTGTAGATCTAACCTAGTGATGAAGCAACAATTGGAAATTGAGAACCATCTGCACGTAGCTATGTTCTTTGTATACTTTGACCTTTCAAACTTTTAATACCTAAATTTTGCATCATTATGCTGACTGAGGTTCATGACATCAAGAGTTTTAGGAACCAAAATGATTGTGTCAAATAATATCATTGAATGGTTTAGAGTATTATTTGTCCATTGTGATCAATTTGGCAATCCTCTAATTTTACATGATATCGGGGCAGCTGATTTGATTTTTTTTAAATATCTTTCCTATGCATGTCTGCAACATTTATTGCTATATGTTCCATGAAATTTGTATTTATCCCACACATTTTTAATTTTGACCCAATTAACATTTGAGATAAATAGATATATTTATCTTATTCGAAACTACACTCCAGCTATTGCTCAAGATCCAATTCAAATGCCTAAAAATTGATGGTAGATTTATTTGAAGAATATTCTCTACTTGTAGTGCACTTTGATTCCATTGATTGCCTTCAAAAATATGGTTCCCATTGAATTGATATATGCCAATTTGTAACTTATATGCCATTGAATTGAATTATGAGCCCATGAATCTAAGATATCTACAAAGTGCTACTCAAAGCTTCTTCTTCATATATTATGCTATGATGAATGTTCTTGCTCTTTTCCAAAGCTCTTGCTTAATCATGGGCTGTTAGGATGCTGGAGAAGATTACGAAGTTTGACCTCCAATTTTATTTTCTTCAAAATTTTGAAAACTAATAAAAAATTATGTTTTGGGCATATCCTCCATTTACCCCATTATATGAGACCATATCCCAATAATTATTTCCCTCTTAAACTTATACAAATTAGAAACCCTAAAATATCATGAAGCTATTATATATATATATATACATACATACATATATACATATATACATATATATATACATATATATATACATATATATATATATACATATATATGTATATATATATGTATGTGTATATATATATATATGTATGTGTATATATATATGTATATATGTATATATGTGTATATATATATATATATATATATATATATATATATATATATATATATATATATATATATATATATATATATATATATATATATATATATATGTTTTACTTTTCACTTATCACTTTAGGGATCCCCCTTTTTCAAAAAACTGTGGAGCTGTTGGAGATATCCATCATTTTCTTCAATATATATTCATTTTAACTACATCTTGACCATGTGCCAATGCCATTATAAAATATTACCATCAAAATTACAATGTAGGCTACTCATAAAAAATTCTTCTCAAGACCCCAACTTCTGAAGATAATGTGAAGAGAAGCTTTGAAACTCACTTGTGCACACTCATACTAAAATTGAATTGAATATGAAGCTTGAACTATGCATCTAAATCTGAGCTTTGAAATTGCATGCTAAGATGTAAAATTGAGCCTTAAATTTAAAGTTGGATAGTGGTGCAGGAGCACCTAGGAAATATGCCAAGTTTCCTAAATCGTTTTTGGCTTGTAGTGGTCTTGGCTAGACCACATGAATAAGGGCTATGTGATAAAGCCCCAAGTGTAAGAGGTATTTAAGACCAATCCAAGTTAGTTTGAGGGTTGGCATATGCTTTTGTACGAATTTTGGCATTGGAATGAAGAGCAAACTGAGCATTTTGATGACAGTTTTCTGATTTCACCCTTCATCCACACCTTTAATGGATTGATAGGGTTGTTGTTTTCATGTGATTTTATAGTGTATGGAATGTATATGATTTGGTAAATATTAGGAGTTTTTTCGATCAGTTTCATTACTAGTTTGAAAAATCTTTTTAAAGTTGCCAGTTCGCTGGTCTGTACACAGCAATCAGCAAAGAAATCTCTATAACTTGAATTCCAATGGTGGAACCATGATGGTCTTTTGGAATCAAGTAATAGACTATATAAACAATGTAAATATGTATTTTTGTCTTGGTTTGCAGAGGTTTGTTGTTTTTTTTCCAAGAGGCCCTAGGCGAGTTTGCATACCCGGCTAGGCAATGAAATCAGCAAATAAGTGTTTGAAAGGGGCATAGAATGGGGTGTTGGGTGCAATACAAATTCATAGAAGGAAAGAGTGGTGAGTGAAGGAAGTTAATTCCAGGAGCTCAGTCATTTAGATTCCATTTGAGTGGTGGAAGGAAGAACTCTCTATATTCCTGTTCATACAAACAAGAAACCCTTGTAAATAGACATATTTTTGGAAATCCCTTGTACGGATGACCTGGGTGTTGCAGACCTAAAAAATATTCAAGGGGAGCCAAAAGGGTATCCAAATCATAAATTTTTTTGAGTACTTCTTAAGGGTTTGAGGAGATATAAGCCAAAAATCAGTTTTGGAGGCCTAATTTTGTTATTAGTCTTGGTAGCCCTCTTAACTATGCAATCTTCAAATCGATTGGAAACCCAATACTCCAATTCACTTAGTGATCCTAAAAAATATTGAATGAGACCTAATACAAGCCTTGGAATTCAATATAGCCAAGAATGCACTCCTGGAAGCCAGTTGTCAAGAACGGTGCAATGAGAGCACTAGGGAGACCCCATGGTGAAATAGAGTTTTGAGTTGATTGGTGAGGATTAGTGTAATAAGGGAATAGAGAGAAGATTCCCTTGGAGTAGGGTATAGGATAAATACCCTAAGAGGCTAGGAGAAAGCCTAAAGTGAGTTCTAGTAGTTGAGGCTAGAACCTTGTTCAAGATCCTCCCCATCAAATTGGTATTAGAGCCTTGAAAGGTTTGGGACAAGACATTGTGTATGTCTTATTTTGGAAGTGAGTCAGTGGGAGAAACCACCATGGTAACAAATGCCGAGTTGGAAAAGGAAGTGACAGAACAAAGGGAGAAAAATAGGCTCCTTGAGGAAGCCTTAGAAGCTATGAAAGATAAGCTTGATGAAGTGGTAGAGACAGCTGGAAAAATGAAAGAGAAGTTAGAAATTAATGAAGAAAAGGGAAAGGAAGAGAATGAAGAGGACTATGTACCTGAACCTGATCCTCCATTACAAGAGGAACCTTTCCTTAAAGCCATCAAGGCATTGGGTGGCAAATATCTTGAGGGGATACCCCTATTTACTAGTAAGATGAATTCAGAGTTGGTCATGGAATGGATTGAAGGGATGTAGAACCATTTTGAATGTGAAGGTGTATCAGAGGCACAAAAGGTGAAGGTTTCCAAAGCAAGATTAAGGGGACCAGCCCTAACATGGTGGAAGTTCATTCAAGAAGAGAGGGAAAGAGAAGGCAAGAAACCGATCTCTAATTGGAAAACTATGGTGGCAAAAATCAGAGATAACTATTTGCCTGAAGACTATGAAATCCAGCTACACAAGAAGAGACAAAGCTTGAAGCAAAAAGATTTGGATGTGGCCTCCTATACTGAAGAGTTTCAAAAACTTTGCTTGAGATCCAAGGTCCAAGAGGAGGAGAGTATCAAGGTGGCTAGATATTTAGGTGGTTTGAAATGGAGTATTCAAGAGGAGATCAGACTTTGGACTCCTACTACTGTTCATAAGTGTTTTCAATTGGCACTCAAAGTGGAAGATAAGAATAGAAGGAAAAAAGACTCTAACTCTAGGGGTAGAGGAAGAGGGAGAGACTCTCAAGGACATAGAGGTGGTTATGGGGGAAGAAGCAATGAACCCAAGGCCACAGGAGACTCCAAGTTGATTGAGAAAAGTGGGGAAACAAGTGGAAGAGGTAATTTCACTAGAGGAAGAGGATTTGGTGGTGGAGCTAGAGGCAGATCAAACAATTTCAGCAGGGGTTCACATTTTGCAAACATGAAATGTTACCATTTTGGACAACTTGGTCATCCAGCCTATAGATGTCCTGAGAAGGCATCATCTTCCCAAGGGGATAAGAAGATAACATATGTTTAAGAAGAATGCAGCAACAATATAACTTCAGAAGTGAATCTTGATTCTGAGAAGGGAGAAAATCTGATGTTTAGAAGAGTTTTGATCAAGGAGCCTAGCAAAGAAGAGCCTAAACAAAGAAGGGCACTTTTTAGAATAAAATGCAAGATACTTGGTAAGGTTTGCAAAGTTATTGTTGACTCAGGATCAACTGATAATATCATCTCTGAAGAGGTTGTCCAAAAGCTCAAGCTAACAAAGATTCCTCATGATCATCCATATAGAGTCACATGGCTGAATAAAGGGTAGAATGTGTTGGTAAATGAACAAGTTTGGGTGGATTTTTCAATTGGAGGATATCAAGACAAAATTCTTTGTGATGTGTTGCCCATGGATGCTTGTCATCTACTCTTGGGTAGACTATGGCAATATGATAGGGATGCTGTCTATCATGGGAAGAAGAACTTGTATACATTCAAGAAAGGAGGAGTGACATACAAAATCCAATCACTTGTTGAGGAAGGCATAGATGCAGCAACAGATCAGCGTGTTCTACTCATGAGTGGAAAAGAATTCTTACATGATTTCAAGGAGAACAATGAAGTTGGGTTTGCCATAGTTGTGAAACCAAAGGAGAAAGATGCTGTCAAACAAACACCATTGCCAAGAGAGGTAAAAGAACTATTGGATCAGTTCAAAGACATCATAAGTGATGGAGAACTTGCCACACTCCCTCCACAAAGATCTATTAGTCATCAAATAGACTTTGTTCCTGGATCCTCATTGCCCAACAAGGCTGCTTACAAGATGACTCCAGATTAGAATAAAGAAATTGCAAGACAAGTACAAGAGCTACTTGACCAAGGTCTCATTCGGAAGAGTATTAGCCCATGTGCTGTACCGATTGTTTTGGCACCAAAGAAAGGAGGTAAGTGGAGAATGTGCACTGATTCTAGAGCCATAAATAGGATAACAATTAGATATAGGTTTCCTATTCCTAGAATAGAAGATCTAATGGATTGTTTGGGGGGTGCTAAGTATTTCTCCAAGATAGATCTCAAGAGTGGCTACCATCAAATCAGAATGAAGGAGGGTGATGAATGGAAAACAGCCTTCAAAACTATGGAAGGACTTTATGAATGGCTAGTAATGCCATTTGGCCTCTCTAATGCACCTAGTACATTCATGAGGCTAATGAATGAAGTGTTGAAGGACTACATAGGCATTTTTGTAGTGGTTTATCTTGATGATATTCTCATTTTCAGCAAGACTAAAGAAGAACACATGAAGCATTTGGCAATTGTTTTAAAGAAGTTACAAGAAGAAAAATTGACCATTAATCTTGAGAAAAGTGAGTTCTTGAAACAAGAGTTGGTTTACCTTGGTTTTGTAGTTTCACAAGGTAACTTGAAGATGGATGAAAGTAAAATAGAAACCATTCTAAACTGGCCTACACCTAAAACAGGGGCTGCAGTAAGAAGTTTTCATGGTTTGGCACAATTCTACAGGAAGTTTATAAGGGGTTTTAGTGAGATATGTGCACCAGTATTAGACACCATCAAGGGAGGACTAAAAACTAAGTTCTTGTGGACCAAAGAAGCCAATGAAGGGTTTGAAAGGTTGAAGAAAGAGGTAGCTACTAAACCCATTTTGGTTTTACCTAGTTTTGACAAGTTGTTTATTGCAGAATGTGATGCAAGTAATATTGCTGTTGGGGTTGTATTAAGCCAAGAAGGAAGGCCAGTAGCATTCTTTAGTGAAAGGCTAAATGAATCCAAATCTAGGTACTCATCCTATGACTTAGAATTGTATGCATTGGTGCAAGCACTTAGGAAGTGGAGGCACTATCTTTTACCTAAAGAGTTTGTTGTATACACTGATAACCAAGCATTGAGTTACATCAACACTCAAGAGAAGTTGAGCCTAAGACACATCAAATGGATGGAGTTCCTACAATCCTACACATTCACCATCAAGCACAAGAAAGGGCAGATAAATAAAGTAGTTGATGCATTAAGTAGAAGGCTACTTACTATCCAAGAAATACAGTTAGAGAGTATTGGAGTTGAAGGTTTCAAAGACCTATATGCTGATGATGAAGACTTCTCAGAGGCCTACAAGGTATGTGTAGAGTTTAACAATCATTTTCATAGCAAGTTTGCTGATTACACTTTGCAAAATGGGTTGTTGTTTAGGGGAAATCAATTATGTGTGCCTAGAGGATCAATGAGAGAAAATTTGATCCAAGAGAAGCATAATGGAAGCCTTAGTGGACACTTTGGTTTGAACAAAACATTGGAGTTGGTGGAAAGATTCTACTATTGGCCTAGGATGCAAAGAGATATCCGGAAGTATGTTGAACAATGCATGATTTGTCAAAAGGCCAAGGGAACTTCTAAAAATGTAGGATTGTACCAGCCCTTACCCATTCCAAATAGGCCATGGGAATGCATCAGCATGGACTTCATAGTGGGCTTACCAAGAACAACATCAGGTTTGGATAGTGTGTTTGTAGTTGTGGACAGATTTAGCAAAATGAGTCACTTTATTCCTTGTAAGACTACTCATGATGCTAGCTATATTGCTCACTTATTTTTCAAAGAAGTTGTAAGGATTCATGGCTTACCAATCAGTATAGTTTCAGATAGAGATGTTAAATTCATTAGGCACTTTTGGAAGACCTTGTGGAGAAGGCTAGGTACTAACTTGGCACATAGTTCAGCTTACCATCCCCAAACTGATGGTCAAACTGAGGTAATTAATAGGGTGCTTGGAAACCTTCTAAGGTGTTTAACAAAGGAGTATGGCCAAGTGTGGGATCAAGTCCTACCACAAGCTGAGTTTGCCTACAATGATAGCACAAATAGAACTAACGATAAGAGCCCTTTTCAAGTTGTTTATGGTTATCACCCAAGAGGAGTTTGTGAGCTACGAGAATTAAAGAATCAAGAAGAGATTAGTGGACATGCAGATGATTTTGCCCAGTCCATGAGAGAGGTACATGAGCAGGTCAAGAAGTCCTTGATAGAGGCTACTCAAAGGTTAAAGACTAAAGTAGATGAAAGGAGGAGAGATTTACAATTTGAAGTAGGAGATTTGGTGATGGTACACTTGAACAAGGCTAGACTTCAAAAAGGTGTTCCAAGCAAGCTTCAAATGAGGAGGATAGGGCCTTGTAAGGTTCTAGCTAAGTATGGCCCAAATGCCTACAAGATTGAGTTGCCAAACAATCTAGCCATCTCTCCCATCTTCAACATTCAAGATTTGGTTAAATAAAAGGGTCCTAATGTCATGGAAGAGGAACACATCATAGAGGTAGATAAGAATATTCCAGAAATTAGTATTCCTCTCCAAACCAAGCCTCAAGCTGAAAAAGTTCTAGATTCAAGAGTAAAGAAGAAGACTAGGCATGGAATTTATATGGAGCATTTAGTAAAATGGAAGAACCAGCCTGAATTTGAAGCGACATGGGTAGCTGAACATGAATTAAAAAAGAAAGGTATCAGTCAAGATCTCTTGAATATTGACCCACCTTAAGTTTTTTTTTTTGTCATAGGGGGAGAATGGTGCAGGAGCACCTAGGAAATATGCCAAGTTTCCTAAATTGTTTTTGGCTTGTAGTGGTCTTGGCTAGACCACATGAATAAGGGCTATGTGATAAAGCCCCAAGTGTGTGAGTTGTTTTTGTAAATAGGTTTTTGTTGTGTTTGAGTTTCCAAGTTGCTTCTATGTTGGCAAAATTGCTTAAATTGCTTGTTAGAGCCTAGAATGGTCAAACACTGACCAAGACCCCAGGAGGATGGGAAACATGGAAAATATGTTAAAAGTTGTAATTACATGGAAATAGGTTCATTTAACCATGTTTGAGGTCATGGAGCCATTAAATGCACAATAGTGCAAAAGTTGCACTTGGCAACTTTGCAACTTTGCAAAGTTGCTTGACAACATTGACAAAAAGTGCTAAAACTTTATAAGGGCTTCAAGAATCAGTTGGAAACCTATGGGATCTATTGATTCACGTGGGTAAGAGGTATTTAAGACCAATCCAATTTAGTTTGAGGGTTGGCGCAAATTTTGGCATTGGAATGAAGAGCAAACTGAGCATTTTGATGACAGTTTTCTGATTTCACCCTTCATCCACACCTTTAATGGATTGATAGGGTTGCTGTTTTCATGTGATTTTATAGTGTATGGAATGTAGATTCTTTGGTAAAGATTAGGAGTTTTTTTGATCAGTTTCATTACTAGTTTGAAAAATCTTTTTAAAGTTGCCAGTTCGCTGGTCTGTACACAGCAATCAGCAAAGAAATCTCTATAACTTGAATTCCAATGGTGGAACCATGATGGCCTTTTGGAATCAAGTAATAGAGTGTATAAACAATGTAAATATGTATTTTTGTCTTGTTTTGCAGAGGTTTTTTGTTTTTTTTCCAAGAGGCCCTAGGCGAGTTTGCATACCTGGCTAGGCAATGAAATCAGCAAATAAGTGTTTGAAAGGGGCATAGAATGGGGTGTTGGGTGCAATAAAAATTCATGGAAGGAAAGAGTGGTGAGTGAAGGAAGTTAATTCCAGGAGTTCAGTCATTTAGAGTCCATTTGAGTGGTGGAAGGAAGAACTCTCTATATTCCTGTTCATACAAACAAGAAACCCTTGTAAATAGACATATTTTTGGAAATCCCTTGTACGGATGACCTGGGTGTTGCAGACCTGAAAAATATTCAAGGGGAGCCAAAAGGGTATCCAAATCATAAATTTTTTTGACTACTTCTTAAGGGTTTGAGGAGATATAAGCCAAAAATTAGTTTTGGAGGCCTAATTTTGTTATTAGTCTTGGTAGCCCTCTTAACTATGCAATCTTCAAATCGATTAGAAACTCAATACTCCAATTCACTTAGTGATCCTAAAAGATATTGAATGAGACCTAATACAAGCCTTGGAATTCAATATAGCCAAGAATGCACTCCTGGAAGCCAGTTGTCAAGAACGGTGCAATGAGAGCACTAGGGAGACCCCATGGTGAAATAGAGTTTTGAGTTGATTGGTGAGGATTAGTGTAATAAGGGAATAGAGAGAAGATTCCCTTGGAGTAGGGTATAGGATAAATACCCTAAGAGGCTAGGAGAAATCCTAAAGTGAGTTCTAGTAGTTGAGGCTAGAACCTTGTTCAAGATCCTCCCCATCAGATAGCTTTAGAACATGGATTGACTCAAGGGAAGGGAAACATGCAAAGATGATGCAAATTTATTGAAGGGAAACACCAACCCAAACAAAAACAAAAAAAATTCAAGTCAAATCGTGCAAAATGGAAATGGTTATTTACAATGGAGGAAAAAACCTAAAAATTAGATGTGACCATTTACAGGCTGGAGAAAGTATGAGCCTTTCAGAGTCAATGTTTTGAAAGATAAATGCATATTTGGTTGAAGGGAAAGTAACATGGCTAAATTAAAGCTCATCTCATCTATGAAAGATATACATGGGAGGAAAAATAAATGCAAAATTACAATCTCCTTCTAAATTTTTCAAATCAACGTCTTTCACAAAGGTAGATGAAATGCCAATAAAGGTTCACATACCTTGAATTTCTTGGACTTTTGAATGTTGATGTGATGTTTCCTCTATAATTTTTTGCATTAATTCCTCCAAAGGAAGATAGTGAAAAAGATTTGTGGGAGGCTGAAAAATATGTGAATCTTTTTCTTCCTCTTGATTATCCTCTGAGTCCTCTTCAAAAGAATTGTCTTGTTCATGCATCACTTCATCAATTTCTTTTTCTTTAAAATTTTAGTCTTCCTTTTGTACTTCTAGGCAATCATTTGATGCTATAGGCTATAGTAATGCTTTATTAGTCTCCAAGAGATCAAACAAGAAATGCTCATAGGAAAAGCTATCCAAACCTTCCCAAACAACATCATTTGGTGGAATGTCATCAGAAGTATCAAATATAAAAGAATCAAATTTTGAAGTTTAAAAATCTCCTAATAAATTTTCATTTGATCTTTCAACCTCTATGCTTTGTTCAATAGGAGATATATCAAGGCTATTGAGTCAACTGATTGTGAAGCATATTCATCATCATAATCAACATGTAGATGGTGGGCTCCAACTACACTACAGGGGTACTTTCACTCACAAGAGGGATTAGGGGGTCTTTGTCATTGAAAACTATTAGACTTTGACAAAAAGAGGTAGGGGATACTTATTTTACTACTTTTAGAATGAGCCTTTTCTTTTTAGGTCTTACCGTTGGAAGATTTTGCTATTCATAAATACAAATACTTGCCTATGCAATTTCTTTACACTTCATTCCACTTAGAATCATGTCATCTTCTAAACTAATAGACTCCCTTTGTGCATCTTGCAATGTTTGCACTTTCTAACACTTTAAATAAAAATTTGATTTTAGTTTATAAAGCAGCAATGAAAATACATAGTTGATTATTTTCATTTGGTTGGCTATTTTAGGGAATTTTACCAGCACACCTATTGAATCTATCTACAAAATCCCTCATAGATTCAATCTCCTTTTTTTGAATTTGAAAGAAATTTAACAATAACTAAGCCACATCAATTTCGGGCCTAAATCTTTTAAGAAATTTTACCTTGAGATCACTCCAACAAGTGATACAACCATTATGCAAGTTCTAAAACCAATCAACACCACTCTCAATGAGACTCCCTGCAAATAATTTGATAAATATGTTCTCTTCCTACACACCAAGAATCCCATAGGTGACTGTAGTTGCTTTAATGTGATCATCAAGGTCTTGATTTACATCACCAAAAAACTTCAAGAGATATTCTAATGAACTCTTAGGTAAGGCTGAGTATTGAGATAAAGAAAACAACCCAATCTGAGCCCCCCATGGCTGGGCTACAACCAAAGCCATAACACCAAAATTATTTCACCAAAATGAATTAGAGTTTCCAACCTCCATCCTTGGGGAGGTAACCTTTAGATATCCAAGGAAAGTAAAACACTGGAACTTTCTTTCTTTACCCAGCAGATCACTAAAAGCTATTAGTAAACCATTTTTTCCTTCGAATAAAAATACAAAAAATGACTCAATATGCTTCAAAAGAAGAACAAAATGTACTAACAATTGGATATATTATCATTTCATTGATAATCATCCTCTAAATTGAGAGGTACAATTCCCTCATTTACAAATTTGCAATGAATTTAAATGATAAGATGTACCTTTAACCTAAAGGTACTTAAGGTTTTCTTACATTCATTTATAGACATGAAATGAATGCATTTATAAGATCTATAAAATGTATAGAAGAAGAAAGATGAAAAAGCAACCATAAGACTACCTAGCCAATCTTTCTTATTACAAAGAAAATGGAAGGAAGATTTCTTTGTTTTACAAAACAATAAATGATGATACAAGAAATGTATCTTAGATATGACAAAAGTGACTATATAATCAACATTAGTCTAAGAAATTCATATTCAAACTTTAAAATCTGACATATAAAGCTCACATCTCTAATACATAATAGTATAACCATATGATTACCCTATCCCTACAAATCAAATCAAAGTATGGTAAAACAAAATAAATCTTTCTTTTCCCTATTACAAAATTTCCAACTCAAAATCCCTTCCCTTATCTTGAAAAGTGTGTAGACAATTTCCAACCTGAGAAGAACCCCTTTACAATAGTTTTCTCCCATTAAATAACATTTTCCAAGTCTGGCAACTTCCCTAACTTCTTATCGAACTCTTTGTGCTCTCCAGCATTTTATTATAATAATTAATTCTTATAAAAGAATTAATTATTTCAAATTATTTTTAACATTTTCCTTATCCCCCACTTTTATTCCCATGATAAGTGCAATATTTATTTTGCACTTTACAATAATATTAATTCCTAAAGAATTAATATATTTTATATTTATCAACTTGCCCACCCCCTTTTATATTTTTCTTATGGGCACATACGATGCTGAAATAATAATTAATTCGTTTAGGTGAGAAATTATTTTGATATAATAATTTAATTACTAATTACTTTTCACTTTAATATTTAATTCCTTTTTAAGTCATGTAAAGGCTCATGCACCCATTAAATAATATAAACAAGGGTTGAGTCCTACTTAGCACCATCTAGAGAGTTAATTTGTATATAATTAGATTTTTTTATTAGTTTAGAAGCATATGTTTTTATTAAGAGATCTCTCACTCTCAACACAAATTGAGGAGACGATTTCTTATAAATACAGGGATGTAATGTGTACTCTAGGCCATTATTTTGATGCAATAATACATGCTATTGGTTCTTTCATTATGAGTGTAGTGATTATTTCTAGAGTGTGTTGTTTTTGTGAATTCTTGTTCACGAATAATAATGGAGCCAATGGTTTTGTTGTGTTGATTTGATTGTGTGATCTTTTAGTTTTGGTGTTTTACACGTGTTGACAAATTTGGCTGATGTACCAAGTTGCATAAGAGATCACCCTATTGTTCCTACATAGGTTCTTGCCTCACATGAGAGCACTTTCCATGGTTTTATGATTCAATAAGAAGTGAAATATCTTTCAATTTTTACTAAACTCCCATTAATGATTGCATCAATGGATTTGAGGAAGCACTACTCCTATTTTCATTGGTTTCTTACTCATTCTTTTCAATGATTTAACTTGTAGATGTGTTGTTACCATGGATTGTGTTTGTTCAGAATTTCTCTGTCAAAGTTATTTTCTTTAATCTCTCATTACCTTATCTTTAGTATTTTCTTTGCTAACATTTGGTCACATTAGGAATTCATATAGATTGCATTCATTATAAAACAAAAAATACCAAAAATATATCTTTTTTGTGGTTACTTTAAAAACAAAAGGTTATATATCTTATCCGAATTGGTTTGAATACTCAAAACTTTGGAGTTGATCCAAGATTAGATTTTCAAGAGAGGAGTTTGAAAGGATTCCCACCATTAAGAATTCCTGCTAAAATTGTGAGGGCATCTGCTACCATGTTTCTCCTTCTTGGGATGGACTTTATGTTCAAAGCTTCAAAGTCATTGATTAAATCCCACATCCTCTTTAGTTAAGAAAGTAATCTCCTATCATTGCTAGAGTAAATTTATTTCACTTGTCTAGTCACTAGTTGGGAGTCTTCTTCAATTACAAGAGCTCTGACTCCCTTATCTAATGCAAAAATAAGTTTGTGAATCAAGGCTTCATACTGTACAATATTCTTCTTACATCTAAATTTTAATCAATATACTACATAAAAAGACCTACCTTTTGGATTGATTAATTCAATGCCTTTACCAACTCCTAATTTTCATTCAGAGCCATCAAACCTAAGTGTCCAAATTGTTTCTTCTTTGGGCATTTTGGACTTTTGTTTATTTGTCCATAGCTTCTCTTTTACTTAAACCTTAAAGGATTGCCTCTTTGGTATCCATTGTAATTTCTCATGCAATGGATTGGGTGATTTTCCATTGTTTATCTTTGATATGGGAATTGTATGTTTCTCTTGCTAATCCTAAATTTCCCCAATCAATTCTATAATATTGTCAAATTTAGGCTTAGGATGAATGACTACTGAAGTCCAACCTTGGCCTTTTACAAAACATCTCCTTTAGATCTTGATCATTCTTAGTGGAGGAGAAGACAAACCTCCACCATCTGAAGAGGTATCACTATATGATGCATTGAGATCTTCAACTTACTCTCTATCTTTTTCAATAGATTCAAATACATGTGTGGAGCTTGGATTTTCTATGGGTACTTCTTTTGGAATTTGGTCACTCTTTATTTCCATTATCTAAGTTAATACCAGAGCAACCACTTCTTGGCAATGTGAACATATGAACTCTGAATGACTAACTTTATGCAATTTGCAAAATCTTGGGAGGAGCAAAACATTTGGGTTTGCCTCTTCACCTAGGAATTTTAAGTCTTCCACCATGCTATCTATGAACTACATCACAATCAATTCTCTTGGGATGGGAATCATGGATCTTCCATTCTAATCATTTGATTCTTTAGTTGAAGTTGTATCAAAAGCCATCACTTTGTAAGAGCCTAAATTTTCTTGTAAAAGTGCTACCTCATTTGGTGCATTGTATCCTATAATCATCATCTTCAATTTTGGCTCAACATCTATCTTGATCTGATTATTCAAACCTTTCCAAGGTAAACCCAGTTGGGTAAGTCAAAAACCATCCTTGTAAGCACTTTTTCCACTCTCTACTTGGTAGCAATCCATATGTTTCAAGAATTTTAACCACATATATGTCTATGATGTCTTGAATTTGGGGCTCAACTATTAATAATATCTAAACATCTTTTAATACATCAATAACTTTTAATTTTGTTTTAACCAATTGTATCACTATTTGATTAGAGGGTTGTGGAGTTACTGCCAACCTTTGTGTTATTGAAACTGGCATGACATTACAAGAAGATCCTGAGTCAATTAAGAAATTATGAAGATTATTTCCATATATTTTGATACTAAGAAAAAAAAAAGGCACCTCAACCCTGTCTTTAAACATAGTTTTCATGGCCTCCGAAGCATTAACATGTTGCAATACTATCTTTTGAGGAACACAATTCATGTTAGGTGTTGCCTTTGTATGATAAATATTTTTCATTAGTGCTTCCCACTAATTAGGACAATTTTATAGCATGTTGAACATGGACATGTTGGCTTTTTTTCATTTCAAATCTTTAATTGCACTATACTTTTTAGTAGACCATGTTGGATTCTTCAAGATTGTAGGCACATTCCCTTGGTTCTAATTTTTCTATCCTCCATATAGGAGTCTAATTGGTACTAGATTATTTATTTCTCTCAAATTTGGAGGAGTTGGTTGCAATGTGGGAGGAATCCCATCTATCAGAGGTTCTTTTTTATTCCACAAATTGTAAGTATTTTGATTATCATTCCAGAAAGAAAACATCTCTTTTGGTTAAGTATCTAGTTCTTGACTAAATGTAAAAGAAAATTATTTTTTGACTTGTTCCATTCTCATATTTTGTGTATAATCATAAGACTCTAGTAGCATGAAATTGAATTGCATAGGGGGATCATTGTTATTGCCTCGTGAATTTTGATTCACTTCTTGATTTCCATTGTAATCCATTAGGTGCATTATGATTACTATCATACTAATTGATGTCCACGTACTGGGAATTATTGTTATTATCTATAGGAATGCTTCCATTATTTGGACAAGTGTTCCATTGTTGATTCTTTCTTTGGAAACTGTTTTTGTTATCAAGAGGATTGAAATTATTTCCTCCATTATTGTTTCCTGCATTTTTGTTTCCATTGAAGTTCTTATTATAGTCCTAACCATGATTATTGTTGTTGTAAGGACCAAAATTGGTTCTCTAAAAGTTTTTATTCTATCCTTGTGACAACCTTAAATGGGTTATCTCATTGGTAATTTGAGACATGGTTTTCTTCATTTGACCAAGCTCAGATGCAACATTAGCTTTTGATTTAGTAGATGTTGTTGCCTTTTGATCAAAGAAAGAAGCTTCTGGAGGTTCATATGCTAGCTAAGTTATAGCTAGAACTTGTGGAGTGGGTGCCTATTGTAGTGGAATTGGATTCATTGGTATGAATTGGCTAGGCATCACTTGTGCTCCAACATGATATGTTGGTATTGTTGTAATAGCTTGAGATGGGGCCATCAATCCTCCTCCATTAGGACTGGCTTGTTTAGTGAAGATAATTGCTTCTGAGAAGACTTTTTCTAATGTGTCAATATTTTTAGTAGGAAGTCTTTTTAGGAAAATAGTTGTAAGATGGTCCATAGCATTTAGATAAATCTAAATCATGGTTTCAACTAGTATAGTGTATGGCATTTGTAGCTTGTGGTATGCCATATGAAAGCAATGATTGAAGCATGAAACCATTTTGATTGGGTCCCTTTTGATTGATATGAATTGATGGTGTATCATAGTTGGGTTGATAAAAGTTTTGAATTATTCTAAGAATAATTTTTTGAAAGTGTCCTAGTCTTCAATGCATCCTAGTGGAAAATTGACATACCAATTAAAGGTAACATCTCCTATTGAGTATGGGAATAATAAAAGAACCACATTCTCATTAGCAATTTTATTTCAGTTGCAAATTTATTTGAATACTTTGATGTGATCTTCAGTTATTCTTGTCTCATTGTAGATGAACCTTGGGCAAAATTTCTAGGATTCTTAGGAAAGTCATTGAGTTCACTTATCAAGTTGATTGGAAAGTCTACAATGTTCATAAAAAAGGCCATCAATGGAGCATTTGGTGAAATGACAGGTGGTTGGTTTGGAGGCAAAACTAAGGAAGATGACGAAATGTTGAATGGAAGTGGTAGAATTTTGGGAAATCCCTTGTCAGTGTGAGGCTTAAAAAAATGACTAAGTTCTAAGAAATCTAGCTCACTATATAAAGATCTTAAAGCTCACTAAAATAGGGATGTTGGATTGGGATCTTCCAGCTTGTGTCAATTCTAGAAAAAGTGCACTTTTGCAAAAGCACACTTTCTCAAAAAAATAGCTCACTTTGTGCACCTTTTGATAGTTTCAGTCGAATTTTTTTTTGAACTTCCAAAAAATTTAGAATTTGAAAAAGGTTTTTTTTCTATTTTGAATGGTATGAGGCCCTCCTTCTATTGCTACTTCTGTGAAAAAATACATTTATATTCAACTGAGTTGATTCTAGTAGGTTGCAAGATCACCTAGAACTATGTAGTTGATCCCAGATTAGCTTTTCAAGAGAGGAGTTCAAAAGGATTCTTTCCATTAAGTATCATGACAAATGAAAACTCAACAATAACCTTGGAAATATGTTGTTAAATACTAATAGATTGAGAGAATTAGTGTCAAGATGCTAGATTTAGATGCAAAAATCATTAGAGATCCAAATAGAGCAATTTTCCTTATTGCAAGAAGTGATTGACATGAAAACTAAAGTTGCTATGACCCATGAGATACTCAAAATAGGCCAATAACTATTGCTTCATTGGAAGCAATCATTAAAATTCAAAATTGAGAGCTTAGTCAAGTCTAAGCATGCACTAAAGGATGTTTATGATATAGTGATGAAAGTAATGGACAAGATATTTGAACATTTATAGGTGTTGCACACTGAATCATATGTTATCAATAATTGCTAGTTTGTAGACATTGAACAAATGAAATCTAAGTTCCTAGCATTTGTTGAAGAGACTACTTATCCATCAAATTTCTAGGTGGAAAAGATTCCAAAACTCTCAACAATGGATTATGTTCTAAAGCGTACACCAGAGAAGCTCCAATCAAAGGTCTCCAGAGTTGAAGAATTGACAAAAATGCATGCACTAGTAGATTTGGTGTTAATTTTCAACCTTAATTTTTGACCTAATATCATTTTCCATTTGATGTTCACTTATTTTTTGGTTATGATCTTGAGTTGGTTGAAAATTGAGCAACATAAGTTTGTTTGTTTGAAATTTTGATGAAAATGGATTATAAACATTAAAAAAAAAGAGAAAAGTGCATGGGAGGTTTGATTTTCACTATGAGCTAATCAGTCACAAATGTGGGAGGAGGTATCAAACTCATTTCTCTGGTCAGTGATTGACCCCATGCCATTTCAAATGTAGGTTATCAGTTGTAGGATTTTGAATGCAAGTGAATTTCACTTTGAATGATTGTGCCTAGCAATAACTTTTAAGTCAAGAGCAAAGGTAGGCCAAACAACATTAGGATAGTAAGAGTTAGGTTTTTAATGAACAACTTTTCTACCACAAGATGCACCAACAAAACCTCATATAATTTTAGGCAACCCCCGTTGCTTTGCTTTAGTAGTGTAGTGCCCCTTCAATGATAGCATTTTTGTTTGAGGAGGCATTCAAAGAAATTTTCTTGCAATGTACGAGAAGCTCAAAGTTTAGAAATATTTCATATATGTTTAATGGCAAAAGGATTTAAAGAAATATCATTTTATTGTGCTCTTTAAATACACCTATATATTTGTGGGATTATGATTTGTGTTCAATAACAAATGATATTTATCACTTCTTTCTATAGATTGTTGCTTGTGGAGTAGCAATTAGGACATATAATTTGGTGCAACAGACTTTAAAGATACACATGTGTGCAAGGAGGCTATTGAGTCTCAAGGATTGTTTGAAGAGGCACCCAAAATACTTGAAACTCTATAAGAGGTATGAAACTCAAAATTGAAAGAATAGAAAGTGGTTTTACCATCTACATTTGTGATTATAGATTGCTAGAGAGTGGACATTGAGATCATTTTTAGTTTACTTATAATTGATAAGATCTTGGAAAAAAATTAAGTCACTTTAGTGTCATGAAAAAGGATGGGAACTTCATTCATGTGCTAGAATAGATTAATCATAGATTGCCTCCTAGTGGAGGTTGGTTTCCTTCATTTCTTGCAAGTCTTGAGATGTTAAAATATGGGAATAAGCAATTCTTTTATTTCAAACAAGTTACAGATTTAACTCTTTATCCCTCCCATGAAACATTGAAACAAAATTGTTTATATTAATTCAAATTTTAGTTTCCCTAAGATTTTGACCTCCCTCCAATGACCATTTATGGATTTAGATTGCAATATGCTGTAAATTAATCATGAATATGTTGTACTCGAGAGTACATGACTGCTAGTGTTGGGCTAACTCACTATTTTTTAGTTGTTTATTTTAGGGTTGGAGGGTTGAGTTGATGAAAATAGTTTGAAAAATAACTTTAAAAAGAAGTCTAAAGTCCATCAAATTTTTCCTGGATTCTACTATTGATGTCAAAATTTCATAATCCAAAATTTCAAAAATTTAAAAAATCATTTTTCATACATACCCTTTGTGTGCATTTTTTCATACTTATATTTCAAAAAATCCAAAAAGAAAAAACAAAATGCATTTCGCATAAACCCCTCATACTTAGGTGCCTTAGCATACATACTTAGACATCATGCCAATTTTCACAAGATCACAAACTTCCACAAGGCAACAAGGTCCATACTAAACTATGTACATTTCAAGTGACAAGAACCCACAAACATTCTTTGACCCAACATAAGACATACATTTTAACCCAAAAGGAAAGCTTAGAGTTATATGAAAGTAGGATTTAGTTAGAAGCATCATTGGAAAATCTTTGCAATTTGATTTCAACATGAAGAGGTATAGTTTCAATAACTATCCATGAGAATTTATCATAGATGTGAACAAGAGTAAGAATCAAAAACTTTAGATTGTGCAGTAGTACTTGAGGAGCTAAGAGATAAAATACTTTGACTATAAAGATGGGCTAACATGTTCTCCTTGAGCGAGCTCAGGTACTCCTCATGGGTGCAATGATTCATAGAAGTCCACTATGCAATAACGAGATCTCCTATGTACCATGCTAACTATAAACTTACTCTAGATGAACCATTAACTACCAAGGTGATGAGCTTGTTGATTAGATATTGTACAAAATGCATTGTATATTATACAATTAACAAAGAGCATTGTAAGTGAACAATTTTTCATTGATTATAATATGGGTGAATTTGAGCAAGGTGACCAAATTTTTCTTTCAAAACCACATGTAGATATGAACATTAAGTACATGTTGGTAAACATATTGTCCTTTCAACTATTTAGAAAATTCACTCTATGCACAAGGTGCAAAAATTACAAAAAGTCCATAGCAGTTGAGAAAATCTCATGTTATACGATTTTCTCTCTAAATTTTAAAGGTACAACTCCCTTATGAAATTTGCAATGAATTCAAAATTATCTTTGCACTTTTACCAGAAAACATGTAAGGATCTCTCACTTACTCTTCAGTAGTGAGGTAAGAATCAATACAAACAACAAAAATAAACATTCATTGAACCATACTTCCACAAAAAATCTACTTCAAATTAATGAGTAACACCATAAATTGATATCAATCATTCAAACACCTTAATTGAAATGAACTTATAGTAAGAAAAACAATCAAATATCTCGAACCAATAAACTAGAATTCACAAAGTAATAGTGGTCTAAGCACTTTGAACACCAAGTTTCCAAGCCAAATTCAAGATGATATATACATATATATATATATATATATATATATATATATATATATATATATATATATATATATATATATATATATATATATATATATATATATATATATATATATATATATATATATATATATATATATATATATATATATATATATATATATATATATATATATATATATATATATATATATATATATATATATATATATATATGTTAAACCTTTTTCATGCACTCAGTCATTCAAAAAGAAAAATATCCATATACTATCTTTTGATAATTGTATCAAGTATCTACCTATCCAAGTTTCTAACCATCTACTTCTAAACTTAATTAGTTCAATGCCCCATCATTTATAGTTCCATTACAAAATTTGGAAGGCCTCCATCAAAACCCAACCATTTTGGTTAAAATAAGAAACAATTATGAACAAGCAAGAAGTTATAAAATAGGTGTCAAAATGTAACTAGAACAACTATCTTGTTCAAGTCTCACTGCCAGTCTTCTCTTCTTCGCACACGGTCTGATGCACCAGCTTCTAGCTCTTGAAAGTTTTCATGAACTCCTACATTGCATGGGAATGTGGATTTTTCAAACTCAGCAACCTGGCCCTACACGCGTCCTTCTGTCATTTGAATTCCTTTATCTTCAAAGTCTGACATGACATGAGGTCCTTGTTGAGACATAACATCGACTCAATGTTTGCCAACGTAGTAAAGTCATTGGCATTGGGTGATTCATTATCCCTAATATGCTTAATAGTTTCATTGAAGCTCTTAGTTAGTGTCTCATAATCCATATCCCCATTGTCAAACTGTAGGATTCCCATTAGATTTACTACTTTCATATCTTTAAGGAGTTCTTCATGCATTCCAGTGACTTTGTTCTCAATGTTTTGCACTTCTGTAACTGACTCCTTGTAAACTGACTCCTTCTAACTCATGTTGTTTTTCATGATAAACAACTCTAGGGATCTACATTTTCATAGGATTCTCATTTAGAAACTTGAGCACCCGAAACCTCTTGACTTCAGTTACTCAAAAAATAATTGCCTAAAACTGGCTTTCCTTTGCTTCCCACCTGGGGATCAAAGTTTGAATCTCTCCCAATAGTGATTCCCTTTGGCATATACATTTATAAATTCCAAAATAAACTTATTACCTTCTTTAATGATGACTTCCACACAATCCTTCATGGAATCTACTAACAACTTTATTCTTTGTATTTGCTTCATTAGCTATTAACTTCTAGTAGAATTTGGGTTAAAAGCTTTAGGAGCTTGAAGAACTAGCAATGCATTGAGATTAATCAAGGAACCAATATACATGGCCATAGTCATCACCATACCCTTAAGTTCCTTTTTCTATTTGCTACCCTTCTCAAATTGAGTTAGCATGTGGTCAATAGAGAATTTGAAAAAATGATTACCAGTGTTTCTATTAACAGTCCCCAATTCAACCAAGGTAATTTTGAAACCTTCATTATCAATATCTTTGGACTCCATTTTCTACTTCTATGTGGCTATTTAAGCAGTTATCTTCCCGGTCACTAGGTCCTGGGTTAGGCGGGCATCCATCTTCAACTTTTTAACCTTTGAACCCCATGCAACATATTTAGTTACAATGTCCTTCATAGGTGATGCAACCAGTTGCAAACTTCTTTTCTTGTTGATTGTGTTGGATAACCAAGCAAGGATAGTAGGGCCTATAGAAATTTCTCAGGGATCTCTAGTGGGAGTCTTATTGATTTTGTTGGATAACCAAGCAAGGATAGTAGGGCCTATAGAAATTTCTTGGGGATCTCTAGTGGGAGTCATAAGACTCCCACTAGAGATCCCTGGGAAATTTCTATAGGCCCTACTATCCTTGCTTGGTTATCCAACACAATCAACAAGAAAAGAAGTTTGCAACTGGTTACATTTGGTTGATCCACCTTAGGAGCCTCAATGAATTGTACATCACCATCAACACCATCTGAGAAATTAAGACCATCAGATGAATCCTACCCTTGAGTTGACATCTTCTCTATTTGAACCTTGTGTTGCTTAACACTAGTACAAAAACAACAATATATTACTAAATAAACTACTAAAAATTGTAGATATGTGACTAATTTTGATCACATGAGCAATGGTAGTTTATTGCTAGACATTTATCTCCCAACCAAATTTATGACTAAACTATTTTAATCATTGATTTAATCATATTTATTGTTGTTACTTGGTAGTTTATATGGTAGTTTATTTGGTAGTATATTTATTAGTTTTTTGGGTAGTATATTTGATAGTTTTTTGAGTAGTATATTTGGTAGTTTATTTGGTAGTATATATGGTAGTATATTTGGTAATATATTTGGTATTTTATTTGGTAGTTTATTTAATCATTAATTTAGTCATATTAGGGCACGATGGAATTGAACCACCATCCTCCTACTTATAAAGTAGGTGCTCTTCCATTGAGCTAGTACCCTTTAAAGAATAATGCAAAAATTTGACAAAGTTGTTTTCCCGACATTAGATCTACCATGATCATGGTCATTGTAACATGATATACTCTTCATAAAGATCACAAGTTTTAGTTATTATGAAAACAATAATCTAAATCTTTATCAATAACAATTCAACAATTTTAAATTCTTTTGTTTAAGCATTTTAAAATTATATTTCATGTGAATTACACTTCTCTAAATCAATGTAGTGATAAACTCTTTTCTAATATAATTGAGAGCACTTTGGCCACACACAACTATTATTTCTTGTGCTAACTTCTCAGAAAAAGATACAAATGATTATGCAATTTATGTCAAGAAAATAGACCTTTGCATTAAATAAAAACATCAAACCAACTATTTTCTCTTTTCATAGTCCCTGCAATAATTGAGACTAGCTTGCGTGCATTGAAAAAATAGAGTCACTTGTTGTAATGATGAAATGTAATCACCATAATAATATCAATGTCAAGAGCATGCAAAAGCTGCATAGAGTAGCAAATATAATCAAGAAAAGAAAATATTAACATCATATTTACACTATGTATGAAAAAAATCTTGAATTCTATTCAACATGGTTAGGTGGTGTAAATAGGGTTCATTAAAAACCAAAATGAAAAAAAAAAAAAAAAAAGGTTCAAAAAATGTAAAGCTTTACCAAGACAAGATTAAAAACCTTGGTTAAATTATTATTAGCCTAATAAGAATATTAGGGACCATTAAAAAAGTCTCAACCTGAACATCTTGTATTACCAACAACTCCTTATCCCTCCATGCTACCACAACTAAACAATCTAGAGAAAGAACAAAATTATAACTAATTTGTTAGAAAACCCATGAATCTTGTGGCATGAAAATTGACAAGAAATATAGATTTCATAATGAAAGATGATATCTTACCTTTGCAAGTGATGACTTTATCACCAGGTTTTGCAAGAGACAGAGAAACTTTGTCATCTCTTCTCTGAAAATTCTTGCTGAAAGAATAAATGTCTATTCCACTCTCTATCTCCATTCTTCAAACAACAAAAAGGAAGAAATATTTTTGCTTCTCTCTAATTTCTTAACCTTAAAATATTTCCTTTACCAATATTCTAAGCCCTCAGACATAAATTATCTAATCAAGATGTTGGATGGAGATAAAGCATAGAAGAAGCATTTATGTCTATTATGTATTTCTAATCTGCAAATATTAAACAAAAAACTAGTTATTTATATAGCTCAAACACACATTTGGGTCAATTAAGTCTAATTCCTAGTTCTTAATGACCAAAAACAATTCATATCTTCTTAGAACATTATTATTAAAAACTTTGAAATATTTACTAGAAGCCAAATGTGAAGACCCAGAATCACCACTTTGAATTTTACCCTAAATGGATTTTTGTTGTTTTGAACTTAAGCCTTCACAATAAAATTTCCTATTTCTTTATCTTATAGTTATAATATTCCATATGCCTTTGTTATTGAAAATGGTTGCTAGATATGTGGACCTACTCTGATAAATGGTAATTTGACAAAGTAAACAAACCTAGAGTTGCAGGAAAGGGACTTCAAAGTATACTTTGAGACAAGAATTATTTATTTCAATAGTATAGTTAATTGTGGAAGTATATGCTAGGTAGTTTGAAATGAAACTTAACATGCTTATGTAAGGAGATGAAAAGTAGGGGTAAACATAGCAGATGGGATAGCAAGTTAAGTAGACTAGATGTTGTGAGGGAAATTTCCATTGTTAAAGTGCGAGTCAAATTAGTAATGAAGTGGGTCACCTCTTGGAAAAGTCTCAAAGAATCACCCTTGTGAGCATCACTTAAATGTAAGGATGCAATTATACCAATCACACTCATGAGAGGTGAGTTATTTTTTTTCCAACAATAGAGCATCTCACTCTTATGTCCAACCATTTAACAGCCAAAACTGAGCCAAGAGATAATCAACCAAAAATGAATGATGTAATCTTCCACTAGATCAAAGTCCATGCATAGATGCAATCCAAGAATCACTTCAGGAAACAAAGACTCTAAATTATAGAGGAATAGTGATAATCAAAATTCAAAAGCTCACAACTAGACTCCAAGGACAACCTTAATCAGATTACTTTGTAGAACTGACCAACTCTATTTGGTTTTAGAAAGTATTAAGTCATCTCGAATTGGGGATTTGAATTGACATTAATGTTTAGTGGTTCCATTATAACCAAAGAACACTTTAACCATCATATTCCTATTGTTACAGATATACATTAACAACCCAATAGTGGTTGAAGAATGCTTCCAACAATAACAATGTAGATAGCGATGTATCTCACACAAGAGATATGGCCCAATAAATAAGAAAAGAAACTATTTCAACTTATGATTTTCTTGTCTCAATTTTCTATCTACAACTATATTTTTCATAGCAACACAAAGTTCAAGCTAAATATAACAGTGATCATAAGAGAATCCAGCCAACCCAACCTAGAAATCATACAGTTATCATATATGATAAAGTGTTGGAAGGACTACCACAAAATTAAAAAACCTGTGAGAAATTTGGAGAAATTTCATAACATCAAAAAACACTTCAAATTTGTTAAATACTTTTTGAAACCATCATGGAAAACAAAATTTTCAAAGGTTATAAGTAGGTTTTCCTTCATTTAGAGACCAAAAATGAGTGAAATTAACATCACAGTAAATATTTTAGAACTTTCATCCATGAAAAATATGTACCCAAAATAGTTTGGTGCTATGTTTTTTCAGTGGGGGCAGAGCTCTCAAAGTGGTCAAGGAGCATTTCCCTTTAGCTAGTAAGGCCTTTTTATGATATTGTCAAATTCACATTTTTACATGCTAAATAATTGATGCAAAAATGGGAGAATGAACATTTCTTAGGGCATACTATTCTATTTCAGTTCAGGCCAACTTTTTGACCCATATGACTAATCTTTTTAATGAGCTTACCTACTCTGGTACCCCAAATAGTAGACAAAAGGTTCCCCTAACTATCATTTTCTAGTAATTTGATAGATGCAATGAGGTTCTATTGTATCATGATGATATGCTATATTTAGTGTTGCCATTCTAGATAATTGCCATCGATACAATGGAAGCTTGAAACATGTAAAAATGATGTATGGTGTCCCAAAAATTCTTGGAATAGCTTAGGACACCTATGATGACCCTTGACCCTTGGTGGACAGACATATGCCACCTTGGATGCCATGTGCAAAAAAAAGAGCATTCAAAACCATTTCAAAAAATGATAATAAGTTTTTCTATGTATCTCTATTCTTCTAAATTATGAAATACATATTGCTCTCTTTTCCTTACAAACAATTTCATTTTTACTTCTTTTAGTACTTATTTATAAAGTATTAATGAGATCAATTATTCACAATTACTTCTTTTGTTAGGTAGTTGTGAGAAACAAAATTGGGATAGACATAAGGTTGGCTATTTGAATTAGTAGATATTTGCAGCATTGGAGCTCAACATATTTCAGTTTGCAGAATATTTGTGGTAAAGAAAGAAAAAGACTGCAGACATCAAGATTACTATTTTAATTCATGCTTAGTACATATAAAGAATTAATGTCAAAGAGAGCATAGTTTACCATGAAGGAATTTCTTAATTTAAATCTTGATGTCGTGCAGCTATACTTTTGTAAACTATTACTTATTATGTAATGTTTTTAATATACTATGGTCCTATCATTACTATTCTAAAATGTTTGGAGCATAGGTTTTATTTCTCTTTATTAAACTTTAGAGTTCTAACATAGGGCATGACATGAGCTGATACCTTTGTATATATTGTAGATAATAGAATATCTTTGTGTGTACTTGTCCTCAATCTTGCTTTTGGATTGTAAAAGCCCTTTCTACTTATTGATTATAGTTTGGAGGTTGAGGGCATATTCTCATGGACTAGATATAGCTTTTGGTACCCACAGAGTACTCTAGATTGATGCATTGGATAAGAGTTTATTTGCACAGAGTCATCAAGCTAGTGTAAATGCTTATTTTAAATAAACTTTGAATCTTGAGTATGCGATATGAGATGAGAACCCAACTCTCTATATGGTCAACATAATACCAAAATAAAAATTCATGCATAATATTCATGTCTGGTTCTTACTCAATCATGCTTCTAGATCAATAAGCTTCTTATCTATATGGTGTGCAGGACTTAAGAATTCCAGTGTTGGGAGTCATAGTGCATCTATCATATTTCTGTATAATATTTTCTTAATGGTATCCTTTGTATGTGTTTATGGCTAAGTGAGTACATTGTCATAACTTGATGTCTAAGCTGATTGCTCTCTATTTGTTCTTTAGTAGATATTATTTAAATGCATTTCATAGAAGTGAGACAAACTGTTGAGTAATTATAATGCAGAGATCTTATAACAACAACTGTTGTGATTTCATTTTTCTTTGAACTTCAATTTTCTATTTTAATTAAACAAGGCCTTGGTACCATAATAAAAGCTTTAAATACATGTGTCTATGTGGTGGTGTGTATATTCTTAAGTTTTGATTACATGATTAGCTATTTCATCTAGGGCCTTTCATGTATATCATTGATAATATCAAGGAAACCTGGGTGCTCATGCTAAGCTTAATTTGGTGCATTTAATGCCACATAACCTACTTTGATTCACAATTATTACCCATGAAAATTTTATTTAGTAATTGGAGTTTCCATAGGATGAGGTTCTATTTATGTTTTACCTTGCAATTTCTTTTTCATTTCCTGGGTTAGCAAAATTAGAAGTACTAATATGCATGTTACAACATGTGTGCATGTCAAGTACACACACACACATATCATTATGACTATATTTTGTAAATAAGTTTCAAGTAGAATGTTGATTTGTGTGTTCCATAACATGGAGCCTTATTCTCTTAAATCTTGAACTTTGCAGCTGAAATTCTCAGTATAAATTATATTTTGTTGACAGAATTCACATAGCAAGCTAGGTTCAACGTTCTCTAGTTGTGCATCTGACATTCCTATATTTTCAAGTGAGGTCTAGTTCTTCCATTTGGAGTACCATTATTTAAGTTACCACCAAGAGGATTCTGTGGTTATTATCATCCCAAAAATGTCTTTAGCTATTTTAGAAGAATTTGCTAGGCAATCTAGTGGCTCTCTTGGAAAGTGGTCATGTAGCCTATAGGTTCACTATCAATTTGACCAGAACCTTTTCCTTAATAATATTACAAATAAGAACAACATTTAGATAAGGGAGATAACCAATTAAAGAGGCAATATATCCAATCAATAATGACAACATCTCCTCCATTCTGCATATTTTGCTTGTAATATTGAACTTTGGAAACTGTTCATTTTGAAAATGCACCATTTCCAAGTTTATACATGGTACTGTGTTCTTCTCTTTGAGTCTGCCATACCTTTATATTCTTCATATATTGTTCAATATTTACTTTAACATGTTGTAAGAGGTTCATCAACTTTTCTATAAATTGTTCAATATCTTTAGAGGTATGTGCATTAAGATGTACATGCCTCAAATCACTTTTGAGGAGAGCCCATTCCTAAATGGGAATAACTTGAGGAATGTTGTATAGAGTTGTTGGAAGAAAAATTAGACTGAGGGAACTTCAAATCACATCATTTTGGGTCTAATAGTAGGTAGTAGAACTTGTTTCTAAGAAAGTGATTTACCACTTATGTTTGTTGATCAATTTGGGGATGTTGAGTAGAACTTATTGAAGCTCTATGCCCTTGGAGTTCAACAATAATGATATGAGAATTATCTCCATCCAAGGCATGTTAAAGAGTGACACTTTATTCTATGGTACAATCCTTTGAACTTCTAAAGAATGTGATTTATCCATCCATATCTCCGTTTTGTAAAACAATTTTATAGCATTCCCTATGTTTATAAAAAGCAATGAAGAAACTACCAGGGAGTTGGTATACCAAAAAAAAGAGATGTATAACAGAGGGAATCCACACAAATTTGATGATTCTACTCTGACAAGATAAATTAGGGACTTCAGTATTAGAATTTATGTTGTTCACGTACAATGTGTTACTTTTTCTTGGTAAATGGAGGATAATGGTAGCCAGCCTCATCAAGCCAACGTAATCAAATATTTATATGCCTCTCCATGTTTTTTTAAACACTTTTTGGAATGTCAGTTGATGAATTGGCTAGTTCAAGTTTGAGGCATCATATCATCTGGCTTCTGTATAATATTGTGAAATTCAAGGAATAAGGTTTTCACATAAATGAATGCTACTATGCCCTTACTACATTAAAAAAATCTTCCCATGTAGAAGATGTTAGCTTTCTTTATCAATTTTGTGGCTTAGTACTTCCACCTTTATCAATTTTGTGGCAGTCCTTCCACTAGGAGGTTGAATACAAACAATACACATGCATCCTAGTCTATGTCAAGGATATTTTTTGTGGGACTAGTCAAGGAAGATGATGTCATATTGTCCCCAAGAGTGGCTGCAATGGAAAAAGTAATGGGAGTGCCATTGGAAAAATGAATATCATTTGCATACATCTAACACACATGAATGCAACATAAGTCATCCATTTTTCTAGAGAGATTTTCTCTTTAGGCCTTTGTTCTCATGAAGCATATTCTGAGAATCATTTTGTGGATTCATATTTAGCATTTTTCATTGATGGTGTGGCTCTATTTTACACTAATGTATGCTTAATAGTGATTGTAGTACCTCATTTTAGATAGTTATGTTTTCTTAAATCTGATTTCTTATGCTAATGTTATATTGTTATGATTATTCTTTTGAGTTTTGTAAGTACTTATCTTGTTTATGGTTGTGTTGTCTAAAACCTTTGACAAGTTTTGAAGTCACAAGGTAAGATTTTAAAAACTGAAATTGTTGGTAATAAATTTTTGGGATTATAAGTTTTAGGGGAATCCTCCAATGTAATCTCTCTCTTTTATTTTAGATGTACCTCTGATCCGGACATCGTCTGCATATATCAATTAAAATATATAGCGTAAATCCCCTTCTCATTATGCTTTCATAAATGTCTATAACATGATGAAAGAACTTGTATTTTTTGTGTAGGCATAGATGATATCAGAAAGAGTTGAAGATTGTCCACTTTAGTATCATACCTAGTTGCACTTGTTTTTAAGATTCCAAAGCCCTTAAAGAAATTTTATTGGTTTCATTTTGTCAAACAATTCCCCTATCTTTTTTGACACATACATAGCTGACACCTAAAAGAGATGAAGTATTTTGAAATCAACACCATAGTTACATTTTAAAAAAAGTTTCTAATACCCTTGAAATGATTTTATTGGTAGAATTCTATCAAATAGTTCACACGCTTTAGCTAGAGATAAAAATTATCTATTGGATTAATGGAATCCAACACATTTCATAGTAGTTTGAATATGCATGTTTCTACTTGGAATAAAAGTTGTACTATGATCTTGGCCGCCCAATTTGGTGTAGCTACTCAATAACATCCTTCATATTCAACAAAATTATTGCTCTGGTTCTCATGAACTGAATAAAGGATCTGGAGAGCTTGTAAAGCTCTGCATCAAATGTCCTTCCTCTAATTTTCTCCTCAATATTACCCACTTTCTTCACTCCACTTGCACCAAAGTTCACACTATAAGGATTTTCCTACTAGTTGACATAGACATCAAGGGCATATAAGCATAGTAATCTCCCCTAATTCATATTTAGCATTGATTTCATCTAACCATTGTGGAAAAAGAAGTATGCATTTCATTTCACTAATTTATAGAGAAGGACAAAATGTTACCCAATAAAAGCCAATAGACAAGAACATGAAACATATTTAGTTTGATTAACACACAAATAGTACAATACACTTCAAGAATTTTTTAGCCATGACAAGTAGGAAATTAGTGAATGTAATGGTTTAAGAAATTAAACATAGTCCTAACCCTTTATCTATAACCCTCACCTCCATCCCATATCTTACACAAGTATACCAAGATAGGAATTCCCTATACTCCCCAAGGACTATCTAGGAACCTCTAGGTTTCTTTTCTCTCTCCCCAAAACCTTATCTAAGGTTCCTTTTCGAGGTTTAGAAAATGCACCTGCTCAACTATTCAACATTAAGATTCATATGCTTATGAAGGAAGCTTAGTGATGTTTTTTAGTTATGATTCTTTTGATCTCGTCGATACAATGGTGGCGATGTTTTCTGAGATACAAAAAAAAACTTCAGAGGACAAAGGTTTTGCATATAGAATCCATACCTTTTCTTGATTAAACTCATCAAATCTAGAAAAAAAATTGTGTTGCCCTAGAGAGGGGTTTCAAATCCAACTCATGAGCCTGAAGACCTAGTTTTGAATGGATTTTAGATGACATTACAAAGTTCAAGTTGCACTTCACATTATTAATATTAAAATAAAAATAATAATAATAATTTAGTGATTCTATGTTGTCTACAAATTTATAGCATAAGAGTAGGAGACATTTTCTAGATCAAGTCAAATTATGATATTATTATCAAGATTTAAGTGTATAGTTTTGATGTCAAACTCATTGACTCATAATTCATGAGTAAGATTACTTCTAAACATCCTTCCTTTTAAAAAATGACTACTTTTTTTTTTATTAATACCTTACCAAGAGGATAAATTCCTCTTAATTCTGATACATTGAGCTACCTAGATAATACAACTATTAGAAGAAAAAGAGGCAAGCCAAGTTTGAAGGGGAAAAAATATGGTTCGCATATTGTTCTACAACTTTCATTTACTCAATAGATGTTATCCCATTAAATTTGGGTTTTCATGATTTTTATTGTTTTCTTATAATTCTTATTAGGTTCTCTCTTAAGCCACAAGATAAAGAAAATGGAATATGAAAAAAATGATGCTTCTTGATCTAATGTTAGTGTGAATATGATAAATAGCTACTAATTGCATGCTTTTGTGCTTACTTGCAACAATGAGCCAATAGGTATTTAATAATAATATTATATTTGAAATATAATTTAATGTATATGTAAATCAACCACCATCCAATGCATAGGAAAAATTATAGGCAACCATTTCACATCATCTCCAACTTGATGAGGATATTGGTGATCATGTGCCAGGAGATACTCTCGTTGTTTCCCAAGGGTCTTATGTAATGGAAGTTGAGCGAATCCTTAAATCTTGATATATTTCAGTAAATTTTGCACTAGTTAATATATACTTTCATAAACTTCAATACTAAACTCCTTTTCAATACTATAAGTAATCACATATACAATTTCGCATAAATCAAATCAAATCAAGAGCTCAAATTGCAAAAAGAAATAGGTTTTGAGGTTCAATGCAACAAGGTATAGGTATAACATTAATGAGAGAAATAAAATAATGATAAGGATCTTTATTAGGTTAACCATTATGTATTATAGGAAATTTGACTTCAACGAGTGTATCATTAAGCATGAGAGGTTTCTAAATATCATATATATTGTAGGTGAAACTCTCGTATCTACAACACTTTTTAAAAAGATGTCCATTCTAAGAATTTAAAGAGGGGGCTTAAAAATATTTTTTTGATCAAATTCTTAAATAACTATTTCCACACTATAATTATTATCCTTTAAAATTATTAAAAGACTTCCACATTTTAAAATTAATCAAAGTAAAATTATTATTGATTTTAATAAATTCCTATATTTTTTCAGATGAATCCTCATGAGTTGTATGTGTAATATAAACATTAGTTTTATTTAAATTATGTTTATTAAAATTTTTTTCTTATATTATTAATAAATATAACTTAAATCATAAATCATAAATATTTAATATTTATATTATTAAACTATTTTATTTTAATATTTAATATGTACTAAATAGTGGTTCTCACTATTTACTAAATACTTAAATATATTAAATATAAGGAAAGTAAAATAATGTTATATTTTATAATGATGATTAATTATTAAATGACATTAATGTTATTAATAGCAAATAAATGTTTAAAAAATAAAATACTTAATTGATAATTAATCTTTTGATATGCAAAGATAGACTTGGGGTTTTCTTTTGAGTGCATGCAGGGTTCTTATTTTCTTCAAAAGTTCATTGATATATTTTGAGGAGTTTGAGTGCAGACTGGGAAAATTTTGAGTTCATTTCAAGTTCAATAATAGTTGAGAGAAAATTCGAGGAAGTTAACTAATAATAATGTATTAATAGGAAAAGAACTTCAACAGTGAGTAATAAAAGTCCTAAAAAAGTTAAACAAATATTAATATGATTAAAAAATCATCAATCATTCATTTAGTTTTTTGTTTGGGTGACTAATTATTAGTGACCAATTGTTTAGTCATTTATTTAGTCACTTATCTTTGTCTAGCCTTGTGATTTTTCTCAATGACTAGATTAGTCATTTATTTAGTCACTTATACTTATAAATTGTAAAACATTACTAGAATTTCATCACTTTTAGTCACGTGACTAAATAATTTAGTATTGTGACTAAAAGTTTTAGTGACATAGTCACTTATTTGCATAAAATCTACTAGTGAAAATATACTTGCATACATTCATGTTCAAATTCATCTCAGCCCAATTTTAGCTAAGAAAACTTGATGCATTGACAGGCGTAGGAACCTATTCCTATTAGTCACCACATCAATGCGGCCATATCATAATCAAACAAACAACAAATATTTATGTAATTAGAAAAAACAAACCCTAGCATCTTATCATTGTTTTAGCTTTAGCCATGCACGGATTAGAGGAGGGAAAATCAATTGAATTCTGATTGAATTCCCTTTGTTGATGGACTAAGAAGATTAAGCCCTTGTCTTCCTGCCCGTATGAAAATGATCATTCTCTCTCCCATCTGTAGCTTGAAAATTGAAGTGTTGTGTCTTCCCTCTTTTCTGAAAGAAAAATCATTGAGTTTTATTTAAAATAATAAATATCAACTATAATAATTTTTATTGTAAAAATAATTAATTGTAATTTTTATATAATGAGTATTTATAAACAAATGATAATGCATACATATTTATAGAGAACAATGGTTAAATAGTAATAATGTATTTTTTTCCTCTTAGTATATCTATAACAAGATGTCTTAAATTTTTCAATTTTTAATGATTATAGAAAATAAATATCAAAACTAATTTTTATTTATAATAATAAATATTAATTAATTGTGATAGTTTTTACAATTTTGTATTTATGTTTTTGAGTTTTAATTTTAAAGAATAATCTAAATTCTTTATAATAATCAAAGTAATAACTTAAATATTTAAATTAAATTATTAATTTTATCTCAAAATATCTCTTTTAAGGAGGAGTGTGATTGGAGATGATATGACTATATTATATATTATTTTTCTTGATCAATTTATTTGAAGAGCATAATAATTAAATGGAATTAGACATTGCCTAACTAATGCTTATAATTGTTTGAAAATAATTATTACATAATTAGATAACCCACATTATCATAACATTATAATATTGTAAAATAACTACATCATACTCTAAAAGAAAAAGTTATTTTCTAGATGACTGTTGAATGAAATCTATCAAGTCAAGCAATTTAACAAAGTGTACTCCTTATCCAAAAGATGGAAAGTGAAACCACAATTAGTATGAGAAAGAGAAGCTCCAAGGGCCATGAATGGACTATGCAAAATAAAATTAGCTTAATCCATTAATAAATAAACCTTAGAAAAATTGAAGAGAAAAATTACAAATGACTAATTATTTGTGAGTCACTTAATAAGTCATTTATTAGGTAAGTTAATTTAGTCACTTGTATTTGGGTGACTAATTATCTAGTCACTTATTTAGTCATTTCTATATGGTTGATCTTGTGATTTCACCTCATGGCCAATGTAGTCATTTATTTAGTCACTTATGCTTGTAAATTGCAAACAAATACTAGAACATGATCAATTTTAGTCACATGACTAAAACTTTTAGTGGCGTGACTATAATTTGTAGTCACATAGTCACATATTTGCAAAAATGTGCTAGTTTAAGGGCCTTAGATTTAGCCTGAGACCTAGTCCTAGCAACTATGTTTTGTGTATGGATGGGTGTCCTCCTCTATTTACCTTGAACCACCTCACTACCTATAATAGGAGAGGAAAGTGGGATGTCAAAAGATGATGGTTCAAAAAAAGAAACCACCCCTGAAGAGGGTTCATTTACATCTTTCTTGTTCTACTTCTTTAGCTAGTTGTCAGTGTAAGCAAATATAAATTTAGCTCTTAGATTTATATCCACTTCCTCCTCCTAGTTCCAATCTACTACCAATGAATTTGATTCAAGATATTCATCCTAGCTTGGTTCAATCATATCAAAACCATCCTCAATCACCCCTTTTATTTTGAACTTCAACCTCAGGGAACCAATTTGCTGTAATGTTAACCTTGAATGATGTCTCCTCAAAACCTTCTCTTCATGTTTACAATCTTGCCAGAGATCTTCTAACTGTGGAGTTTCTAATGAGTGGCCTACAAGCCCAAAAATTTGAACTGCATATCCCTTACTATCAAAATTTCTTCTACCATGATAGGAACAAAAATTGAATCCAAGTAAATTTCTTCCAATGAAAAAGGCGTTAGTCATACTATTATAGACTAGAGAACCCAACTTAATCAGCAAGGATGTCTCCCAATCCTCCTGTAGTAAATTATCCTTAACAACAGAGAATAGTTGCCCGCAAATCTTAGCTAAAACAAAGCAATCCAAAGCATAGCGTGGAAGTTTTATAGGTTCCTCTTCATATCTGCCTATTCTCAAATAAGTGAACCTTGGAAACTATATAAAATAAATTTCGTATTGTTGAACCAACCTTTGAGCTTCAGGAGACAACCTAGGCATTGGTGTTTTCTTCAAAGCCATATGCAAATTTTCAATTAAAACATCATGAACCTTCCTAAAGTTCTTTAGTGCTTTATCTTTTTGCAGTAGATGGCAATATTGGTACATTATTATTTCTTCACTCCAGACTTTTTGAGCAAGAGGGGTAAGGTCACAAACACATGTAATACAATAAGTCAAGTAGGAAGCCATATAGAAATTTTCCCTAGACTCTTTGGCATGTTTAAGTTGTGTCCTTAGTGAACTAGTGATAATCTCCACCCAATCCATCCATTGTTCTCCCTTCAAAATAATTTCTATATATCTGTACATCCATTCCTCAAAGAGGCGAACATTAGCAGAACCTTTGACTCTATACAATAACACCACAAGGTCATGAATATGAGGTTTAAGGTGATCTTTAGTGATAACTTTGGGTAGCCTAGAACCTTTTCCATACATGGTCTCAGTCCATTTCCTAGCCAAGGTATTGCAAAATTGGTTTGGAGTTTCCTGATATTTGGCCTGGGCTTGAATAGGGGAGAATGCAGCAAAAGTACCCTTAGGCAGACACAATACAGAAGCAATAGTGTCTCTCAGAATTGAGATTACCATTTCACCATCTTTTCTTACAATACATTTGCTCCTAACATCAAAGTGGTTAATACACATTTAGAGCAACTCAGGACTCGAAAGAGATGGGGGAAAGCCATAGCTTCAAACAGTCCACTGGTTAGAACCTCCATGCACCCTTTTGATTTATCAGCATACTTAAGGAAATTTTCTTGCAAATTCTCTACCTTAACACCCTCTAAATTTATATCACTTATGATAGACTTTCTACATTCCAAACTCGAAACATTGTCAAAGAAATGCAAAACATACTTCATTCTTGATCAAAATAGCAAGGCTTAAAACTAATTTTCTTGAAAACCATAGAGATTACATAACAAAAACAAGGATTTCTATGTTTCTCACCTATAATTTTCCAAAAAACAATGATTTTCCCTTCCTTCCTTAACAATTTCTTCTCCAAACTTCCAACTCTTTGCATGGTAAACAAAAAAAGAAAGCCAAGCTCTTTTTAAGAAGGAAAAGCACTTACATGTAGAAGTACAAGCTCATTATAGGGCATTAATGAAAAATCATTGCTTGTTAAAGATCACACCTTTGAAAGCCTTATGATATGACCATTTCATTTAATAATTCCCCTTTTTGGCTATACCGATGATGATTAACTTTATTGCAACATCCAATCTCTTTTATAGCCATAGATTTTCCACTTTTTCTCATAATGATGATTTATCATTGGGAATAAAAACATCCTTTAAATCATCACTCTTTGACATAATCATCAATGCCTTGCAAAATGACAGTGCATCGTACACCATAATCCAATTTCACCAAGACTACTTTTTCATTGAACGACTTTGAACTACTTTGAACCAAGGTTCAAAGTGGTTCAAAATTAAAGAAGGGAATGTGACAAGAAGCTTTCAAGATTTGCACAAAACTTTGGTCGATGATGAATACGTGGAGCAATGAAGGAAAGACTTTGAAAATCCAAGGAAAGAGTTTTTAAAATTTGGTGACTCATGGACAACTAACAGGGGCTCTGACTAGAGACTAGGTATGCACAGTACATAGAGAACTCAGAAAACCTAAAACAAGAACTAACCTAACACAAAGAAAAATAATAGGAAAAGAAAGACAAGGAATGAAAACAAAACCAAAAAGATATGTATAGGACTAGGGACTTCACAAGACTTAGAACTTGATTAACTTCAAGTCCTGCCCATTATAGGTGAAAGGCAAAATCATTCCATCTTGATAACTTAGGAAAAAGGTATTTGGGCCAATGACTTCTGAAATGATAAATTGACCCTTCCAAAGAGATTCAAATTTTCCATGTGCACCCTTTGGTTCTCTCCTTTTGTACCAGAGAAGACTTCAACATTCATAAAGAACCCACATGGTTTGGTTCCTCTATCAAAAATTTGTTTCACTTTCATCTGGTGTTTAGTAATATGATCAATCAGTTTATCCCTTTCCTCTTCTAGCTTGTTCAAATACATTACCCTCTTTTCTAGAAAATCTTTAAAGAATTGATCTTCAATTGTAGATTGCAATTTGGATGCAGACAACTCCAGAGGCAAGGACACTTGAGCACCAATCCCATACACCAATTCAAATGGGGCCATGCCTATAGCTCTCTTAGGAGTAATCTGGCCAGCCCATAATGCTTCATACAGTTTCTTGTGCCAATCCCAAGAATTATCAGACACCAATTTTTTGATGATAGCTACCAAATTTTTATCATGAGACTCTTCCTATCCATTCCCTTGTGGAAAATAATCTAAGGAGTGGGCTAGTGATATGCCATTTTCATAGTAGAAAAGGGAGATTTCCTCAGACAAATAGTAAGTTGCATTATCTAAGACTATCTTTTGGGGAATTCCAAACCTGACAAATATATATTCCATTATGAAATCACACACCACCTAAGAATTGGCCTTTTTGGTTGGGATAGTTTCCACCCACTTGGTGAAGTAATCAGTAGCCATCAATATATATGCATGTCCAACACTTGATGGAGGGTTTAAGGGTCCAATAAAATCAATACCCCATTGGTGGAAAGGTAGAATCATCTTAACAAATTTGTAAGCATCTTTGAACATACTAGGCTAGTAGAAGCAGTTCCTAAGAATTTTGAAAGCAGTTACTATAGATGAGAAGTGTCCCACACAAAAATCTGAATGATATGCCCTTAACAACTTCTCCTATTGTTCCACATGTACAAACCTTAAAAGGTTCCATCAATTCCCCTTTTATAAAGGATACCATTTGAAATCACATATTTAGTAGCCTTCAATCTAAGGTTTCACCTTTCTTTGTAACTCATGTTCGGGGGACATTCAGCATACATTAGAAGGTATGCGATGTTGGAGAACCAAGGGTTTGTAAGGCTAACCGATAAAATAGTAGGCATTTTTCTAGCATCATTAAGAGATGGATCTTTACTCTCAGCTATTAGTTTGCATAAACCACGCCCTCTCACCAAGGAATTAGGCTTAATAGTTAAGTCATATTCTTGAACTTTAGTTACCCATACAACTCTTTTATTCATTCCTACTTCTTGCTGAGTTAATATGCTTTTAAATGCTATTTCTAGCATGTATACAATTGAATGGGAGTGTAGAATGTAATACCTAAATTGCTTTAATGATTTCACCAGAAAAAATGCATGTTTCTCTATTTGAGTATAGTTTAACTCATGCTTCTTTAGTGGGAAACTCATGAAGGCAATTGGGGCTTCATTATCCTGATCATCCTTGTGAGTCAAAATGCTAGATAAGGAATGCTCTGAAGCATAATAGTAAATGATGAAATCTTTTCCAAAATTTGGGCTCACTAGGATAGGAGCATTTGAAATAGCTATTTTAATACCTTTAAAATCCTTCTTACCTTCTTCTTGCCATTTGAAGATATGTTTCTCACTCATCATTTCTAACATATGCCTCACCTTTTCAGAGAATTCAAGAAAAAAACTTCTTAAAAAGTTGATTTGGAAAAAGAAGGACTTCAAATCGCTCCTATTGGTGGGTAAAGCCAATTTATGGATTGCCTTCACTCTTTCTAGATCAATCTTTATGCCATCCTTTGAGACAATATGTCCAAGTAGTTTGCCTTCCTCCACAAAGAACATAGGTTTTCTTGTGTTTGTCTTTTGGTGCAATGCTGATTTGGTTGTATCTTGAATAGTCATCAAGCATTGACATGACCTCAGATCCAACAACCATTTGCAAAATATGATCCATAGTGGGAAGCACATAGTTGTCTTTGAGGCTCTCTTGGTTTAGATTCCTAAAATCTACGCAACTCCTTATTTCACCATTTTTCTTTCTCATAGGAACAATGTTCACTATCCATGTTGAATGATGAATTGGGTATATTATGTGAGCTTTTAACATTTTCTCAACCTCTCTAAAAATAGCTTTAGATACTTTAGGATTTTAATTCCTGAGCTTTTGCCTAAAAGTGGGTGCCTCTGGTTTCAAAGGTATATGATGGAAAAACTCCCCATTTATGAAATTCTTTAATTCTTCATACCCCCAAGAAAAAATGTCTTGATATTGAGTAAGAAGCTTAGTCAACCTATCTTTCTCCCTCTCAAAATAGGTCTTACCAATAGAAATCTATCTGCAATTTTCCTCGATTCTAATATTAATTTTATCATGTTCTTATATATTTGTTTCAAAATCAATATTCCTTGTTAGTGCACTATCATCCTTCCTTCCAAACAAGTGTTCCAAGGAGATCAATCCCTTGGGAATCTAACTACCCTTGAGTTGAATAACTTCCCCAGATTTGGCTAATTCCTCTTCAATTGTTTTACCCTCATGATCAGATCCTTCAAAGAAGGTATCAGTAAAATTACTAGCACATTCAATGAATTATCTCAATTGTGTATCGTCATTAAAAACTTTCCAATGATTAGCATTGTCTAGAACTCTAGGCCTATAAATCATCTCAATCTTATAAGTATCATTTTTAAATTTTGGATGTGGTAACAACAATGATGCTAAAACAGCTAAAGAATCAGCTTTAGTGTTTTGGGAATGAGGTATGAATTCAATAGAAAAAGCTTCAAAGGACTCCATTTCATCCCAAACCAAGTTTCTATAATACTTTAGCCTATCATTTTTAATAGAAAATTGCTTTCTTACCTATTTCACAATAAGTTCAGCATCAGCCTTCACTTTCAATTACTTCACTCCTTTTGCTTTGGCTTCTTGTAGACCTAGAAGCAATGCTTCATATTCTATAGTGTTATTGGTATTATTAAAGTCTAATTTAAAAGAGAAAGGAAAAAATATCCCAAGAGGGTGAAATGAGAACAACACCTACACCTGAGCTTGAATTTGAATAACTTCCATCGAATTCTAGAGTCCATAGGACTTCTTCAGAACTTACTATCTCTTCTTCTTTGCATGGTTCTTCAGGCAGTATAATATAATTCCCAAACTAACATTCTTCATATAGTATCTATGCTTTGGGATTGTTTGAAGGTACTACTATATATTTATTCTTTAGGTTAGGCTCCAGCTCTATTTTCTTGTTTCCTACTAGAATATAGGCTTCTGGCCAATCTATTTTAATTTCCCCACCCATATCCTTATAGAAATTTTTACTAAGAAACATTCCATAGTTGGCTGGTATATTAGCTACAACAATGGTGGTCTTTAATCTTTTTTCTGGACAAGCATAAAGGATAGCTTGTACATCTTTCACTTGACCAACTAGGGGTACTTATTTCCCACCCATAGAATAGTAGCATCCAAAGGTTTTTGTGAGCTCTAGAGCAAGGGCGTTTATGACAGGCTGGGGCATAATATTATTTGATGCTCCAGAATCAATGATGCAATTACTAAGTTTATGGCCATTTAATAGAATGATATATAAAATAGAGTGGGCTTTTTCTATTCCATTTCCTTCTGAATAGAGTTAGCAACCACCTCATGGTAAGAGACATTTTTTGTGCACCTTTTAGACACAAAAATAGGTTCATTAACAACCTTTGAGTTCTCAAAAACATCATTGAAAAAATGTGCATTAGTGGTAGAACCTCCCTTTACATATTGAACTAACTTGTCTAACTCTTTAGGATTAAGTCTCAGATACTCGGCTAGAGAAATAGTTATAGAAGAAGATTTGTAGAATTCCACAATATCAAATGCTGATGTACTAGTCGTTGATTCTATTCTAGATAGAATTTTGGCTTTGTAACTTTTGTTGAATTAGCATGTATATGTTCCTTTCCTTTAGCAGTTGACATATTTGGGCTAGCTATTGGATAAGACTTTTGATTTCTTTGACCTCTAGTCATTGCTGTGCAAGCAGGGTCTTGAAGTGTCATAAAAATGTTACCTCCTCTTTCTAAATCAGATTTATATTCAAGAAAATAAGTACATGAATCTCCACCTTCTACATTCTCATTTTCAGGCATTTGTTCTACTGCAAGAGCATTTTTTACTAATTGAACACAATTGAACCAATTAGGACAATCTTGTTCATCATGGTTTGAAGTCATATGAAAAGAACACATCGCTTCCTTAGGAGCTTCTTTAATTTGTACTCTTGTTTGGGGAGCAGTCAATAGGGGAGTTTTACCAAAATTTTGAGGCTATTTTCATCTATGAATGTCTTGGTAGGGAGTCTGATAAGGGCCATGAATTTTATTTTGTTGTCTCTTCATCATTGCTACATTGTTCATCATTTTTTGCAAAATAGAGCCTGTAGGGGTAGAAGATCAAGCGGTTCCAAGTGTTTGTAGTTCTCTTTTCCATTTACCAACATTGATAAATGCATCTTCTAATTGAATAGCTAACCTCTGAGCAGTAGCAAAATTAGCACAAACATCTTTAATGAGATGAAAACTTATATCTAGGGGAACAACATTAAAAAAGAATGATTTCTAGTTTTCTACACTAGGTCTAGATGTTGCTAGAATTCTTTGAATCAACCTATTAAATTTAGCAATGAACTCTCTCATAGGTTCATGCATCTCCTTTTTCATCTAACTAAGTTGAGAAAATAGAGCACATTCATTTTCAAGTTCCTTGAACCTGCCTTTGAATGCATTTTTCATATCATCCTAGTTGGTGATGGAGTGATGGGGTAAGTGATTGAACCAATCAGCTATAGCATCAGTTAATATCCGAACAAACAATCTTACAACAACTTCTTGGGTAGGAACGCTTATAACAGGACAAGCTAAATGAAAGGCACTTAAATGATCATCTGTTGAAACTTTACCATCTCCATTGAACTTAGGTAAGATTTCAATAGCTCCTTGGGTCATGCTGTAGGGTTGACTCCTAGATTCAAAGGCCCTATATTTTTCCCCCAAGGTTGATTGGCAGCCATGTTAGGTGGTACAACTTGCAAAGGTTGGATGGTTATATAGGCTAGGACAAGAGTATTTAATGGAAGCAAAGATTGTACTAATGGTAAAAGAGGAGATTGTTTTGGTGGTGAACTAGGTCTACTTCAAGATTTGATCTTCTTCTTTTTAGGGTCGTTGAAATTTGGAAAAAACTTCAAATTATTTAGTGGCTCAAAGTTCTCATCAAGGATTCCCTTTTCTCTTTCCCCCCTTGTATATCTACAAGTAGCCAACTTTTTTTCTTACTTTTATGTTCAAGGTCTTGTAGGTGCTTGAGAAAGTCTATTAACGACCACTTCTTCTTGGACTTTTGGTACCCCTCTTAATAATTCTACCCTTTCTTCCTCTCTTTCTAAAAAAATTAATATTTGTTGATATTGTTGATTACTTTAGCATAATGCCTAGGTAGTTGAATTCAAGTCTAAGATTATATCTTCTTGGATATCCTCAAATCTAAGATTAGGTAGTAATATAGGGAAAACATCATTATGAGGAAGAACCATTGTTATTCATAGTTTTGTAAAGACCAAGTTCTCTTCAAAATGGACTCTCCCTAGTAGAGTCTCCAAAAATCTGTTGGTGAACAGATTGTCCTTTCAACTATTTAGCAAATTCACTTTATGCCCAAGGCGCAAAAATTACAAAAAGTCCACAACAGTTGAGAAAATCTCATGTTATTCAATTTTCTTTCTAAATTTTAAAGGTACAGCTCCCTTATGAAATTTTCAATGAATTCAAAATTATCTTTTGCACTTTTACTAGAAAACATGTAAGGATCTCTCACTTACTCTTTGATAGTGAGGTAAGAATCAATACAAACAAAAAAAATAAACATTCATCGAACCATACTTCCATAGAATATCTACTTCAAAGAAATGAATAACACCATAAATTGAAACACCTTAATTGAAATGAATCTATAGTCAGAACAATAATTAAATATCTCAAACCAATAAACAAGAATTCACAAAGTAACAGTGGTCTAAACACTTTGAACACCAAGCTGAATTGAAGATGATATATATATATATATATATATATATATATATATATATATATATATATATATATATATATATATATATATATATATATATATATATCCTTTTTCATGCATACAATCATTCAAAAAGAAAAATATCCATATACTATCTTTTGATTACTGTATCAAGAATCTACCTATCCAAGTTTCTAACCATCTACTTCTAAACTTAATTAGTTCAATGTCGTAGCATTTATAGTTCCATTACAGAATCTAAAATGCCTCCATCAAAACCCAGCCATTTCAATTAAAACAAGAAATAGTTATGAACAAGAAATCAGTTATAAAATAGGTGTCAAAACATAACTAAAACAACTATCTTGTTCAAGTCTCATTGCTAGTCTTCTCTTCCTTGCCCATGGTCTAATGCACCAGCTTCTAGCTCTTGAAAGTGTTCATGAACTCTTGCATTGCATGGGAATGTGGATTTTTTAGACTCAACAACCTAGCCCTACATGCATCCTTCTGCCATTTGAACTACTTTATCTTCAAGCTCTAACGTGGCATGAGGTCCTTGTTGATACATAACATCAACTTAATGTTCGCCAACGTAGTGAAGTCATTAGTGCTGGGTGATCCATTATCCCTAATCTACTCAACAAATTCATTAAAGCTCTTAGTTAGTGTCTCAAAATCCAAATTCTTATCATCAAACTACAGGATTCCCATTAGATTTACTACTTTCATATCTTTAAGGAGTTCTTTGTGCATTCCAGTGACTTTTTTCTCAATGCTCTACACTTCTTTAATTGCCTCCTTGTAAATTGACTCCTTCTAACTCATGTTGTTTTTCATGATAAAAAACATGCAGGGATCTACATTTTTCATAGGATTCTCATTCAAAAACTTGAGCACCCCAAGCCTCTCGACTTTAGTTACTCAAAAAATAATCACCTAATATTGGCTTTGCTCTACTTCCCACTTTGGGATCAAAGTTTGAACCTCTCCTAGCAGTGATTCCCCTTTAGCATATACATTTACAAATTTCAAAATAAACTTATTACCTTCTTTAATGATGACTTCCACCCAATCCTTCATGGCATCTGCTAACAACTTTCCTCTTTTCATTTACTTCATCAACTATTGACTTCTACCAAAATTTAGGTCAAAAGCTTTAGGAGCTCGAACAACTGGCCATGCACTAAGATTCATCAAAGAATCGATATATGCAGCCATAGTCATCACAATGCCCTTAAGTTCCTTTTTCTCTTTGTGATAATTCTTAGATTGAGTTAGCATGTGGTTAGTAGAGAATTTGAAAAAGTGATTACCAATGTTTCTATTAATAGTCCCCAATTCAACCAAGGTAAATTTGAAACCTTCATCATTAATATCTCTAGCCTCCATTTTCTGCTTGTATGTGGCTATTTCAGCAGTTTATCTTCCCAATCACTAGGTCCTTGGTTTGGTGGGCATTCATCTTCAACTTCTTAACCTTTGAACCCTATGTAGCATATTTAGTTACAATGTCCTTCGTAGGTGATGTAACTGGTTGCAGACTACTTTTCTTGTTGATTGTGTTGGATAACCAAGTAGGGATAGTAGGGCCTATAGAAATTTCCTAGGGATCTCTAGTGGAAGTCATAAACTTTGGTTGATCCAACTTATGAGCCTCAATGAATTGTACATTTCCCTCAACACCATCTGAGAAATTGAGAACTTCAGATGAATTCTGCCCCTGAATTGACATCTTCTTTGTTTGAGCCTTGTGTTGCTTAATGTCCTCAAATTTAGCCTCAGACCTAGTCCTGGGAGCCATTTTTTGTGTATGGATGGGTGTCCTCTTCTATTTACCTTGAACCAACTCACTACCTACAATAGGAGAGGAAAGTGGGATGTCAAAAATTGATGGTTCGAAAAAAGAAACCACCCCTGAAGAGGGTTCATTGACATATTTCTTGTTCTACTTCTTTAGCCAGTTGTCAATGTAAGTAAATATAAATCTAGCTCTTAGATTTATATCCTCTTCCTCATCTTTGTTCCGATCTAGTACCAATGACTTCGGTTCATGAGATTCATCCCAGCCTGGTTCAATCATATCAGAACCATCCTCAATAATCCCTTTTATTTTGAACATCAACCTTAGGGAACCAATTTACTATAATGTTAACCTTGAATGATCTCTCCTCAAAACCTCCTCTTCATCTTTACAATCTTTCTAGAGATCTTCTAACTGTGGAGTTTTTGATGAGTAGCCTACAAGCCCAAGAATCTGAATTGCATATCCTTTACTATCAAAGTTTCTTCTACTATGATAGGAACCAAAATTGAATCCAAGTAAATTTCTTCCAATGACAGAGGTGTCAGTCATACTATTACAGACCAGAGAACCCAACTTAATTGGGAAGGCTATCTCCCAATCCTCTTGTGGTAAATTATCCTTAACAATAGAGAATAGTTGCCTACAAATCTTAGCTTAAAAAAAGAAATCCAAAGCATAGTGCAGAAGTTTTACAAGTTCCTCTTCAAATCTGCCTATTCTCAAGTAAGTGAACCTTGGAAACTATATAAAATAACTTCCATATTGTTGAACCAACCTTTGAGCTTCAGGAGACAACTTAGGCAGTGGTGTTTTCTTCAAAGCCATATGCACATTTTCAATTAACACATCATGAACCTTCCTAAAGTTCTCTAATGATTTATCTTTTTGCAGCAACGAGAAATATTGGTACACCATTATTTCTTCACTCTAGACTCAATGAGAAAGAGGGGTAAGGTCACAAACACAAGCAATACAATAAGTCAAGTAGGAAGCCATGTAGAAATTTTTCTTGGACTCTTTGGCATATTTAAATTGCATCCTTAGTGAACTAGCGATAATCTCTACCTAGTCCATCCATTGTTCTCCCTTTAAAATAATTTCTATATATCTGTACATCCATTCCTCAAAGAGGAGAACATCAAAAAAACCTTTGACTCTATGTAATAATACCACAAGGTCATGAATATGAGGTTTAAGGTGATCTTTAGTGATAACTTTGGGTAGCCTAGAACCTCTACCAGACATGGTCTTAGTCCATTTCCTAGCCAAGGTATTGCAAAATTGGTTTGGAGTTTCTTGATATTTGGCCTGGGCTTGAACAAGGGAGAATGTAGCAAAAGTACCCTTAGGCAGACATAATACAGAAGCAGTAGTATCTCTCAAAATTAAGTTTACCGTTTCACCATCTTTGATTACAATACATTTTCTCCTAACATCATAGTGCTCAATACACATTTAGAGCAACTCAAGACTCAAAAGAGATATGGGAAAAGCCACAGCTTCAAGTAGTCCACTGGTTAGAACCTCAATGCACCCTTTTGATTTATCAGCATGCTCAAGGAAATTTGCTTGTAAATTCTCTACTTTAAAACCCTCTAAATTTGTATCACTTATGACAAGCTTTCTACATTCCAAACTTGAAACATTGCCAAAGAAATGCAAAACAAACTTCATCCTTAATCAAAATAGCAAAGCTTCAAATTGATTTTCTTGAAAAACATAGAGATTACAAAACACAAACAAGGATTTCTATGTTTCTCACCTGTAATTTTCTGAAAAATAATGATTTTCTCTTCCTTCCTTAACAATTTCTTCTCCAAAATTCCAACTCTTCGTAAGATAAACAAAAAAAGAAAGACAAGCTCATTTTAAGAAGGAAAAGTACTTACGTGCAAAAGTACATGCTCATTATAGGGCATTACTAATAAATCACTCCTTGTTCAAGATCACATGTCCAAAAGCCTCGTGATATGACCATTTCATTTAATAATTCCCCTTTTCGATTATACCAATAATGATTAGCTTTATTAAAACATCCAATCTCTTTTTCAATTGTAGATTTTCCACTTTTTCTCATAATGATGATTTTGCATTGGGAATAAAAACATCCTTTAAATCATCACTCTCTAACATAACCATCAATGCCTTGCAAAATGATGGTGCATTGTACACCATAATCCAATTTCACCAAGATGAATTTTTCGTTGAACAACTTTGAACTACTTTGAACTGAAGTTCAAAGTGGTTCAGAGTGATTCAAAAGAACACTCTGTTGGATGGGCATACACTTCCTACAAGAAAACTCATTAGTGTAAAACCTTTGGTCGAACTACTTTGAATCGAGGTTCAAAAGAAGGGATTGCGACAAGAAGCTTTCAAGATTTGCACAACACATTGGTCGATGACAAATATGTGGAGTGATGAAGGAAAAACTTCAAAAATCTAAGAATTGTTTTTTAAAAATTTGGTGACTCATGGAAAACTAATAGTACATGTCCAATATTTTTGCAGATATAAACATTAAGTAAAACATGTCCAATATTTTTCCAAATATACACATTAATTACACCAATTTTTTCTTTCAAAACTATATGTGCAGATATAAACATTAAGTACAACATGTCCAATATTTTTGTAGATATACACATTAATTAGACCATTCTTCCCTTTCAAAACCATATGTGTAGATATAAACATTAAGTAAAACATGTCCAATATTTTTTTTTAATATATGCATTAATTACACCAAATTTTTCTTTCGAAACCATATGTGTAGAAATAAACATTAAGTGCAACATGTCCAATATTTTTGTAGATATACACATTAATTAGACCAAATTTTTCTTTCAAAACCATATGTGTAGATATAAACATTAAGTAAAACATGCCCAATATTTTTGTAGAGATTCACATTAATTACAACAAATTTTTCTTTCAAAATAATATGTGCAGATATAAACGTTAAGTACAACATGTCCAATATTTTTGCAGATATATTTTCCTGTGAAGAAAGACCATGCTTGGCAATATGAACCCAGAACAAAATAATGAGAGAATTGCTAGATTGTGGTTTGAGTTATGAAGTAAAGTTAATAAATGTAATTGTCCTTGCAAAAAGTGTAAAGGATTAAAGAATCAAATAATTTTAATCACAAAAACCCAGAGTCATTGTAGACAATATGGTCACGTTGAGGGGGTCCATGGTTTTTTTTTAATTGGTGAATGTGGATTTTCAACTAGAGGAATATGGAGGTGTGAATATCCAAGCTGAGGATAACACTCCCATGGAAGAAGATGATAATGTGCTAGAGGACATGATTGAAGAAGATGGTATTGTCATAGCTAATAAAGATGCTCATGATGATGGTACTAGCACATCTGATAATGATGATGAAGATGGTTTTGATATACCTATACTTGAGAAGGCATGCAAGCCCCTATACCAAGGCTCCCAAACAACTCTTGTCTCTACTATAGTGTTGTTGGTGAAATTGAAGGTTATGAATGGCTTATCCAATGTAGCAATGTAATGTATGCTAAGGTATGCCATTTTTATCATCTTCAATGTTAGCATATTATTACTATTCATTATATTAACAATTCATATTTATTGTTGTAGGTTGATAGGTGAGTTTTTGTTACCACTATCAAACATTTTGCCTCATTTGTATTGAGAATTATCTACCATTATGAATCAAATTAGAATGAAGTATTAGATAATACATAGATGTCCCAATGATCACATTCTATATCATAAAAAATATGAATTTGCAATAGAATTCCCTGATTATCATATTAGTATATATTGGTCAGATCAAATAACAAAAAAGGTGCCTCATAAGGTTTTTCAGTACATTCCTATTATTCCATGTCTTCAATGATTATTCAGGTGCACTAGTTTGATACAATTTATAGATTACCCTACACACAATAAAAGTTAAGATGACATTATGCAAATGCTTATGGATGGTTCTACATTTAAAGAGATAGAAGAAACATGGTCACACTTTAAAGAAGAACCTCGTAATCTCAAGCTTTCATTGGCGGCGGACAATGTTAATCTATTTGGAGATATGAGATCTATTTTCTTAGTGCAGCCTATTTTTGTTATTAACAATAACATTCCACCTTAGATGTTCATAAAGAGGGAGCACATAATGTTGTCAATCATTTTACTAGGTTTTTTTATTTATTTAATAGTTATTTAAATTAATTTATAAAAAGTGCATCAAAATGGTCATAACAGTTATGTAATGTTTATGTTCATTCAATTATTAGGTAAGTAACAAGTTAAAAATATGAATTTGTATATTGAACCCCTTATTGATGAGTTATTGAAGTTATGGAATGGGGTCACTATGTATGACATCTCTAGACCAATAGGACAAAAATAATTTCAATTCCATGCAATTCTTGTATAGACAATACATGATGCCCCTAGGCTAACTCATTTTTACAGTATGTTATATTGTTAAGGTCACATATTTTTGGTTTGTTATAGTGCTTACACATTTTTTTGTATGCTTAAGTTGCACATGATAATTGTACATGATCTTTTACATCTTCAGAAAAAAATTGCATGTCTAGTTTGTGGTCCAAAGATGAAATCTTGTCATTCAAGAAGTTTAGGAAAGAAAGTGTTTGATTAGTTTAGGCACTTTCTCCACAATAATCACATGTATCAAATTACTGAAAAAAATATTTTTAATGAGAAATAAGAGATAACATCAAGGCCATGAAAAATGACACCTCATCTATGGAAGTTGGAATACAATTGACTAAATTGCTGAGGTAATGTCCAGTTTGTGGTCCAAAGTTTGAAATTTATATTTTGATGTTGTCTTTTATTTAGTAATAATGAAATTTATGCTTGTGAAGGTCATCAAGGAATCAATGACCAACTTCTTAGAGGAATACAAAGTTATCGTACTCAATTTAGTAGGTTACTATACTACAAGGATCTCCCGATCATGCATTTCTTTGATGCTATGCATATTGGAAAGAAATTAACAAAGACACTATGGAAAATATTGGATGGAAGGCATGATACAGAAATAATTGCCAAAATTTGTAATGAAATTATGAATCCAATTGTGATGCATTAAAACAACTCATAACAAAGAAAATTCCCACATGATTTGCTTCAAATATAAATAGTCTTATATCAAAGAAAGGTGATTTTGGGCCAGGGTTGAAAACACATGATTGGCATACCTTCATCAAGGTAAGTCATGTTCTGTATTTACAATATATTTATAAAATTTCATGTACTACATATTGAATTATTTTTATAATATATTGAAAATACCATTTTTTAATAATTGTGTTATGTCCTACCTCTATCCCTCCCACACTAGTTTGACAACAATATTAAACAAGTTATATATGATCTTGAAAAATACATGAGGTTAGAAGTGTTATTTCTTAGATTTGTTGTACATATATCATATTTATGACTTGCTTTACTTTTTATGTAATCTATTGTATATTTTTATCTAAAAGCTCCTTTATATGTTTTTGCATGTTGAATCTCTTTTAGGTAGTTATCATGTAAAGAAATTGATAAAAAATATATATATAATATTGGAAGAGAAAAATTGCATGACTTATGTGTGAAATGCAAAAGTGTCTACTTTCAACTTTTTCCAATGCTTAAGAACACTACCTCATATATCAAGTTGAGATTGAATTGTGTGGACCTATACAAAATAGGTCAATGTGAATGGTTGAGAGGCACTTGAAATTTATGAAGAGCTTGATTTGAAAAATAGCACATCATGAGGGTTATATGCTAGAGGGACATATGGTATAGAAGATCATGGTGTACATTTTTGAATATCTTCTGAAGTTTGCAACAAATATCTATGTAGATCACATTTGGGATCCCAACTCTATTAACAAATTTGAAGGGGAGTACCTAATTAGGAAAGGTAGATTGAGGAGAGTGGGAGGTAATCATAAGATGTTATTATAGTTAGTTAATTCTTATCCATCATCGATATAAGTTTTCTAACTAGTCTAGTTGTTTTCTTTATAGTTGGTCGTGAGTGGGATGCGCTACATTTGTATATTGCAAAAAATATTTGAATGGATGATAGTATGGATTCAATAGTCTCAAAAAAATGGCCACTCATTAACATAGGACAATGTTTCATCATTGGTTAAAGAAGCTCATTGTAATGGAGATCCAATGTTACACCAATGGTACTTGATCTAGCATATGACTTAAGAGATAGAAAGGTACACATAAGATTACTAATAATGACCCATAACTTTAATATAAACTCATAGATCAATGCAAATAATATTGATATGTTTGAATAATTATAGATCAAACACCAAAAATCTATGTACTACTATGGCCGTAAATTTTGCACAAAAAAGTTAGAGGAAATAAAGAAAACTTGTGATTCTAGGATAAGTGCAGTCTTCGACATCACCAATATTTTGTCTAGAAATGACATACATCCTCAACAATCTAAAAATTGATACCATGACATTTTAAATGATATACTCAAGTTCTACTTTAATTCATTCAAATTAGTTCTTTTTAATGTCAAATGGTATAAACTATGGCTAAATCAAAATGATCTAGATAGGACTATTATTGAACATGATAGTGGATTTATAATGATTAATACAAGGTCATTTGGGCCAGTTAGAGATGAGTCCTATGTTCTTCCAAGCCAATGCGAGCAAATGTTTTACTTTGCCATTGCACATAAACTGGGTTGGTTATTTGTTGTTAGACATGATCCTAGAGGAAGGCCAATAAATTATAATGTGATGGAAGAAGAAGATACTGAAGAATTAGAAGATGAAGTAAATGATGATCATGAACGACTATTACACAATGAAGAAGAAGAAGAAGATGATGATTCTAGTGATGCTAATGATTACAATGATGATGATGACGATGAAGATCATAATCATGCTAATGAAGACGGTCATGATCAAGGTGAAGATGGTCATGATGATGATGGTCATGATAATGGTGATGAAGATGATGATGATGGTGGTGGTGATGACGATGATCAAAGTGACAACTACGATGATGATGATTTGATGACATGGATGAAGATGATGATCAATGACATGATCAATGAAATGTATGTTGACTTATGATCAATGTGTGCAGGGGAAGAGCTTTTGATAGATTATAATTTGAATCGTGTAGATATAAGAAAATTCCCTATCATTGGATTGATAAGTATAACATTTAAACCAATTGTCTCTAATTAATATTGACTCCAATATATAATCTACTATTTTATTAATAATTTATTTTGGTAATTCTATTACTTTAATTTTGTTGCTGATTGGTCACAATGCATAGGCGACAATTTACCATCTCACACACCTTCTTCAACAAAGGTAAATCTTAATTATTATAATTGTACAAATTATATAGAGAAAAATGTTCTATTATTAAGTTATTTTCTTTATGTCTTTGTAGTTATTTTGATGGAATTTCACTGATATTGATGTCACAACTTGATACTTATTGATAGCAAAAAGCAAAAATGACAGTAGACCAAATGATGTAACCCTCAACTCTTCAAAGAATAAATCATAAAATCATAGCACAACAGTTTCAGAATGCCATAATCTTTCATTAAAAAATTTCCAACTCTACTTTGCCTCTACCAGGAAATAAAACACCTACTTATTACAATTCCAAAAATTACCATATTTGGCCATTTTTTGAGAAAAATAGATTTTTCCATTTTTGGTGATTTTTAAAACCAATCCTACGAATCTTATTTTTTCCCAAGAAAATCTCCCAAGTAAGGAAAGATGAATTGCCAACTAATTGATGAAATCAAAAAAAAAAATGTATATTTATGACAAAAACAACTTTCTAAAAAAATTGGAAAAAACACGAAAAGCCAATTTTTGAGGTCAAGATGATATTTTAGGCTCACAAGAAAATGTCAAAATGGCCACCTATCTAGCTAAGCTTAATTAGAAATCCAAATAACTCCTCATCACGTAACTCCCTATAAAATTTTAGCCAAAACCCACATCTGAGTCAAAAGTTATGACCCCCGAAAGTAAATTTTGACCAAAACCCACATCTCAATCAACAACCTTGACCCTCGGATGCCCCTGTCTCACCAAATGAAATCTAAAACATGGGCATCATTTCTAGATGACATCACCCTTAGTGCTGACCCCATATTCAAGGCCCGTCAACTCATACAAAGATATAATGATGAAATTCTTAACATTATCCTTGAGAGTAATACAAGCAAGGAGATATAGGCACTAAAATAAGAATTGATACGTAGAGTCAAATATTTGAAGGTAACAAATAATTAATCTCAAGCAATAATAGAATTTCAATAGATGTTTATATTTTAAATTATCTTATGGGTCATGATCTAAAATATTATGTGTTCTTCTACAGGATTTTGTGGCACCTATGAGATCACGTGGTCAACATGGTGAGGGTTGTAGCACACAACCTTCATGTAAGTAACACTTACTATTTACAACATTACTAAAAATTGCACATTATAAAAATTATAGTAATATTACATTGTTGAGTTTATTTAAGGTAGATTTAGTTTGAAGTAGTTTAGGTTGTGCTTGATGATGAAAGGTGAGAGTGTTATGACCACGAAGTTCAACTAAGAACTTATTTACTATTAATAGATCCATTTGTAAGTTGTATATTGTATCAAGTATAAGATTTATAGTTTGAATTATAGCTTCACATTCTATGATCAAAATTTACAACTGATTTTGGCTTTTATGTGATATATGATTCCATATTAGAATTATCCCATAACCCATAGGTCCTAGGATTGAAACATGGCTCTGATACTTGACTGTTATCAATAGAGGATTCCATAATTATATTATGCTTTTTAAGGTTCTATTTATCCTATTTTGTCAGTAGAACCTTCATTAATGCCCAAGCTATATTTTTCCATGCGGTCCTAGTTATTTTCTTAGAATTATTTGCTCCATTTAAAGCAGCTCCATTCTTAGCAACATTTTAAGAAATAGCTAACATAAGTTAAAAGATGTTTAATTACTTAGTAAACATATGTACCCTTTTATATCATTAAAATATTTTTAATTACTTACCACTTCCTTATTGCCCCTTGTAGCGTTTGAAGGGGCATTTATTATGTTCCATATGGTTGCACCTAATTCATCCATCGATAATTTTGATCTTCATTATGGTGTGTAATGTCCCATATTAGAATAATAATTATTTGGTAATAATTATCTTGAAAAAATCCACTTTAAGAGAATTCCTTCTATTGATTGTTATATAATGATGAATGGTAACTTCTAAACATTCAAGTTTGATAAGTTAATTAATAATACTATACAAGGGGCAATGTATATGGGTTTGATTTTGTAGTTAGATATATTCCAACTTGGTATATATATATATATTTAATCCATATATTCAACATTACTGATAATTATAGTATTATTACACTTTCTCTTTAATTAATACTTTCTTATATTCCTATGAGAATAAAGAATGCAACAGTTGTACACATTGTGAAACAATATGAGCAATAACAGAAGATTATGAACCTACTAGTGCAACATTATTTGTTTTCATCAATATTATAACACTTAACTTTTATTTTTGGATGCTTCTAGCTAGTATCTCAACTTTTATTTTTGGATGCTTCTAGCTAGTATCTCATTTGATCTTTATCCATTGCAAATGTATTTGCTCACAATGTATTCTTCAGCTCATAATGAAGTGCAGATGCCTCCTTTGGTCATTGTTTCGATATTGCCGAGTGCATTGTTGGAAACAAGGTGCTTGCAAACATCTTTGACTATACCAAGTAAAACTAGTAAAACCTTTTTTTCTATATTTTTTAATGCGCTAATCATACATTTTTTTTGCTGGGTGGTGTTCGTGCCCAAATTGACCAATTAACACAACACAACTGTTCTTTGAATACTAAAATTCCTTATTTCATACATTCAATTTGACTATCTATCAGGGAAAACTTTTAAGATTTGATCATAGGAAACAAAATGAAAGAGACCAAATAGTTATCACCAAAATATCAAATGAGCATATAAGCCTTTATATTAAATTCAAAATGCTTCACCACATTGTTACATATGTTTTTGGTGCATATAGTTGACAAAATCTAGAGTGAACAAAAACAATCAACTTCCTTTGATATATAATGTAAAATTTTTTGTCCTATGATATCCTATTCTAAATCCAACTCTTATAATTATAGGCATTAGATTGGTTACATTATGAAAGGGTATGTCTCTTTGTTTACAAAACTTATAACTAATTGACATATTAACAAAAAATTGAATGCAATTTTAAGCATAATTATAAAACATAAGGCTTTATCTCATTGATTCTGATGATGATGATTTGATAAAATCATCACATAGCCTAATGTGTTTGGCATACTTGTCACCCTCTACTAGATCTTTATCGTTGATAATCTCCTAGGATTTGAGTTTGATCTTGAACATATGCTCTATCTACATACTAGCCTTTTTCATTTCCAGATCATCATTTTGTGTTGCTTCTAGGGCTTCTATTTTCATCACATGGAATGTATCCATCCATCTATCTCAGCTAATTATGTCACCATTTTTTTCCTACCAAGATACAACTCCATGCTCTATCACTAATTGCTCCATCAGCCTGAAAGAAACCTAAAATTCTTGAGAATACATAGTATGATGTCTAATCATTTTCTCAACCTTCTTTATATCTTCATCCTCGTCAAGGGTATCTCTTTCTTTAAATTTGTTTCTATATATCTCGTTATGTCTCTAGGCTAGAGGTTCATACACATTATAAGCATCCTAGACCTAACCTAATTTAACCAACAATTTCTTGAAACAATTTATAATCATGGTATTAGAAACCTCCCTTTTGATCATTGAGATATATTTCAATTGAGCATTTTCCTCTCGCAACCTCTTCAATTTAGACTTAGGGAATCATCAAAGGATTGTATCCTTGGTTGCATCTGAGGCTATCCCATTTTCAACAAATCTTTGTACATATCTTTCCAATTATCTCTTTCAAAAGTAAGATGCTTAACACTTCATTGAATAATGCAAGATCTATGTGCATACCTAAAAATTTGTTTGGTTCTATGACACCAACTTTTAATGTAATTAAATGACTAAATTCCTAATGAAAATTGATGATTTGTGGCCTCTTATATGGTGGATATAAAGATTGAAGCAACATAAATTTTTCATCCTCAATAAATCATGATCCAATAATAACATCTTTAACTCCTTACACATCAAACTTCATATCTTTCTTGCCCAACTTGATCAAACTGCCAAAAATATATGATGCACTTAAGTCCCAACCAAGTAGAACCATTACCCCTACCTCATCTAGAAATTGTCTCCCTCTTGCTAGAGTCATATGTTCAACCTCTCTTTTAATATCTTCTTTCAAATTTGACATCAATTCTTGCTCATTCTAAGGAGAGATATTAGGGATACTCTACCTCAATAGTTTACCTCTGTGTTTATGTAGTACAACTATAAATTCTTTAGATTTGATGAAAGCATCATCATTCACAAATTTTCTAGAATCTAAAAGTCTCTCATCCTTCTCCGCACCTATCCTCTTTAAGATTTTCACTTCATGTTCCACATGCTAAAGTACTAGCCTTTCTATAGTTATAGAAACATGAATAGGGGAATCTAGAACTCTTTGAATTTCTTGCTGAATTGCTCCCTGGCTTTTTGCCTCTACTCTTCCATTTCCCTTTCTTGTTCCTCAATATTTTGTTGTACTTAAATTAATTCCATGTTTTTGAAACTTTCTTCAAACTCTTTTCCATGGTGAAGGAGAAGACATCAAGAGGAGAAGGAAGAATAGAGCACAGAGACCCCACTTTGATAAGTGGTCAGAAGGAAGATTGCACTAGTACATTGAGCATGAAGACTCAAGGAGACAAAGCTTGAAAGGACGAAAATCTGTCAAGAGTTGCAGAGACTAAAAACTAGACAAATTGTTAAGAGATGAATTGTGATCTAAAATCTGCAAGATAAGTTGTGAATCATAATTAGGTCAAAACCCCTTATTTTTACTCTCTAGCAATTGTATCAGTTAGGGTAAAAATCCTATAGACTTGGGTTGGTTTAATAGCCATTTGTAAATCCTTTAACAAGGTGACATTCCAAGTGAACTTTTTGAAGTTCTCTAACCAAGCCCACTTCTAACAGGGTGGTTAAATCCTTTAATCGGGTCACATTTAACAATTTGTTGTAGCCTTTAACAAGGAATCACTTCAAAAGAGTGAGAATTGAGTAGCATGTTATAGGTGGTTTTTTTCCAAATTGGGTTTCCACGTAAATCACTATGTTATTTATTGATCTTTTCATGTGTTATGCTTGCATGATGATTTACAATAACTTGCTAAGTAGGAAAGTTTAAACTTGGATGAATGAATAGTCTAATGGGCTCAATTTACTTGGTGAAAACATTCTAATTGGACATTTGGACCTTTGAATAACTGATTCACCCCCCCTACCCCCTCTCAGTTATTCTAAGAATTTCTAACAATTGGTATCAGAGCCATCTGCTAATTTAGTTTAAAGGTACTAGAAGTAGGAAGATCAAAATGTCCAAGAGAGAAGTTCCCAAGATCAATAAAGATAACTTTGTTGCATGGAAAAGTTTGATGAAATTTCATCTTGGATCAATAGGTGATAATGCAAAAACCTCAATTGGAGTGGAACATGTAGATCCAGTTGGACCCCTTTCTATAGATGATTTGAACAAAAGGAAGGAGCATAATTAGGCAATGCTAGAGATTGCATCTACACTTAGTTGTGCTGAATTTGATGATATCAAAGGATGTGATACTACATTGAAGATGTGGAAATCCCTATTAGATATCTATGAAGGAGATCAAAATGTTCAAAGAGAAAAGAGAGAAAGCCTCAGAGGAAGTTTTGATGACATGAAAATTGAGGAAGGTGAAAATGTTGCTCAATATGCCTCTAGAATGAAAAAGGTGGTAAGTGCAATAAGAAGTTTGGGTGGTCATTTGGAAGATGAAACTATCAATAGTAAGTACTTAAGAACTTTTCTCCTCATCTATGCTATTAGAGTTTTAGCCATCCAAGAACTAAGGTGTGTACCAGGAAACACACTAACCTTTGAAGGTATAGTGGGAAGACTTACTGCTTTTGAGTTGTCCAATTATGATAACTACAAACCTGAAAATCTTGAATCTACTTTCAAGGCTAAGATATCATTGAAAGATACTGAGGAGGTGAAATCAAAGAAGAAGAGTAGAAAAGGAAAATATTCATCCATTGATAGCAGAACAGATGAGGAAGATGTGGAATAGTTGGTAGCACTACTAGCTAGAAGATTCCATATAGGCAAAGCAAAATTCAAAGGTAAGCTCCCTATCATTTGTTTTAATTACAATGAAGTAGGACATATTGCTATAAGGTGTACACAGTAGAATAACTACAAAGAAGGAAAAAAAAACAAGAATAAAAGAGAAGATGATAGTAGAGATTACAAGGACAAAGACAAAAGATGCTACATTGTTGAAGAAGATTTCAATGAAAATGATGATGAAGTAGTTTATGTAGCCATGAAGGATGAATTAGATGAAGATGAAGTAACAACACTAGTAACTTGTGTGAATAAGAATGACAAATGGATTATAATCAGTGGATGCTCACATCACATGGCAGGAGACAAAAGTAAATTTATTACCTTTACTCAATATAATGGAAATAGTGTTGGATTTAGAAATGATGCTCCATGTCAAATCAAAGGAAAAGGTTCTATTAAACTTATAGAGAAAATTTTATGTGACAATGCATACTATGTAGAAGGACTGAACTACAATTTTCTAAGTGTATCATAGTTAGGCAATGTAGGTTGTAAAGTAGAATTTAGAAACAAAACTACCAAAATCTATGACACTAATGGAAATATAATAGGAAAAAGTGAAAAAGCTAGGAGTAATATATTTTACCTAGATATGGAAGATGCAACCTGTCTTATTGTTAGACTTGATGATGTCTGATTATGGTATAAAAGGTTGTGTCATGTTAACTTTGACAATCTGATTAGCATCAGCAAAAAGAAGAAATTTAGAGGTTTTCCTAAGCTAAAGAAGCCTAAAAATACAATGTGCAAACAATGTCAACTAGGGAACATGACCAAGTCAAGCTTCAAAAGAAAAACCTACACTTCCAAAAAGGTACTAGAATTAGTCCATACAAACTTATGTGGCCCAATAGAAGTACAAAGTTATCAAGGAGATAGATACATAATGTTATTTGTAGATGACTATTCCAGGATGATGACTGCCATGTTCTTAAAGTAAAAATTTGATGCATTTCAAATGTTTAAGTGGTATTTGGCAAGAGTTGAGAAGGAAATAGGAAAGAGTCTGAAGTGCTTGAGATTAGACAGAGGAGGAGAATTTACATCAAAAGAAGTTGAGATATTTTGCAATGGAAAAAGTATCAAAAGGAAAACATCAGCACCAAGAACTCCCCCACAGAATGGGATTGCAGAAAGAAGAAATAGTCAAAGCTAGGAGAGCTTTAGGATGATTTTGATAGTTTGGGGTTCTAGTTTAATGATTATGGAAATATTTTTAACTATGTTGAAAACCCATACCCAAAAATTGATTATGGGGAATTTTATTTTGTTATGCTCCCTATGGCTTCTTGGCTTAAGGAGTTGCATGATGAAAAGTAGATTTGGGAGCATGACCCATATGTTTGTAGCATGGTATCTAAGGTATTCAATATTTTTAGTAAGGTTCCATAGGCCTTCCTCAAGCTTTCTCAAATACAAGAAGTTGAAGCACAAGAGCTTCCAAGGAGTAGTCTTCCCCAGATTACTATTTCAGGTTGCCCAAATTTTTAACCTACACTTTAGATCCCTCCCCATGTTGATGATTATGAGTCCCCAAACAATTATTTTCCCTTCTTCATTGTTGATGAAGAAATAGATATAAATTTTCCAACATCACATACAACATAAGAGAAACTAACAAATGAAGAACATGTATTGTAGTAGGAGGTTAACAAGGAACAACATCACAAGGAAATCCTTGTCTTTAAGGAGGAACACATTTATGTGCATGGGATTGATCCTCAAACCAATGTGTAATGTCACAATAGATAAAACCATCCAAGAAGAAGAATTTATTTCTTCTTTAAGACATTTTAGGGATTTATCTAACATGGGGATATCATAATGGATGGGGGAGATTGATTTATATGAGCTTGTAGCTTCATGTTTATCCAACAAGTCATGTTCCCCACATGAAGAAGATGTGGTGCAACAACACGAAGAAGAGAGAGCACTACTAGCTATACCATTAGATCTAGCTCTTTTGGTTTACTTGAATACAAAGGTTTTAGAGAACAACAAAATGGTCAAGGTTGATTTCTTAGACCTTGAGCCATCAAGAGGTTGCCCCATAAGACATCTACCTCTGTAAAAAATAAAATTTCCCAAGGGCATGATCATTCTAGAGCATAAGGGTAAAGATCACAAGAAGGAGGAAGTGAGTCTTTTTCAAGAATAAAATAGTTCAATATTGGAGAGTTTTATTGGTTCTCAGTATTGGGAAGGTATTTCACATTGGATCAATACACCTGTCATACTTGTTGATCTATTTGACTACCCATGTAGATGGAAGGAACAAAAAACTTTTAAGAAAGGGCAACTACTTTGACAAGCTATTTAATGAATTTTCTTATTTTCTTATTGCAAATACTTGTATATATTAGTGTAGGTATTTTTCAGCTTTCCAAGAAATATGCATATACAATTGTTCCCTCCCAAAGATGTCAATAGCTTTTTCCTTTTTGCTAAGGTTACAATTTTCTATGAAATTACAAGCAAGCTAATGTGTTTTTCTCTATTAGTGACTCCATGCTGAATGTATTTCTTAAGGCCATTGACATTATGCTTAGTAGGAAAGCATCCCCTTTAAGTCACCAAAAATATTAGTTATTTTTGCCCTAATTCATCTCATCACAAATAACCAACCACAGAGATCTTCAGTGGGTTGGATTCTTTAATAGTGGGTTAACACGTCAAATTTTTAACTAACCTTTGTGTTATCCACATTTTTTTATTTCACAAGGGTCACTTTTATGCCTTTGCAGAATAGAAAAAATGTCCATGTTAAGCATGTTTCTCTATTTCACATGAGTCTTTCTTGACCCATTGCAAAATAGAAACACCACTTTAGTTTGAAGATTCCATGTATTCTCATTCATTGGACCATCATGTTGTGACACGTGACCAAGGGGTTAACCCATTTGGTTGTTTCATTTTTGGTAGCCTATGAAATAGAGAAATATTTTGCTAGTTTTTCCATCAATTATTGGAAATTATGCCAACCATTAGATATTAAAGATTTATTCATCTACAGTTGTGTTTTAATCATTCACTAGGGATATTTTTGCAGAATATGAACTATGTATTTCAAATAGAAAGATCTTCATCGATGGTTCACCATTTTTTTAGTAGATCAAATATTTTCCATATGGGTCAACTCTATTAATATACGTGTTTGGGTTAACACTCTGTGTTATCACTTCCTACATTTTATGATAACGATATGATTTGATCTCTTGTGACCACAACACATTTGCAAGGCCAATTCTTTATTATTGAGCAACTTTTTGGGCCTCTTTGCATAATACCACTAGTAAATTTGTACCTATTTTTCAATGAGGGTTGGTAGATAATGCAATAGACAATGGTTAAAAAATTGCATCACTATAATTTTATCAAAATTTTGATGAAATATAGGGTTGTCTATATATTGATGGACAACCCCATAAAAATGATCCCAATCTTTATCACAAGGAATTGTCAGACCATTACTAGCAAATGTCAAAACTTTGATGATAAGGAGATTGGTATCGATGAGATTTCCATGCCATTGACAATGGGCCTTGTGAAAACTTCAACTATTAGGAGATTATTATCGATGAGCTTTCCATGCCATTGACCACAAACCTCATTGAAACATTGTCAAAATCCTATGATATTCTGACAACGTTGCCATGTCACCAATGACAATGAACTACAATAGATCACTAGTTTTTTTATTTTAAAAAATCATAAGAATCCTATTTGTTTGGTGATCAAAGGTAATTTGTGGCTATCATGCTAGCAATATTAGGAGTGTAAGAATCCTATTTGTTTGATGATCCAAGGTAAGGCAATTGTCTGTCTATGAGGAGTAAGTGCCCCTATTGATTTAAGAGTGGGGGAATATATTTTCTAGTTTGATAGGTGAGTCACATTCCACATGTTTATTTATTTTTCATAAGTTTGACAAAGTTAAGGATGCTATTGGGGGTTTAGTATTAGAAATTAGTTCAAGGTTATGTCAAGAGTAACGTCCTTAGGCCTAAAGAGAGTTAAGTACTTAAGGGTCAAAGGTTGATCTAAGGATTGGATAAATGAAAAGATGTAATGTGGGTTGGTTGGGAGAGAGCGAAAGTTACATTTTATTATCTACATGTTGATAGTGATGGTAGTTTTGAATGGGCATTAAGAACAAGAAATAGTGTGTTTGAATAACCCAAGGCCGAGGACATAGGGAAGGACAAGATTTCTCATGATAAGAGTGTGATAGAAAATTGTGATTAAGATCAAAAGTTGGACCTTGCAATATGATCAATAGTTGATGGATTGATCAAAGTTTGAGTGCTTGATGTTTGAGTTGAGTTTTGAATATTGACATGGTTAAGGGTAGATGATGTCAGAAGTTGCATCTTACAAATAGTTGAGAACTTATCCTTATTTAAACATTGTGTATAACACCCACTTATAACAGACCAATCTATGCTTGGAGGGGTGCATCTCTTTACATCCTTGCAAGATATAAGATAAGATTCAAACTCTTTTCAAGGAGGGATCAGCCAGATATTTTTATATTATAATATTATCCTTTACAAATTACTACAATTAGAGAAGCCTTAACAACATTGGTGAATGCCATTCTAAGGGGTGCTTGCACTAATTTTCAAGAGACCTAGCTTGTCTCTTCTATGTACCTAGTCCTCCTAGGTCCTTTATTGGCTTAGATAATTAACTAATACCAATCCAAACTCCTCTATAAGAGTTTGGTCCTTTGTGCTTACTTTTAGAAGACTAACACCCTAGTTTTAGTACTCTTCTATTGGAATATTCAAATATGGAAAGAGTACTTATGAGAGGGGGGGCTGAATCATAAGTATCACACTTTAGTCATTAAAACTTCTATCTTAAAGTAAATTGCATGCTTGTAAATACATCAAATAAACATGTATCAAAACTCATGCATCAATAACTCATAACACTAGAATTTGGTAACCCAGAAACCCTCCAAGAATAAGAAGGAAAAACTGGGGTGGGGATGATACCCACAAAAATTACTGTAGCAATAATGTTTAACCACTTTTGATGGTTTGCCCTGTTAAAGGCCTGCCCTGTTAAAGGCTTTACACTGTGTCAATAGTGACCTGGTTAGAGGCTTTCAAACACTTAACATGAAGTGTTACCCTGTTAAAGGATTTCATCACCTAGTTAAAGGATTCAACAAAATAGCTATTAAGCTAACCTATCACCATAGGATTTTCAGTCTAATACAATTGCTAGAAAGTATTAGGTACAATGAACCTGACTGATTACAATCCTTGATTCCTGATTGCAGGCACTTGTTCTACTTGCTCTGATCTGGATCCCTTTTTGATCTGATAGCTTCTGAAAATAAAATTGCTTACAAATCCTTGTATATCTTTTTTTTTACACCACTTGTTCCTTACATATATATTTACAATGAAATTTCCTCTTCCTTATAAAGACATTTGAAAATTTAGGGTTTGATTTGGATCTATGATCCATATTCATTCTTCATTTTCTGTTCAATACTTATCTTTTGCTAATTGGTTACATGCATTTAGCATTTTTCTTATTGGCTGCATGCAAATTTCATAGGAGAAATAAAAATATTCGATCTTATCATTAAATCCCTCAAAATTTACCTTCTGTCAGCTGCAAAAATTGTTTGCATCACAATTTGTGCAATTACAAACTCTTATGCTGATATACTGAGTTACTCGACTCTTGAAGTGTTTCTGATACTCGGCACATGCTATTTCCTGGATAGCTTAGCACTTGAACAAAACTATATCACTCGGCACATGTTGTTCTCGGCACTTGTTAACACTCGGCACTTGTTGCACTCAGCACTTGTTATCACCCGACACCTATTGCACTCGGCACTTGTTATCGCTCGGCACCTGTTGCACTCGACACTTGTTATCACTTGACACTTTATCTTACTCAACACTTACTTTTGATCTTGGTTAAGTGTATTGACACTCAGTTGTCAAATTTATTCTTTAAGCTAACAATATCCCCCTTTGACATGAGTGGTAAAAACACTTAATTAAGATCCATATGACTCAGTAATTTATCCTTCATTCAAAATTTGCTATCAAAATGTGCTCAAAATTTGCTATCTCCCCCTTTTTGCTATCTCCCCCTTTTATTATTCTTATCATTTCATTCATGTATTTAACTCTCATTACTTATTCTCCCCCTTTTTGACACTTATGTCAAGGGTCTTTACAATGAAATGCCATACTTGGCCAAAAATGTGTTGTTTACTTCAAGGAGTACCTTCAGAGCTGCATCCCAATTTGCTAATGTGACATCCAATGTTCAATGTTGGATGGCAATCTCTGCTGCTAGGTGTACAAGTCCATCAGATGAAGAAAGATTGGGGTCTTTCCTAAGGACTATTTTTGCATTTATCTGCTCCTTGTGAAGTAATTCCAAATGAGGAGTAATTGATGATTGAATTTGTATCAATTTTTCTTTTGTGATTGCCTCCTCTGCTGCTAAGACAACTACCTCTCTTTGTGTGTGAAGCGATTGGACAAAATGCTTCTCACTCTGAGCTGGATCTGTGGGGAGTTGCATGCTAGAAATTTTCAAATTATTTTCCAAGCTCAGTATTTTCTAGCTAGTGTCCTATGTGAATGTGGAAAAATTAAACAACTTATTGTACAGGGAAAAGATGTTTCCTAGTACAATTTTAACTGTTATAACTTTCTTTTCCAGTTCTTCTTGTGACAGTGCTATATCACCAAATATTTTACTATTTACTTTACCTTGGAACTTCTTTTCTGACCATTCAAGCAATCTGGCATTTGTTTCCTGGTCTTCATTGGTCAACTGATCAACTATATCAGATAGTTGTTCTATAATTGGTCTTGACTCATCTAGAGATTGTAAGAAAAAAGCTTTCGTGAATATGTCTTTAATTTCATTCAAGGTAAGCTTATGGTTGTATTCTTTTCTTAGTGCTTCTTGTCTCCTTATTTTGTCCAATGCACTCTAAATTTCATTAATCTTTTCTTCAGTAAGAGTGCTAGATTCATAATATGGAATCTTTATTTCTTCATCAAGCTCGAGAACTCCATAGTGAAGTCTACTGACTGTCTTTGATGAGCTCAAGCCTAGTGTCCTGATTTGCAACTGTAATCCATCTGTGCTCGGCTGCTAAAGAGTTTGTGTAGGAGTACCAGATTTTGGTAATGCAACCATTGTTTGTATTGTAGTCTCCTCCTTCTTCTTTGTCTCATCTTTTTCTTCAGCTTGAATATCCCTTTTATGAATGCTAGGTGGGGTTGAACTTGTTGGTTGTTCAGATGTTTCTTTTATTTCCCCTACTGCTGTACTTAGCACTTGGAGTGTATCAGTGACTATACTTGGTGGAGGTGGTGGTGGAAGGAATAGAATACCAATAGCTTGTATGGTTGAGGATGGCACTACTGCTTTTACCTTGACTTCTAGATTTTGTAATTCATCAACACTGACCAATACAGGATTTGAGCTTAATTTTGCTACTAGTGATGATTGGTCAAGGATTTCCAAATCCTCTGCAGTTAATGGATTGATGTTTAGATTTGAAGTGTCTGTAACATCCTTTATTTTTATGATATCTGTAGGTGTGATGGTGGCATGAAGAGGACTAGGAGGAGATACCTGTATGTCTTGCATACTTTGATCTTGTGGCTCAGTTGTATCTTTCTCTTCCTCTTTCTCCTCATTGTGTGCCTCTTCTTCCTTTTCTTCTTTTCTTTCCTCCACTAGTTTCTTCTCTTTTTCTTTGATTTATGTCACCTTCTTTTCCTTTGTCTTGGCAATTGCCTCTGCCTTATATTCTTCATTATATACATCTTCAATTTTCTTATAAACGATTTTCCACAATCTTGTGGATTTAGTAACTACTTCTTCAATTTTATTCTGCAATATGTTGAATGCTTTATACTTGGTAGTCAATCTGTTATTATGCCTTTTTACGACATTTATTATTTGATCTTTAGTCAAATCAGGCAACAATCTTGCTAATGTTGACTCCCTTATTTCTTTTTCCATTTCTAAACAAAAATGCCATTTATCCTCTACAATTTTATATAATTCTCTTGGCATAGATTCATCTAATTCTAGAGGTGTGTGCTTATACTCAGCCATCATAGCATACACAGATTCCTCTAATTTATTTTTCTCTTCTTTGGTGAGCTTAGAAAAATTCAAGTTCTTTAGACCTTTTAAATCATTATTTCTAATTTTTGAACATAATTTATCAACAGTAGTCTGGGGTTTGTGTCTTACCACTTGAAATTGACTATTGTCTTCTGACTCTATTTTCTCCTCATCTATTTCAAGCTAGGGAATAAATTTCCTTTTCTTTGACTTAGCAACAGTCTTCTTTGAGTCTTTCTTCTTTCCTTTTTCCTCCTCTTGGGCTTTTTGTGTTGCTTCCCTTGTGGTCGGTCTCTTAGGTGCAGGGGCAGCTTCTTTCCTCCCCTTGGATTTAGGAGCAGAAGGAGTTGTGGTCTTTCTCTTAACTGGTGCTTCCTTGGCTTCTTCTACCTCAGTACTTTCCTCTTTGTCTTCTCCTAACCCTTGGGTCTGACCTTGAAGATTATCTCCTTATTCTTCAATGTCTTCTCCCTCTTCTTTTGTTGTTCCTTCTTCTTCTTCCACGCCAAATTTTCTTTTGATTTGTCTCACCATTTTCTCTTTCTTCTTTACTACAGAAGCAATCTCCAAATTTGTTATCACCTTTGACTTGACAACATCATAGGTTCTAAATTTTTTTGCATTTTTATTAGCTTCTTCTGCAAGTAGAGTTGTTATTGCTGCAGAGGCTTGATCAACATCAAGTTCATAACCTAGTGGCCTAAGCCATCTTATTCTAGGTATAACTGCTTGTATGTAAGTATAATCTATATCTACAAGAAAACAAATATCTTTTTCATATTTCTCAGTCAATGAGACCAGAATTCTCATTCTTTGTTTCATGGACTTTTTGAAGTCCTCAAAATAACCAGTCATTTGGGCATCAAAATTTTCACCCATCTATTCAATGTATCCATTAATTTGTTCAACAATTGTTTTATCTGGATTCCATCTTACCTTACCCATAGAAGGAAATTCTTTCATCAGATAGAAAAACATACACATCAAAACTGATCCAAATTTGCATTGAGCTCCCTTGCTCTTCCTTATAGCTCCCAAATGTTCATTGATCTGTTGAAACATGAGCTCTGCCAAATCATAAGTGTGATCCCTTTTGATTATCATGTATGCAACATCAACTGCTATACAAGGTACACTGTTTAACCTGCTTGATTGATAGAATTTATGTGAAATGACTCTCACAGAAAAAGCTAGTAGGGGATTTGTGACTGTGTCGATAGTCACTCCTCTATTGTTCCATTTGGCACCTATATTTTTCTCTATTATTTCCCTTTTGTCACTTCACATGGTCTTTGGTCGATCTAGGGTTGGAATACCAGTAACCCTATGAACAATTTTCTTGGTGAATTTTACTGGCCCTGACTCTAACCAAATAGATCCATCATGTATTTGGCTCAATTCTATCCGTACCCATTCAGTTTTGAAAACAGTCGAAAATGCTAGGATTTTGGTCAATCCTTTTCTTTCTATTATTGAAAACTCATTTTTCAGTACTTTTCTTTCACATAGTTTATCATATGCATTATGAATTTCTAAGTCTCCTATGGCACCAATTTTGCAATTATAACATCTGCGAACATCTTGGACCATAACAACTTTATCTGGAATAACTGATAATGCACCTGCGGGATCATTCTTGTATGCTACTTCTGGAATGGGCCTAAATTCAGGTTGTTTAACTTCATTGCTGACCAACTGAACTTCATGACTCTCTATACCCTTAGTCATTCCTGACCCAGATGCCATTGTTTGCCAAACTAGGATTTATAATTTAAACAAGTTTATAAGTCCTCTGTAGCTTGGCACTTAAGTAAAATACCTTAAATCAATGAAATTTGTCTTGAATCACTGTTGAAATCTTCACAAATGGCTTCTAAGCTGATCTTGATCTTCTCCATTCTTTTTTGGCTTTGCTTCTTGTTCGAATGGTGGGAAAATGATTGAAAATCAGATTTATGTACCCTTCAAAATAGAGTAATAAATGCTTAGTACGCTGCCAACTGTCTACTCGACTCCTATTGCATTTTACTTTACTCGGCTCCTATTGCTATTTCATAGCTCAGCATCAACTATCAATTCAGTCATTGTTATCAACTCAGCTTCTGAAGGCAAGTTTGACAAATCTTCAAAAAGTTCTCAATTTTGATTTAGCATCTTTGTTTATGTTGATTTCATTTTTGCAGTTCTTATATGTCTTGGGACTAATTTATGAGATAGCTTGGTTTATCAATCCCACACATTTGTTCTTTGCTTAATTTGATGAAGTGTGATCACTTGACCTATTAGGTGAAGTGATCTCTGTACTTGATGTGCTAGACTCATCTTTCTTCCTCCAAGTCTTATTCATTTCACTTCTGATATATCCAACATCTATCTTTGCCTTTCCATTGCTGAACTCAAAACTTGATGCCTTTGACCTTGTTGGGCAATTCCTACTGACATGACCAATTTTTAAGCAACCGAAACATGTAGTTTGATTCAACCATATTTTGTAGTTTCCTTTGAAATTTGTTCTTATACAATTTTGTGGTATATGTCCATATTCTTGACAATAGTGATAGCTGTACCTGGTGTTGTAATCCCAAAATTCATGGTTTGATGTCTTTGCTGGTTGATTTACTATCCACATAGGTTTTGATCTACATTCAAAAGCTCTATGTCCATACTTTTTGCAATTATAACAATTTCCATCAAATCTTTGAGTCCTTGTGACATTGGATTCACAATTTTGTGTCATATGTCCTTGCATGTTGCACTTGTGATAGAAACTTTTGGGTATGTTTGATTGATTGAATCTTCTACTCTTGCACACATTAGCTGTATGTCCCTTCTTATTACAGAAATGACAAGTGGGTTTTGAATTCTTACCTTTATCACTTCTTTTTTTTGCACTCTTTGATGATTCACCAACTTCAGTTCTGTTATATCCAAGTCTTGATGTATCATGGGCAAATTTTGGTGATTTCAGCAACTGTTCAAAATACTTGATTGCTTCACTTGATTTGTTGAGATTCTCTGCTACCTCTTTTTCTCTGTCTAATTCATTCTGCATTTTTTCATTTTGTATCTTCAAGGTAGAGATCTCAATATCCTTTACATTGAGTTCATGATGAAGGTTCATCATTTGGGCAAGTGTATCCATCTGCATGTTTGAGATCCTTGTCAGTTCAGTACATTTTTCTTCAAGTCTGTTTGCAAGATTCCTTTTGTCATTTTCCATCATGACCTTATCATCAACTGCTCTTTTCTTTTGTTCAATAATTTCATGTATCATTATAGCCTGTGATTCATGTTCCATCTTGAGAGTTCTTATCTCATCTGCTTGAATTTTATTTTTCTCCATCAATTCTGCTATTGCTGCATCAAACTCTTTAGCGTCTCCACTGGAAAATATATTGGTGGTATCAATCTTCTTGTAGTGTATATCATTTTCAGCTATGGCTAGATCCTTCCTCCTTTTTAATGAGTTTCTCAATTTGTTTCTAAATTCCTCCAAGCTATGCAGAGCAAGTTTTCCAAGTTTGAAAGCTTCCATCTTTAGATCTTTTCCTCCAAGCTGTTAGGCTTTTCCTTGTGAGAACCTGGATTAAGCTCTAATACCAATTGTTGGAATATTCAAATATGGAAAGGGTACTTATGAGAGGGGGGGTGAATCATAAGTATCACACTTTAGTCATTAAAACTTCTATCTTAAAGTAAATTGCATGCTTGTAAATACATCAAATAAACATGTATCAAAACTAATGCATCAATAACTCATAACACTGGAATTTGGTAACCCAGAAACCCTCCAGGAATAAGAAGGAAAAATTGGGGTGGGGATGATACCCACAAAAATTACTACAACAATAATGTTTAACCACTTCTGATGGTTTTCCCTGTTAAAGGCTTTACACTGTGTCAATAGTGACCTGGTTAGAGGCTTTCAAACACTTAACATTAAGTGTTACCCTGTTAAAGGATTTCATCACCTAGTTAAAGGATTCAAAAAACTAGCTATTAAGCTAACCTATCACCATAGGATTTTCATTCTAATATAATTGCTAGAAAGTATTAGGTACAATGAACCTGACTGATTACAATCCTTGATTGCTAATTGCAGGCACTTGTTCTACTTTCTCTGATCTGGATCCCTTTTTGATCTAATAGTCCTCACTTTTGAAAATAAAATTCCTTATGAATCCTTGTATATCTTTTTTTTTTACACCACTTGTTCCTTACATATATATTTACAATGAAATTTCATCTTCCTTATAAAGACATTTGAAGATTTAGAGTTTGATTTGGATCTACAATCCATATTCAATCTTCATTTTCCATTCAATACTTACCTTTTGCTGATTGGTTGCATGCCTATAGCATTTTTCTTATTGGCTACATGCAAATTTCATAGGAGAAATAAAAATATTTGATCTTATCATTAAATCCCTCAAAATATACCTTCTGTCGACTGCAAAAACTGTTTGCATCACAGTTTGTGCAATTACAAACTCTTATGCTGATATACTGAGTTACTCAGCTCCTGAAGTGTTTCTGATACTCAGCACATGTTTTTTCCTAGATAGCTTGGTACTTGAACAAAACTGTATCACTTGGCACATGTTGTTCTTGGCACTTGTTAACACTTGGCACCTGTTGCACTCAACACTTGTTATCACTCGGCACCTGTTGCACTCGGCACTTTTTATCACTCTGCACCTATTGCACTTGGCACTTGTTATCACTTGGCACTTACTTTTGATCTTGGTTAAGTGTATTGACACTCAGTTGTCAAATTTATTCTTTAAGCTAACATCTTCTCCATACTCACTTAGAAAGATCTAATTGCAACTTGCTCACAAACTACATTTTTCAATGTAGGGTAATCCATTAACATGAGAAAACTCCGTTTTCTTGAATTTATTTCTATTTAGAAGGATCTTCAATCCTTCTTCCTATTGATATCAAGATTTGGTCTCTAGGAAGCTTAATTAGGCCTAATACCAATTAGCCCTTGAAAATGACTAAATTCTCCAAAAACTCTCCAAGAAACCTAGAAAATAAATTCTAGATTGAAGAACCCTTTTGGATTTCCTAAAGGATTATATAGATCTTAGACTCCTAGGTTGTCCATATAGGTGTTTCCTATTATCTAGGTTGAATAGGGCTAAAAGGCCTATTTCCTAGGACAAGATTGTAAACTTGTTTGAAAACTCACTCAAATGGATTGATATCACCACCATCATCATGACATGTCAAGATATGACTATTCACTTCCTATAATTGTACTTGTTGCATACATTAATTCTATCCCCTGCACTTAACCATTAGACTTAGCACTATCAAACCTCTAACCAGACATTCCTAGCTTGCCTAGGGCTTGACTTTTAAAATAAAAACACTACTTCCATGGAATCCTACCTTTATATAAATCATTTAAAATGAATCCACTATAAGATTCATCCACATTTTCAAAGTTTTAAGGGTTGAATCTCAAGTGGGATCCATAAAAGGAAAAACTATCTTCTAAGAACCAACACACTTTCTACACTAAACTAATTTTCTCCTAGCTACAAGATTAAGTCAAATCAACTTTCTCAATAAATTAAAAAGTCTCTAAACATCCTAAACTAAGAAAATCCGTAGCTATTTTTCAAGATTCAATCCATATAATGTCACGGTCACAATGAAAAGCTCAAGAAGTTGTTGTAACACAATTCTAGAGTTCTATTCCACACAAAAAATTAATACAATAACCTCTCCTTGGAAAGATTCAAGTCTTGGATAATATATGATGTCATCTCCATAATTCTAGGACCTTTTGGTCAAGAATCATCTCCTATACTTTAGGGAATCCAAGGAACAATGTTGCATGAAACTTTTGCAATTATTGCAAATGTTGTCATAACAACATTTTTACAACATTTGGAAACTTCTTGTTAAGATATGATCCTATTTCTTAGGACCTCTATCCTCCTAAGATTCCAAGGAACTAACTATCTTAATGACCCTAAGGCATCATAATAACAACCATTAGCAAGATTTATGTGCCTAAGACACATTAAAGACTCCAACTTACTAATACTAAGAAATTGAAATAAACACCAACAATGACTACTTAGTGACCTTAGTCCTATTGACTAACTCACTTATCCAACATTTCAAATGACCTTCTAAGGTCTATGAGAAAACTAATCTATGATCTTGACTTGGCTAGAGTCAAGTACAAGCCAAAAATCTTTCAAACAATGGAGGTAGCCTAGGTGTGCTCCTACACCATCCTCCCCAAAATGAAAAGATCAATACACCCTTGGATTGAGGATATTTAGATCAATCCCTAACTTCTTAAACTCTAATTCCTTTATCCATACTACATCAGCATCCATCCATCCATGTATCCTTATCAAGTGTTCCTTGTACTCCTTTGTTCTAGTCTTTTTATAGACTCTTGTGTCCAGTATGTTGCTTGGCCCTGTAGCTGTAACAATAGGTAATTGAAGATCCTCTACATCTCTGACCACTTCATGAAAAGTCTGATCCACTTCTTGTTGTGGTCCTCTATAATGGTCTAAGTCTACAATGTTAAAGATTGGTGACAATTCTCTATCTTCTAGTAGTTCAACCTTGAATACATTGTCACCATACTTAGTCAATATAGGACAAGGTCCTAGTCTCCTCATTTGTATCTTGTGAGAGACTCCCTTCTTTAGTCTTGACTTGTTAAGATACACCATTACTAAGTCACCAATATTAAAGTCAACCTCCCTTCTACTTTCATCCACCTTTGCTTTATGTTTTATGGTGTTCTCTGTCAATGTTTTCCTCGCTGTTTCAAAAACCTCTTTCATGGCATATGCAAAATCATCAGCATAACCACTTTCTTTCACTCTATCTTTCAAATCTCTCAACTCATAGACACCCCTAGGATGTAGTCCATAAACTATCTCAAATGGACTCTTAATTATGGATCTATTTATGGTGTCATTGTAGGCATATTCAACTTATCCAATCAATTGATCCCACTATTGTTCATACTCCTTAGTCAAACATCTTAGAAGACTCCCAAGGAACCTATTAAAAACCTTTTTTTGAGCATTAGTTTGGGGGTGGTAGGCTGATCCAAAGGACAAGTTGGTGCCCAATCTTTGCCAAAGAGTCTTCCAAAAAGGACTTATAAACTTAGTGTCCCTATTTGACATAATGTTGATAGGTAACCCATGGATTCTCACAATGTCTTTGAAGAATAGAGAGACTATTTGAGTGGTATCATTAGTGGTCTTGTATGGTAGAAGGTGTCCCATTTTTTTAAACCTATCCACAACCACATACACACTATCTATGCCTCCTCTTGTCTTAGGTAACCCAACTATAAAATCCATGCTTAAACATTCCCATGGCCTAGTAGGAATTGGTAGTGGTTGCTAAAGACCAACATTTATAGAAGTTCCCTTGGCTTTTTGACATTTAACACAATGTTTTGACATAACTGCTAAAATCAAAATTCATTCTAGTCCAATAGTAAAACCTTGAAACAAGCTCTTGAGTCTTAGTGATCCCAAAATGACCACTAAAAGCTCCATTATTATTTTCTTGTATCAAATTCTCTTAATAGAGCCTCTAGGGACACACAATTGATTCGCTTTAAACAAGAGATCACTTTGCAAATTATATTCAACATACCTACTATGAAAATGATTCTTATATTCAGAACATACCTTATATATGTCAACAAAGTCCTCATCATTTGCATATAGATCCTTGAAATGATCTATCCCTATGCTCTTCAACTAAATTTCTTGGAGTGTGAGTTCCCTTCTAGACAATGCATCTACCACCTTGTTTAGAACACCCTTCTTGTGCTTGATATTGAAGGTATATGCTTGTAGGTACTCAACCCACTTCATATGCTTGTGACTTAACTTTTCTTGTGAATTCAAGAAACTAAGTGCTTGGTTGTCTGAATACACAATGAATTCATTTGGAAGAAAATAATACCTCCACTTTCTTAGATCTTGGACCAATGCATACATTTCTAGATCATAGGAGGATTATTTCCTCTTAGCATCACACAAATTTTTAGAATGAAAAGCTATTGATTTTCCCTCTTGGCTTGGAACAGCCCCAATTGCTACATTGCTAGCATAAAACTCAATAGTGAAAAGCTTTTCAAAGCTTGGCAACACTAAAATAGGTTGAGTATCTATCTTGTCCTTCAGTAACTCAAAGCTCTTCTTAGTGTGCTCATTCTATACAAATTTAATTCTCATTCCTCCCTTGATAGTATCTAACATAGGAGAAAAAATTTCACTAAACTATCCTATCAATTTTCTATAGTATTGTGCAAGACCATGAAAACTCCTTACCTCTTTTGTTGACCTTGGAGTAGGCCAACTCATGATGACCTCCACTTTACTTCTATCCATTTTTGGCTGATCATGTGATAAAAAAACCCAAGGTACACTAGCTTTGTTTTGATGAATTCACACTTCTTCAAGCTGATCATCAACTTCTCATTGTGTAGCTTCTTGAAAACAATGTCAAGTTATTCTAGGTGTTCACTCCTTTTCTTTCTATATATTAGTATATCATCTAGATACACAACTAAAAACTTACCTATTTAGTCTTTTAGAACTTCATTCATGAGTCTCATGAATGTGGAGGGGGCATTAGACAATCCAAATGGCATGACAAGACATTAATATAGTCCTTCATTGGTCTTGAAGGTTGTTTTCCACTCATCTCCTTCATGTATCCTTATTTGGTGATAGCCACTCTTCAAGTCTATCTTGCTATATTACTTGGCTTCACTTAAACAATCCATCATCTTAAATCATATGGATAGGGAACCTATACCTAATGATTATTCTATTTATGGCTCTTTAATCTATACAAAGCCTCCAAGTTCCTCCTTTCTTAGGTACTAGTATAGTGGGTATTGCACATGGACTAATAATTTTCCTAATTAGGCCCTGGTTTAGGGAATATTGTATTTGTCTTTCTATTTCCTCATTTTTTTGAGGGGTTATCTTATAGGTTGCTTTGTTAGGTAGGGTAGCTCCTAGGATAAAGTCTATGCTATGTCTTATGGCTCTTTTAGGGGGTAAGGTTGATGGTTGTCCATCACTTACAATACCTTGGTAAGCTTGTAACATACCTTGAATCTCCTTAGGTAACTTTGCCCTCTTAGTCTCCTTGCTTTCAATTCCCTCCCTTAGTATTAGCACCAATGCAAAGCCTACACCTTCACTTTCTTCCATAGTTTGTAGGAACTCCTTTTTACTCACCATAAGTACATTTGTACTAGTTGTCTTTGCTTCAATAGCTTCCAACAATGATTGTATTTTGAAGGTCACCTTATCTTTCTTAAAGTATAGGAGTTCTTTCCTCCATCATGGATAGCTTAGCAACCAAATTTCCATGGTATACCTTGGAGAAAATGACATGCATCCATAAGTAATACATCACACAAAACTTTATCCTTGTATCTTTCATTCATTCACTAACACATGTTGGCCTTTATTTAGCCATGTAACCTTATAAGGATTAGTGTGGGGTATTCTTGTCAATTTTAGCTTGTTGACTACTTCCTCTAGCACAATGTTTTTAGTAGACTCTGAGTTAATGATGATTCTACACACTTTACCCATCATTTTTTAATTTATCCTAAATAAAGACCTTCTTTTCCTTGGCTCCTCCTTCACTAGCTCTTTGATCAAAGTTCTCCTCATCATGAGGTATTGAATTTAGTGGTACTTCAACATGCTTTTCTACTATATTTGACTCATTTTGAACTAAGTTTGTCCTTTTTTCACCTCCTTGTGATGAACCACCTTTCTCCGGGCATCTATAAGTAGGGTGCACCATTTGATTGTAATGATAGAACTTCATATTGGCAAAGTAGTTGCCTCTTCCTCCTTTTCTATGATTCCTTCTTCTAGAATTATAGTTTCTTCCTCTACCACCTCTACTTGAGCTTCCTTCTTGTTATTCACTAAATTTTACCTCACCTTGAGCCCTAGAGCCACCTCTTTGACCTCTACTATCCTTTCTTTTAGCTTTTCCTTTAGAGGTTTCTTGCTTCCTCTTTCTTTTCTCTTCTATCTTCAAGGCCATTTGGTAACATTTCCTAATGTTTTTGAAGTTTACTAGGCTCATCTCTTCTTGAATAGACCATTTGAGGCCATTCACGTATCTTGCCATCTTAATGCTTTCATCTTCAACTACCTAGGACCTCAAACACAATTTTTGAAATTCCTCAATATATGCTTGGACATCCAAATCCCTTTGTCTAAAATTTTGTCTTCTCCTATGAAGCTAAACTTCATAGTCATTAGGAAGATAGGTCTTCTTTACTTTTTTAACCATGCCCTTCCACGTAACTATAGGACCTTTTCTATCCTTTTCTCTCTTAGTTTGCACAAACTTCCACCAAGTAAGAGTTGAACTTCTTAATCTAAACTTGGCTACCATAACTTTTTGTAACTTAGAGATACCACCACATTCAAAATGGTTCTAAATGTTCTCAATCCAATTGATATATGAATCTAGATCCAGTTTTCTACTAAATAGTGGTACTCCTAATGCTTTTCCACTCAATGTTTTTAATGCCTTTAAGAATGGTTCTTCAAGAAGACCAGGGTCAGGTGTTGGTTCTTCTTCTTTCAACTCTAATTTCTTCTCCCTTGATTCTTTTTCTTCCTTTAGATCAAGTTTCTCTTTAACCCTATCAGCTTTGTCTTGGGCTTCACCCAAGAGTTTCTCCACTTGAGCTAGTCTTTTCCTTAGTGACTTGTTATCTCCTTCTTGTTCTTCAATATTCTTGGCTAACTCAATGTTAGTCACCATGGTTGTGTCTTCTATTTCTCCACTTGGTTTATTTTCTCCCACTAATTTAGTAGATTATTGTAGGAATTGAGAATCCAACTCTAGAAGTGCACCAAGATCACCTGCAATGCAAATAGCTTGTTGAAGAGAAACCTAGGAAGTAAAGAGCTTCAAGAAAATACGACACAAGATAGTATTTCACAATAGGAAATTAGAATTTCTATGTGAATGAAAAAATTTGAAATTACAATGAGAGAGAGGTCACTTATAAAGACCTCAAGGAAGCTTGTAGAACAAGCTTAGAAGGTGGTAGAAGATAAGTTTGACAACCAAGCACTCTTCCACAAAAGGTGGAACATGCTAGAAGGGAGAAAACTCTCATATTGTCAACAACTAACCACTACAACTATTAAATACTGAATATTAAATAAATGCATTAACCTAAGTAAGCTTAAGTAAATAGAATAAATAATTAATAATTAATAAATTAATTATTTACTCTAACACCCCCCTTAAGTGCAACTTAGGGGAATGCCTTAAGCTCATGAAAACTAAGATGAAATGCAGAATGGGTCCCAACAACAAGGCCATGTTAGGTACCCATTTAAAATGCAAGAAAATGCAACCTCTGAAAATGGAGAAAGAGGGAAAACCTCATGGGAAAAACCCTCCTCCAAAAAGAGGTAAAAACAACATGCTGAAAAAAAATATGAAGTGAAGGAAGGAAGGCTTCAACCAATCTCCCCAAGGACAACTTCTGTAACCCCAAGCATAGACCACAATTGAAGATAGCGTGGTGATGCAAAAGGTTTAGTGAAGATGTCTGCAACCTGACCAATGATAGGAATGTACTCCAATGCTAAAACACCATCCTGGATCAATTGATAGATGAAATGCATATGCAACTCAATGTGTTTGGTACACTAATGTTCCACTGGGTTGTGAGAAATATGGATGGCACTCTGATTATCACACCACAAAATAGTGGTATGAGTAGGAGGAAAGCCAAACTTAGTCATCAACTGATGAAGCCATAAGGCCTCCTGACTAGCAAGAATTACAGCCCTATCCTCAGCCTCTATAGATGAAAGTGTGTGAGCATGTTGCTTCTTGCACAACCATGTGATAGGACCTAAGCCAAGGCAAAACACAAAGCCATAAGTAGACTTTTGATCATCAACATCATCAGCCCAATCTGAGTTAGTGTAGCCAATAATGTGTGGAGTCCCCAAAGTGTACTGAATTCCATACATGAGCGTGCCTTGAATGTAGCACAAAATATGTTTGGTAGCTTGCCAATGACTCTCATGAGGGTCCTAAGAGAATTGAGAGGCTAGGCCAATTGCAAAAGAAAGATCAGGGTCTGTGTGTCAGGTACAAAAAGTTGCCAACCAACTACCAATACAAATTAGCATCCACTATAGGTGAGGAGTAGGAGGTAAACAAAGTAACACTCAACTGAAATGGTGTAGGAGAATCCTTACAATCAATCATGTGAAAGCGACGAAGCATGTCAAGAGCATAGTTCTACTGATACACAAAAATTTCAATAGGAGACTGATGAATCTGAAGACCAAGAAAGTAGTGCAGCAAACGAAGATTAGTCATCTCAAACTAGTCTATTAGTGCATGCTTAACATCTTGGAACATGGATGATGAACTACCTATAAGGACATGATCATCAACATACAAAACAAGAATCAGAATGTCATCACCAAGATGTTGAATGTACACTGTGAGATTGGAATGGCAATGAGTGAAGCTTGTAGACAACAGAAATAAGTCCATCTTCTCATACCAAGCCCTGGGGGCTTGCTTGAGACCATATAATGAACATCAAAGCCTACAAAAAAAGGTGGGATCCTACACAAAACTTGGAGGCTACTCCATATAAATCTCCTCTGTGATATCACCATGTAGGAAGGCACTCTTCACATCCATATGAGAGACTAGCCATCCTTGTGAAGCTACGAGGGATAAGACAAGGCGTACGGAATTCATCTTGGTGATAGGGGAAAAAGTCTCAGAGTAATCAACACCCTCGACTTGTAAAAAACCATTCACATAAAAAAAAGCCTTATACTTATCAATGGAACCATTCGCAACATACTTAGTGCAGTAAATCCACTTACAACCCACTAGTTTTATCCCCTTAGGAAGAGAACAAAGATCCCATGTGTGGTTCTTCATCAAAGAAGAATATTCCTCCATTGCACTATCCCATTTTGAATCTCCTATCACCTTTATAAATTTCTAAGGATTAGTGCTAATAGCATGACTGAGTAGATTAGAACCCGCAGTGTGAGAATGGGTGTGATGGGATGTGGATGGGTCACTAGCTAGAGATCCTACAGCCTCAACAGTAGCTCAAACCCATTTAGGCATCTGGGGAGGATCTTGTGGTGGAGGTATATTTAGATCACCATGGTCATCATCCTCATCATCCATGAAACCATCTGGGAATGAAGAGGGAGTAGTGGGAGCTAAAGGAGTCACTGGAGGTGAAGAACGTACTACATGAGGACTCTCATCAAATTGGACATCTCGTCAAAACAAGACCTCTCTAGAATCAGGATCAAATAACCTATAAGCCTTTACATCCTCACAGTAGCCAACAAAAATTAGTGGTCACCTCTTTCATTCCGTAGGTTTCCTCTGAGCATCTGGCACAAAAGCATATGTTGTACTCCCAAACACTTTGAATGATGACACATTAGGCTTGACATGGGACCAAGCCTCCTCAAGAGTCATATGTCAAGGTGCCTTGTGAGGAATCTGATTCTGAATGAAATTGACACAATTAACTGCCTTTGCCCAAAAACAAGAATCCAAGGACCTAGACTAAATCATGCAATTTTCCATCTCCTGTAGGGTTTTGTTCTTCCTCTTAGCTACACCATTATGCTAAGGAGTATAGGGCACTGAAAGCTAATGAAAAAGACCATGCTTAGAATAGAAATTTCTAAAATCCTGGTTCACATATTCCCCCCCATTATTCATGCATATCCATTGAATAGAAAGTCCAAATTGCTTCTCTACAAATGCCTTATAAACTCAGAATGAGTCAAAGATATCAGACTTGTACTTAAGAAAGTACACCCACATATGTCTAGAGAAGTCATCAATAAATGTGAGCACATATCGAGCACTTGAAAAATAAGGAGTAGGAAATGACATAAGGTCACTGTGAATCAACTCCAAGGGTGCTAAGGCATGAGTGGCTCATCCATGTGGGAAAGGTCTCTATGTTGCTTGCCAAGTGCACAACCCTGAAAAACACCACCTAGATAGAAAATCTATGGAAGCCCATGAACTAGTGCCTAAGTGCTCAACTACTGAAGGAATTGATAATTGACATGCCCAAAATGTTCATGCCAAAGTCTACTAACTAAATCTACATGTACTACATAACATGATCCTATGTCATTAAAAGACTCAAAACCATCAAATCTATAAAGGCATGATGCAGAATTAGCACTCCTAGTGGCCATAATCATCTTAGGATCATGCAAGTCCTGAATAACCATGTCATGTGGTGAGAACTTGACTGTCTTCCTAGAGCCAGAATGGAAAATCTAATAGATAGACAGAAGGTTCATCGAAATATCAGGAACACAAGGTACATCTTGTAGAGAGCCCTCAGCCAAAGAAATAGTACTTGAACCCAAAATTAAAAGTTGAGAAGAGTTCCCAATAGAAATCTATGTGGTGGAAAAAGGAGCAAGTGAAGAAAATACCTGAGGAGTGTTTGTGATGTAGTGAGAAGCCCCAGAATCAAGAATCCATGAAGGTGCAAAAGTCATAGCTCGTGCAGAAAGAGCATGACCTTTCCTTGCAGGTGGGGATGATGACTAAGGAGCTGAAATCTAATGCTCCTTCATGACCTCCTCTAAAGCCTTTAATTGTTTCCAAAACCTAGAAACTGAATGTCCATCTTTCCCACAAAAATTGCAGTTCTCATTGGATTTCTTCTTGGCCTTGGAGGTAGACTCATCTGACTTTGAAGAATCCTTACCCTTTGAAGGGTTTACTGGAGGAGGGGCTAGAGGCTTAGGATCAGGTTTTTATGTGTCCTTCTTCACTTTATCTTTCTTCTTTGATTTCCCATTAGAATTTTGGGCAACCAATGCTTGGCTAGAAGCGCCAGTAGCATCCACCTGCTGAATCTTTGTCTATTCCCTAGTCAACCTATCACAAAATGTGTCAAATGTAGGCATCCTAAACCTATCTCCAATGGCATCCATGGTGGAGTAGAAAGTGGAAGAAAAAATTTGATACTGTCCCCTCAGCTCAGAGAGTATCAAGAATATGCACTCATCATCGATTTTGTTCTTCCCACATCCCTATAAAACTGCATGTACGGATTTAAACTTCATCAGAAAGTCCTTGATGGTGGGAAAGTTATTTGGTGACAAAGAAGTCAATTATGTATCCAATTGAAGTGCCTAGAACTCATTCACTTGACCAAAAAAAGTCTAAAATTTTTGCCAATAAGCCCGTAGAGTAGTCAAACCATCCAGTTGAAATAAAAAACTATCTGAAATGTTGAGTGCAATCAATCCCATGGCTTCATCCATTTTGTTCCTGTGATGTAGTACCTTATAAGGGCATGTGAGTGCAAGTTAATGCTCATCCAAACAAGACCATAGACCTCTTGACATGAGAAGCCTAGTCATTTGTGCCTTCTAGGTGTGATAGTTGTGCAGAGTAAGATGGGTCACAGATGGATCCACCATTGAGAGAAAGAAGAAGACAGAAGTAGAAGGGTCTTAACTAAAGTAAATTACACAAAAGAAAGGCACTCCCCCACAAACGTATTAAAATATCACTCAAATACCAATAAAAAAACTATGGAAAGCAAAAAAATGGAAAAGAACCTAGATTTGTTGATGCAGAATAGGAGGAAACACACGCCTCTACTTTGATGCCAAAAAGGGGTGCTCAAACAAACTCAAAATTTGACAAAAATGGCACCATTGTCCGTCTTTAAGTCAGATTTCCAATGCTTCTTTTAGATTATAAAACAACCTCTGTATGCTCAAGTTATAGCCAAAAAATTGACTACTGCTCCAAAATTGCACCTTGCTAGAAAATTACAGAGACTGTCTTAAATTTGACAGTCGTATGAATGTCACAAGGATGTCACCAAAAAAAAATCCAGTCACCAAAGTGTTGACGTCAATTCCAAAATGATGACATTAGCATGGTACTATCACCAAAAAATGATGTCAGACATTGAAAAATGATGTCAGCAAGTATAAACATGGTGTCCACATGTCAGTTGCCAATTGGTTCCCTGTCAGAGCAAAGTAGTCGGAGGAGACTAGGCAAAGGTGGCTCTTGAGCAAAGCTCTGGCGAAGCAGTCCTATAGTGGGGACTAGGTTGAGTGGTCATTGGCTGAGTGGCTTGTGGGAAGTGGGCCAGTGGTCACTGAGTGGTGCTTTGGCATTGCTATGATGGTAGGATTTTTTTTTTTAAATTTTACTTTTCCTATTCGTACAATCCATACGGCAATGACGAGGGGGCCTCAAATTTTTTTCCAAAATGCCCTATGTCCAAAAATGAAAAGTTTTATATGAATCTTGGTTGTAAATGGCCTTCTAAATCCAGTGGCAGTGTCTTTTTGGCCCCAAGATGCTCCAAAAAATTGCTCTACCCCTAAATTGAAGAAAAATTATATAAACAAACTAGGGTTTGTGACTCTAATTCACGGCTTCAAAAATCCTTTGAACAAGAAGTAGTAGGGAGGCTCTTATACCATGTAGGAGTTGAGAATCCAACTTTGAAAGTGCACCAAGATCACCTACAATGCAAATAGCTTGCTAAAGAGAAACCTAGGAAGCAAAGAGCTTGAAGCAAATACGACACAAGAGAGTATTTCACAATAGGAAATTAGAATTGCTATGTGAATGGAAAAAATTGAAATTACAATGAGAGGAAGGTCACTTATAAAGACCTCAAGGAATCTTGTAGAAGAAGCTTGGAAGGTGGTAGAAGATAAGGTTCACAACCAACCACTCTTCCACAAAAAGGTGGAACATGCTAGAAGGGAACAAACTCTCGTGTTGTCAACAACTAACCACTATAACTATTAAATACTAAATATTAAATAAATGCATTAAACTAAGTAAGCTTAAGTAAATATAATAATTAATAATTAATTAATTAATTAATTATTTACTCTAACAATTACAACATCGACCATAAGCCTGATCAACTAAGCTTTGATACCAATATGGTGTATGTCATTCCAAGGGGTGCTAGCACTATTTCTCAAGAGACCTAGCTTGTCTCTTCTAGGTGCCTAGTCCTCCTAGGTACTTGATTGACTTATATAATAAACTAATACCAATCCAAACTTCTCTACAAGAGTTTGATCCTTTGTGCTTACCCTTAGAAGACTAACACCCTAGTTTTAGTACTCTTCTCCACACTCACTTAGAAAGCTCTAAGTGCAACTTTCTCACAACTCCATTCTTCATTGCAGCATCTTCCATCAACATGAGAACACTCCATTTTCTTGAATTTATGTTCATTTAGAAGGATCTTCAAGTATTCTTCTTATTGATATCAAGATTTGGTCTCTAGGAAGCTTAATTAGGCCTAATACCAATTAGCCCTTGAAAATGACTAAATCCTCTATCTTGTAAAAACTCTCCAAGAAACTTGGAAAACAAATTCTAGATTGAAGCACCCTTTTTTATTTCCTAAAGGATTATTTAGGTCTTCGACTCCTAGGTTTTTTGTACAAGTGTTTCCTTTTATCTAGGTCAAATAGGTCTAAAAGGCCTATTTCCTAGGACAAGACTATAAACTTGTTTGAAAAATCACTCAAATGGACTGGTATGACCTCCATTATCATAAAATGTCAAGATATGACTATTCCCTTCATGGAACTATACTTATTCCCTAAAATACTTCTATATATTGCACTTAACCATTAGATTCAACATTGTCAAACCTCTAACCAGACATTCCTAGCTCACCTAGGGCTTGACTTTTAAAATAGCATCACTACTTCCCTATAATCCTATCTTTATATAAATTATGTATAATGGCTCCACTCTAAGATTCATCTAAATTTTCAAAGTTTTAAGGGATGAATCTCAAGTGGGAGCCATGAAAGAAAAAGTTATCTTCTAAGAACTAACACACTGTCTAAACTAAACTAATTTTCTCCTAGCTACAAGATTAACTCAAATCAACTTGATTATTGAATGAAAATGTCTCTAAACACTATATACTACTCAAATCCATAGCTAAATTTCAAGATTCAATCCATATAATATCACTGTCACAATGAAAAGCTCTAGAAGTTGTTGTAACACTATTCTAGAGTTCTATTCCACACACAAAATTAATACAAAAAACTCTCCTTAGCAAGATTCAAGTCTTGGCTAATATATGATGCCATCTCCATCATTTTAGGGTCCACTGGTCAAGCATCATCTCCAAGATTTTAGGGAATTTGAGGATAACAATTTTGCATGAAACTTTTGCAATTATTGCAAATGTTGTCATGACAACATTTGGAAACTTCTTGTTAAGCCATGATCCTATTTCTTAGGACCTCTATCCTCATGAGATTCTGAGGAACTAACTAGCTTAATAACCCTAAGGAATCATAATAACAACCATTAACAAGATTTATGTGCCTAAGACATAAAAGACTAACTTAACAACCATTAACAAGATTTATGTGCCTAAGACACATAAAACACTAACTTACTAACACTAAGAAATTGAAATAAAAACTAACAATGGCTACTTAGTGACCTTAGTTCTAGTGACTAACTCAGTTAGCCAACATTGCAAATGACCTTCTAAGGTCTACAAGAAAACTAATCTATGTTCTTGACTTGGCTAGAGTCAAGTACAAGCCAAAAATCTTTCAAACAATGGAGGTATCCTAGGTGTGCTCCTACACCACACATTCTATCCAATTGGAATAAGAAGAAGAAGATCATTGATTGAATTTCCTCATTCAACTCAAAACATGTAACAAACAACATTACGTAGGAAGATTTAAAAAATTTTGTCATCAATACTTTCCTTCTAGATTCAAACCATAAATAGATTTAGTCCTTATCTAGAATTACCCTCAAATGATGGAGAGATGCTTTCTTTACCCCACAACCTCAATTTCTCATTCAGTTTTACTACTCGGTAACCTACAACCAAATACAAAAAAAGTAATGATCAATTAGTGTTACAAAAGATGTTGAAAAGTTTCAAGATATGTTCCAATTTTTTTGCATTGTTGAGTGTGCTATATGCATATTAGGATCTATAGTGTTATAATGACAACTTTAAGAAGACTAAGATGAACATGTTACCAATATGGCTGAAATTAGTAGAGATCAATTTTAGTGAATGAAGGCATGATGCATTTCAACAAAGTAAAAAATAAATTACTTTTAATAAAATCAAAAGGTAGAATGTAGCAATAGTCAAAATAAGGGACTCAACAATAGAACTATAATGTAAATAGTGAAGAATCATTATTTGTAGCCACTTAAGCATCCATAAGTTTTTGGTTTCTCTCCCTACCATCCAAAATAAGATTCAAGGTCACTTTGAATCAAGAATGCACATGCATCAACATTTCATATGCATGGAAAATAGGTGGAGCTAAAAAATGCACCATGTTTACATTAATGACCTATATAAAAAATGCATACATGTTGTGTTTCTCAACTCCACTTGATGTCCTATGTATATCAATTGAGATTTCATATTGAACTAGGGCCTCCTTCTACATTTCCTGAAACCAAGAGATTGACATAGTTAACATATAATATTATCTCCATTAATTTGGTCCACTCAAGCATAATATCCAACATATTAAGTGCCAATTTTTGCTAACTATGTTCACTAATAGGATCAAATCACAGATAGAAGACAAAGTTTTTGATGTAGATGCAATGAAGAGTTTAAGTGTTGCTTCAATTACTTTAGATATCTACAAAATAGAAAGAGAAGACAAAAAAATCATTAGTGTTAATTGCAAGATTCTCAACAAGGTATGTAAAGTCATCATAGATTCTGCTTACATTCAATGTGGAAAATTTAACGATGTATAATGGGCCCTAAAATTGACTAAAAGAAGAGATGAATAAATCCTCAACTACTTACCCCTGTTGTCCCATGACAATTGCTTTCTTTGTGGGGGAGAATGGTGTAGGAGCACCACATTTTTGGCTTGCAAGACTCAATTTTGGGTTATAGATATGGAATAAGGGTTTTTAGTTAAGAATCTCATCATCACCAACCTCAAAATTAAAAAAATAATTATTCAAGAGATCTTATTGGAAAAAACAAGTACCTTCCATAATGACCCAAATATTGAGATACCTAAAGAAAACCCAACATATGGAAGAACATAGTTGGCCTAAGTTATTCAAAGAAGATAAATATTGGATACAAGAGAGAGCACATGGATGAAGTAATTAAAAAAGAGGATTAGAAAATAGATGTTAACATTCAAGAGTGTCCAATTAGCAATGAAAGAATAAAGAATTTTGTACAATTTTTTATAGGAGTATCATATTGTCAAACTAAAATAGATGAAACAAATTAATATGTTAAAGAATTTAATCTCACAGATGATCATTAGGGAAAATAATTGATAGGAGAAAATATTAAATGATAAGCAATAGTTGATACCAAAATAAAAGTGAAAAAATGGAATGTATTTATTTTGCAAAATGAAAGTGGTTGACACCAAACATTATTTTATCATGGAATGTTCAACTTATAACAACTTTAAAATCTAGTCATGTGGATACTTTACAGGTAGGCAAATAAAACTACCTATTTGAAGAAAATAAATTAGGTATAATTTTAAACCTAATGAAAAAAACACAATTGGAGAGAAATTTAAATAAGAAGTTGCAACCGATCTAAATGTCTTGACATCTTATCCAAGGTGTGTACTAGTTTACAAGCTCCATAAGTTACTTTAGCCTCATGAATGTTATTAAAAAAATTCATTTGATTTCATGAAAAGATTATTAGAGATTAGGCTATTATAAGAGGATACTTCTACTAAAATAATCATATCTCATATGGCAAGAAAAAAACCTTAATTAAAATTTGTTCACCATCTCGGTTGCTTGGTTATTTCTAGGTAGTCAAAGGTAGTCAAAGGTGGTCAAACAAACACAATATGGTCACAAGAATGAATAAATGTGGAGTGAGGTGTAATAATTTTTGAAACACCATAAGACATGCATTTTCTGTCCATTGGTGGCAAGGAAGCCAAAAGTTGTCATGCAATTGTCAACTTTGCAAAAATTGCAAAAGTTGAAAAGTTGCAATGTTGCAACTTTGGAAAATACATAGGATGTTTTAAATAATGGTTATTTTTCACATTCCTTAAGTTAGTAATCATATTTAAATCACATATAATCCTTTTCAAAGTCACTTGTACAAGTTGGAGACAAGAATTTGCTCAAACTAAATACCAAACTGAGTTTTTGATAGTAAAAATGTTGTATTTGCCTATTGTTCACATGTTTTTTTAATTGAATGGTAATTTTTATTGTGAATAGGAGTTAGATATTATTGTTAGAATTTTTCTTCTATAGGTATTTTTTTCCCTACATTGAGTTTTATATATATTTCATTCAATTTGCTAAGTGCTCATAGTCTTTCCTTGTAACTAGACAATTTTTACAAAATGTAGTCTAACTCTTATCACCATGGTTGAAAACTCATGAAACCTTGCAGAAATGAGGTACAATTAGTGTACTTTGAGATGAAAAATGTTTGAGTTAGTGACAGTCAATTTGTTAATTTTTCTAGCAAGCCCTAGTTGGGTTGATGGCCAATCTGTTTAGAGATGAATGAAGAAATGTGATTGCTAAATCTATAGAAAGAAAGATAATTGCATGGTTTATTTTGTAGATGAAAGAGAAGTGAAATGAGTTCTTAAATATTAAGGGGAAGTTTCCACCAATCCATTGAAGAGTGTTAACAATTCATTTGGTAAATACAACCAAGAAAGACTTCAAAACCCTTATAAACCCTCCATTTTGGGATTTGTATTGTATGGGTAGAGTTGGGAGGTCAAACCTCTAAAATCATATGCAATGTAAAAATGAGTATCATAAATGGTGAATTGGTTGGTAGGTTGTTAAGAAATTTTGCAAATTAAAGCCCAAAAACCTTGTTTGGAGGGCTAATTACAAAGGGCTACTAGGAAGTAACCAACTAGTTTAGAAATGGGTAGAGAAAGGGATTTTGGAATTGTTTTGATTGTTAATTCTAGATAAAAACCATTTTTTTAGACCTTATTGAACTTCCTCTGAGACCTTGAAAAGAAAGGAGCAAGTTCAAGAAATTTAGGACAGAGAAACCATGTTGGGAAAAGAAGGCAATTTTTGGGTGATATAAAGGGCCTCGTTATAAAGTTGAGAAAAGTGTGTTAGATGGAGTTTGGTAATGACCAAAGGAGTCAATTAGATACATATACATTATCATGGAAGAAATGCTATTCATTATTGAATATGGTGAAGTTCTCCATCCACTCAATGATGGGACCATATATTGGTGTTTAGTTTTGATAGGTTTAGTTTGAGCTTCACTTAGTTTCGAGAATCCTTTCATATTATCTACTTAACAAGGCCAACCACATGAAGGAGGAAGCTCATTTAGCCACTCCCCACTATAATCACTCTAAATTCCTCATTAACAACTAAGTAATTATTTTATTCATTCATTCAAGAACTATATCTTTGAATCATTATAATCACATAACATTCATTAACACAACATATAACTCATTAATACATATAAACAGTCATTAATAATTTGTGAACACATCAATGATTATAATCACATAACAATATTCAATAACATGACATAAAATTCATTAATAAGCAACATTCATAAAACATTCATCAACACATTCATCATCATACAAGGTTTTTGACATTCATTTCTTCTTTTATTTTTTCTTTTGTCAAAGATAAAGGCTAATAGGAACATCGTGACTATCTCTGACATTATTCTGTGGCTCTTGTGGTTCTAATCTTATGACATGAGGCTTCCTCTTCTTTTTTTTAGGACAAGGCTAATGTGCCCTTGTAATAATAAATAATTGGGTTTAATTCTAAATATTTTTTAAAAATGTTATAAGTATTTCATTAATCTAAAGAACATAACATGTATTTTTCTTTACTCAATAGTGCCACATCATCTACTATCACATATTGTTTAGCCCTATCTCAACATGATCAACACTAAAATCATGCTTGACTCCATCACCATGACATTTTGCATACTAAAAAATTATCACATAAAGGTTACACCAATTAAAACTTAAGATGTTAAATTTTATTAATAATAACATAATTATTTTTTAATAGAAATTGAATATGTACCTCTATCATTGTGATGCACATCAAGGCCTTCGTCACGTGTAGGATATGTGCCTTCATCATCTTGAGAAGGATCTATTTCGGGAGTAGAAGGCTACAGTGAAATGCCATGTGCATTGTTATCATTCTTCAAAATTAACATCATTTAGATTATTTTTCATGAAGTTCCCAATTTTTGTTATTATTCATTAGGCCAATTTACCTATGTGTGAACTAATGCACCAAAATCTTCTAAATCTCTTTGGCCACTGGAATATGTGCGGTGGTGGGCAACCACTGCTTTATATCCTTGCTTGAAGCCAACTTGTTTGTCCTCTTCTATGTGTGCTAGATTAAATTCAATGCCCTGTATTTTTTGCATAATATCATCAACATTGAATGTATTTCTTATTTATAACTTTATATACAATATTGATGTGAAATTTCATTTACTTCTACTTACAAGTTGTGAGTGAATTTTCATATATCCACCAAAACCAAGATGGTGTTGACCAACATTATATTTCCTAGCTTATGTAGCATTTTTTGTGTCATGTAATTTATATATGTAAACTTTTAAATATGTTAGATTATATAAATATAAAGATCACTAATTTGTGCATAATTACATTAATACTACTAGATACCTATTTTTTTCAGGTTGTGGATTAATTCCTTTATCTCTTAGTCTTATCTCTTTTGAATCTTCAATGATTTTATTCCACTCTAGCTCTGGAACCATAGGAGGATGCTCATACTTTGGGTTGAGCTTTAGAGCCTTTCTGTATTGGTCTATCGTAGTCTTTAGATGTTTGGAAGTTTATTTGAGAATTTGGATTCCGTTCACAATATTTTGACCAAAGAGATCCTCTAGAGATTTTATGAGCTGATATTTTAATTCAAGGCTTTTCTTATTCCACTTTTTAACAAAAAACAAAATTGTTAGATAAAAAATTAGTTCAAGCTATGTACCTTGAATATATTACAAAAAATGGATGAAAAAAATTGTACTAGCCAATTATATGAAGCTACGTACCTTTTACATAATGTGGGTCCAAATATCTTCAATGTTAAATCATAAAAGGTTTCATAAAAAAGACTGTTTCCTACAAAATCATCATGGTATCATTAGTAAAAAATGAGTTATGAATAAGTAAACTACAATTACACTCTAGATAATTACAATTTTAAAGTACCAAAAAGCTTAGGAAATTTTAAGGGAATCATATCTTTCTTGGCAATAATGCCTCCAACAATCCAGTAGAAGTAACATGGGCTACTTTAGGAAAGGCTAGTAAATTACCACCATACTGGTATATGTTCTATCATCATGAGAAGGTGTACCTATCATTGAATAAAGTTAATCAATGTCATACTATGATCAAATGAACAAGAAAGTACAAATCAAATCATATTTAATACATAAAAAAATGTAGAAAAACAAAGATTTACCAACTCTAGTTGCAATAGGTGTGGCTATTTGCATGCTCCTTGTTGCTGATCCTATAGTCAACAATCTTGGAGTGCTAGTCAGCCTCATGGAAGGAGGCATATGCACATCATCATGACTTGAGAAATAATCATATATATACAATGTATTGTCTTTTTAAAATATAGATTGTAAAAACATGACAACAATAATATAAAACTATCAATAATAATCATGAAGAAACTAATGTGCCTTTTGATGATTGAAAATTGAAATCACATACGTATAGGATCTACACTAGTACCCTCATTAGGTGGAAAAACTTTGTAAGGTCTCAAAAATTATTGTAAAAACACATACATATTTTGGTTCATGATCCATAAATTAGTATAAAACATAAAGCTTTATTGAACTATTGTCCTAGCAAAAGATTCATTATTTCTTACTTCTAGACAACTTGCTCTCTAACACAATTCATTTTTCGTCACCTCTTTCCTGGTTGGATTTGGATCCATCACAAGAACAAGAATTTGTAGATTTTTTTTTTGAGGCTCTTTTTATACATGCTTATAGGGTCATTGGTATATGTGATGTCATCATCGCTTACTACTATGGCCTCCATATCAACAACTAATTGCTCTTGTGTATTATGTTCTTTTCCCTTTCCCTGAGCATCAAATTATGACAAAAAATCAGTAAAACAATCAAAACAAGTCCAAAACCTTAAAAAAAATAACACAATAATATTATATTTTGTAAAATTACAATTACACAATTTTTATACAAAAGGTTTACTTACACTAAAGAAGGGGTGGGAGAAACATCCCTACCTTTATCATCCAATGGATTGACCCTGTTGCCCTATGACAAAGAATACATATGAAAACATCAACATAATGAAAGGAATAATCAACTTAGCAAAAAAATATTAATAAAATGATATAATGTTGTTGAAATTTACAAATGGGAAGATTTACTTCTAAGAGGGGAGGTGAATAAGAAGTGATAGTATTTAACCTCTAAAACGTTTAACTAAGATCATTCACATGCATCTAACATCTTCTAATAAACATAAAAGTAAAGACATATGAAAATAGACAACACAAGATTTGGTCACCCAAAAACCCTCCAAAATGAGAAGGTAAAACTAGGGTGGGGATGACACCCACAAATTATCATTGCAACAATATGTAATTGATTAAGGTTACAAAGTTTGACCACTTCCAATGGTCTGCCCTGTGAAAGGCTTGCCTTGTTAAAGGCTTTACACCTTGTTAAAAGTGACCTAGTTAAAGGATTTACAAAAATTCACTTGGAATGTTACCCTGTTAAAGGATTTATCACCTTGTTAAAGGTTTACAACATTGTTGTTAAACCAACCTATCTTAATAGGGTTTTCATTCCTAATACAATGGCTAGAAAGTATAAGAATGTGTTGACCTGATGACTTACAATCTTATATTGTTGATTCTAGATCATTTTTCTACTCAATCTAATCTAATCTTTCCTGATCTGATAATTCTTTGCTCGTATTGCTAATACTCTATTATGAACAACTTGATTCTATAGTGCTACTCTTCCTCTAAGTCTTTACACCCCTCTGAACTTTTCTTGCATTCTCCCATACAACTCTCTTTCATATAACTCTCTCACACAAAAATTATGGGGTATTGACCTCCATATAAAGGCTTTGAAGACTTAGGGTTAGGTATGAATCTACAATCAATATTCATCCATCTTTCCCACTCAAATCTTTACACTTTTCCTATTGGTTGCATGCTTTCTCCATTTTTCTAATTGGTTGCATGTTCATTACATAGGGAATGAAAAAGATTCAATCTTATCATTTAGATCCTTCAAGATTCATCTTGAGTTGGCTCAAAAATGGTTTACATCTAAGTTTGTAAAGGCACAAACTCATATGTTGATTCTATGTTACTCATCACTTACTAATTTCTGATGCTCGACATATATAGGAATTCTATCCTACTCAACTCCTATACTTTTCTTGGCCCCTATAGTGACTTGACATCTATAGTGACTCGGCACTTGAAACTTGCTCGACACCTAAATTTAACTTGACAGCTATTGAATCTTTGGCTCAACACATACTGTAACTCGGTATCTATATCATACTCAACATCAACCTTAGAAATTGGTTAAGTGTTTTGACACTCAATTGTCAAAACCAATTTGAGACCAAAAATCTCCCCCTTTGATATGAGTGTCAAAAACACTTAACTAAACATTATGAATCTGATCTCTATGAGTATAATACACATCTTGTTTGGCATATGTACAAAAATTCAAAAACTTGTTCAAAATTTTGTAGAAGACCATATACCTAAAGAACTTGTAACTCCCCCTTAGCCAATGTGTCATTTCTATATCTAAAATCTCTTATGCTGGATTTGTCTCATGCTGATGTTTCTAATACTCTTTATCTTTACCTTGTCATTCTGCCCCTGTCTGCTCTATTTCTATCTACTCCCCCTTTCACACATCTCCTTGCAATTTTTGTATCCTTTTGGCTTTATATCCTTATCTCTCCCCAAAACTCAACATTTTATTATCTCTCCCTTTGGGTATATCTCCCTCTTTGGGTCTCATTTATTATATCGAATTTATTATATCTCCCCCATTTCTTATTATCTCCTATTTTTTGACACTTATGTCAAAGCGTCCTAAGAATGAATTTAATATTTAGACAAAAAAGATTTATTTACCTCCATAATAATTTTTAGAGCAGTATCCCAATTATCTAATGCAATTTCCAGTACTTTAAGTTGGATGGGTGTCTCTACTACAAGGTGTATGAGGCATTCCTATTGGAAATGATTGAAAAGATCATGAATGAAGAATAATGGAACTGGTAAAGAATGTTTTCAATCATTGTTTTGTCATTGATGTCAAACTTGCTACTTGCAAGAATGAAAATTGCTTAGGTGATCCTAATACTATCAATTGGTTGATTGTCGAGGAGGTGGCAATCAATAAGATGTAACTAAGTACCTAGAGAAAGGTTGAAGTTATGATGTTGTAATGAAGTATAAGGATCAGCTAAGTCGTTGATGAAATAGTGTATTGATGACATACTCTAAGAAGATGGACACACTAAGACACAACAAAGATGTAAGGTTTAACTAAGTCATTTGTAAAGCCTAGACTAAGTTCATTAGAGTGAGTTGAGCAAGCTAGTTAGAGCTGAGCAGATTCTTAGTTGAAGTTGAGCTAGTTCAACTTCAGTGTAAGCCGAGTGATTAGTTAGATGCTGAGTAACACAGAATCCTTCAGGTGCCAAGTAGCAAAAAAAGATAATGGATGCCGAGTAAGTCTTCAAGTGCCAAGAAAAACAAAAAATATTATAGGTGTCGAGTGCCAATAAAATAAAAATAGAAGCCAAGTAACATAGAAGGAGTTGAGCATCAGTAAATCAATGATGCTGAGTTGCTGCATTATTTGTTAAGTCAAAGATTCACTAGATCTGCAACGATAAGTTTGTTATATTGAACTTTGTGAATTAGTTGGATGATAAGGATGATGAGTAGATGTCACAGAATTTTATGTAAACCATGCAAACTAATTCAAGGTGAATGCTAATGGATTTATCATGAAGTTTCTAGAAGAAACAATTTGGAGGGAAACAATACCATTTTCTCAAGATCAAATTAAGATTTGAGTGAGAAATGAAGAACAGAACTTCTTTATAAGGAGTTATAGGTCAGAGATCAAATGCGCATGCATGAGAGGGAGTTGGTCATAAAGTATGGTCATGTGAAGAAGCCAAGAGGAGTAAGAATAGAGCATCAAGACTCTTAGTTGATCAAGCGACCATAGAGTGCATTGGCATAACAAGTGGAAGAACTCAAGGAGATAGATCTTGAAGGGTGAACAAGTTGTTTGCACTGCAAGGGAGGGAAGCCAAGCAAAGAAAAAAACTGAAGAGTGATATGAAATCTGCGCAGTTAGGGTTGCAATCTTTATCAGTTCAAAACCCTTCTAATACTCTCTTACCATTGTATTAGATATTGGAATCCTATGTTGCTAGGTTAGCTTAAAAACTATGTGGATAAGCCTCAGGAAAAGAATAAAGAGATCCCCAAGAGAAGGATAAAGAGATCCTTAGGAGAAGGATAAGAGATCCTTAAGAGGAGGATAGGAGATCCTTAGAGAAGGATGAAAGATTCTTTTGAGAAGGTGACTGTAAATCCCATGGACATGGGTGAGCCTAATAGCTTAACGTAAGTCCTTTAATAGGGTGACATTCTAAGTTGAATGTTCTTAAGTCCTTTAACAGGGCACACTCCTAACAGGGTGTAGAAATCCTTTAACAGGGTCACATTTAATAGTGTGATGTAGTCTTTAACAGGGCAGGCCTTTAACAGGGCAGACCATCTGAAGTGGTTGAAATCAATTGCGCAGTTAATTTGTGGGTATCATCCCCACCCCAGTTTTACCTTCTTATTCTTGGATTGTTTATGAAACATCAAAATCCTTAGTGTTGTGGTGTGATGCATGTTAACTTTTTATGGTTTTTTAATGTTTAATTGCATGCATAATAATCTTAGTTATGTGCCATTAAGGATTAGAAGAAAAAAGTTGAATTGGACATCATTGGACCTTGAATAACTGATTCACCCTCCCTCTCAGTTATTCTAAAGAATTCTAACAATTGGTAACAGAGCTCATTGCTGATTTGTTTCAAGGTACTAGCAGCAAGAAGATCAAGATGTCCAAGAGAGAAGTTCCCAAGTTGAACAAAGACAACTTTGTTGCATGGAAAAGTCTAATGAAGCTACACCTCAGATCAATAGGTGACTATGCACAAACCTCAATCACAGTTGATCATGTAGACCCTGCAGGACCTCTCACCATAGATGACATGAGCAAGAAGAAGGAGCACAATCAAGTGATGTTAGATATTGCTTCCACACTAAGCTATGTCGAGTATGATGACATCAAAGGATGTGATATGACACATCAGATGTGGGAAACATTATCAAGAATATATGGAGGAGATGACAATGTCAAGAGAGCCAAAAGAGAGAGCCTAAGATGAAAGTTTGATGACATGAAAATGGAAGAAGGAGAAAATGTTGCTCAATATGGTGCAAGGATGAAGGAAGTGGTAAGTTCCATAAGAAGCCTAGGAGGACAGTTAACAGAAGAAATAGTATGTAGCAAATACTTGAGAACTTTTCTTCCCATCTATGCTATAAGAGTGTCAGCCATCCAAGAGTTAAGGTGTGTACCAAGGAACACATTGTCATTTGAAGGAATAATTGGAAGAATCACTGCCTTTGAGCTATCCAACTTTGACAACTACAAGCCAAAAAACTTTGAATCTACATTCAAAGCCAAGATGACACTAAAAGACAATGATGAGGTGCAAACAAAGAAAGAGAATGGAAAAGGAAAGTATGTATCCAGTGACAACAACACTGATGAAGATGATGTAGACAAATTGGCAACATTACTAGCAAGAATATTTCATAGAGGAAGAGGAAAATTCAAAGGTAAGCTACCAATCATTTGTTTTAATTGTAATGAAGTTGGTCACATTGCAGCCAGATGCACATAAAAGAAAAATTACAAGGATGGAGGAAACTTCAAGAACAAGAAAGAGGACAACAAGGACTATAGAGGTAAAGGCAAAAGATGCTACATTGTTGATGAAGACTCTGACGAGAATGATGATGAAGTAGTCTATGTGGCTATGAAAGATGAATTAGATGAAGATGAAGCAACTGCCTAGTAACCTGCATAAACAAGAATAATAGATGGATCATAGAAAGTGGATGCTCTCATCACATGACTGGAGACAAAAGTAAGTTCATTACCTTTACTCAATATGAAGGAAATAGTGTTAGATTTGGTAACAATGCACCATGTCAGATCAAAGGGAAAGGTAGTATCAAGCTTACTAAAAAGATAACATGTGATAATACATACTATGTTGAAGGCCTGAATTATAACTTGTTAAGTGTCTCATATTTAGGCAACATAGGATACAAGGTTGAATTTGGAAATGGAATTGCTAAGATCTATGATTCTCAAGGAAGTCTAATGGGAAAAGTTGACCAGACTAGGAGTAATTTTTTTTACCTAGACATGGAAGATGCCTCTTGTCTCATTGTTCAAACTAATGATGTATGGTTATGTCACAAGAGGCTATGTCATGTAAATTTTGACAATCTGATAAGCATCAGCAAGATGAATAAAGTTAGAGGTCTACCAAAGTTGAAGAAGCCTGATAACACCATGTGCAAATAATGCCAACTAGGAAAGATGACCAAGCCAACTTTCAAAATCAAGATCTATACTTCTAATCAATTATTAGAGCTAGTTCATATTGACTTATGTGGTCCTATTGAAATACAAAGCTAAAAAGGTGACAACTACATAATGTTATATGTAGATGACTATTCAAGGATGATGACAATCATGTTCTTGAAACTAGAATCAGATACATTTCGAACATTCAAATGGTACTTGGCCAGAGTAGAGAAAGAGATTGGGAAGAGCCTAAAATGTCTCAGATCTAATAGAGGAGGTCAATTCACATCAAGAGAATTTGAAGAATTTTGCAATGAAAGAGGAATGAAAAGGCAAACATTAGTACCTAGGACTCCACCTCAGAATGGTATAGTAGAAAGAAGGAATAGATCAGTTATTGACTGTGCTAGGACCTTAATGATGGAGAAAAATGTTGCACTTAAGTACTGGAGAGAAGCTATAAGTACTACAATCTACACACTCAATAGAGTTCAAGTCAAAAAAGGTACAAATGTAACACCTTTTGAATTATGGTATGGACATTCTCCTAATGTAAAACATTTCAAAATATTTGGATGAAAATGCTATATATATAAAGAGTCTAGAAATGGAAATTTTGATGCAAAGAGTGAGGAAGGCACATTTCTTGGTTATTCTACTAGACGCAAAGCTTATAAGTGCTTGAATGTTAACACTAACAAAGTAGTAGAAAACACAAATGTAAAATTTGATGAGCTTGCAGAAGTTCAAAGTATTGAGAACACTAAGAAAGAGGAAGAATATAAGACCTTTGTATACTTTTATGAAGGTATACCTAATAATGGTGAAGTTGCAACTTAGAATGACAATTAGCAACAAAATTCAGTATCTGTCGAATCACAGACAGTGAATGTCGATCATCAGACACATTTAGAAGCTGAGCTACAGAATGCAAAGAATGTTCATTCAGATTCTAAGAATAGCCAACAAGAATAAAATGAACAAATACCTAATGAAAATATACATGAAGATTCAAATTCTGAAAGAGATGATATGCAAACAAGGAAAGAACCAGTATTGGGAAAGTATTTAAGAAGAAATCATCCTGCAGATCAAATTATTGGAAACTAATAGGCAGGACCAATGACAAGGAATAGACTCAGAAGTGAAACATGTCTTCTCAGCAAAATGGAACCAAAAATAGTAAGTGAAGCTATAAAAGATGATGACTGGTTGAATGCTATGAAAGAAGAAATAGAACAAATTGAAAAGAACAAGACATGGACCTTAGTCTCAAGACCAGCTGACAAGAATTTAATTGGAACCAAATGGGTATTTAGAAACAAGTTAGATGAGAATGGTGAAATCACAAGGAACAAGGCAAGACTAGTCTATAAAGGGTATGCACAAGAAGAAGGACTAGACTATGGAGAAACTTTTTCTCTAGTTGCAAGAATGGAAGGAGTAAGGACCTTACTGGCATATGCAGCCTTCAAAGGATTTAATGTCTATCAAATGGATGTAAAGTCTATATTTCTAAATGGTATACTTGAATAAGAAGTCTACATAGAGCAACCAAAAGGTTTTGTTGATGAAAAGAACAAAAAAAAGGTATGCAAATTACATAAGGCTCTATATGGATTAAAGCAAGCCCCTAGAGCTTGGTATGAGAGACTTCAAAAGTATCTAGTGCAAATAGGATTTGAAAGAATTGATGATAACAACAACATGTACATCAAATCAAAAGAAGGTAAGGATATTATTGTATTTGAAATCTTTGTAGATGATATAGTTTTTGGAGGAAATGAAGCACTTTGCAAAAGTTTTGCTAACAAAATGAAACATGAGTTTGAGATGTCAATGTTTGGAGAAATCAAGTTCTTTGTAGGATTGCAAGTACATTAACAAAAATATGGCATATTTGTGACACAATCAAAGTACATCAAAGAGATACTCAAGAAGTTTGGATTGGAAGACTCCAAACCAATCAACACACCAATGGCAACATGACATAAGCTATCCAAAAATGATGAATCAACTGAAGTCAATCAAACAATGTACATATCCATGATTGGAAAACTACAATATGTTGTACATAGTAGACTAGACATAGCATTAGCAGTTGGAATAGTGGCTAGATTCTCTGCTAATCCTAGAGAAAATCATCTCATGACAGTAAAAAGGATAATGAGGTATCTTAAAGGAATTAATGATTTTGGCCTATACTACAAAAAGAATGAGAAGTTTGAGCTCAATGCATACACAGATGCAGATTGGGGAGGCAACATTGATGATAGGAAAAGCACAAGTGGAGGAGCATTATTCTTAGGTAAAAGGCTAGTTACTTGGACTAGCAAGAAACGAACATGCACATCTCAGTCCACTGCAAAAGAAAAATATGTGGCAGCAGTAGTCAATTTCACAAACGTTGTGTGGCTTAAACATCTATTGAAAGGAATGAAAGAAGAGGTAACCAAACCTATGACACTGTATTGTGATAATACAAGTGCTATAAACATATCCAAGAATCTCGTAATGCATGCAAAAACCAAGCATATTGCAATCAAGTATCACTATGTCAGAGAATTGGTGGAAGACAAACAAGTGAAGATGGAGTACATTCACACAAAGGAACAAACTGTAGATATCTTCACCAAACCATTGCCCAAGAATGCTTATGAATATCTTAGAGGCAAGTTGGGGGTAATGCCCCTAACTCAAGCAGTCTAAAGCAACAAAGAAGCTACCCTCCATCAATAGAAGTAGATCATTGAAATATCAAAAGAATGATGCAGAGGATGACAACAGGAGCAGAAACTCTAGATTAGTCACAAGCATGGTGACAGAGGGAGAAAACATGAAGATGCAAAGCTTATATTTAGCATGTTGAAGATGCTACATCTTTGGCATTTATGTCAAAGAGGGAGATTTATGAGAAACTGATCAATGAAAGGATTAGATATGGAGATGTATGAGATTAGTAGTAAGGATGCAGCAATCAAGAGGGAGTTACATACCAAACAGAAAACATATATAATTTTGATGGTAACTAAGTTGATCATCTTAATCATTTGATCAGTTTGGTTTTCGATCAATGCCAAAGAGGGAGATTGTTGGAAATGATTGAAAAGATCATGAATGAAGAATAATGGAACTGTTAAAGAATGTTTTCAATCATTGTTTTGTCATTGATGTCAAACTTTCTAATTGCAAGAATGACAATTGCTTAAGTGATCCTAATACAATCAATTGGTTTATTGTCAAGGAAGTGGAAATCAATAAGATGTAACTAAAGTACCTAGAGAAAGGTTGAAGTTATGATGTTTTAATGAAGTATAAGGATTAGCTAAGCCATTGATGAAATAGTGTATTGATGACATACTCTAAGAAGATGGACACACTAAGACACAACAAAGATGTAAGGTTTAACTAAGTCATTTGTAAAGCCTAACTAAGTTCATTAGAGTGAGTCGAGCAAGCTAGTTAGAGTTGAGCAGATTCTTAGTTGAAGCCAAGCAAGTTCAACTTTAATGTAAGCTGAGTGATTATTCAGATGTCAAGTAACACAGAATCCTTCAGGTGCCGAGTAGCAGAAAAAGATAATGGATGCCGAATAAGTCTTCAAGTGCCAAGCAAAAAAAAATGTTATAGGTGCCGAGTGCTAGTAAAATAACAATAGAAGTCGAGTAACACAAAAGGAGCTGAGCATCAATAAATCAATGATGTCGAGTTGTTGCATTATTTGTTAAGTCAAAGATTCGCTAGATCAATAGCGATAAGTTTGTTACATCAAATTTTGTGAATTAGTTGGATGATAAGGATGATGAGTAGATGTCACAAAATTTTATGTAAACCATGCAAACCAATTCAAGGCGAATGCTAATGGATTTATCATGAAGTTTCTAGAAGAAAATTTTTGGAGGGAAAACAATACCATTTTCTCAAGATCAAATTAAGATTTGAGCAAGAAATGAAGAAGAAAACTTCTTTATAAGTAGTTATAGGTCAGAAATCAAATGCGCATGCATGAGAGGGAGTTGGTCATAAAGTATGGTCATGCGAAGAAGCCAAGAGGAGTAAGAACAGAGCATCAAGACTCTGAGTTGATCAAGTGACCATAGAGTGCATTGGTGTAACAAGTAGAAGAACTCAAGGAGATAGATCTTGAAGGGTGAAAAATTTGTCTGCACTACAATGGAGGAAAGCCAAGCAAAGAAAATAACTGAAGAGTGATATGAAATCTACACAGTTAGGGTTGCAATCATTATCAGGTCAAAACCCTTCTAATACTCTCTTACCATTGTATTAGATATTGAAATCCTACATTGCTAGGTTAGCTTAACAGCTAGGTGGATAAGCCTTAGGAAAAGAATAAAGAGATCCCCAGGAGAAGGATAAAGAGATCCTCAGGAGAAGGATAAAGAGATCCTTAAGAGAAGGATAAGAGATCCTTAGGAGGAGGATAGGAGATCCTTAGAGAGGGATGAAAGATTCTTTTGAGAAGGTGACTATAAATTCCATGGACTTGGGTGAGCCTAACAGCTCTATGTAAATCCTTTAACAGGTTGACATTCTAAGTTGAATGTTCTTAAGTCCTTTAACAGGGCACACTCCTAACAGGGTGTAGAAATCCTTTAACAGGGTCACATTCAACAGTGTGTTGTAGCCTTTAATAGGGCAGACCATCTGAAGTGGTTGAAATCAATTGCATAGTTAATTTGTGGGTATCATCCCCACCCTAGTTTTACCTTCTTATTCCTAGAGGGTTTCTGAGACATCAAAATCCTTAGTGTTATGGTGTGATGCATGTTTACTTTTCATGGCTGTTTAATATTTAATTGCATGCATAATAATCTCAGTTATGTGCCATTAAGGATTAGAAGAAAAAAGTTGAATTGGACATCATTGGACCTTGAATAACTGATTCACCCCCCCTCTTAGTTATTCTAAAGAATTATAAGAATTCCAATTGGGGTGATTGCAGACTAGATCTGTATTAATTTGGTCTTGGTATTAGCCTCATCTACTGTGAGTATAGCTAATTCCTTTTGGGTGTGAAGTGTTGTGGCAAAATGCTTCTCACTTTGAGCTAGATCCTTGGGTAACTATGTGCTTGACACCTTGAGGTTCCTCTCCAAGATCAATATCCTCTTGCTAGTCTCTTGTGTGAAATATGAGGAATCACACAATTTGAAGTACAATAAGAATATATTCTCAAGTACTAATTTCACCTTTTCTACCTTTTTAGCCAGTTCCACCTATGATAGTGCTATCTCACCAGATATTTTCTCATTTACCTTCATTTGAAATTTCTTTTCAAACCATTCAAGTAATTTAACATTACCATTTAGGTCTTTATTTTCTACCTAGTCCACTATGTTGGATAGTTGCTCCATGATGGGCTTTGTCTCATCAAGTACTGGCAAGCTGAAAGCATCAAGAAATATGTCTTTTATTTCTATCAAAGCTTTCCTCTACCTATACCCATTGCTGAGTATTTCTTGCTTCTTCTTCTTCTCTAGTGCCTCTTGTACTTCATTGATTTGTGCTAGGTTCATTGTTTTATAGTCATAGTTTGGTATGACTATCTCTTCATCAAGTGTAGGGTCTCCATAGTGAAGTATCCATGCTACTTTGATAGAGCTCAAGCCTAGTGTTGATATTTGCAATGGTACTGCATCAGTGCTTGACTACTTAGTAGGAGTCCCTATAGTAGGCAAATTGACTAATGTTTGTATTGCCTTTTGTTCTTTCTCCTTAGAGATTTTCTCCTCTTCCTTGTCTTCTTCAGTTCTGCCTTGATCAATTATAGTGATCAGAGGAGGTGCACCTTGACTCTGTGCTATAGGATCAAAGGTATCTTTTTGTCCTATCTTCTCCTTTGTTTGGTCCTTGATAGTTACTATGACTATAGTGTCAACCTTAACAAATGCATCTTGTGCTAGTTGCTCTTGTGGTTGACCACTTGTAGTTGTAGTAGTTTGTGAAGTTGGTTCTTGTGGATTCACCTTCTCCTTGGTTATTTCAACTACTTCCTTTTGAAATTCCTCTACACTCACTAGAACTAGATTGGTACATAATTGTGCTTGTAGTGTGGTTTGGTGAAGGATCTTTTTTTGAGATCCTCTATAGTCAATGGGTTAATATTCTGACCAAAGGTGTCAGGAACATCCTTCAAAATTATTGTTTTTGCAGATGTAGGTGTAGCATGTGGAGGACTAGGTGGTGGCAATTATGTGACTTGCACACTCTATTCCTATTGCCACTCCTTAGCTATTGCCATTTCACCTTTCTATGTCTCCTTCTCTACTACAACCTATTCCTTCTCTTTCTCTCCTTCCTCCTTTTCATTTTCCTCTTCTTCTTCATCATTATTTCTTCCCTCAAAGGGATCTTCTTGTCCTTCCTTTACTATAGTCAGCCCATAAATCAATTTCCACATTTATGTGGACATTTTCACAACATCCTCAATCTTCTTTTGCAGAATGCTAAAGGCTCTATATATGGGTGCAAATTTGCTCCCATGTTTCTTGCTAGCCTTTCTTATGTGACCTTTAGTAAGGTTAGGAATTACACAAGCCAATGTTGATTCTCTTATTTCTTTCTCCATGTTTAGGCAATAATGTCATTTATTTTCAACAATGGAGTATAGCTCCTTAGGCATAGTATTATCTAGTTCAAGTGGAGTAGTCTTGAACAAGGCCATCATAGTGTAGATTGATTCTTCCACTATGTTCTACTCTTATCTTGTTAGCTTATTAAAATCAATATCTTTTAACCCTAAAAAATCTATATTATCCCTAATATTGTCACAAACATTTTCTAGGTCAAATTTGGTGGTGTGACTTACTACTCTGAATTTTTCATTATCAAATTATGTCCTCTCCTCATTTGACTCTAGGGGTACCGCATATTTTCTTCTCTTTTTCTCTACTGGCCCTCCCTATTGTGTAGCTTTCTTTTTCTCCTATTCCTTGGCTACCTTTATTGTAGCCCTTGTATCTTCCCTAGTGGTAGGTTTGGTTGGGCTTGGCTTAGCCTTCTTTTTTCATTTTGGCTATGCAATAGGTTGTTTATGTTCTTTCCTCTTATTGGGTTCTACTTTAGGTGCTTCCTTCTCAACACCTTCTTCTTCCTTAGCATCCTCACCCATGCCTTGGGTCAGTACTAATGGTCCTTGTCCCTGTTCTTCTTCATCATCTTCTTCATCTTCTTCTTCCTTTGTAGCCCCTTCTCCAAATTTTTCTTTGAGCTTCTTCACTAATTTATCATTTTTCTTAAGTGTAAAATTTTTCTTCAACTCCATATCTACCTTTGATTTCACCACAAGTGCCAAAATGTGGTGCACTCTTATCCACTTCCTCTGCTAGTAGAGTTGTTATACCTGTAGATGCCTCATCAATGTTAATTTCATAACCAAGAGGTCTAATCCATTTAACCCTTGGTATGGCAACCTATATGTAAGTATAATCAATGTCCACAAGAAAAAAAATATTATTTAGATGCTACTCAACTAATGAAATATGTATCCTCAGTCTTTGTTTCATGGATTTCTTGAAATCTTCAAAATAACTTGCCATAAGTGTCTCAAAATTTTCCCCCATTTGTTTAATATATTCATTTACCTGGGCTATAGTGGACCTGTTTGTCTTCCAGCTAACTTTACCAAAAGATGGAAATTCATTCTATATATAGAAAAATATACAAGTTAAAATGTAAATTTACATTATGCTCCCTTACTTCTCCTTATAGCTCCTAAATGCTCATTGATTTTTTGTAGTTGCAATTCTGCTACGTCATAGGTATGATCCTTTTTGATAAGTTTGTAGCCAACATCTACTGCAATGCATGGAACATTGTTGAGTCTACTAGATTAATAAAACTTGTGGGAAATGACTCTAACAACAAAATCAAAAAGAGGATCTTGAATGATATCTATAGTCATTCCTCTCTTGTTCCATTGGCTCTTGTATTCTTCTCAATAGCTTCCTTTGAGTTAATCCTTAGGGTTTTGGGTTGATCTAGGGTTGGATACCCTATTACCGTATGAACAATTCTCTTTGATATCTTGACTAGGCCATCTTCTAACCACAAACTACCATCATGAATCCTACTCAAGATAATTATGATCCATTTAGTTTTGAAAACAATAGGGAATTCTAGGGCACAAGTTAAGCCCTTCCTTTGAACAATTTGATATTCTTCTTTCAAAACTCCATTCTCACATAGTCTATCATATGCTTCTCTAATTTCCATATCTCCAATAGCTCCTATCTTATAGTTATAAAATCTCCTAACATCTTGTACCATTACTACCTTAGGAGGAATTGTGGATAGGGCTCTGACTTGGTCATTTTTGTAGGCAACTTTAGGGATAGGTCAAAAATCTAGTTGCTTAACTTCATTTGACACTAATTGGACTTCAAACGGATCTTTCTCCTAAGATTTCCTAGAAATAGAGGCCATTTATTTGAATTAGGATTTAAACATGAAGAAATTTTGAAATTGCATAGCTCGGCACCAGTATAAATACCTTGAAATTGATGAGACTATGCTAAATCTACATAGAAATCTATTCAAATGCTTGATTCTCTACTTGGAATTTGTTTAGCTCTCTTCTTCATCTTTGCTCTTTGTTTGCAATGAAGGAAAATGATTCAAAATGTGAACATATACCCTAATTTCATAGCATTTAATGCTTAGTGCATTTATAGTTGTCCACTCAGCTTCTTAAGCATTTCTACTTTACTCAACTTCCATTGATTTTCAAACGCTTGGCATACACTAGAGTTTCCCTTACTCAACTTCAACTAGAGTTTCTCTTCACTCAACATGCACTACCAACTCAGCTACAACTAACCACTTGGATTTTACTCACTTTGGAAAATAACTCAACATGTACTAGATCTTTACTTAGCATCTAAAGGTAACTCGGAACACTTGTGAAAACTTGAAATTTTAACTTTGCATCTCTATTCATGCTAATTTCTCTTTAGTACCTACTTGTCTTGGAACTGATGTATGATAAAGCTTTGTATATCAATCTCACATACCTTCTTTTTCTTAGTTGGATGAAGTGTGACCACTTGACCTTTTAGGTGAAGTGATCCCTTCATTGGATGTGCTACTTCCATCTTTCTTCTTCCATGTCTTATTCATATCTCCTCTGATGTGCTCAACTTCTACCTTTCCTTTTTCTTTGTTGAATTCTAAGTTAGGTTCCTTTGACTTTGTCAAGCAATTACTACTAATGTGTCCAGTCTTCAAACAACTGAAGCATATGGTTTGGCTCAACCATCTGTTGTAGTTTCCATGAAAATGTGTTCTTATGCAATTTTTAGGGATGTGTCCATATTCCTGACAATTTTGACATCTATATCTGGTGTTGTAGTCCCAATTATAGTGATTTCCATTATTATTTCCTCTTGCTAGTTGATTAGGTGTCCACATAGGCTTTGATTTGCACTCAAAAGCTCTATGTCCATACTTCTTGCAATTGAAGCAGTGACCTTCAGATCTTGATGTTCTTATGGTTCTAGTCCTACAATCATGTGTTTGATGTCCTTGCTTGTTGCACTTGTGACAATGACCCCTGTTCTTAGGTTTGTCATGCTGGTGAGTGTTCTTTCTCCTATACACATTACAGGTATGTCCCTTTTTACTACAAAAAAGAAAAGTAGGTTTAGTGTTCTTATCTTTGTCACTTCTTTCTTCTATAGTCTTGGATGACTCTCCTTTTTTAGTGTCGATGTATCCTAGTCTTAAAGTATCATTGCTAGCTCTTGGTGGTTTCAGCAACTATTCAAAGTATTTGATAGCCTCATTAGGTTTTTTAAAGCTCTCTCCAATCTCATTCTCTCTTTTTAGGTCATTTTGTAGTTTTTCATTTTGCATCTTCAGTGTGGAGATCTCAATGTCCTTGACATTTAGTTCATGATGTGCATTCATCATCTGACTTAGGGTGTCTAGCTGCATGTTGGAAATTTTTGCAAGCTTAATTAACTTTTCTTCCAATCTATTAGCAAGGTTTCTCTTGTCCTCTTCTAGCATAGCCTTATCCTCAATGACACTTTTCTTCTATTTGGTTACTTCATAAAGCATCATGGCTTGTGATTCTTATTCAAGCTTGAGAGTTTTGATCTCTTTTGCTTGAGCTCTATTCTTCTCCATTAGGTTTTCTATTGCTACATCAAACTCGTTGGAATCTCCATTTGCAAATACTTTTAAGGTGTCAATCTCTTTGTATTATGTATCATTCTTAGCTATGGCAATCTCTTTTCTTCTCTTTAAAGATTTCCTCAGTTCTTCCTTGGCTTCTTTCAAAGTATGTAGAGCAAGTTGTATATCAATCACCTAGTTTTCTATGACCTTTCCAAGTTTGTAGATCTTCATTTCCAAATCTTTTCTCCAAGCTATAATGCATCTCCTTGTAAGAACTTAGCTCTGATACCAATTGTTGGAATTTACAAATGGGAAGATTTACTTCTTGGGGGAGGGGGGGAGGGGAGTGAATCATAAATAACAATATTTAACCTCTAAAACTTTTAACTAAGATCATTCACATGCATCTAACATCTTCTAATAAACATGAAAGTAAAGACATGCATGAAAATAGACAACACAAGATTTGGTCACCCAGAAACCCTCCAAATCAAGAAGGTAAAACTAGGGTGGGGATGACACTCACAAATTATCACTGTAAAAATATATAACTAATTAAACTTATAAAGTTTGACCACTTCCAATGGTTTGCCCTATGAAAGGCATGCCCTGTTAAAGGCTTTACACCCTGTTAAAAGTGACCTGGTTAAAGGATTTACAAACATTCACTTGGAATGTTACCCTATTAAAGGATTTATCACCTTGTAAAAGGTTTACAACATGGATGTTAAACCAACCTATCTTCATAGGATTTTCATTCCTAATACAATGGCTAGAAAGTATTAGAATGTATTGACCTAATGACTCACAATCTTATATTGCTGATTCCAGATCCTTGTTTTTCTCAATCTAATCTAATCCTTCTTGATCTGATAATTCTCTTCTCATATTGCTAATACTCTATTATGAACAACTTGGTTCTATAGTACTACTCTTCCTCTAAGTCTTTACACCCCTTTGAACTTCACTAGCATTCTCCCATACAACTCTCTTTCATATAACTCTCACACACACGAATTATGAGGTATTGACCTCCTTATAAAGGCTTTGAAGACTTAGCATTAGGTATGAATCTACATTCAATATTCATCCATCTTTCCTGCTCAAATCTTTACACTTTTCCTATTGGTTTCATGCTTTCTCCATTTTTTTGATTGGTTTCATGTTGATTACATAAGGAATGAAAAAGACTCGATCTTATTTTTTAGATCCTTTGAGATTCATCTTGAGTCAACTCAAAAATAGTTTACATATGAGTTTGTGAAGGCACAAAATCATATGTTGATTCTATATTACTCAGCACTTAGTGAATGTTAATGCTTGGCACAGATAGGAATTTTGTCTTGCTCGGCTCCTATACTTTGCTTGGCACCTATAGTGACTCAGCATTTGAAACTTGCTCGACACCTAATGTTTACTTGGCACCTGTTGAATCTCTTGCTTGACACATACTATAGCTCAGCATCTATATCATACTCAGCATCAACCTTAGAAATTGGTTAAGTGTGTTGACACTCAATTGTCAAAACCAATTTGAGACCAAAAATTATATATTAGAGTTATAATTGGAAGCAATTAGTTTAAATATTACATATATAGTACTTACAAGTCCCATAATAGTAACTTTCTTTGTATTTATGAGATTCAAATTGTAATCTATTAGCATCTCTTCACCTAAACTTATTGATTTTATCACACATACAAAAACATGATTTCCATCATGCACCTCAAAAATGCAATTGGGTAGCTTATTAGCTGACCCAGGACATGTACTATTTATAAAAACTTGGAATGTTCCCTATTTTTTTTGGCCTTCCATCAATGTGCACATCAAGTCTTTCACTTTGATGATTTTATTTCCATTGTAGATAATTTGCTAACAATGCATACCTACACATACCTTTTTTTTATTGAACTATCTATATCCAATTATTTTAATTGTAACAAGGTCCTACATACTCCATTAATTCAAAAAAATTTAAATAACTAACCTTTATGCCATCCACTAAAAATAGGACCAAACAATGTAATGATGATGAAGCTATGTGATATTGATGCAGGGAGGATGAAGGATAACTAGGGTCAAAGGCACACCCAGTTGCCAAAGTCACCTATAAGAGTAAACATAGTGGAAACAAAATATAAACAAAAAAAACCAAAGGAGATAGAAAATAAAAACACTGTATTGATTTATCAAATTATTAGCATACATGCCCAGCTATAAGGCATTCTAGGTTATGAAGAAACACAAAATACATTCAAGATCCACGACCTAGCTTCAAATTTTCATTTCCAGACACATATGCCTCCAACTTTCTTAGCCCTCTCCCTTCTACTCCCTTCTACCTCTAACCTAAGCCTAAGAACCCTATTTATATGTGCAAAAATGACTTATAGAAGATTCTAGAATATTAAATCAAAGAAAGGACAACCTCAAAATGGTCAACACTCATCCCTACATAAGATCCTATCAATAAATTCACAATCCAAATTAAATATGAAAGTTAGCTCCTACTAAGAAACAAAACATAGACAACTTGGCCAAAGAAGGACCAAGGCAAAATTGACACTTGACAATACTTAACACATACACAAACTTGGCACCAACATAAACTCAACAACCATAGAGAATTCGACACCAACAGGCACTTAGTAGCAACTAAGAACTCAACACCAACTATGAGCTCAACAACAACAAATAACTTAGCATCAACTAGGAGCTTGGAAACAAATAAGAGCTTGGGAGAAACAAAGAAATAAGGAAAACATGCAGGATAGAAATGCAATCTTGGATTCTCTTCCATCATACAACTAGGGTTGAAAAGAAATGATTCTTCTAAATCATAAAAGTTCCACAACTTGAGTTGAATTCAACTTAGATTGAGAAATCCATGTAGCATCTTCAACTAGTCTGTTCTTCCACTTCACCAAATACTCATAGTAATCCTTTCCTCTTGTACTTTTACCAACTCCCTAATTCAAATACCTATTCAACCTCTTCAATATGCTTCTTAGGATAATCATATGATGTAGAAATTTCATCATCTAACTCATGATACTTATACAAATTAGAAACATTGAATATGGTAGATATATCCATGTCATTAGGTAACACAACTTCATAAGCATTACCACTATCAAGCTTCCTCAAGTTCTTACAAGGTCTAAACTTCTTCATCTTCATCTTAGTGTATGTTCCACTAGGAAATTTTCCTTTCTTCAAATTAACCATCACCTCATCACCAACGTCAAAAACATGATTTCTTCTAGACTTATGAACATTCTCCTTATATTTATGATTACTTTGTTCCAACCTCAACTTCACTTCCTTATGCAAAGAATCCATAAAATTAGCAAATTCTACCCCTGTAGCACTTTTTTTTCTTCACTAGCAACATCCCTCAATTCAGATATTCCTCTAGGCTACATTCTAGTAATAATATCAAAAGTTGTTTTCCCTATACTTCTATTCACAAAATTATTATATTCAAAGTTAGATTGAATCAACATGAACTCCCAATTATGTGGTTTTTTCTAACTAAACATCTCAACAAATTACCCAAAATTCTATTCACAACCTATGTCTATCCATCTGTCTATGGGTAGAATGTAGAACTAAACTTCAACTTAGTACCCTATCTTCTTCCACAAAGTCTTCCAAAAATAACCAACAAACATACTATTTCTGTTAGAAATAATACTTCTTGGTAATCCAAGCAATCTAAAAATCTCTTTGAAGAAAATCCTAGCAACATGCTTGACATCTAATGTCTTCTTACAAAGTATAAAATGAGCCATCTTAGAAAATCAATCCACAACAACAAAGATATAATCATACCCATTTTTTGTCTTAGGTAATTCAAAAACAAAATCCATACTGATGTCACTCCAAAGTTTCTCAGGAATAAAAATAGGTGTATACAAAATAGTATTCTGACTTACTCCTTTTGCAACTTAACAAAATCCAAAACTCTTCACAAATTTTTCAACATCCTTATACATTTGTGGCCAATAATACTTATCCTTCAGCAAGCTCAATGTCTTATCAATTCCAAAATGTCCATCCAATCCACCACTATGCTTTTACTTAATCAAATTAACTCTCATATCACTTCTAGGTATACACAACTAAATTCTTTTGAACAACATACCTTCTTGAATGAAATATCATACTTATTCATGTGATCTAATAGATTTGGTTCTCTACACTCTCTCCATGCCTCAAAAAAAATAGGACCACTATCATACAACTCTTTCATCTCATCAAAACCAAAAACTTCAATTTTCATCTTAGTCAACAAAGAATGTCTTCTGCTCAATGCATCAACAACTCAATTAGTGACTCCACTTTTATGCCTAGTCACAAATGTGAAACTTTGCAAGTACTCAACCCACTTTATATGTCTCTAATTAAATTTATGGTTACTTCCCAAGTACTATAAATCTTTATGATTAGTATACAACACAAAATCCTTACAAATCAAATAATATTTCCACTTCTTCAAGACTTGAACAATTGCATAAAACTCTTGATCATACATAGAATACTTCCTTCTAGCATCATTCAATTTCTCACTAAAGAAAGAAACAAGTTTACCTTCTTGACTCAATACAACTCCTATTCCACTACCACTTGCATCACATTCATCTTGAAATACCTTATTGCAATCAAGAAAAGCCAATACATGTAACTAAACAACTTTTGTTTCAAAGTCTCAAAATTGTTATCATCTCCATGTGTCCACTTGAAATCCTTTTTGTCTTCTCTCATTATCTCAATCATAGCATTACAAATAGAAATTAAATTCTCTATAAACTTCTTGCAAAAACTAGCCAAACCATGAAATGATCTTACCTCGCCCACATTCTTAGGTGTAGGCCATTCCAAAATTTCTTTAACCTTTTCAAGATCCATTCTCAAACCATCAGGTGAAATCCCAAATCCCAAATACATAATCTCCTCTTTCATACAAAAATTTTTTTCAAGTTAATCATCAATTTTTCCTATTTCATTCTTTGCAATACTTGTCTAACATGCTCAATATGTTCTTCCTTAGTCTTACTAAATATCAAAATATCATCCAAATAAACAATCACAAACTTACCTAAAAATATCTTGAGAACCTCATTCACCAACCTCATGAAAGTACTAGGTCCATTAGTCAAACCACAAGGCATTACCAACCATTCATATAAACCATCTTTTATCTTGAAAGCAATCTTCCATTCACCATCTTCTATGATTTTGATCTGATGATAACCACTCTTCAAATCAATCTTAGTAAAATACTTTTATCCACTCAAATAATACATTATGTTATCCATCCTTGGCATAGGAAACCTATATTTCACTATGATCTTGTTAATAATTCTAGAATTAGTACACATTCTCCATTCTCCATTCTTCTTAGGTGCTAATATAGTAGATACAACACATGGACTCAAACTTTCTTTGATCAAATCTTTTTGCAATAACTCATGCACTTGTTTGTTAAGTTCTTCATTCTCTATAGGTGTCAATATATATGGTGCTTTATTTGGAAAACTAGCTCCAAGAATTAGATCCATATAATGACTTATACTTCTTGCAGGTGGTAAACCATTAGGAATATCTTGCAATAATATCTTTATATTAATTTAATAAGTTTTCAATTTCTATTGGTACTCAGATACTACTAATTTCTACTACTCAACCATCACTAACTATTACTTGGTCACCACTATTTACTATGACTTGATTGCTACTAGTACAACTCAACTTCCTAGGAATTGTAGCAAATAGACTTGATTCTTCTTCATTTCTTTTTAAAATTGCTTCTCATTAACCATGCAAGTAGTACAATTAACCTCTTCTGGACTTTCAATCAAAGGCAATAATATTTTATTTCTCTCATTCACCTAAAGAGTATATTGATTCAGTCTTCCATCACGTATAGAATATCTCTCATATTTCCAAGGTCTACCCAACAAAATATAAAAATAATCTATAGGAATAATATCACACAGAACTTCATCAAAATAATGTCTAATCTTAAACTTCACAATACATTGCTCACTTACCAATATTATATACTCATCTTTCATTCATGAAACATGATAGGGTTTAGGATGCTTTAGCCTCTACAACTAAAATTTTTTAACCAATTCTTCTAATGCTAAATTTGTAGAACTTCCACTATCATTGATCATCTTGCAACATTTTCCAGCCATCTTACATATGGCTTTGAAAAGACTTCTTCTTAGGATAGGTTCCTCATCACTTCCCTTATTACATAAGGTTCCTCTCACCATAAAATTTTCTCTAGCCTTAGATCCACTAGGTGAACCCTCAGTGTCTCCTTGAACCACAACCTTTATGTTACCTTGTCCACTTTCAGAGGATCTACACTCAAAGGATCTAGGCCCTTCTTTTCCACATCTAAAAAAATTAACATGAAAACCACCTCTAGAATATGAATTACCTCTTGGTAAGAAATAATACCTCCTTGGTAAAATTCACCACCTTTCCACTTGGTCTTTCCTTTGTCATCACTATTCCATTTAGATTTTCCCTGATCTTGCATAGAATTATTAGATCTGCCACATTCTCTATAAGATCTACCCCTACCTCTCTAGAATCTACCACCTCTACCTCTTTGTCTATGTTCATGCTTCTTTGTCAATATCTCCTTAGCTTTCAAGGCATATTGATATGCTTCCTCCACACTTTCCAATTTTACAAAACTTATCTCATCTTGAATCCCAAGTCTCATTCCATTTATGTACCTTACAATTTTTTCAAAATCATCATCCACATGTCTAGATCTGATGTCCAATATATAGAATTCATCAGTATATTCCTTCACAGTCATGTCTCTTTGTCCCAATTTTTGCATGTTTAATAACAAGCTAACTTAGTAATTAGTAGGAAGGAAATTGTTCTTCACCTTGTTCACAATTTTCACCCATGTCATGATCTTCTCCTTTCCTCTCCTTTGTCTATAAATTTGCAAATGCTCCCATTATAGTGAGAAATGACCTTTTAACCTAGTAACTATAATTTTCACTTTCCTATTATTGGGAGTGCTTTCATACTCAAAGAAATTATTCACATTAGAGATCCAATCCAACACAACATTGGTATCCAATTTTCCATCATAAGGAACAACTTCCACAACATGCTTTGAGTTTTCACTAGACAATACTCTCACCAACATTGCCTCATCTTGATCTTCTTTGAGTTTTAGATTAGGGTTTGGTGTTGTTGCTTCATCATCACTCACATCATCAAGATGCACTCCTCTCCTCTAGACTATCTCCATAGCATATAATCTAGCTACAATTTGTCTCAATGTATCCAATATGACATTGTCAGCATTTCCTCTACCTCAAACCATCTTTATAATCAAATTCCTGCAAGATCGTAACCCTTTGCAAGTTGTAGCTCAAATCCTTGATCTACTACCCCATAACCAAATCAACTCAGGGTTCTACATGATCCAATCTCTAGAAGGATGAATCTCAAGCTTTGATACCTCCTAACACAAGGAGGACAAAAGATAACTAGGGTCAAAGGCACACCCAGCTGCCAAAGTCACTTGCAAGAGTAAATACAATGGAAACACAATACAAACAACAACAACAACTAGAGGAGATAGAAGAGAAAAATACTTTATTGATTCATCAAATTATCAATACACATGCCTAGTTGTAAGGAATTTTGGATTATGGCTAGATATAAGATACATTCAAGATCCACAATCTAGCTTCAAATTTGCATTTTCAAACACATATGCCTCTAACTTTATTAGCCCTCTCCCTTATACCTCTAACCTAAGCCTAAGCTTCCTATTTATCCTTGCCAAAATGACTTACAAAAGATTATAGAACATTAAATAAGAGAAAGGTCGACCTCAAAATGGTCAAAGCTCATCCCTAGACAAGACCCCATGAATAAATTCATGATCCAAATTAAATATGAAAGTTGGCTCCTACTAAGAACCAAAACACTGACAACATGGCCAAAGAAGGACAAAGGCAAAAGTAGCACTCGAAAACACTTGGTACATACACAAACTTGACAACCATAGAGAACTCAACACCAAAATGGACTTGTCACCAACATGCACTTGGAAGCAATTAAGAACTCAACACCAACTACAAGCTCAAAAACAACAAACAACTTGACAAACAACTAGGAGCTTGACAACAACTAAGAGCTTGACATCAACTAGGAGCTCTACATCAATAGAGAAACAAGAAAAACATGTAGGATACCAATGTAACCCAGGATGCTCCTACATTAGATATATCCTCTCATTAACACAAAAACCAATGTTAATTGGAGGTAATTCCTTGGGTACCCATTCTTTTTGAAGATGTGTACACTTTTTGAGTTGTTGTTTTTCACAATGCTTAATGGTAGGAATCCTTTCAAACTCCTCTCTTGAAAAGCTAATCTAGGACCAACTCCAAGGTTCTGGGTGATCTTGTGACCTATTGGAATCCACTCAATTGAAGATAAATATTTATGTTCATGAGGAGGCCTTTGCTGGTTTGAATTATTTTAGTTAATATGTTTGATCTGTTATTTGAAAAGTAACCACAAAAGAGATTTTTTTTTTTTTTTTGGTATTTTATGTTTTATGATGAATGTAATTTATCGATGCAACTATATGAATTCCTATTTTAACCAAGTGTTAGCAAAGAAAATAACAAAGATAAGGTAATGAGAGATTAAAGAAAATAACTTGAAAGGGAAATTCCTAATAGACATAAACCATGGTAACAACACGTCTGCGAGTTAAATCATAAAAAAGATCAAGTAGAAAACCAATGAAAATAGGAGTAACGCTTCCTCAATTCCACTGATGTAATCATCAATGGGAACTCAATAATATCTAAAAGATGTTCCACTTCTCATCAAATTTCAAGGCCATAGAAAGTGTGCTCATGATAGACAAGAAGCTATGTAGGAACAATATGTGATCTTTTCTCCAACTTAGTATGTTAGCAAAATTTGTTAACATGAGCAAAACACTAGAACTAAATGGTTGCACAATCATAACAACACAATAAAACCATTGGCACCATTATTATTCATGAACATGCATTCACAAAAATAACACACTTTAAAAAGAATAACTACACTGACAATGAGAGCACCAATAGTATATATTATTGCATCAAAATAATGGCTTGGAGTACCTATTACATCCATGTATTTATAAGAAATCATCTCCGCCCTTTTTTTTTATGAGAGAGAGTTCTCAAAATGCAACTCATGCTAAAAATTAATAAAACAAATCTAATTATATACAAACTGACTCTTTAAATGATGCTAAGTAGGTTTGCACCCCTCTTTATATCAATTAATGGGTGCATGAGCCTCTACATGACTTAAAACAATAAAAGAAGGAGTAGATAAGAAGAAAGGAGCTATAAGATGATCTAGGAGTCTCTAGAAGCTCTAAAAATAGAATCTAGGCTTTAACTGGGCATTTCTAGGAGTCAAACTACTATCAAAATGCATTTCCAATGCATGGAATGCTCTAAATTAGGAACTAATAGTTAACTATAGGCACACTACTTCTTCTTCAAAATATTCAACACACCTTTGGGAAAAGTACATATGTGCACCTGACCACCTACATGATAAGGTACAAAAGCCCAAAATTTTCTTAAAGTGTCAAAATTGCATTTCCAATATATGGGTTTTCTTCCCCTTTATACCAAAACAGTGTCTGGATGTTTGCTCTTGAATTCCTCTATTATCTCCATCACTTGGAAAGCTTCCAAAAAATCAAAATCTCCATATTTATCCTTTAATAATTTTTGATAGTTGCTAACTTCTATTTAGGTTGTTGCAAAATCCTCAAGTTTAGTGTCCAGTTCCAACAATACCTCTTCAATCTTGAATGCTTGTCTGATATCTTCATTTGAGGAAGCATCTTTGAAGGTTCCTTAAAATTGTTGAAATACTAATTGCACTATATTGAGATTATTCTTGACTCATCTTAAAAAATATCAAGGCAAGCAACATTGTAATATCATTCTACTTCCAAAATTTTCTCTTGAGTTTGGTCTCTTATTTTTTGAATATCTACATATAGACCCTCCATGACTTTATTGCCCAGTACATGTCTTCACTATCCAATTGTCCAACTTATCAAGCTCCTCAGTAGTGAATACGCCCATGAGTTTATGTTACCTTTGGCTTTTTATTAATTGGAGTGCCTATACGTCTTCAAGTTCAACAAAATATGGTGCAACAAGTTCAAGTTCCCTTGTATTATTTGTACACCTTTTTCCTCAAAATTGTCATGCCATTATTGACACACCTCCAAAAATGGGTCTAATTGTACATTCCCCTTTTATTTCCTATGTAATGTCATAGCAAGAGTGATCTCTAGATTATCTAGGTCTATAGGACCCACAATTCCATGCAAATAGACTCTTAAAAGCTCATTTAGTTTCCCTAATGCAATCAAATCAGACTCATCTTAGTCCATATGTCTAAACACCTATTTCATCCCCATAGTGATTATCACTTTAGTAGTGTCTACTATGGGTCTACCCAACATGACCTTCTTTATTTGATAGTCCTTAGGAGTCAATTTTTTAGTGTCAACATGTAGAGGAGTAATAGTTATGTGCACAAGCAAGTCCTGTTATTGTTTCTTCATGATGAAGGCTAGTGTTTGTGCATCACCCATAGGTGTCTTAGGATTTTTGATGGATTTGACCATCTCTCTCATTCCCTCCTCAACAATTAAATCTAGTAGCTTCTTTTTTCAAGACATAATCTCCCTCTCCAACCATGTCAATGTAGTTCCCATTAGAAATATGTACTTAACTAAAGATATAGTTTACACTACAAGCCCCTTTCCCTTATTAGTCCTCTCTAGAGTCTTTTCCCATTGAGAAAGATCACTAGTTGGAGTCTCCATATTTTCTTGGACTAAGGTCCCAATGAGAATTTTTTTGAGGCTCTTTAGGTATTTTCCCTTCCTCTGATACTTCATTATCTTGCAACTTTTGGGGCTCAGCTTCCTCCATTGATTATTCTTCTATTTACGTAGCCTAAGAAAGTGGTATTACTAAGCCTTTATCTAGGAATATTAAGTCCTAAGATGGTGGTGGTGAAATACCTAGAGGTCATTGAGGTAGAGGTGGCATTTGACTCCATTCCGCTCCTAAGGATTCACTATTGTGGGTATCTCTTATCTTTTCTCCCATCATCTCAGTACCTACTAACATGAACTCAAGAAGAGGTTGAAAACATATATTTCTTGACCCCCCATAGTAGCTATTCACTCCTATTGATCATCTTTTGATGTTGAAACCTAAATAGGTTCTTTTGGAGCATATGGAAGTATCACTATTGAGATTCTTCTTCTTTCCTCTTTTATTTCCATAGCTACAAGTGCCCTTTGACTCAAGGGGGCATATTCAATGGGTTCCCCTTCTTCTTCTTCTACTTTAGTTTCCAAGATTGTTTTAGGGACCTAAGAAGAAAAAGTAGTTTTCTTCTTTAACTTTCTCCTCTTTGTTCCTACCAAATGTGATTCAATTATTGCTCTTTTGGGAGCCAACAGAGATGCTTCTTCCTCTTGTGTAGCTACTAATGTCACCCTCTTCTCTTCCTCCTATTCTTATTCTTTCTCTTCCTTTACCACTTTTGGTTGTAGTGGTGCTTGTGGCTCTTGGTTGGGCTCAACTTGAGGCTCTTCTTGTATAGGCTATACCTATTCTTGTTGAGGTACTTGATCCTAATTTGTCTACTTCTTTGTCTTTGTGGGAGATTTCTTCCTTTTGATACCCCTATCTACTTTAAAATAATCAACTGCCCACTCATGTTGATGCACCATTTTTGGCCTTGTGGGAGATTGAGCTAGGAAGGTTGGTACTATAAATTTTGCACCTTTACCCTTTACATGGTGTGTTGTGGCTTGGAGAGGAATAACCTAAGGAACTGGATCAATTTTGAAAGGTTTCTTGATCTAGTTCTTTGTTAATTGAACTATGTCCCTAGATCTATGATTGATGTTTATGTTTTCATCTCTTCCAATCTTCACATTCATTATAGGTCTATTGTAAATCTTGTCCATATTGTATAGAGGATCCAAGATGTCCTATGTATCTTTCTCAACAGGCTTTAATGTGATCTTCATTTTGAGTGCCTTCTCCACCAAATATAGAGTCATCCTAGAATAATCCCTTATGTGGATATCATAGTCATATATTGTGTTCATCCAATGATCTTCTAATGCATCCTCATGTACAAAAAGCTTCCTTGGTAGATATTTTACCATCCCTATGTTGTTGAAGTAGGGGTGAGGGGAGTTGTACTCTTCCAATGGATATTGGTCCCACTTAGAATCAAAAGTAGCAATATCTTTCTTTTGCTTGACCTCAAAAGCACCAATTGTAATAGGCTATACCCATGTCTTCTTATGTTGTTTCCTCACTCTATCATATGAAAAAATGATTTGGCATGGAATTTCCAAAAGGATGAGCCTATTCGATAGATATCTTGTGAACTCATTTAGTTTTTCAAGAGTTTTAGCCACCCTAAGATATGTGAATGTCTTGAACTAGATATAGTATGTGTCGATCTCTATGATCTTGGCTGCTACTTCTACTGGCATCTTTTTAGCATAATCACCCTTAATGAGCCTGATGGTTATGAATATGAATCTATCATTTACTACCCTATATTCCAAATTTCTAGTGGGAGTTTCTTTTTTGCCAGTTGTTGATATAGCACATAGGGCCAAGCATTAGGTTCTTACATGTTTCCCTTCTTATAAATTCTAGGGTAGTTAGCAATTATAGTTGCCAATAAGTACACCAAATATGATATCATGTAAAACCTTGGATCAACTTTGATGGCAACCAATTACTCATCTAACTTATCACTTAGAGTAGTGGCCTAGTTAATTGGCATTCTTGTTGTCCTAATTGTTTCTATGAAAAGGACCATCCAAGTTTGAAGATGTCTTGCCACAAGAAGTCCCATTTCTTTTCTCAAAGGCATAATTTCATATCCTATATCATCTTTCATGTATCCCCACATCATATCCACTTTACTGACTCTGTGGCCCAAAAGTGTCCTATCAATTAAGTAGGAGAATCACACTATTTCCTTGGCTTATTTCTTATTTTCTCTATACCATCTCTCAGTTCCTTCATAAGAAATTTGAAACTATTAATCTTCCCTTAGGAGATGAAATGCTTTCTCAATGTCTAGGGTTAGAGGTTGAGGACTATTTCTTTTGTGACACTCTCAATGACCTTTTCTTTATACACATAGTATTCTTCCAAGGCCATTATCAATTCTAAAGACTAGACTAAAGTTAGGTGTGAGGCTATGTTTACAAGGCCTAAATTCATAAGTTCAAATACCATTGTAGATTGTTCTTTAGGCTTATTGCAAATCATGAGGAAGGTGTTCCAATCTATATGTCCAAGCTCTATTTCTTTCATCTCTGCATGCCCATCTAGAAATTAGGATTTTTTGGGTGCTCCTTAGTGTTTGAATGCCACTGGTTTTGGAGCTATATGTTTTTCCATTGCAAAGGATGATGACACCATCTTAACTGCATAGGAAAGGAAACATTAGTTTGGAAAGCTAAGGCTTGACCTAAAAATGAAAAAACCTAATTGACCCCAAACAAAAGAAAACCTAGCAAAAAAAACCTAGTCAATTCCCCCCAAATACCCTATTATATTGTTTAGTGCACCTACTGGACCCTTACAGGTGTGTTAGTGTGCTAAAATGGCCTCTAATTGGCCATTTGTGTGCAGTTGTGCACCTGCATACCTTAGTAAGGTGCACAACTGTGTGCATGAATTGTGAAAGTAAAATATGGGGGAAATGACTAAGTTTGATGTTTTTTCCTTATCTTGGAAGGTACAGAGATGTGTACCTTGAGGAGGTGTGCACATGCACACCTTCTTGGTGACTTAGGTTTTTTTTAGTTTTAAGTTGTTTTGTGTTTTAGGTTTGAAAGAAGGTGCACATGTGCAAACCTTCTTAGTGGTTTCTAACCTTACTTTTACTATGTTGGTTGTAGGTGATAGAAGAGGAACACACATCAAGGGGTGCAAGGGTGTAGATTTCTGGAGAGAATAGAGAAAAATGAAGTGAAAGAGGGTGGTCTATGGTCTTATATAGACCTGCACCTCTGTGGATGCACACTCTCGCAAGTGTGCACCCTCCAGAAGTGTGCACATGCACAACTTGGCATCTCTAGAAGGAGATGAGTGTGCACTAGTGCACTAAGTGCACCTATGCACCTTGAGGAGGTGTGCATGTGTGCTAGTACACACTTTAAGCACTTCAAACACTAGAAACTCCAATTTTCTCTAGATCAGACATTCTAGACTTCCCCGATCATCAATTGAGGCTTCACCCAGACTCCTAGGGGAGTCCAAAAATAACCTAGGCCTTGGACTAGGGGTTTGAGAGACAAAAAATTTACTAGGGGTTCCCATTTCTAGGAGAAATGGGGCATGCATTATGAGACCACAACAAATAGACCTAACAAAAGGGAAGAAATGACAAAGACATTTCTTCATCAGCAAGCATTCTTCTGACATGTGTCAAATGACAACTAAATCATGAACACTTCAAGAAAATTTCAAGTACCTTGATAGTATTGAATCTTCAAGCTCAATGTATGCTCAATGTATTCATTTCCTTTGATGTCTTGAAGTGTTGTCTATCATGAGCTTCTAGTAACTTGAAGAGAATCTCTCACTCCACCAGTCCATTTATCAAGAATCCTCATAAAACTTGTGTATCAATCACAGTCTAACCAGATGAGAGAATCCATTCTAAGGGCTCTTAATGGGTCATCAATTTTGCATTGCAAGTCCTTAGTAATCTTTGTTGATTCTTCTTCACAGAGTTCACATGTTTCTATTGGATTCTTTCACGAAGCAATTTGTATAGATAATGGATAGCCATTTGGAGTGCATATCCCTATTATCTAATTACCTCTTTAGATCCTTTGGAATCTTTATTTCTTAAAATCATCTTCTTAATTATTTTTTCTTCTATACCCTGACTATGCTTAGACTATGTGACCAAGGCATTGGTGTCATTTTTAAGATTCTTTGTTTAGTTTGATAACCCTTGTGTTCCTTTTTTTATTAACATTTGGGAAACTCTCACTCCAAACAATAATCTTAATAGTTCTTTGGAAAGACCTTTAATCTAAATTAGTAAGTTTTGACTTCCCTTTCTACTATCAACCTAGATTTAAAAATCATGAAGACAGTCAATCCTTAAATTTGTGAAGTGTTAAGAGCTATCAATTTGCAATTTTGATTTCAAGACTGAGAGTCCTTTACAACTGCAAGTAACATAAGTTTTTAGTTGGTATAAGGAAAAAAAATCATTTGAATTCTTTGACAAAGAAATACCTCTTCTAAAAAATTGAGACCAAAAAGTAGTGATCTATTGGATACGTCAAGAAATAGTCTTGATTGCACCTAACCCCCAGACTGATAAGAAAAGACAGACACAACTATTAAAGAAAACACACAACTAAAAGAAAACAAAGTTGCATAAATAAACATAATTGCAAAAAATTAAATTTAAAAAAAAATAAAAATAAGGCCTCAAAGTAATGTTTTAGGAACTGGCCATTAACTGGCAATGAGACCAATTCCCCTTGTAGAGAACTCAACCTAAAAGTATTTTCTCCCAAAATTCTTGCAATTTGATAAGGGCCAATCCACAAGCATTGAAATTAGTGTGATTGCCTAGTTTTTCTTTTTCCTTGTCCCAAAGGAGAACAAGGTCAGATACTCTAAAAGATTTAATTGTGGTCCACTTGTCAAACCATCATTTGATGAAAACCTAATGTTTTTCCATATGCTCTAAAGAGGATGTCCTTTTCTCATCGAATTCCAATAGATTCATTAGTCTGATTTGAACTTTATCAATGTCCTCAACATATCCCTTCATAATCTCAAAACTAGAATCCTAAGATTGAGTGGGAACACTAGTTCTTTTCCATAGATGATTAAATATGGAGATGTCCCCAAAGAATTTTTTATCTTGACTCTATCCATCCATAATGCATATTTTAGCTAAGTATGACAATCTTTTGGGTTTTCCTATTGCAATTTCTTTATCATTTTAATCAAGTTCTTATTGGTGGACTCAGCCACACTATTCCCTTAGGGATAGTAATTAGACGAGAACTTGATTATGACTTGATTGTCTAATGCCCATTGAGTAAGGAAGATAGATGAAAAAGATGACCCATTATCACATACAAGGAAGAACGACATACCAAACCTTGTGACAATGTGTTCTTCCAAGAAATTTGTAACCACTTAGGTTATATAATTTCAAAAAGTTTTAGCTTCTGTTTAGAACATGCAATAGTCTATAGTTGTGAGGATGAAAATATATCCTGTAGATGATGGTGGGTTTACTAGACCAATAAACTCTAGCCCCCACTTATCAAAAGGGTGTACCTCAAATACTAGTTGTAGTGGCATAGGTAGATGTCTTTTTCTATTGGCACTTGTTTGACAAATGTGGCAAGAATGTCCATGTTGAAATGTATCCCTAAAGATGGTAAGCCAAAAGTAACTTGATCTCAAAATTATGTGAGTTGTAGCTTTTGTTAATCAATGTCTCATGCCATACCTATCATGAAACTATTCCAAAAATTTGTTTGCTTCATTGCATCCCAAACATTTCAAATAAATTCCCTCTTAGTTTCTTTTGTAAATTTTTCTATCTTCAAGCATATAGGATTCACATTTCATCTTGAGTCCTCTACGTTGGGAACTAGTCATACAGTCAAGGATTCTATAAAAGATAATAGACAATATCTTGATACCACCCATATATAATTATTCCTTGATCAGAATCCACTTGAGATACTATGATCTTTTGTTGGTTCTTGGTATTGATTTAATCATCAAATTTGATTTTATTTTCAACACTAAACTCATTATCATCGATCATCTTAGTTATTCCTTGTCCTCTCATCAACTTCATTGGTTGAATCTCTAGATCAAACTCTTTTAATAGAGCCATCCATTTCCTCATCTCTCACCTAATTCATTTTGCATTAGTAGTGTTTTGACTACAGGGTTAGACACAGTGGCATATACCTTACTCCTAAGTATGTAATGGAAAAATTTCTTGACTACCTTTATCAAGGAAAAATATTGTTTATCAAGATTGGGGTAATTCAATTCAGCATTATTCAATGCAAAACTCATGAATGTGATAGGTCTCTCATCCTCTTTGTCTTTCTTTTGAGTGATAATCCTAGTGCATGAATATTCTAATGCAAATGAATAGATTTTAAATGGTAAATCATAATCTAGACTTACAAGAACTAGGGCTATAGAGATGGGCACTTTGATGTCTTCAAAAGATTTCTTTATTTTAGGAACTAATGTAGTCTTTTCTCCTTTCTTGAGCAATTCATTAAGAGGACATACAATCTTAGCAAATCCACGAATGAACTTATATACAATTTTATTTTTTCAAAGAATGATTTCAACTCTTTATGACTATGAGGAGGTGATAGATTAAGAATTGCTTCTATCCCTTTAGGATCAATGGATATCCCAACTTCAAAAATAATATGACTGAGAAGCTTTTCTTTTGTGACCTTGAATGAACACTTTTTTAGATTTAGTGATATGTCATACCTTTGACATTGATTGAATACTTATTTCAAGTCTTCAATATGGTACTTCTATCTTCCAAAAAGATAGTGAGGTCATCCATGTAGATAACTATGCATTTTTTTATCAACGCTTTGAATGCTTTGTCCATCACTCTTTGGAATGTGGCTCCCACATTGATATCCAAAAGGAATCCTTCGATATGCAAATGTTCCCCATTTTGTTGTAAATGTAGTCTTCAATTTGTCTTCTTTGTCTACCATCACTTAGTTGTATCCATAATATCCATCTAGAAAAGACATCATTTTAGACCCATCCAATTTGCAATACTTCATCAAGCGAGGGAAAAGTGTAATTATCCTTCTAGGAATCCAAGTTTAAATTGTAAAGATCCACACAAAGGTGAATTTTTCTAGTCTTTTTCCTTACTAGAAAAAAGTTAGCAACCTATGTAGAATGTCATATTGGGAAGATAATTTTAGCATCAAGTAACTTTTGGACTTCTTTTATTATTAAAGGCTCAATTAGGGGATTTACTGGTCTCTATCTTTGATGAAAGGATTTGGCATCAAGCTTCAATGGAACGTCATGAGTGATGATTTTAGGATTGTATATCTTGAGTTCTTCATAACTCCATGCTATGATTTTTTTGTATTTTGTAAGCAACCAAATCATACTTTCTTGTTCTTGAGGGTTAGATGCCTTGTTAATTATTACTAACATAGGATCTTCTATACCCAAATTATATGGATCACATTCTTCAACCCCCTTTTCTTCAAAATTTGTTTAACTATATGTTGATTCATCTTGATCAAAGGTACGTTCAGACTCTACCATCCCTTTAGTGATAATAGTGGTCTTCAAATTTATAATCCAATCTTCATTCTCTAGCTCATCATCTTTGGGTTTTTCATCAAGAGTATCGTCAAGCTCTTGTCCTTTGAAAAGGCCATTGCACATAATGAACTCAAGAATATGTTGGTCATATTGGAAGAATTGGAAGCTTGTAATGTTGTTTGGAATAGACAAGGTAGTAACCAATTCAACTAAAAACCTCTTTAGCTTTTTTATTTCAATCAGTTGCAACACACTTTTTGAAATGGAAAGGGCATCAAATACCATGTTCTTCTTCCTTGGAATAGACCTTATGTTCAAGGCCTCAAAATCTTCCAAAAAGTCCCAAAATCCTTTTCAGTACACAAGTAGTCTTCTATCATTGCAAGAGTAGATTTATTTCACCTCTCTAAAGACCAAATAAGAGACTCCTTCAATTACAAGAGCTTTAAAATCTTTGTCTAATGTGAATAGAAGTTCATGAATGAAGACTTCATACTCTACAACATTGCTAGTACATCTACATTGTAAGTGATATGCTGCATAAAAATACCTACCTTTTGGATTAATTAATTCAATACCTATGCCTACTCCTAATTTTCATTTAGAGTCATCAAACCTGAGTGTCCAAATTGGTTGTTCTTTGGGCTTTTTTGACCTATATTTATTTTTACATAGCTTTTCCTTCACTTGAGTTTTAAAATAGTATTTCTTTAGGATCTACTAAAATATTTCACATGGTGGACTTGGTGAGTTGCCACAATTTATCTTTGATACAAGGGCCATTTTTTTTCTCTTCTTGGCTTTGAATATCCCCAATAAATTTGGTGATTTTACCAATTTGGGGTTTCAGATAAACAACCATTGAGGTCCAACCTTATCCTTTTACAAAATGTCTTCTCCTTAGGACTTTGATCATCCTAGGTGGATGATTAGACAAAACCCTACCATATAAAGAAGTGTCACTATATGAAACATTAGAACCTTCTTTTTCTTCTTCATCAATCCCCACAAATTTAGATATGCATATGGAACTTGAACTTTCCTTTTGTATCTCATTTGGATTTTGACCATTTTTTGATTGCATTATCCAAGTGAGTACCCTAGCAACTACTTCTTGACAATGTGAGCATTCAAATTTTGAATGAATGACTTTGTGTAACCTAAAAAATCCTAGAAGAAGTAAAATATTTGGGTCTACTTCCTCACCTAAGCATTGTAAGTTTGCAACCATACTATCTACATGAGTTCTTCTTTTGGGATAGTGGTCATAGATTCTTTATTTAGATGGTCAGGTCTCTTGGATGAATGATGTAGGAGCATCCTGGGTGTATGAGAAATCTTGCATCACCCAAAAATATTTTTATTTTTAGTCTTTTCTATTTTAATAAGGACTAGTAGATAGGGAGGTTGCTATTTCTGAGAGCTTTCTATTTTTAGTAAGTTTGTCATATGAGCTTAGAATGTTCTCATTTTCTATAGGAAGGTTCATTTTAGAGTTGTAAGCCTACCATAAAAATTCATTGCTCAAGCATTAGTATTAGAGAAGTTATTGCAAATTTTTGGTGGAAAAATTTGTAGAAAAATCTTTAGGCTCACCGTTGGAGGCCTTAGAGTGCCCAGATGAGGTTGAAAACTCAATGGAAGGGCATTAGCACCATTCCAAGCCTATAGATAAGGAGCTGACATTTCCAAAAAGTGGTTATAATAACCAATTGGAGCAACAATTTGTGAGTTATGGCCTTTCAAATTTGGACTACCAAAAATTTATAAAATAATTGTCAAAAATGTATTTGGCTGACTCTATATGTTTTGTTAAGGTCTGTCAGCCCTAGGTATTAAGTTTGAAAATCTAGAACCTTCCTAGGTAGCATACAACTGCCTATTTAAGAAAGGCTTGAACATTGTCTAGAACAACTCTAGGTGATAGTTCAGAGCACTATCTTATAGATTTCTATAATGAAGGCACCCATTTGGGTTAGCATATTTTAATTGAGAATTCTATAATTTTGCATTTGTGGAAATAATAGGAAGTCCATATTTTGTTCTCGCATTTTTTGTTGTTTCTTTTTTTCTATTATGATTTTATGGTATTAAGGGGAGTCCCCTACATCAATGAAGTTATGTCAAGAGACATCACTTTGTAGGAGCCTAACTCAACTTAGAAAAACACTACCTCATTTGGTGCATTATATTTTTTGATTGTTGTCTTTAGCTTTGGATCAACATCGATCTTGATTTGAATATTTAGTCCCTTCCAAGGTAGCCATAGTTGAGTAAATTTAGTTAAGAACCATCTTCTTAGGCACTTTTTCCATTCTCTACTTAGAAGTATCCCATATGTTTCTAGGACTTCCATTACACATATGTCTATAATGTCTTGAATTCGGGGGTCTATAGCTAACTGTATTCTAACATTTTTCATTACCCCAATAACTTTCACTTTCATCTTATCAAGTTATATCACTATCCAATTTGAGAGTTAAGGAGTGACTACCAACCTTTGAGCTATTGAAAGTGGCATGACATTACAAGAAGCTCTTGAATCTATAAGATAATTGTGTAGGTTCTTTTCAAAAATTCTAAGTTGAGCTAAAAAGGAGGCACTTCAGCCTTATCATTATACATGGTAGGAATTTCCTCAAAAGTGTTGAATTTTTGTGATATTGTCTTTTGAGGAGTTGTGTTTAGGTTAGGCATTTCCTTTTCATGATAAAAAAAAAATCTTCAAGAATTCTTCTCTTTGATTAGGACAATTTTGTAGCATATCAAACATGGACATATTAGCTTTGGTTCTCTTGAGATCTTACACTGCACTATACTTTTTAATTTCCCATATAGGGTTCTTTAGAATTGTAGGCACATTCCCTTAATTTTGATTTTTTTTCCCAACATAGAGTTCTCTAGTAGGTATTGGATTGTTATTAGCTCTTGGATCAAGAGGTGTTGGATGGAAGGCATGAGGAATCCCATCAGTCATAGGTTCCCTTCAGTTACATAAATTGTAAGTATTATGATTGTCATTTTCAAAAGTTATCATCTCTTCTAGTTGAGGATCTGATTCATGACTGAATAGAAAAGTGAATTCTTCATTAGGTGGTTCTTCCATTTTAGGGTTTTTTGGAGAATCATAAGACTCTAACATCATCATGTTGTACTACATAGAAGAATCACTATTATTGCCATGTGAATTCTTGTTCACTTCTTAATTTCTATTGAGATACAAGTCACCATTGTTAGGTACATTTTGATTACTATCATACTAGTTGATGTCCATAAACTAAGAATTATTGTTATTATCAGAAGGGATGCTTCCATTGTTTGGATGAGTATTCCATTATTGATTATGCCTTTGGAAAATGTTGTTGTGGTCTAGATGATTGCAATTGTTCCCCGTGTTGTTATTTCCTATATTATTATTTCAAGTAAAAGTCGTGTTGTAGTTCTAACCATATTTGTTGTTGTAAGGGGCTACATTCATTCTCTAAAAGTTATTGTTATGCTCTTATTACAAACTTAAATGGGTTAATTCATTGGTAATTTGAGACATAGTCTTCTTTGTTTGACCAATCTTAGATGTGACGTTATTTTTTGCTTCAACGAATATTTTTGTCTTCTGCTCAAATAAAGTATCTTTTGGAGGTTCATATCCTGGATAAGTTATGGCAAGAACTAGTACACCTAGTGCTTGTTGTAGTAGGAATGGATTCATTGGAATGAATTGACTAGGCATCACTAGTGCTCTAGTAGGATATGTTGGTATCATTATAGTCACTTGAGCTAGGACCATTAATCCTTCTCCATTAGGATTGGCTTCCTTGGTAAAGTTAATTGCTTCATCAAAGACCTTTTCTAATGCATTGATATTGGCAATAGGAGCCTTTGTAGAAAGATAGCAGTGCAATGGTCCATAGCATTAAGATAAATTTGGAGCAACTTCAACTAGTATAGTATAGGGTGTTTCCAACTTGTGGTAAGACATGTGAAAGCAATGATTTAAATGTGAAATGGACTCTATTGGATCCCTTTTAATTGATATGAATTGATGATGTATCATAGATGGGTTGACAAATGTTTTAAATTGCTTGAGGAACAACTTTCAATGGCAACCCAATTATGGATATATCTTGGTGGCAAATACATGTACTAGTGAAAGGAAACTTCTCCCAATGAGTATGGGAATAAGTGGAGGACCACATTCTCTTATTGAACTTGCTTTCAATTGCATATTTATTTAAAGAATTTGATGTGGTCCTTAGTTGTTCATGTTCCTCCATCGATGAACCTTAGGCATAATTTTTTAGTATTCTTGGGAAGGTCATTAAGTGCACCTTGCATGTTAATTGGTGAATCTACTACATTTGCAAAAAAAAGTTTACTAGTGGAGGATTTGGTGGAATGATGATTGGAGTTTGGTTCAGAGGTAGAACTAGAGATGATAAAATTTGGGATAGAAGTGATAGAATTTTATGTAGTCTTTTATCACTACAAGTCTTACAAAAATGACTAAGTTCTAAGAACTCAGGTTCACTAGCTAAAGATCTTAAAGCTCACTGAAATGGAGATGGTGGATTAGGATCTTCAAGTTTACATTAATTCTAGAAAAAGTGTACCTCTACAGGAGCACACTCTCTCAAAACAATACACCTATGCACCTTCTGACAGTTTCAGATGAAATTTTTTCTGAACTTCCAAAAATTGTAGCATTTCAAAACAACAATTTGTTTTTCTCTTCTGAATGGTTTGGGCCCTCCTTCTAGCACCACTTCTATTGAGCTATCATTTTTCATGATTCTTAACTAAAAAAATACAATAAAAAGGCTAGGACCTTATCCTAAGAAAATACAAAGAGTCCAACTAATGATCTTTCTCAATGGGAAGAGACTCTAGAGAGGACTAATAAGGGAAAGGGGCCTATAGTGGAAACTACCTATTCAGTATGACTGAAGAGGGAGGTTATGTTTCAACAAAATAAATAGTTGGACTTAGCTACTAAGGAGGGAATGAGAGAGCTGGTCAAAGCCATCAAGAATCTTGAGCCACCTAGAGATGATGCATGAACACTGACCTTTGTCATGAAGAACCAAGATTGGGACTTTCTTGTGCACATAGCTATTCCCCCTCTGCATCCTAACATCGAAAAACCACTAATACATTATAGGTCAATTTTTGACCTTTTATTTTGACCAAGCCCTTGATTGGCATGTTGAATAATTTTGTTTATTTTTATGCTCAAGTTTGTCAAAATTTCAACTAGATTAGGTTTTCCCAATTTGGTCAGAATTTCAACAAATTTGGATTCATAAACAAACAAAAAAAGGAAAAAAATGACATTTCAACAAGGAGGTTTGGAATTGGTCTACATGTGTAGGAGATATTTGAGGTAAGAGCCTATAGCATTTTTCATGGATCCATTTTCATTTAGCTATGTTTTGTGTTGTAACTACACAAAAAATAGCAAGATTTTTGTATTGTTGAGCCTCATTGGGGGAACATAAACTATTGGATCAAGTGTAGATCAATTCATCGCTAAAAACTATAGCTTCCTTGAATCATTTTTAATGTCTGGATCCATTCCATCCATAAAATTCTAAGAAAAGACCAATAATGAACATTCATTCAATCAGATTTCATTCCTTTGAAACATCCATGATCACACAAGTGATATCAATTGTGCATCACCCCCTCACTAGCACATACTTTGGTTGGCTCCAAAGTAGCTCCATTGATCTTGACTATATAAAAAATTCAGTTTTTTGAACAACTACCTTGACCTTATCTACAAGTTCTCTAAAATTCGCTTGTTTATAGCATTTCTCCACTCTTGGATTCAAAACATCATGCAACCCTTCAATGAGTACTCTTTGGGTTTATCAAAAATGGATACTTCATTATTATTTATTCCTCACTCATAGATAATTTTAAGGCCTTCAATTCTAAGAAGAGGTAGCATGGCCCTCTTGGTCTTTTTATGCAACCCTGGAAAGCTAACTTCAAATTAATCCATATGACTAGCCCATTATATGTTCTTTTGAGATAAAATATTTATAGCTATTTTAATATACTCTTAAGAACAATGAGAAAATCCTTAGAAACAAACATGTTGAAAACTCACTTTCACTCCAAGATCCCCATCTATGTAGTTTGGCAACAAAACCAACAATTTTTTTTTACCCACATAGAGAGTCCACTACAATGCCTATCTGAATCTAAATGTACAACCTTCTTATGTAGTTTTGGTGTGAAAATTCTCTCAGTGGTAACTCCATCAGAAATGTATGCAAGTTTCCTATTATACTCTATTAGGTAACTTTATTGTTTATGCTCATATCTACCTAGAAATGAACCTTAATCCTCCTCCTCATGTTAATTTAGAACTTACATAATTCTTCATGTATAAAAAAATTGAACTACGAGGACCTCCCTTTTAGATGCAGAGTTTTCCATCAACATGGTCACCTTGTTAGGTTGTGCCTGACTTTACAATCTACTAAACCAAATATTAATGCTAAAATTTTTGTTCTAGACCAAGAAGGTGTCATCCCCTCTCTTTATTATGGAGATATATTAATGATAATTCAAATTCATGACTTGAAAATTGTTCATATTATTGACCCATGATCTAAGTTTACCTAGACCAATGAGAGGATTAATCCTGACACCAAGAAGGTCAAGCTTGATAGGTGTCTTGTCTCTAAAGAGACTTTTATTTAATGAAGTTTTGACTCTTCAAAATCTTGTTGGCCCTATCTCTAATCATACTCCTCTTCTCCTAAAGGTGGCAATAATTATCTCTCCTTACAAGCCCTTCAAGTTTAAGAACTATTGGTTTTGAAAGGAACCACCAATTCCTTTTACAACTAATTCCTATTTGTTGAGTTGAAGATTGTATTCCTTATGGAACCATCATGTTCACATCATCTCACATTTCTTTATATTGAACATAGAAATTACATTCAAAACTAACAACTTCAATGTTGTTTGAAATAACCATATACTACAAACATGTGTCATCAATAGTTGATTATAAGAAAAGATGAACACATATAATAGATATATCATATCATATGACATGAATTAAAGAAAAAAACTTGAATGGTGAAACATATCTATATGACATGATCGAGTGAATCAAACAAGTCAAAGATTACTAGTATTACAATTTGATTCCAAAATCATCATGGTAGTTATATCAATCAAATTGGAAAGGAAATTTTAACTATAATGATCTATTTTATTTTGAATATCAAAATAAAATTGATAAGAAATTATTCTAATATGAGATTTTCATGAACATAACCCCTCTTCAAAGATTTTGTTATAAACCAATATGTTGATGGTAGCGTCAAATCCATCTTCATTGATTGAAAATCCTTAAACTCTTTATAAGCTAAAATGATAGCTCTATATTACTAAGAACTTAGAGTACATGAAATTAGATATTCAATAGCTATGGATACCCTTTCCAAATAACATGTTCATATATTCTTTCAATCTTTTTCTATTCCTTTTCACATATTTTGATATATTTTTTCATGATCTAGTGGCATAAATGTTGTTATTCCAATATATATATATATATATATATATATATATATATATATATATATATATATATATATATATATATATATATATATATATATATATATATATATATATATAAGATTAAATTAAATTAATTATGATAAATAATTTTAAATCCTTGTCATATATTATTGAGATGCTTGTCAAAGATAAGGAAGAATAAAGTAGTTCAGTCTTAAATTACTTATGATAAATCATTTTAACTCTTCCCAAATGAGTTTATCATCCTTGGCCACCACATAAACTATGGGGACTCTTCCATATATCTCCTAGCTAAACATAAATTCTTATTGGATTAAAGAAGACTTCTTCATAAGAAGTTTCACCAACGCAATATCTTGCAATTCAATTCAAATTTTCTCTTTTTCTCTTTAGAATAAGGTTCTAAATTGGGATAGCTCACTAATCACCATGGAAGAAATGGATGTTTGTTTCATTATTTTTTAGTAAAGATTACAAAATATCTTTATGTACAATAATAGATTAGGAAATCCCTTTTTCACACTTTCTTTGGATGCTTGTTTCATTATTTTTAGTAGAGATTACAAAATATCTTTATATACAATTATAGACAAGGAAAGCCCATTTTCACACTTTCTTCACTCTATATGATAAAATCTTACTGACTCATAAAATATATTGGAAGTACTAGGTAGTAAAACATATACTTAAGAAACTTATCAAGAAACATGATTATATAGAATAAACAATTCTATCCTCTTGTACATGCATGTCTCACCTACCAGCCTTAATAAAGCCGTTAAATGTCAGATGTGTATTTAACCAAGTCTAGGCTCAACAAATTCAGACATAAAAGTGTCTTCTTTGTTCAGAATGATTGATTGTGAGAAGTCTTGAATTCAACACAGTCTAACATAAAAATGTCTTTTCGAGTTTGTTTAAAGAGATTTTGTCTTGTTACTTCACATGGAATTTGTTTATGATTGAATATTGTCATGAGAGGGTGTGTTTCAAGATAACAACTTTCTTGTGATTTGCCTTCTTGGGAATTTAAGATAGTTGCAGAGAGAATTGAAATTGTTCTCTTTTTTATACTTATTTACTTACATATCCATAATATGTTTAACATATTTGAAACTATTTTTGGGGGGTATATTTGTTAAATTTAGTTTGTATTGATTGTAACATTATAACATTGTGCCTTGCTTTTGTTTAGAAGAATTAACATGATGTTTGGAAAAAATGTGGAAATGATATCTATAATTATTAAGATATCATTTCAAAGTAAAATTTAAGATAATAAACATTTTGTGTGTCATATAATTTTTATATTTGGAGGACATTGAAAGCTAATAAAAAATTAATTTGTGTTTACAATCTTATTAATATATACTATTTTTGGGCATGCAACAAGTTGACAATAGATTTTACACACTCTAAGGACATTAGTAAATTATAGTGCATATCCATTTTATAATTTAACATACACATACATTATAATATTTGGTAGGTAAATAGTAGTCTTCATTAGGTGTTTTAGTGATGAAGTTAAGAAACCAATGAAATAAAAAATATTTAAGAATTTACATCTTCAAGAAGAATTAAGAATGAAGTGACACAAAGGAGGATATTCAAAAAGAGTGTTCTAAGCAAACAACTTTTCATTGATTATAATATGGGTGAATATGAGCAAGGTGACCAAATTTTTCTTTCAAAATCATCTGTACAGATATAAACATTAAGTACAACATGTCCAATATTTTTGTAGATATACATATTAATTAGACCAAATTTTTCTTTCAAAACTATATGTGCAAATATAAACATTAAGTACAACATGTCCAATATTTTTTGTAGATATACACATTAATTACAAAAAAATTTTCTTTCAAAACCATATGTGCATATGTAAACATTAAGTACAACAAGTCCAATATTTTTGCAGATATACAAATTGATTACACCAAAATTTTCTCTCAAAATGTGATATATTTTCCTGTGAAGAAAGACCATGCATTGGCAATATGAACCTAGAACAAAATAACAAGATAATTGCTAGATTGTGGTCTTAGTTCTGAAGAAAAGTTGATAAATGTAATTATCTTTAAAAAAAGTGTAAGGGCTTAAAGAATTGAAGAATTCTAATCACAACAGCCCAGAGTCATTATAGACAACATGGTCATGTTGAAGGGGGCCACGATTTTCGTTGATTGGTGAATTTGGATTTCCAACTAGAGGAACATGGAGGTGTGAATATTCAAGATGAGGATAAAACTCCCATGGAAGAAGATGATAATGTGCCAGAGGACATGGTTGAAGAAGATGGTACTACAATGACCATAAATTTTTCATTAAAAAATTTGACAAAATGAAGAAAACTAGTGATTCTAGGATTAGTGCAGTCTTCAAGGTCGCCAATATTTCATCTATAAATAACATACATCTACAATAATCTAAAAATTGATACTATAAAATTTTGGATGATATACTTGAATGCAAATTTAATTCTTTCAAATTAGTTCTATTTGTCATCAAATGGTATAGCCTATGGTTAAATCAAAATGATCTTGACAAGACTATTATTGAACATGATCGTGGATTTACAATGATTAATACAAGGTCATTTGAGCCAATTGAAGATGATTCCTATGTTGTTCCAAGCTAATGTGAGCAAGTGTTTTACTTAAGCATTCCACATAAACTGGGTTGGTCATTTGTTGTCAGACATGATCCAAGAGGAAGGATGGTGAAGTATAATATGATGGAAGAAGAACATACTGAAGAATCAAAAGATGAAGCAAATAATGATCACAAGTGACTATTACACAATGATGATGAAGAAGAAGATGATGATGATGATTCTAGTGATGCTGACAATGATGGTGATGATGATCATGGTGATGAAGATGGTGATGATCAAGGATATGATGCTCATGATGATGATGGTCATGATAATGGTGATGAAGATGATGATGATAGCAATGAAGATGGTGGTGGTGATGACAATGATCAAAGTGACAAGTACAATGATGGTGATGATGATGATGACATGGATGAAGATGATGATCAATGAAATGTATGTCAAGGTATAATTTTGCATAGCTACCACACATTAAGTAGAGGTAAGGAATTAAAAAATATACAATGATTTCAATGAATGCATCATGTAATTTTTGGCAAACTTAAGATAAATGATTTACATATGCAAGCTATTTAACACCTTTGACTAGGATCAAGCATAGTGACATAGATTGATAGGTATAATTCAATAGATTCTATAGATACAATATTTTATTTGTCTATCTTTTCTTTATCGATAACATCAACTTTAGTCCTAGTATGTCTCTCATTTTATGTATTGAAAGTATCAAAAAATAGGTATTTGTTTGATCTTTCTTCATCAAGTGAAGAAAATTTGAGAATAGAAGAAAAAAGTGAGACATCTAGTAGGTCTAAAATATGGAGATCAACTTGAGGTCAAAATATTAGAAAAAAATGCAATAAATGAATGCATTTTTTTCTTGAAGAGGGGGGGTCATGTTCATATGGTAATGAGAGTGAAGGCAATAGGAAAGTTCCATTAAGGTACACACATCTTCAAAAAGAATGGGTACCCAAGGAACTACCTCTAGTTAACACTATTTTTTCTATTAATGAAAGGATATATCGCATAGCTCCAACTTCATTACATGGTTTGGGCCTATTTTCCATGGATGGCATAAAGGTCAATTATAATAAAGTTGTTGAATTTATGTAGTATGTAGGACCTTGTTACAATTACAACAATTGGATGCAAATTATGCAATGTAAAAAAAGTATTTGTAGGTATGCATTGTCACCAAATTATATACAATGCAAAGAAAATGATCAAAGTAAAAGACTCACTATATATATTGATGGAAGGCCAAAAGCAACAGGGAATATTGTAAGATTTATAAATAGTTCTCAACCTGTATCAACTAATAAGTGGTTGAATTATATATTAAAGACACACAAGGTTAATCATGTTTTTATATGTATGATAAAATCAATAAGTGTAGGGGAAGATTTTTTGATAGATTACAATTCAAATCGTGTAGATACAACAAAATTCACTATCATGGGACTGGTTAGTACAACATTTAAACTAATTGCCTCCAATTAATATTGACTCTAATAGACAATCTAATATTTTATTAATAATGTTTTTGCTAAGTCTACTACTTTCATTTCACTACTGATTGATAATAATTATTAATCTTTTTTACACAATGAGATGGATCCACCAGAAGACATGGGTGGAGATTTTTCTTAGATAGCTTCTTCAACAAAGGTAAACCTTAGTTACTGTAATTGTACAAATTATATAGAAACAAATGTCATATTATTATGTTCCTTTCTTTATGGATTTGAAGTTATTTTGATGGAATTTCACTAATATTGATGTCACAACTTAAAATTTATTGATAGGGGAAAGTAAAAATGAGAGCAGATCAAATGCAATCTAAAACTGAGGCCTCATTTTTAGATGACATTGCATGTAGTGGTAACCCCGTCTTCATGGCTAGTTAGATTATAAAAAAATATAGTAATGAAATTCTTAACCTTGTCCTCGAAAAAAATAAAACTGAGAAGATAGAGTCACTCAAAGATGAATTGATATGTAGAGTCAATTCTTTGAAGGTAAGTAGTAATTAATCTTAAGCAATAATAAAAATTCAATAGATGCTTATATTTTATACTATCTTATGGATCATGATCTAAAATATAATGTGTTCTTCTTACAATATTTTGTGACACCTATAAGAACACATGGTCAATATGGTGAGGGTTGTAGTGCACAACCTTCATGTAAGTATCCTTAAACCTTTTAACCATTCATTTAACCTTTGGGATGCTTCTAGCTAGTATCTCATTTGATCTTTATCCATTGCAAATGTCTTTGCTAAAAATATATTCTTCAACTCATGATGAAGTTTGGAAACCTCCTTCGATCACTGCTCTAATATTGCCAACTATAGTGTTGGCAACAAGGAGCTTGCATACATCTTTTATACCAAGTACAATTGGTAAAACCTTGTTTTGCTAAATTTTGTTATATGCTAATCATGCATTATTTTTTGCTTGGATGGATTTTATACTCATGGACCTATTTTGTGCACTAATAGATACACCTACAATTGATAGAAGAACATAGACCACTATTAGAGAAGCTCAACAATTTTCTAGATCATCCTGTGTTACTAGTACTAGTTCATTTGTGGGGTCATTGTTGTTGAACAAGAAAACAATGATTCTATTAAAATTAAAAAAGCTTATAGGTGCTTTAAAATTATTATTATTTATAGTGTAATTGTAGTTTACTTATACATAACTCATTTTGGACTAATAATCCCATGATTTTTTTGTAGGAAATGATGTTTTCTATGATACTCTTTTTGAAATGACATTGAAGCTATTGGACCAACCATACGTAAAAGGTACTCAGTCTCATATCATTGCTATAATATTTTTCTTTTCTTCTATTTATTGTACTATATTAAATTTATTGATCTAAAAATTTTATTTTTTCAAAAAAGGTGGAATGAATAGGCTCCTGAATTAAAAAATCAGCTCATTAATCTTTTGAGGACCTCTTTGGAAAAAAAATTTGGCAATGCCCTACTTTTTAAAAGAGCATCCAAATATATAAAGACTGTGAGGGAACAACATAGAGGGCTCTAAATGTTAACCCAAAGTATGATCATCCTTGTATGATTCCATTGATGGATGGAATGAAATAATAGAAAATGAAAAAGAGAAAAGGTGACAAGATAAAGGAATTGAATCAGAAGAGGGCAAAAGAAGGTATGCCATGATAGTATTAAGTAGAATGTAATCATGCACTAATTAGTGATCTTTGTAAATACATATTCTAACATGTTTTAAAAATATTATAGATTGTAGGACATATCAAAAGCTATACAAGTGAGAGTACAAAAGGTTGGCCAATGCAAACTTGGCTCTAGTGGCTATATGAAACTTCACTCTCAACTTGTAAGTAGCTAAAATAAAATTTCATATTAAAAAAAAATTATATAATGTTGCAAAAAAACCTGTTTAATCAAATCATACATGCAAATTGATGTTATTAAGAAAAAAATATAGGGCACAAAATTAAATGTAGAGACCACAGATGAAGTCAAAAAAGTTTCCTTAAAGCAAGGCTATTAGATCATGGTTGCACGCCTATGCCAAGAATCCAAAATCCATATTGAAGAATCTGGTGCATAAGATCAGACACAGGTAAATTGATCAAATGAAAATTAAATCAAATTGAATAGTTGATAAATTTCATGTTTGGTGTTAATTTTGAACATAAATTGACTATTTTTGTTTTATATATCAAATTATCATAATAATGAACATAACATTTCACTACAGCCTTCAAATCCTATCACAAAACCTATGCATGATGAAGGCCATAATGTGCATCATAGCAGTGGAGGTATTAATTTTTTATTGGAAATTAATTACACATTTATGAATAGAATTTAACATCTTCAATTACAATTTTTCATGTAACCTTTTTTTGAATATTTTAGAGCATATTGAACATCATGGTGAACGAGTGGAGCATGTTCAAAGTGTTTAGCATGTTGAAGTGGTGGATGATCAAAATGTTATTATACATGATGTGGAATTTTTAGGTAAGAAAAAATTGCATGTTATGTTCTACTGGTTAATCAAATACTTGTAACAGTAAAAAAAGAAAAAAAAGAGTATGCCAATTCAACCCATTTACTTGTTATTGCAATAGAGCCCCCTTTAGTGCAGCAACCTCGTGCTTCTTAAAATAGGAGGAGGCATCATAATTTGGCATTACATGTGCCACAAGAATGTAGAAGTTGATGAAAGCTAACTTCATAGTGCACCAAGATCACTTGCATGCAAATAGCTTGCTAAAGAGAAACCAAAAGAGCAAGAGCTTGAAGCAATTCAACAAAGCGTGAAAAGATTTCACAATAAGAAAATGAAATTGCTATGTGAATGATGTGAATTTAGAATAAGAGAGATTGAATATAAAAGCCTCAAGGAAGCTTGTAGAACAATCTGGAAAGTGCTAGAAGATAAGGTTGACAACTAAACATATGTCCACAAAAGGTGGAATATCCTTGATCAAGGTGAGAGAATAAGTATGACTAGATAGGAACAAACTCCCATGTTGTCAACAACTCATCAACTACAACTATTAAATAAATGCATTAGCCTAAGTAAACTTAAGGAAAAGAGTAAATAATTAATAAATAATTATTTACTCTAACACCCCCCCTTAAGTAAAACTTAGGGGAATGCCTTAAGCTCACAAAAATTAAGATGAAATGCAGAATGGGTCCTGACAACAAGGCCATGTTAGGTACACATGTACAATGAAAAGAAATGCAACCTCTAAAAATAGGGAAAGAGGGAAAACCTCATGGTAAAGACCCTCCTCCAAAAAGAGGTAAGTACAAATATGCTAAAAAAATGAAGGAAGGAAAGAAAGAAGGCAAGCCTCAACAAGACCCCCCAAGGAAAACTTCTAGTGGAAATGGCTCAAGCAACTCTCTCAAAACCATAAGTATAACTAGACCCCCCATGAGAGATAAAAAAAGACACCAAAGCCCCCCTAGAATAATGGAGCCCTAGGAGAAAGAATTGAACTAATGAAACTCCAATGCAAAGGAAACAAGGGAACAAAACAAGGGAACCCCTAAATAAAAGGGAAAATTGGAAGGCCTAACTGATGCTCAAAGGAGAAAATATGAGGATCCTAAAAGGGAATCCCCAAGGTACGTGTGATGATACTATCATGAATGTCCACTATAGAATCTACAATAGGTGCACCTAGAGGCTCGATGAATGGAGCTAAAGGATCAGGTAGAGCATAAGAAGAATCTTGCTAAAGAGAAAAGATCTCAACTAGATGTGGTGTGGAAGTCAAAAAAGGGATCTCAGGAACAATACAAAGGTTCAAGTATCTAGACTACACCACATGATGCTCTTGTGAAAGAGAAGTGTTCTCCAAAATGGAGATGGTGAACCAAAGTATGAGAAGGAGTAGAGATGAGTGGAAGGATCAACTAATCATATAGCAATAAGACCTCCTATTGCACAATCCCAAATGAAGACTAAATCTATAGTGAACTCAATTGTGTTCCCTGATCCACCACTTATAACCTGAGAAATCGAGAGAAGGTTTGTAGACAAAGATGGAATGTATAATACATCATTGAATATACCATCCTATATGAAAACTGAACCCTTCCCATAAACTGGTAGGGTAGTGTTGTACCCCATGAGAATATGAGGAATGGGAGAAGCCTCAAGAGTAGAGAAGATACCTTGAGAAGATGTCATATGGTGAGAAGCACCTGAATCTAGTATCCAAATGACTTGTGAAGGGGATGAAAAGGATGCCTATAATGCACAACCCTTTCCAAGATCTGGTGTAGATGTCAAAGATGTGGAAGAAGACTAAAAAGTAGACCCCTATGAGGTAGAAGAGGATGGAGAGGAAATAGTGCTCTTCTAAAGAAGAGCTTACAAATCTGCAATTTATTTCTTATAGCCATCAAATCTCTTCTAAAAACATTGTGCCTCATCATGAGATCCTTTTTGACAATAGGAATAGGTAAGAGTTTGAGTATTCTTTTTCTCCTTCTTCTTAGAAGAAGATGATGAACCAGTAGATGGGGAATTTGATATCTACTTCAGCTTCTACTCCTATGTATCCTTGGCAAGCAATGCCTATGACTATGAACCTAAAAGGGAATCCATTTGAGTGATCTTGGACTATTCACAAGTTTTATCAATCACAAAATATCTCAAATGAAGGCATCTTGTGTCTATCACCCAAGGCATCCATAATGGAGTAGAAAGTGGAAGAGAATATCTGATACTATCCCCTTAACTTTGAGAGTATCAAAAAGATACACTCACCATCTATCTTGGTTTTCCCACATCCCTGTAAAAGTATACACAAAGATTTGAACTTCATTAAGAAGTTCTCAATGGTGGGGAGTTGGTAGGTATCAAAGATGTCAACTCTTCATCAAGCTAAAGTGCTTGGAACTCATTCGCTGTGCTAAACAAAGACTAGAATTTCATCCAAATAGCCCATGGAGTAGTTAAACCATCCAAGTGAAACAAAAGACTATCTGATATGTTCAATGCAATCAATCCCATGCCCTCATCTATTTTATTTCTATGCTAAAGAACCTCAAAAGTGTGCATTAGAGTAGGTTGATTATCATCTAGACATGATCATAAGCCTCTTGACATGAGAAGCCTTGTCATTTGTGCCTTCCAGGTGTGATAGTTGTGTGGCATGAGCTGGGTCACAAATGGATCCAACATTGAGAGATGAAGATGGAAATAGAAGGTTCATATTCTAAAGTAAATTATAGAAAAAAAAATGCCCCCCCTACAATGTATAAAGATATACCTCAAGTATCACAAAAAAACTACTACAGAAAGCATGAAAACTAAAAGAGAACTTGGATTTCAAATGCAGAGGAGAAAATAGAAGACTCTACTTTGATTCCAAAAATGGGAGATCAAACAAACTTAGAATATGATGAAACCAACACCATTGTCTTTTTCTCTGAGTTAGATTTCTAGTGCTTCTTTTTTATCAGAAAAAGACCTCCATAGGCTCAAGTTATGGCCAAAAAACCAATTGCAGCTCAAAAATACTAGATCACTAGAAAAATACAGTCATTACAAAAAAATTGATGGTCATAGGAATGTCAGGAGGACATCATCAAAAAAAAAAAATCTGGCCGCCAAAATTCTGATGCCAGACATTGAGATGATGAAGTTAGTTTGAGTAGGGTGACCTAGTGGCAATTGGTTTTTGATCTACGGTGGTGGCGACTGAATAAGGTGGTGCTGTAGACAACTAAAAATCCTTTAGAAAATAAAGTATTTTTATTTTCTGAAAAAGTCCTGATGACATCATTATTTATTAATTTATTTATTTATTTTTATGCCATTAAATCCCTTTATCTTAATAAAAAATATTTAATTAAGGCATCCCTCCCAAAAAATGTTTAAATCTTATTTAAACATTATTTCCTTATTTATTAATTATTTAATTAATAAATTGACCAAAAATCCCAAAATAAATAATTTATTTATTTTTTTCCCAAAAGTTGGCCAATTTCCTTAAGACCAATAACCTCTTCCAAAATCTTCTAATCCTTCTTTAATTTCGATTAAAGGCTAATCTCATCATTTCCTACCCCTAATCCCAACTCAAAATATTTAATCAAGATTAAATATTAATCCTCATGTTTATTAAAAATATTTTAATAAATATCTCCTCAACCCAAACCCTTGAAATAAATAAAATTTTATTTATTTCATAAAATCTTATCTTAGGAAGTTCTAGACTCTTCTAGAAAGTCTTCATCCTCATCCAAAGCCTAGACTCTTCTAGAAGATGTCTTTAACCCTAATCCTAATCCCCTCCTAACCTTGTCACATTCCCTAAACATGGGTTAAGACTTGCTAACTCAAGCCAAAGTTAACAAATATCTCCTCCTTCACCCACCCTCATTAATTGCAATCCACTTGCCATCCACTTGCCTAGTCCTAAGCCATCTCTAACCCTTCCTCTAATCATTTTTACAACCCTAAGCAAGCTTAAAACCCCCCTAAACCCTCAAATTCTAATTTCATGGTATCTCTCACAAATATCTTCAACCACAAAACTTTATGAAGTCCACTAGGTCATAAATGACTCTTACAAGCCCTTTTATTGCTCTTACAAGTCATTATGAGGGTCTTTATGAAGATTTTATCCCTTGAGCCTCATTTTTTGAGTCATCCTTCCCCTTTCCTCCATATTCTCACCATGTGACATGTTTCACTCCTTGATTGGCTATAAAGAAGCACAATCCATGTGCTCTTTTCTCATGCAATCTGAGCCCTCCATGAGCTTTTTCCCATCCTTGCATCTTAGCCCTCAATCTCTCAAGCCTCTTGCCTATAAATTGGATCCTTCCCCTTTGCAAAATAACACAATCCATGAAGTAAAGTTATAATGCTATTTTGAGAGCCAAATCCATACTAAAGCCATCTATCCACACCAAAAATCCATAATCATCCATTGAAGCCTTTGGAAGCATATTGAGCATACATCCTATCCATTTAGATAAAGCTACTCAACAAGAGAGTTTCTTATTGAGAGAGTCCATTAATGGCTCATATTCTCAATTGAGAGCTCATCTTAGTCTATCTTGAAGTTTATGAATTTTGTTTAGTTTGTAGAAGCTTTATTTAAATTTGGTTTCTATTAGCATACTAACATTGCTCATATACATTTTGGCACACCCGGTGGGACCCCGCATGGGTCATCTTCATTAGCTTTTTTAGTCAAGTTTTGTATGTCATTTGCTGATTTTGGCTAATTTTGCTTGTTTTTGTGATTGGTAGGATTGTATAAATTGGTTTTGTAGGTTCACATGAGCATGAAGAAGACAAAGGAACTCATAGTCTATCTCATAGTATTTGCAGATTTTTCAAGCTTATAGGTGGACAAAGCACTTGGAATTCTTCTTCCTCTTCTTGTCTATATTCTTCTTATTTCATCTACTTCTTCTTCTTCTTCTTGTGGGAGATCTTGGCCATTTTTTTTTAAGGAAGCAAAATCATACACACTTCTTTTTAGTGCTTAAAATGAACCCCCAAATCATACTTAAATCCATTAAAAAATTAAAAATTTGCAAAAAAGAAAAAATCTTTTAACAAGTGAAACTAAACCAATCTAATCATTTGCATCCTTGCAACATCAAGGTTTTAGATGCATTCATGCAAAGTTAGGAACACTTCATTTTTGGGAATTTAAAAAGAACTTCAAGTTTCCATTTCAAAAGGTTCAAAATCAACACTAAGTGCACACTAAAATCTAAATCAAACTCAAAGCATCAATCAAGGATAAAATGAACCTCATTTGCAAATATGTTAAATTTTTTTTAAAAATCTCATGAAAACTAAGAGTCCTAAATGGTTGCCAAAATTGTCCTAAAAAGCTTTGTTATTTGTTCCAAACAAATGTCTTGTTTCAAAATCTTGAATGTTTCTTAGGTTTTTTATGCATCAAAACAATCTAAGAATATCATTTTTGAGCTTAAAACATGCAAACTAGAACACAAAATCTTGAATGAAAAGCAAAGTCCAAAGAGTCATTTTCACTTTTGAGTCCAAAAACAATCTTGAATGATCTAAGGTTAAAACAAAGCACTTCAAAGTTCTTAAAACAACACACAAAATCTCAATCTTGAATGCTCAAAGGAAAAAACTTGAATGTTTAATCACTTGTCTTTGAATGCATGTTGCTAAAATCACTCTTGAGTGCCATGGATTAAAATCAAAGTTTGTTTTTTTATGAATGCATGATTAAAACAACAAATCCAATCTTGAATGCCATAGATCAAATAATCATCTTTTGGAGCATAAAAAGAATCTACATTTTTGTAATCTTTTAAGTTATAAAAACAAATAAAAATGCTTTGAGTGAGTTTGTCGTTGGACTCACCCTCTTTAATCACCCATCAATTTAACCATTGGTTGCAATCTCAATGCCATCTATGGGGATGGGTCCACCTAAGAGGGTGTTAAGTGCTCCACGCAAATCAAACTCCACTCACTTGGGTTTTTAGTGGTTTTTCTAAGTTAGAAAATTTTTTGAATGCTCATTAATCTCGCTCACACTTCATTTGGGCATAAAAATTGGACAAATCTTGATGTGGAGGGCCTCCGGGCACGCGCTTGAAACCAAATCTCACACACCTTTGTTTTGGGCTTAAAATAAACTCACACTCAATCTTTGAATGCCTTAAAGAAAAATCAATCGATACTTGACGTGGAGGGCCTCCGGGCGCACGGGTTTACCTTCTTGTTGACCCTAACTCTTCTTCTTGTTCGCATTCTTCGATCAATTTTATTTTTGTCGATGCTTTAAAGTTGGAATAAACGTTGTATCTTAAACATGAGTGCTTGCAAAGTCTAGATCAGAAAACTTAAGCGTCAGTTGGTAAAAGAACAAGCGTGTTTTTTAGCCCAAGATCATCCAAGTCTTCTCTCCCCTTGTCGTCTTTCGAGGCCATCTTGGGTGCATAAGATTAGGATCCAAAATCGTGTCTTAGCTTTTTAGGAGGCCTGCTTGGGGATTTCATCACCCCTTGGGATGACCTCAACTCCAGCATTCTAGTGGAGTATAAAGATCAGGAGGTGAATCCAAAGACACCTCTCTTGGGATCAAAATTTTGTCACTCGGGCTAAGCCTCAAGGAACTTTATACCCTTGAGAAGTGAAAGAGGAAAAGTGGGTTACCGCTCCTCTCGATTGTGTGACATCTTTTTGGTTTTATCTACAGATTTGGGCCTCACGTACCTTGTGTATATCAAGGACTCCCTAGCTAAACCAAATTTCATCCTTGTAGAAAGCTTTCTAAGATGTTGGTGTGTTTGACGTGCTTGCTCAAAACTTTTGTCTACTTGTTTGTTCATAGCTTTTGAATGAATGTTTGCCAATTTTGGTCAAAATCCCAGAAAAGCAGAAATCTCCCAACTCAAGGCATACTTAGCGTAGTCACTGCCTTATCAAAAAATCATCCAAGCTCCCCCAATGCAACCAAATCTATCTAGTTCTTTGCCTTAGAACAATCCCAAATCCAAAGTCCATCCAAATCATCCCCCCAGCCAGCTAGCAACCCAATCCAAAATCACCCAAGCCTTTAAAGAGTTGTTGTCACTTTGCTAGATTTTGCTATCCAATCAATCCTACCAATCAACCAATATCACCAAGGTTATCCCTTTGATAGAGCATTATCTAGGGTAATCTAGCTTTGTCACTTGTATCCCTCATCACCTTGAGATAAAGGTTGGGATCCACAAGTGGTCAATCTCGTGTCATGCCATAGGATCACTAGTCTATCCTTAAGTTGACACAATCACCACGAATCCTGCACATAGGAAAGCAAAACTCTCACTTTTTGATAGCATACCCTTGAAGTCTTCCACCCACAAGAAAGCCAAAAATCTCCAGCCAATCCTCCTTAGGTCTGTCATACAGCTTTTTACTCTCCCTAGGAAATCTTTCATTAGCCAATCCAAAATCTATGCTTAATCCAAATCCAACTATGAGCTTCTATGTTTATCCATATGCAAGACCCCATCCCCATCAAACTCACCATCAAAGCATGAAGTACCAATCCTATCATGATGTGTTTGGTCGCATTGTCCTTGCTCCCGCCACCTCCTATTCCAATGATGATGAAAATCTTGTTGACTATGACAGGTATATTGAAAGCCTTAGAAACATTCCCCCAAAATCCAAGAGTTATTCCAAACTATCTAGTCATGCCATCCGATATTCCATCTTCCCCTCCATCACCCCATCAACCAAGCTTCCAATCTTCCACCCCCATCACACTAGCTATTCCTGTCAATCCACCTCCACCTTCAACACACAAGTCTCCAAGCAATATCCTAGAGGAAATACAAGAAAAGTTGCCTCCAATAGTCAATAATCCATGTCATCTAATCCAACCATGTGAAGTAGTCAGTGATGAAGCTTCCCCATCTATAATATCACCTCCATCTCCCATAGCTATCATCCCCATACCATCCATCAAATTTCTTAAAATCCTTCCACTTCCCGCAAGCATCAAAATCCCACCACCTATCAAATCCCTCCAAATCCTATCCACATCACCTCCAAGCATTTCCCAAATCTCTCGTAATGACCCTTATGCAACCATCTTCTACTCACCCATCTCCACTACTGAATCTCCCATCTATCCATCTGCTGCCTTTGAAGAATCCATCCCTTCACCTCCTATCGCACCATCCACTCCAAACCAATCCTATCAAGATCCTGCCCAAAAGCATGTTGACATCCCCCAAAGCATAAATGAAGATATCATCGTACCATGTCTTCCATCCATAGTGCAGTCACCATCTCCTCCATCTCCAAAACCTCAAGCCATATCTCCTCCACTACAAGATATCTTATCATCCCACCAGCTACATCAAGATCCTATCCTTCCATCTCCCCCGCTCCATGCTTCCATCTTACCACCTATCCAAGCTATTCCACCATCTATAATCTACCCTCTTGGTTCACTTACATTCATCCATGGTGGCCCTCTCTTAGCAGAAGAATTAAGAATAGTATCTCCCCATTGCAATACACCTAATAAATCACTTCTACCATTTTCTGCAAGCAAAAAGTTTCCTCAGCTTGTTCAAATGCTCAATCGATGGCATTATCAAGGTCAAGGTTTAGGACCACAAGAGCAAGGAATCAAAGAGCCTATTATTGCACAAAAAAATCTAGGATTTCATGGTCTTGGATATGTATCCAAAGGCTCACCATCTAAAGGTGTTGGTACACCACACCCCCAAACCAAGCCTATCTCCAAGCCCACCATGCCAGCCTCCCATCACTCCTTCAAGAAATCTTATGTCATCCCCCCTCCACCATCTTTGCAACCCAAAACAACCTACCATATCCCCCCTTCATCCGCTAAATCCATTTTGGGTCCCTATGTCCCAAAATCTACCATCCTCCATCCTCCTATTAGCCATCATAAAAATCCTATTCCATCCATTCCTATGCAAGATCAACAAAGGCACATATCAGGGCACATCATCCATCATCATCCCCCTACATGCTCTTTCATATCCTCTCCATCTCACAAAGCTTCTCCTAACCATCTTCCCAAAGCTTACAACAACAATGTAAATGCCAACTTCAAAATGCATAAAGCTAAAAATCCACATCCGAGGCAATCATATGTCTATTCTAAAAGACATACTCCAAAAAGGCAAAATCCAATCAAAGAATGCAAAACAATGCAAAAGCCTATGAAAAGAAAATCCAAAACCATGTGGATCCCCAAGAAATAAGTTGAAACCCAATGCATAATGGCATCCACCATTGCTAATCCCCCATCTAGTGACTCATGTCCCCCATCTCCTAACTCCATCTTGGGTGCCTATATCCCCAAGCATGCTTCCACAAATCCTCCATCACGCTCGCATCTACCATCTATCCCCCATATGCTCTTTTCACACCCGTCCCAACATGTGCCAATGTTGCTCTTGCAAGCATCCCCATCTCATGCTCCTTTCCAGCATTTTCATCCCTCCATCTCCTACCATCAATCCCATCTAATCCGATCTATTGCATAAATCACACATCCGGTGTACCAACAACTAGCAACAAAATTGAACATTCCAACAGCCAGTGAAAAATCCCAAAAAAGCCAAAATAGCTGAAGAAAGCCAAAATCATTCCAGCTAAGTCCAAAGTCAAAAAGTCAAAAAAAAAGAAAAGAAAAATAAATCGTCCACTGGTGAAAACTTGGCAATTCAAGCGCCTTGGACAAGTACCATGATGAAAGCTTGGCAAACAAGCATCATGCATAATCTAGCCATCCCCAGCTTAGGCTATCATCCTCATGCTTTTGGTCACATCTTGCCATCCAGCTCCATCTTCCAATTTATCCACCTATCTTTCATCCTCCAGCTTTTATCTATCACTATCCATCTTTCATCCTCCAGCTTTATCTATCACTATCCACTTATCTTCTGCAACCTCACCCATCATCCTAGTTATCATCCATCTCCCTAGCACCTTCAGCTTTTCCATCCTAGCTTCAATCCTATCACATCCATCGTAAGACCTCCTTCCGCATGTCATCTTCTAACTGGGGGCACTATATTCCTTGTAGATCTTGTCTTGTCCATCATCCCTTTTCATTGGTACCTCGCTCTAGGCTATCCTCATGCAAATCCAATGTCATCCTCTCATTAGCCATTCACTCTAGCACTATCTATCAGCTCAGCTACCACCAACCTTAGCATTGTCCCCATCCTTGGTCGCACATCTATCATCATCATTGGATGCATCCTTGCACATCCATATCTTATGCTATCAACTCATCCTTAGCTTCTACATCTTGCACAACATCGAACCATCCCGCTATCCTATCATCCTGAGCTTTTGCCTGCTTGTAAATATCTTGGTCAGCTTCAACTTGTAAATATATTGGTTAGCCCGCTTGTAAATATCTTGGTCTGTCAGCTTGTACATCCTCTTTAGCTTAGTACCATTGTATCTATCCAGTGTTCGTGTCAGTTTGTCCTTGATCAACATCTTGTACACACCGCACAACTTGGTTAGCTATTCCAATGCATCCTTTAGCTAGATCTCCTATCACCAAAGTGTTATCCTTCTTAGTTCAGCTTGCCAGACACACCACTCATCCTAATCCACCAACTTAGGTGCTCTCCGATAGGTCCTTGCAGGATATAGCTTTCCTCATGTCTGATCTTGATCCGTTAGTACCTTGTCCTACCCATCTCATTGGCAAACGACTCTCTTTTGGATTTTCACTTTCTTTTGATTTGGGATCTTCCCTTTTGGGTCTTGAAGTATCTTTTCCAAGCAATCTCCTTGTTTCCTCCTCAAGGTTGCCACGATCTTCCATATCATGGTATGCTGCGAATGGGGCAATTAGAGCGTAAGGTCTAGATCAAGTCTTTCATTTGTTTTTCTTTTCTGCTTGTGGGTTACCCAGTGTCGGTTCTACACTGCTTCCTCTGGGATTCATGTGTGATGCTTGGGAAACCCTTGTGTGTTTGTTTCGAGTTAGTTTGTCAGTCCTCTAGACAGTTGGTGAATAGGCCTTGATGTTCTTGGTAACCTTGGTAATTAACCAACAATCCTATAGAAAATCTAGTGCTCAACTACATCGTGGTACTTCTCTTTGAAGTATCCCCTCGCTCAAAAAGCTTCAATGGATTCCCTTCATCTCCATTATCCCCCATCCATATCCAGCACCTATCCCATCTTATGCATCAGTATCTCTTTGGATCACTCCTCATGCTTAGCTTTAGGGATCCACAATCCTAGTCTTAGGGATCCACCAATCAAATCAATCCACCAAGCCTCATCTTTCGAGATCCACAATCCTAGTCCTAGGGATCTCCGAAAACCCATCTTCCGCCAATCTGACTCTTTGAAATCCTGTTGCATTAGCTTTTTAATCCCCTCATCCATCTCCCCATCCTAGATTCCTTTTATAGTGCTCCGCTCCTTCATCCTCTGCAATCCCTGAGATCTTAAGCTTGCTTCCTCTTCTGCCTCTGATTCTTGTACTTTTCAAGAAGTCATCGAGCCTCACTTTCTCTCCCCACTGCCTTCTTGAGGGGGCATCTTATTTTCTTATCTTTGATGCCATGCCACTTGCAACATCACATCAAAGAGGGGCAAAATGTAGACACCTAAAAATCCTTTAGAAAATAAAATATTTTTATTTTCTGGAAAAGTCCTGATGACATCATCATTTATTAATTAATTTATTTATTTTTATGCCATTAAATCCCTTTATCTTAATTTAAAATATTTAATTAAGGAATCCCTCCCAAAAATGTTTAAATCTTATTTAAACATTATTTCCTTATTTATTAATTATTTAATTAATAAATTGACCAAATATCCCAAAATAAATAATTTATTTATTTTTTTCCCAAAAGTTGGCCAATTTTCTTAAGACCAATAACCTCTTCCAAAATCTTCTAATCCTTCTTTAATTTCGATTAAAGGCTAATCTCATCATTTCCTACCCCTAATCCCAACTCAAAATATTTAATCAAGATTAAATATTAATCCTCATGTTTATTAAAAATATTTTAATAAATATCTCCTCAACCCAAACCCTTGAAATAAATAAAACTTTATTTATTTCATAAAATCTTATCCTAGGAAGTTCTAGACTCTTCTAGAAAGTCTTCATCCTCATCCAAAGCCTAGACTCTTCTAGAAGATGTCTTTAACCCTAATCCTAATCCCCTCCTAACCTTGTCACATTCCCTAAACATGGGTTAAGACTTGCTAACTCAAGCCAAAGTTAACAAATATCTCCTCCTTCACCCACCCTCATTAATTGCAATCCACTTGCCATCCACTTTCCTAGTCCTAAGCCATCTCTAACCCTTCCTCTAATCATTTTTACAACCCTAAGCAAGCTTAAAACCCCCTAAACCTTCAAATTCGAATTTCATGGTATCTCTCACAAATATCTTCAACCACAAAACTTTATGAAGTACACTAGGTCATAAATGACTCTTACAAGCCCTTTTATTGCTCTTACAAGTCATTATGAGGGTCTTTATGAAGATTTTATCCCTTGAGCCTCCTTTGTTGACTCATCATTCCCCTTTCCTCCATCCTCTCACCATGTGACATGTGTCACTTCTTGATTGGCTATAAGGAAGCACAATCCATGTGTTGTCTTCTCATGCAATCTAAGCCCTCCATGAGCTTTTTCCCATCCTTGCATCTTAGCCCTCAATCCCTCAAGCCTCTTGCCTATAAATTGGATCCTTCCCCTTTGCAAAATAACACAATACATGAAGTAAAGTTATAATGCTATTTTGAGAGCCAAATCCATACTAAAGCCATCTATCCACACCAAAAATCCACAATCATCCATTGAAGCCTTTGGAAGCATATTGAGCATACATCCTATCCATTTAGATAAAGCTACTCAACAAGAGAGCTTCTTATTGAGAGATTCCATTAATGGCTCATATTCTCAATTGAGAGCTCATCTTAGTCTATCTTGAAGTTTATGAATTTTGTTTAGTTTGTAGAAGCTTTATTTAAATTTGGTTTCTATTAGCATACTAACATTGCTCATATACAGGTGCCACTAGTGTCACTGAGTGAAAATAGGTGTCCCAGCCATTGTATGAGGGTTGAGGCTACTAGGGTAGTGAAGGTTGTAGTTGGAGAAGCCACGAAGAGCTATAGATGGTGAAATCGTGGTGCTTATGAAGAATTTAGAAAATTTTGGGGGCCAAAATCCATGCCACCCCAAAAAATAGGCAGGTAAATTTACACTTTTTTGGAAAAAAAAATTGTTAAAAACATATATATATATATGTATATACACACACACACACACAAACACACACAATATTTTCACAAAAAAAGTATAAACACAAAACTTTAAAAAAAAAAAAATTTTGCCTCGAAAAAATGCACTTCCTCTTGATTGAAGAAAAAAATACAAACAAACTAGGGTTTGTGTCTCCGAATCGTGGCTTCAAAAATCTTTCAAATCAAGAAGTAGTAGGGAGGCTCTAATTCCATGTAGAATTTGATGAAAGCCAACTTCATAGTGTACCAAGATCACCTACATGCAAATAGCTTGTTGAAAAGAAACCAAAGGAGCAAGAACTTGAAGCAATTCAACAAAGCGAGAAAAGATTTCACAATAAGAAAATAAAATTGCTATGTGAATGATGTGAATTTACAATGAGAGAAATTGAATATAAAGGCCTCAAAGAAGCTTGTAGAACAAGCTAAAAAGTGCTAGAAGATAAGGTTGAAAACTAAGCATACGTCCACAAAAGGTGGAATATCCTCGATCAAGGTGAGAAGATAAGTATGACTAGATACGAACAAACTCCTGTGTTGTCAAGAACTCATCAACTACAACTATTAAATAAATGAATTAACCTAAGTAAACTTAAGTAAAAGAATAAATAATTAATAAATAATTATTTACTCTAACAAAGAGGAGGATAATGAGGAAGATTTTGATGCTCCTATTAGCCTTTTTCTTAAGAAAGCTAAGAAAAACAAAAAAGAAATGATTTTTTAAAAATGCTCTTTGATAAACTTTGTTGGATGATGAAAGATCATTTTTAAAAGTAATTATCTATGAACATTGTGTATTAATATTGATTTTTATGTCATGTTAATGAATATTTTTATGTGTTAATAAATTCTTGATTAGTATTGTGTATTAATGAATTTTATATCATATTAATAAATGTTATATTATTGTATTGATTGAATGTTATAGTTCATAAATGAATGAATGAATGAACAGAGTATGTAATTAGATGTTAATGGGGAATTTAGATTGATGTTAGGGGGAGGGGGGTTAGGCTAGATGAGCTTCCACCTTCATGTGGCTAGCCTTGCTAAGTAGACAATATTAAAGTATTCTCAAAACCAAGTGAAGATCAAACTAACATACCTTCATTAATTAATCAATTTCATTCATCGTAGGTTGATGTGGCAACTAGTCTTTCCACTACCCTAGCTTCCTCTAAGGTCACCTTAGGTATTTTAGTTGACCTAATAAGGTTGCTAGTTACCTTATTCTCCTTAGGACCTTAACAATGAGGCCCTAAGTCATTCAACTGGTGCACACCAATTAGTAAGAACAATTATCCATCACTATTCCCTAAGCTTGACTCAACCTTTCCACTACTTCACACAAAACTATAACCAACCCCAACAACTCAAATGACACTCCAAATGGAGGAACAATCATCTAGAAATGAATTTGGATTCCCTTCAAGGTCCACAGCCATAACCAAACTCGAAACCCTAATTGAGTTCAAAAAACCATACAAAATTTCACAAAAATGCTTGAAATAGAGCTATAAGCAATTAGCCTTCCAAATGAAGAAAAACTAGAAAAACTTGGAAAAAAATCTTAACAAGGGGCCAAATAAACCATTGATCTTGACACACTTTTTAGAGAACTCAAATATTTTGATGGTCTAGGGTTCTCGACCTATCTGCATAGTACGACCACAAATTTGTTAAATCCATAACTCTGATCACATATTGATCTGACTGTGTAGATTGCATGGACCTTAGCATTCTTGAAATACCTTATGAAATGCCTAAGATTTATATTTCTCTTTCTAGGCATGATCAACATCCCTTCTTGAAATGATTTTGTTAACCTTAACTAGTTTTAGTTACATCAATTTACATCCTCTTTACCTTGATTGGGCGGCAATCATGAGGAAGCATTATGGGCTGACCTAGATGAGGTCATGTCCCTTCAAGGGAAATGCCCTTCTAGTATGGTATTTAGGTAGGGATTGACTATAGTTAAAGGACACATAAAGAACATCAAGTTTGCTCCTTTAAACAAGTCTAGCCTATTTGATCACTTCTAGAAATAAAAGATTTCAGAATAATAATTTCATTATTGACATCTCTTATAAAGTCTAACAAAAGATAATCTTCAGCAAGCATTAGAGAAGGTATTATTTCAGTTTGATCTCACAAAAAATTTAGAAACTTTACATGGTATTAGAGCTCTAGTAGTCAAACCTAGGCTCTACAAATTAAATAATCATACTTGATAAATATCTAGAATTATTCTTCAATCTTCAATGGCATAAATAACTAGACTTGAGGATAGGTTTACTGGGAAAGAACACTTTGATGCTTGGAAATTCTAAAGAAAATGATGTAAAACAATTTTTTGATTCAACATCAAGATAACCTACTATTGAACCTTATAAAACTATCTGGAGTAAAGGAAATAGGAAAGTCATATAGATAAATATTAGATGGAGTAAAAAAGTAAATATTACCCATGCTAATGAAACATCAAATATCATTTGATACAATGAATGCATTATTAAATACATATGAGGTTAACAATGTAACTAGAATTCTTGCACTAAAAAAGTAACTAAATCATATACAAATAAAGAAGGGAGAATCAATGAATTCTTACTTCCTAAGGGTTGCCAATCTAAGAGATGAACTTGCAAGTATAGGAACCATAATTGATGACACAGAACTAACACTGATGGCTATAGATAGATTACTAGATTTATGGAAAACATTCACACAAGGAGTAAGTGCTAGAGACAATCTTCCTGACTTCAATAGACTTAAGGGAGATTGTCTTCAAGAAGAATCTAGAAAACTTAAGAAAGGGGGAAAGTTGAAAACTGAAGATGAAGAACTTCATGTTCTTAACAAAAATTCCTATAAAGGTAAGAAAAAGCATTTCAAGAAGAAAAATGGTAATCAAAGAAATGATAAACCTAAGAAAGATCTATCCAAAGTAAAATGCTTCAAGTGTAAAAAATTTGTACACTACAGATCTAATTTTCCTAAGAATTCTAAATAGAAAGTAAATTGTACAAAAATTACCAAAGAATTAATAATATCAGGTTTTCACAATCCATTGCTAATGATGATGTTGCTTCTAGATTTGATTGTGTAAGTTTTTTTATCATCAACGTTTCAGATCACACTCTGTGATCCATCATCACTTTTTACATCTGTCTCTCATCCTGATGATGGATCACAGAGTGTGACTTGAAACACTGATGATAAAAAAACTTACACAATCAAATCTAGAAGCAACATCATCATTACCAAAGAAGATAACTATGACCCTGAGAATTGTGTATTGTATCTAGCACTATCAAATGAAGTATCAAGCAAGGCATGTGTGATTGATAGTGGATAATCTCAACATATTACATAATACAAAGAAGCACTAGACTCTTTATCAGAAAAAGTTAATGGTGAATTCACCATTGGTGATAATTCAACATATTCCATCAAAAGAATTGAAAATTGCACTTTGAGACTAAAGTCAGGTAGTTCTCTTCTTCTCAAAGGAGTACTCTATGTACCAAGAATAAAAAGGAATCTAATCTCAATTACAAAACTTGAAGATGATGGACATAACATTGCATTCATGGATGGTAAATTAATTACCTAGGCTAAGAATTCCTCAATTAAGAAAGAAAAATTGATTGGTCAAAGAAAGGGGTACTTGTATGAATTAAATTCAAAACCTAGTCGACCTATTCAAGCCTTACTTCATGAAGTTGTTGATATAAATGGAATATGGCATAGAAGGTTAGGACATCTAAATTTCAAAACCTTATCAACTATAGAGAAGATGGTTACTAGTTTACTTAAACTAAATAAAGATCACTCAAGCATATGCAAAGGATGTGCTTTGGGTAAGAACACCAAAAGTCCATTTCATGATAACACTAGAAAAACTAAAAATATTTTAGAATTAATCCACTTAGATTTATGTGGACCTATGTCTGTTCCTTCTCTTGGAGGATTCTGGTACTATAGAATTTTATAGATGACTTCTCTAGAAAAAATTGGATTTACTTCTTAAAAGGTAAAGAATTAGAAGAAATCCTTAAGAGATTTAAAGAATTTAAAACCTTAACTAAAAACTTATCAAGACGTAAAATCAAAACTCTTAGGATTGATAATGGAGGGGAATATAACTCATATTTGTTTAAAGAGTTTTGTAAAGAAACATGAATTAAGAGGGAGTATATCACTTCTTATAACCCATAACAAAATAGGGTAGCAAAAAGGAAGAATAGGAAAATTATAGAAGTTGCAAGAGCTATGATATTTGATCAATATCTAGAATATCATCTTTGGTCAAAAGCCTCTTGTACTACTGTCTAAATTCAAAATAGAAGTCCTCACTCCTACCTAAGAGATAAAACTCCTAAAGAATTATTTACTAAGGTTAAACCTAATATAAGTCATCTTAGGATTTTTGGGTGTCCAATATATATACATGTTCCAAAAGGAAAGAGAAGTTAGAACCCTCTAGGATGAAAGGTATTTTTTCTAGGTATAGTGAAGCATCTAAAGCATAAAGGATTTTCATACTTGGTTATAAAAATATTGAACTTAGTAGGGATGTAATTTTTTAATAATATTTAGCATTCAAAAGATCTCTAAGTTCTAAAGAACCCTCTCCCTTACCTAGTTCTGAAGAAAATACTTAATTTGAGTCTCAGAGGGAGAACATTGAAGAAATTGAAGATAAAATTCAAAATCTCAATAAGAACAAGACTTCGTTGCACCATCCAAAATAGACAAAGAAAGCAAAAGACCCAAAAGATTTTCTAGTTATGTAGCAAACATAAATGATTTATCTAAATTAGAACCAACCAATATTTTAGATGCTATTAAACATACAACTTGGAAGATTTCTATGACTGAAGAATACTGATCCATTATGAAGAATGATGTTTGGGAAATTGTTCCAAGACTTGAAGGAAAATCTGTTGTTTATTCCAAGTGGATATTTAAAATAAAGCATGCTAATGATCGTAGCATTGAAAAATATAAAGCCAAATTCATAGCTAGGGGATTCTCTTAGAAAGAAAGGATTGATTATGAAGAAACCTTTGTTAGGAATAAGGTGTCTTAACCTTAGATGATTCCTATTCTTATTATTTTATGTAAATGTATTTTTTGCAAATAATATAGTTAAGTGTGAGTGTACATGTCTAATTAGTATGTTGATGTGTCACTCCACTTGCATGCATCAGCATCTTGAATTGTGTGTAAGGAGATCATGACTGAAATGGTTATGATAGATTCCTATGATGTGTAAGAGCTATCTTTGGAAGATATGATGATGGGTGAAGATGTGAAGACGTGGCAATTGATCATTGAGTACTATACACTTGAGTTTCCCTAAAATGCCCTAAAATGGAAAGTGCATGATATAAGTGACTTTAGGGTTGCAGATAAGAGAGTGAAAGTGTATTTTTGGTAGTGTTTTATTGCGATTGGATTTGTCTTCTATGTCCTAAAAGAACTTGCATTGCAAGTGTGTTTTAACCTTTGTGTTGAAGATAATACATTATGCAGGTTTTGGAGGGGTGGGGTTGTTTTACCAAATTATTTTTCCCCACTGGTATATCTTTGTGTTTGTGTTTTATTTCTCTATCTATTTTTTGTATTCATGGTTGACTATAATATTGTTGTTTACATAATATCAAATCTTAAATTGTAAGGATTTAAATAGAATTTGCAAAAGGATTAGTGTAGGAAGCTATTTCTACACCTGAGTTTCCTTACAAGTGGTATCAAAATTTGATCAACTTTTGTAACTAGTTGTTGGGTAGGGTTTTTTGAGATAATCTCAAGTTGAGTGGGAGTTTTGTGTAGAGAATTCTAAATCTTATTTGTAGATTGAGATGGTTAATTCATCATATGGAAAAATAGAGGTGGAGAAATTTAATGATAGTAATTTTGAATTGTTGAAACTCAAGATGGAAGACTTGCTTGAAGATTGTGATCTATGGGAGGTAGCTTCACTTGATGTGAGACCCACAACAATATCTCAAGTAGATTGGGATCTCAAGGATCAAAAAGCTAAGGGTCTCATTAGACTCTATCTAGCTGATTTAGTTCTCCTAAATGTTCTTGGTGAGAAGACTACAAATAGTTTGTGGACAAAACTTGGGTCTATGTATCAGGCCAAATCTCTAGTGAACAAGTTGTTCTTGAGGAAGAAGTTGTATTCTCTAAGAATGGAGCAAGGAGGATCTATTATAGATCATCTAAATGCTTTTAATTTACTAATTGCATAGTTAACATCATCTGGTATCAAGATAGAGGAGGAGGATCAATGTATGACCCTATTATGTTCCTTGTTAGATTCATGGGACCATCTTGTAATGGCTCTTGGAAGTACTTTAGTCACTTTCAAAATGGATGGTGTGGTGTCTTCACTATTATCTAAGGAGATGTAGAGAAAGTCTTCAAATTTGGCTAAGGAAGCTCTTGTTGTTCATAGTAGATCCAATGACAAAGGGATGCAAAATGATAATAAGTCTGGAAAGGGTAGATCCAAATCTTGTGGAAAATCAAAGACCCCTGGAAAGTCCAAGGAAAAATGTTAGAACTATGATAAGACTGGGAACTTTTGTAAAGACTGTAAAGAGCCAAAGAAGAAGAAGAAGGTCTTAGATTCAGGTCCATAAAAATCTCAAGAAGATGGTGATACTTTCATTATAGCCTTGGTAGCACATAAATCTGATGGTGTGTAATTGATAGAATTGGGTGCTTCTTTCCACATGACTTCTCATTGAAGTTGGTTCTCAAAGTATGAAGTTTTCAATGGTGGAAAGGTGTACTTTGGCGATGATTCTCACCTAAAGATAGTTGGACAAGGATAGGTCACTATCAGATTCCCTGATGGATGAGTAAAGGGGATCAACAGGATAATGCACATCCCTGGTTTGACACAAAACCTATTATCTATAAGTATGTTGAATGATGTAGGTGTGCAAGTTTTTTTTTTGTAAAGATGGATGTAATATGATGAGAGGAGCTATGGTTCTTACTAAGGGTAAGAGGAGAGGTACTCTATTTCAGCTTGATGCATGCATTTCTAAGTGTAATAGTTCTTTTGTTTCAAAGAAGAGAGGAGCTATCACTTCATCCCCACCATCTAAACGAGTAGTAAAATGGGTTGTGGTTATTGGTTTTGATGGTAGTGCAACATGTGTACCTAAGGGTGAAAATGCATTGGAAGGAAAGCTTCCTACAAAAAAGATAATGTTGTGGCATATGGGATTTGGCTCAATTGGTGAGAAGGGTCTCAGAACCCTAAAAAACAAGAACCTCATTAAGGGGTTAAATGATTGTAATCTCAAGTTTGACTTTTGCAAACATTGTGCCTACGGTAAAAAAAATTGTGTTCAATTTTACTCTAGTTCTCACAAATCTTCTAATGTTTTGGATCTTATTTATTTTAATGTATTTGGTCCTATAAAAGTTCCTTCAATCTCCAAGTCTATATTTTTTGTATCTTTCATAGATGATTATAGTAGAAGGACATTGATTTATTTCTTGAAAAGTAAGACACAAGTCTTTAGTCAGTTCAAGGAATTTAAAGCTCTTGTAGAGAATTAGACTAGTAAGAAGATTAAGTGTGTGAGAATTGACAATGGTGGTGAGTTTTTCTTAGAAAATTTTGAACAATTCTATAAAGAATGAGGTATCAAGAGGCATAAGACAACTCCTTATACCACACAACAAAATGGAGTTGCAGAAAAAATTAATAGGACACTAATGGAGAAGGCTAGGAGTATGCTTAGTGGAGCTAGTCTTGAATAAAGGATTTGGGTTGAAGCTATGGCCATTGCTTCCTATCTAGTTAATAGATCTCCTACATTGGCTCTTGTTGGTAACACACCCATGGAGGTGTGGTTTGGTAAGAAGTCTTCAATTAGACATCTTTGTATTTTTGGTTGTGAAGCTTATGCACATGTTCTGAAGGAGAAAAGATCTAAGTTGGAAAACAAATTTGTCAAATGTATTTTCATCGGATATGGTGTTGGTGTTAAAGGATACAAGCTTTGGGACCCTGTGATTAGTAAAGTCTTGTATAGAAAAAATGTTATTTTTAGAGAGCTAACATCTTCTCCTATTGTGCTAGAACCAGATGAAAAAGAAAAGAAGGAAGCTATTGTTCAGTTGCCTCCTACCCCTAAGAAGATTGAACAAAAACACCATGTTGGGTCTAATGATGAGGAGATCTCTAGTAGCTTTGATAATTTAGAAGAAGAGGAATAACAACCTCAACCTCAACCCTTGAGGATATCCATGAGGGTAAGAAAGCAACCAAAAAGGTTTGGTTATTCTATGTTAGATTCCAGTTGTGCTTTTTCTTTGATTACTAACAATGATGAGCCTAGTATGAAAGGGGCTTTGGATATGGAAGATGTAAGTTCCTAGATTGAGGCCGTGGATGATGAGATGGATTCATTGGATAAAAACAAAATTTGGGACCTTGTACCTTTTCCTAAAGGAAAGAATCCTGTTGGTAGCAAATGGGTGTTCAAGAAGAAATTTTGTGCAAATGGCAATGTTGAAAGGTACAAAGCTAGATTGGTTACAAAAGGATACTCATAGGTGGAGGGAATAGATTATGGTGAAATATTCTCTCATGTTGCAAACTTAAAATCTATTAGATTTCTTTTATCTCTTGGTGCATCATATGATTTAGAGATAGAACAGATGGATCTGAAGACAACTTTCCTTCATGGCAATTTGGAGGAGGAGATTTATATGTCACAACCTAAGTAGTACATTGTTAAACGTAAAGAATCTTTGGTTTGAAAATTAAAAAATTCTTTGTATGGTTTGAAACAATCTCCGAGGTTATGATACCTTAAGTTTGATGCCTTTGTGTTGTCAATTGGAATTGTAAGATTGAAATCAAATCATTGTGTTTATTTTAGAGTTGAAAATGGTTGCCTTCTTATTCTTGCATTATATGTTGATGATATGTTATTTTTTGGGAAGGGTAAGGGTATGATTTTTGATTTTAAATCTCAATTGTTAGCACAATTTGAGTTTAAATATCTTGGGGCAGAAAGGTACATCTTGGGTATGGAAATTAGTAGAGATAGGTCTAATAGAAAACTTTGGTTGAAGCAAAGTAAGTATGTGAAGTCTATGTTGGACAGGTTCAACATGGCATATTGTAGACCATTGTGTGTTCCTATTTCTATGGGATCAAAGTTATCTATAGATGATTATCCAAAATCTCCTAGTAAGGTGGAGGACATGAGTAGAGTACCTTATGCTAATGCAGTTGGCAATCTTATGTATGCAATGGTTTGTACTAGACCAGACATTGCCCAAGCAATGGGAGTTTTGAGCCATTTTATGGAAAATCTTGGATGGGTACATTGGGATGTAGTTAAGTGATATTCAGATATTTGAGGGGTACATCAAATTACTCCATTTTTTTATCATGGTAACTCTTTTGGAGCTCTGCATTTAGTTTGGATTCATGGGTTTGTGGATTTAGATTGGGCAGTTGATATTGATAGCAGGAGATCCACTCGTGCTTATGTGTTCACTATGTTTGGTGGTACCATCAGTTGGATGACTAAGCGACAACCTATGGTTGCTTTGTCCATTAGAGAAGTTGAGTACATGGTTGCTACTCATGCTTGTAAGGAATTCATTTATCCTAGGAGATTGTGTTCTAATATTGGTGTTGATGTAGGATAGATTACTATTTAGTGCGATAGTCAGAGTGTTATTTTCCTTGCAAAGAATCAAACTTTCCATGCCAGAATGAAGCACATTGATGTGTAGTTTCACATTGTGAGAGATATGGTAGAAGATGGAAAGTTAAATTTGGGAAGGTAGATACTATAAAGAATGTTGTAGATGCATTGACAAAACTAGTGGGCACAGAGAAGTTTAGATAGTATTCAAAGTCAATGGGCCTTTTGACCTATAGTGGTTAGTTCCTATTATGTTCTTGTTGCTCTACAAGGTGTTAGACAAGTGGGAGAATGTTAGGAATAATGTGTCTCAACTATGGATAGTTCCTATTCTTATTATTTGTTCTATAAATGTATTTTTTCAAATAATATAATCAAGTGTGAGTGTACATGTCTAGTTGGCATGTTGATTTGTCACTCTACTTTCATGTGTTGAAATCTTGAATTTTGTATAAGGAGATCATGACTGAAATAGTTATGAAGGATTTTGATGATGCATAAGAGCTATCTTTGGAAGATATGATGATGGGTGAAGATGTGAAGACATGTGGCAATTGATCATTGAGTACTATACACTTGAGTCTCCATCTAGCATGCGGGGTATGGGGCATTGCCCCAAAAATGAATTTTGGGTTCCTACTTTTCTGGAGAATGGTAAAACCCTAATACAATTGTTCTTTGGAAGTTTCCCTAAAATGGAAAGCCCATGATATAAGTGACTTTAGGGTTGCAGATAAGAGAGTGAAAGTGTATTGTTGGTAGTGTTTGATTGCAATTAGATTTTTCTTCAATGTCCTAAAAGAACTTGCATTGCAAGTGTGTTGTAACCTTTGTGTGTAAGATAATATATTGTGCAGGTTTTGGAGGGGTAGGGTTGTTTTATCAAAAGGTTTTTCCCCACCAACATATCTTTGTGTTTGTGTTTTCTTTCTCTATCTATTTTTTTTATTCATGGTTGACTGCAATATGGTTGTTTACATAATATTGAATCTAAAATTGTAAGGATTTAAATAGAATTTGGAAAATACTTTCCTTAAGGGATTAGTGTAGGAAGCTATCACTGGTAAATTTGGACCCAATTTTCAACCAATTTTGGTTGAATTTCAACCAAGGTTTGTCACTATTTTTCACATCAAAATTTTGACCAAATTGTAGGTTGGTAAAAATTTTGATGAATAAATTGTGGGTTGGTCAAAATTTTGATGAATGTATTCATCAAAATTTTGACATTCATCAAAATTTTGACCAACCTACAATTTGGTCAAAATTTCAACAAGAAAAATAGCAACAAACCTTGGTTGAAAATTGGGTCCAAATGTACTAATGTGTTTTCGCACCTAATTTTCCTTACAACCTTTGCTCCTATTGCCAGATACACCTCTGTAAGAGTAGTCCTAGCTATTATAGAATCAAAAGGATGGAAAGTACATCAGATGGATGTAAAAATAACATTTTTGATTGGAGAGATTACAAAAGAGGTATATTTGGAGCAACCTAAAGGATTTGAATCTCATAACCCTAATTATTTTTTGCAGGCTGAAGAAATCTCTCTATGGGCTTAAATAGGCTCCAAGATCATGGTATGAAAGAATTGATAAGTACCTCATTAGCTTAGGATTCTCCAAGAATGAAATTAATCCAAATCTATATTATAAAAGGGATAAAGATGATATGGTAATTTTGATACTATATGTTGATGATTTACTAATAATAGATTATGATCATCTCATAGGTCAATGCAAGAAAGATCTAATCAAAGAATTTGAGATGAAAGATTTAGACTCCTTCATTACTTCCTAGAACTAGAAGTATGGTAGAATTTTGACAGCATCATAATCAATCAAGGAAAGTATACATTAGAAATCTTGAAAAGATTTGGAATGTGGAATTATAGGCCTATGTCTTCTCCCATGGAGATTAATTTACATAAACTTAAGGAACCAGTAGTAGAATCACCTTCCATAGATTCTACTCTTTACAGGTAGATGATTGGGTCCCTTATGTACTTGGTAAATACAAGACCTGATATTTGCTATGTTATTAATGCATTAAGTCAGTTTATGTGTAAGCAAGAGGAGATTCACCTAGTTACATTCAAACACATTGTGAGATACTTACAAGGCACTCTTAATCTTGGGCTCAAGTATGAGAAGGTTGAATTAGATCTACATGAATACACAAACTCATATTGGGCTAGAAGTGTTAGTGGCAGGAAAAGCACCTTAGGATGTTGTATCAATTTATGCTCGGTGATGTTATCATGAATATGCAGAAAGCGGTCTTCAGTAGCACAAAGTTCCATAGATGTCAAATACATTGCAACTAGGATGGCCTGTTAGGAAGTAGTTTGGCTTAAAAATTTACTTGTGGGATTATTGGGTCAGGCCATGAATCCTACAATTATTCATTGTGATAATTAGAGTTCAATCAAGCTTTTTGTGAATCCAAATTTTCATAACAGGTCTAAACATATCAAAACTCCTTACCATTATGTAAGAGATATGGTATACATGAATACTATGAAATTAGGATACATTTTCACTATAGATTAGATAACAGATATTCTAACCAAACCTCTCTCTTGAGTGAAGATAGACCACTTTAGGAAAAGACTTGGTATGGTTGAATTGTAATTCATATGTATTCTTTAAATTATTAACAAAATGATTTTATTGCTAGGCTATTAACTGTTATGGGCTCCACCATTTTTATTCATTATTTTAGAGGTGACGATCTCTAAGATAATGGACACTTGTATGAAAGACATTACAAGAGATGACAATCTCTTAGATAATGTGTTGAATAGTAGAGAACTACTATCAGATCTAGATGGGTTCAATATCGTTTGTGATATAGACATTTCTATCCCTATAAATCACAACTTTGGATAAAGGAAGAATTAATTCTTCAAACTTTATCCTGTGTTCTAGTAGATCTTAACTCAAGATCATGTTGTAATATAGGATTGTCAGTGCCTATGAGTCACAACCTAGATAAATAAAGAATTTAATCATTTTTGAGAGTTTATACTATATATTGTATTCTTTGTAATACTATTATCACTAGTATCAATGATAAGTCATAGTAATATGACATAAGTATCATGTGTCTGATGATACCACATGCTAAGAAGATTTAGATAGATATAGGGTATCAATATATCTTATTCATCTTAATTGATGTTGCTAGATATGTTATCTTTTAGTAGGATTGTCAAGAAAGAGGGAGTGTTAAATCTATAACTCTGATCACATACTGATCTAACTATGTAGATCACATAGACCTTACAATTATTGATATACCTTATGAAATGCCTAAGATTTATATTTCTCTTTCTAGGCATGGTTGTTGTCCCTTCTTGAAATGATTGTGTTACCCTTAACTAGTTTTAGTTAAGTCTATTTACATCATCTTTACCTTGATTGGGCGGTGATCATGAAGAAGCATTTTGGGCTGACCTAGATAGGGTCATGTCCATTCAAGGGACATGCCCTTTTAGTATGGTATTTAGGTAGGGTGTGATTGTAGCTTAAGGACACACAAAGAACATCAAGTGTGCTCCTTTAAGCAAGTCTACCCTATTTGATCACTTCTAGAAATAAAAGATTTCAGAATAATAATTTCATTATTGACATCTCTTATAAAGTATAAATAAAGATAACCTTTATCAAGCATTGGAGAGGGTATTATTTTAGTTTGATCTCACATAATTTGTAGAAACTTTACAAAATTGATCCTATAAATTAGGGTTTCCAAGGTAATTGACCAATTTTGCAAGAAACAAGTTTAACACTCCTTAAAATCTTCCACCAATGATCCACCCTACATTTGGTGTTCCTACACACCTTATCCTTACATAATCCATTCTTTTATTGAATCCTTTCATGCATTCAATCACTCATATCACCTTTGCCACATATTGTGATCCTTAGTCATGCATCTCTTGCTCACCTAAGGCATCACCACAAAAATGCTTCTTTATATTTCTAGGACCCTTTCTTCACTATAGAGTCTATACAAGGAGTCACCTCCCCATTCCTAAGAGTTTTTATAGATCCTATAGTGGGAGGGGGAGTTATGACTCCATCTTGCTCTAATACTGGATTTAGAACAATAGACAATCAAGAACCAAATTAATTTATATAAGCAACTAAAACTTCACAAGGAAAAAAACTAGCACTATAAAGAATCACAAATCAAACTCCTCTAACACTTCAAGTAACAATAGTTCCAAATCTAATCCATTAAATTGCCAAAATCCTCAAAAGCATAAAACTATAACTAAATTTATTCCGTACACACATAATTTTCTCAACCTTCCAACCCTATCAAAAGGCCAAGGGTGGACTTATAAACACATCCCCACTCCTATCCTAATTGTTTCAGACCATTATTTACTCCTAATTATAAAGTTTCTCAAATGCAACAAAAAGTTGTCAATGTTGTCAATGACAACATTAACAATTTTTGAGCAATTTTTACATTTTTGAGTGTTTCACACTAAAAATTTTGTCCAAAGCTTGCCAAACCTTTCCAAAAGAATTGAATGAATGAAAAACATGTAAGACAGTCATAAAAACACTTATTTGACCAATCTACCCTACTAAATACAAAGATTTTCAATTTTATCTCATTGAGCAACTATGAGCAACTTAGACCTCGAGAGGTTTTCTCACCTTAACCTACCTCACCCTAGGACTAGATTAGTCCTATTATTCATGTAGTGGTGTGGCTAGTGATCTTCCTCACAATAGGTGTATAATAATCATGCACAAGGGTATACTTAGGAATAGTATATTCAATCTAAGGACTATTTTCCCCACCATGAGGTGGATTTAATTTTTCAACCTAGGGATGTATACTTGAAATGGTCGACACAATATGTGCACTAGGTTCCTTAATGAGTCATTATGCTTATGCTATAGGAAAATACAATGCAAGGAAAGAACCTACACTAGTGCTATAGGAAACTAACACACTTAACTCTTCATTAAAATGAATGCTGGAAAAACAATTGAATACTAACTTATATTCCAACTCAATTCATCTACTATAACTTTTCTTACAAATGTTGCAGGAACACTCACAAAGTATGATGCTATAGGAAGGAACTTATAACTTCTACCTGCAATACTAGAAATACTAAAAATAAATCTATACTACTCTAATCTAATCCACCTTCCAAGTGGGCCCCCTTGGTTAGCTTCTACTAATCTACTAACATAGAGTGTTAACCAAGAGCTATTTCATTATGTTCCAAAAATTCCTTACATGACATAAAGCTATAAAAATAACTCATTGCAAGAGTCAACAGTTTCTTTCCATAAACTTCCTTCTAACTTTTTAACACCATTGATCTGATCCCTATAAATAGAGGATTGACAAAAATAGGAAAGCAAACAAACAAACTACAAATCTGTCAGAGAGAAAGAAGCAAATAGTTCACAGTATGAATAATAAAGTCTAGGCAATTGATTTGACACAATAGTAAATGTAGAGAAAATATAGCAATTCTTCATAGCTCCTCCTTGGTAGCAGTCGTGTCTCTTGGTAACGTATGACTTCTTCCACTCCACCATGGCTGAACCTTAATGTTTTCTCCTTGAATGTCACCGAACATCTTCAACATTCTCCCTTAAATGCTTCTGAGCATCTTCAGCTTCCTTTACTAACAAGTTAGTTATTATTTAGAGATATTTTTAAATAAGAAAAATCAAATTAAATCCAAATATTAGAACACACATTCTGATGGTTATATGAAATACTACATTATATATATTATATTGGCAAAATATGACATACTATCTACCCATGGGTTAATGGTTCTATTCAAGATTTTAGTCATCAGTTCAGGTAAACATAAGCTCACAAATGTCTTGGTGGTATTAAAATAGAGTATTAAAATTATCATAAAATAGAGGAAATAATTAGCCTCATCATTTCCCCCTTTGTAAATTGATGCTTGTCCTCAAGCATTGCATTTCTTGGTCAGTGATCTGAATTCTCCAACATCAGTCATTCCTCTCTTGCTACTTTTGAAGGTGTAGTAGAATCCTCATATTCTCTCCCAAACTTCCCTTCTATTTTCCTCCTACAGCCTGTCAAGTTTTTCATCATTAATATCATATAGGGGCCACATGAGCATTGGAGGTTACATGGTGAGTAGGTACCATAGTTCTGGCCTAGTCTATTTCGCCAACTGTATATACTTTGGAACTCAGTGAAGGGTGACCTTTAAATTGATACAACTTTGTGGCTCTGATCTTTTGAGTGCCTTAGGTAATCTAGACCACCTAATTTTAGCACCAACCATGGCTCTCTGAAAAGTAAAATAAGGACCTTGGTTCTAACAGTGAAGATTTTTTCCCTTACTCCCTTGTTCTTATCCCCATAAGTCAATCTAAACCAATCCCTGAGAATTTATTCTAGCTTACTACTCTTAGTTCTCTATAATAGGGGCTTTGGTCTTTCCTCATCTCTATAATTATGCAATTGTCTATCATAATTAGCTTCATTATGAATCCAGGACATCAAAGCCCTCAGATGTATATCTCCTATATAGATTAAAGGATTCCATTGAGTTTCTGCTGGAATGATAAAATTGTGCACATATAACTCATAGAGAAAGTTCTACTGCCAAGATGGCAGAGTCTGGTATAAACCATAGAATTCTTGAAATGATTTGAATTCTACATTTATGTTCTTGAGGGTTAGCATAAGTTAGAATAAAATAAATTGTTCCTTTAAACACATAGCATAAATCTGAGGTGGTGGTCTGCAAGCAAGTGCTTGATCAGCTAATTTGAAGGCATGATGCATCCTTTATTTTTGGTTTGCCGATTGCTCTTTCAAATCTGTAATTTCCTCACCTTGGGACACTATGACTTTCTTAATCTTCTTGCTTTCCTCTTTCCATAGGGCTACAACAAGCATATGTTTTCCATACAACTAGAGAAGAGGTTTTTGCAAGATAATGGGACCACTGTCTTCTTCATAATTATTTTTCATTTTCCTCTATTCCCTCCATGATTTTTCTAAGAAATTTGTAAGCCATGTGAGCTTGTAGGGAACTAGGCCAGTGTCTTTACAATTTGGAGCACCTTGTTCACCTGTTGAGGAATCATATTGATTTTTATTAACTTCAAGTACCCTAAATTCCTCATTAGGGTTTTTAGGAATGTTTGAAGTTTCAGGGTGAGGAGGAGATTCATCCAGAACAATTTGTACTAGGGATTTTGTAGTGTATGGTTTGGATGAAGTAAACTGAGCTTCTACTAACACTTTAGAAGCTTGTCCCCTCATTCTAGGACTTCTTCTTACGAGGGTCTCCTTAGGTATCATAGTCTTCTTCCTACTACTTCCTTCCAGTGTCTCTGCTATAGGAGTTACTATTGTAGGACCTATCTTAGTTTTCTTTTGCTTTGCAACTGCAAGGTTTGGTTTTTCTATTACTGGAGCCAAGGTCTCTTCTTGCAATTTTTCTTTTCTCTTTGCTCGGGTAGAGTTAGGTATTTTAGTCTCTTGAACATGTCAAGGCACATTTTCTTGCACATTTTCAGCTTCAGCACCTTGAGTGCTTTTCTTAGTAGGTTCATCAATGGTAGCTACATTTTCTTCACTGGGCTATTATTAAGTACAACCTAGTGTTGTAGGGTTTTGGCATGGAAAATTTTTGCCCATGTCATGGGAAAGGCATCCCTAAGTGATATCTCTATAAGTAATTTGATTAGGGCATGATGGGTGACAAAGTTGTCCTTCCCTTTTTTGGGTTTCTTCAACACTAATGCATAACATATTATACAAGAAATTGGCAATATTTACTAGATAATTGTGCCTTATGTAACTGAGCAATTCAAAATGATGTGCATGCAAATATGAAAATCTTCCCTCATAGGTGAGGTACCTGATAATGTGCATAACTAGCTCATTGTATGGCAACAGAAGAGATATCCTTTTGCAAACCTACTTTGTTATATCTAGTTGATGATTAGTTGGTGTGATAAACTGAGCCCTAACTGATTTTGCATCATGCATATGAGGGTAATGTTCTCCTACTATTGGTAACCCAGTTACTTCTACTATTCACTCTTCTGTAGCAACATCTGTCAATCCCCATATAGTAGCTTCTCCCTCATTAAATGTTATGGTGAATTATGTGGCTACTTCTTCATCAAATGCTATTATACTTAGGAAATACCCTAACTAGCCACAAGCATTAAACCTTCTTACTACCTCTATGTTTGAGAGTAAAATAGTATGGTTCACTGGTTCTCGTCACTACAATTGTCCATCCATTCTTGCTTGACAATTTCACTCTCTACTTTTCTTGCACTATTTTCCTCTTCCCTCCTATGAATTTAGGGTTTCTTTTTTTTTTTACAGACCCATTTTCATGTTTCACACTCTTTTCTGCTAATTAATGTCATAACAAGTCATTATGAGCAATAATAATATAGTTTAATGAGAGTAGATCATAGATATGTGAAAATTGTCCAAGAATTGAATTTGGATCACTTGAAAATTAAATTTAGGTCACATCATAGCCTGACAGTAAGGAATCATTTAGTAATAAGGATATGATGCCTAGACACTTGTGTACTTATAGCAATTGAGTTTTAATCAATAAAGGGAGTGCAAAGATTTCAAAAATATTAATGAATAAATAGGAATGTCATTGGATTTTAGTATCCTTCTCTGCCCCCTACGAAACATGGATAAGTGTCCACACTTATCATACTTAACATGGGGTATGGAACTGTCATAACATCGCAATAATATAAATAATGCAGTACTAGATATAAGCAACAAAATCTATGTACTATAAATGAATAAATATTTGAAAAGCTTATAGTTGTTAATTGATTCTTGTAGTAGTAAAATGTGGCATAAAATGCATTAGCATTGACAACATACGTCAGCAAATTGGTGGTGTTTATTGAAAGCATTGTAAAATGATGACATGGAAGGTGGGTGGGTGGTAGGTAAAGAAATGACATGAGTTGGAAAAGAAGAAATTAGAAAGTGAATGGAGAATTTTGAACTATATGTGGGCATAAAATTTTTATTATGGGCATGCATGAAGAAATTAGTGTTGAAGAGCTATAGGTAGGAAGTTAGCACCTTCTACTACAGCAAGTGTTACATGTTGTTCATTCGAAGTTGGGCATTGAAATTGCTATAGGAAGTCCTCTTTTGCATGGGGCCATTTATATAACTTGAGTTTATGGCCATTGACTAAGAATGTAAAAGGCACTAGATCAATGGTACTTATCTAGATGGCTCCATTTGTATATACATGGTTTATTTCATAGGGACCTAGCCATCGTGTCGACAACTTGCCTAGCATATCTTTAAATCTAGAATCATATAGCAATGCCTAGTCACCAATTTGAAATTGTTTATTCTTAATGTGAAAGTCATTCCATTGTTTCTTTTTCTTCTATATGATTTTAGTGTGTTCTAGAGCATCCTTGTGCATTTCATCCAAAGAATTAAGATGCAGAAGAAATTCTCTCTATGCTGTAGGAAGTTCAATGTTCAACTCCAATGTTGTTCTTAAAGTTTTATGTTCAAATTTAATGGGGAGCATTGCTATTTTCCCATACAATAACTCAAAATATGTGAACCCTGTAGTAGTCTTCCATGTTGTTTTGTAGGCCCAAACAACTTTTGGTAGTCTACTATTCCAATCCCTTCGGTGCAAATGAACTATTTTTGTTAAGATGACCTCTATCTCCTGATTTGTGACTTTTTCTTTTCCATTAGCTTGAGGGTGATAGGGCTTGATTTTTTGTTTTTGATATTATATTGTTTCATAAGTTTTGTGATCAAGTTAGAAGTCAATTGAGCACCTTGGTCAGTGACAAGTTCTTTGGGTACACCAAAGCAAGTAAAAATTTCCTCATATAGAAATTCTGCAACTTTGTGATCACAAGCATGCTTCATTGCTTTGACTTCAACCCATTTTGTCAAGTAATTAGTGGTCACAAGGATATATGATTTCCCATTGGATGGAGGATCAATTGGACCAATGAAGTCCATGCCCCATTTATCAAATGGTGTTAACATTAATTATGAATTGAGAGGCATTTCATCTGTTCTTGTTGGTCTACCCATCCTTTGACATTTATCACACTTCTGTGTATAGTTAGTTGCATCTTTGTGAAGCGTAGGCCAATAGTACCAAGTTGTTAAATTTTTCAATGTTGTTCTTTTTGATGCAAAGTGTCCTCCAAATGGTTCATTATGACATGCATGTAGAATGTCATATGTTTCATCTTCTCTCACACATCTCCTCATAACTTGATCAGGTCTAGTGTAAAATAAGATATTATCAATCCAAGAGAAATGGATACTTTTCTCTACAAGCAACTTCTTTTCATTGTAAGAGAAATGTGTTTGCATTTTATTAGGTACAATGTAGTTAGCAATGTCTACATACCATGGAGTTTGGATAGCAATATGAAATAAATGCTCATCTAGGAATGTATCATCTATCAAAGTAGTGTCATTCTCATCATGGTGGATTCTTGATAGATAATTAGCTACCACATTGGCTATCCCAAGTTTATCAATGATGGTGATATCAAATTCCTGAAACAATAGTAGCCATTTTGCTAACCTGCCTATAATAGTCAGTTTATTCATGAGGTATTTAATTGTTGCATGATCAATATGAACAAATATAGGATAGCCAGTTATGTAATGCCAAAAATTTTTCAGAGCATAAACTACTGCTAACAATTCTCTTTCAATCACTGTGTAGTTTAATTTTGGTCCATGAAGGCTCTTGCTAATATAGTAGATTGCATTTTCAAGATGTTGGGATTTTTGTCCTAGAACTGCACCTATTGCATAGTCAGAATCATTTGTATGTATGTGAAAAGGAAAATTCCAACCAGGACCCCTAAGTATTGGTGCAATGGTCAACAATAATTTAAGCTTTTGAAAGGAGTTGTCACATTCCTTTGTCCAAGTCAATTTAGCCTCTTTGGTAAGCAGGGTATAAAGAGGACTAGCTATCTAACTAAAATCCTTAATAAATCTTCTATAATAACAAGCATGTCCTAAAAAAGATCTAACTTCTTTCTAGTTTGTAGGATTGGGGAGTTTGAGAATTACCTCTACTTTTGAGGGGTCTACTTGGATTCTAGCTTCAGAGATAAAATGTCCCAATACTATTCCTTCCTGCATCATCAAAAAGCCTTTCTCACTTTTGAGAGATAGATTGTGCTCTTCACATTGGATGAGTACCTTCTCCAAGTTCTTCAAAGCTTCCTCAAATGTAACACCAAATGTAGTGAATTCATCCATCTATATCTCCATGTAGTCATGTGATATATTAGCGAAGATGTTGATTACAACTCTCTAGAAAGTAGCTGGTGTATTACATAAACCAAATGGTAATACAAAATAAGCATAAGTACCCCAAGGACATGTAAATGTAGTCTTCTCCTCATCTTCTGGAGCAATTCTTATTTTTTTGTAATCATTGTATCCATCTAAAAATGAAAAGTATTTCTTTCCAACCAAAGTATCCAAAGCCTTATCAATAAAAGGTAAAGGAAAGTGATCCTTCTTTATGACATTATTTAATTCTCTGTAGTCTACACAGATCCACCACTTCCCTCCTTTCTTAGGTACAATAACTAAGCATGATACCCATTTACTAACAGAGATTGGATAGATAAATTTAGCATCCAACAATTTCTACAACTCTATCTTAACTATTTCATGCAATATTGGGCTTATTCTCCTTTGAGGTTGTCGAAGTGGCAAGCTTTCTTCATTGATATATATCCTATGGGTGCAAAGTTTAGGACTCAATCCTACAATATCCTTATAATCCCAAGCAAAGGCTTTTTCATATTGATTGAGGAGCTTGGTTAATAGTTCCAATTTGAATATGGACAACTTATTGTTTACATGAAGATTATGACTAGGGGAAAGTTCCACAATAGTTGTTAATCCTACCATTGGCACTTCTGGCACTAGTTTTGTAGATACTTCTCTTGGTAATAGTTGATCAATTATTTTACAAGTTTTTGGGTAAACATAATCTTCATAGGTACATAGTTGTAAGATAGAACTTTCATCAATGTCTTTGGCCACTATACTCTCATTGGTGAGAATGCTTTGTACTATATCATCTTCTTGCTGCATTTTTAGAAAATATTGTTTATGCAACATCATGAGCTGAGCTACAAAATTTAGTTCTTCATCTTCATCTCCTAAATCTAGCCAAATAGGTTCTCCCAAATGTAGTTGGGGTTGGGTAGGTGGATATAGCTCTAGCTTCCTTGTGTTTTGACCATTTGAAATTGTCATATTGCCTAATCTACCACTAATTTTGGCATCAGTAGTGGCTAACCAGGGTCTTCCTAATATGATAGGATAGCCAAAAAGTTTAACTTTAGGTGATAGGATAAGAAAATTAGTAGGGTATTCCCATGAATCTAAAGTCACTATCACATCTTCTATGAGACCATCGAGAGTGATAGTTGAACTGTCTGCAAGTTGTAACACTGTGGGAGTTGTCCCTAATCCCTCCATGCATAACCTATGCATTGTATGTTTGCTCATTATATTGATTGTTGTGCCAAGATCAACCAAAGCATTTTTCATAGCTTATCCATTTATGATCAAGTTAACCACTAGACTACCAGGGTCTGAATACTTTGGTGTTACTACCTTCCCTAACATGATATCTGCTAGTTGCCCAACAACATGAACTATTTTAGGATCTTTCTACTTCCACCTTGGCTTCTTAAAACATGCTTCTTTAATAGCTTTTCCATAAAGAGGGACATTCTTGATAGCTTGAAATAGAGGAATTTGAACATGCATGTTTTCCAGCTGCTCAATAATGTCAAATGTCTCTTCCTTTTGGGGTATAGATTTCTCTTTATCTGCCTATGTGGAAAAGGAGGATTCACTATAGTATGGTCAATAGTCTTGCTAGATACGTTAGTTGGTAGGTTGATATCTAGAAGTATCACTTCTAGAAGGGGTTTTATAGGAGTATTTATAACTTCCATTATAATAGGGTGTTCTGGTGTAGACAAAGTTTTACCTAACCTTAAATGTATATCAGATACTTCTAAGGAATATGTAGGGGATTGTTGAGTATCTATAGTGTACATTTACTATTGTGGTTGCTTGTTGTTTGGATTTGGCTAAGGCTAAGAAGGCAATTGAGTTGGCTTAGGGTTAACATTAGTTATCACAGGAGGTGGCATTATTGCAAGAGGTAGAACTGGAGGTGATAATTATGGGTTACCAAGATTTTGGTTAGGCCAATGTAAAGGTCCCCTCCATTGATTATTAGGCTGCCAAATTCCCCGCAATGGTCGCCTATTGTTCTATTGGTTTTTCCATTGATTATTTGTTTGGTTTTGCCACTAGTGATTGTACTAGTTTGGCCACTAGTTATTATACTAGTTTGACCAAGAAGGTTGGGAGTATTGTGAGGGATTCTAATAGCTTTGGTTCTGCCATTGATTATTATAAGGATTTGAAAATTGTAGAGGATCTTGAGGTATACCTTGTCTCGAGACCCATGGTCAATGTTGAGCAATGAAGAAAACTTAATCATTGTCCCTATCTATCTTCATGTAATCAGTCAAAAAATGTTGGTTCTCCAGATTGGCTACCAATTTACATGTGCAGTATTGCTTCTATTTGTGGAAATGAGGATAGTACTCAGCCAATCGTGATTCAGCTTCTACATGCTTCTTCTTTGTAGTAATTGTGTCAAGATGTGTAACAACATCATTTATGGTGTCCTGGTTGAAATCTGATAGTGGGTTAGATATCTTGAGCTTTGAAATACCCTGATTGATTCCTTTAGTGATTATGGAATGAGGTCCTTAGCCTTTGTTCATAGTTGACCTTGAATAGTTTTCATAGATTTTCTTGAGGTCATGCCAAGAAGATTGATATACATCACCACCAGTCATCAAGTCTAGTGCTTCTAGACAATTATCATGTACACATCTCAAAAAGACTAGCTTTTGTGAATCCTTAGACAACGCATGCTGAAGGGTCCTATGTAGTTTATACAAGAAATGTGAAACATAGTCTTCCAATGTTTCTTCCTCCTTTTGCGATATCTCGAAGATGTCATCTCCTCTTGAACCAAATTCTTTGCATTTCATCCCAAGTTCATGGTGCATTGGCTCCTAAGCCCATGAACCATCATAGAGTTGATTCTTTTAGTGTTGCTAGAAACAACTTAAGCTTATGGGAATCAGTGTTGTAGTCAAAGCTATGACAAAGTATGTCAAACTCAAACAAGAAAGTATCAAGGTCTTCAATTGCAAGGCCATAGAACTTTGGAAGAGTAGCTGCGGGTATATTCTTGAGATTAGAATTATTTATGAGGCTTGGAAGAGGAAATGGAAAAGTAGGTTGTGTCATTACTAGATGTATTAGATTATGAGGTTGCTACTGAAAAGGAACATTGGGTGTTGGATTGTTAACAACTAGTGGATTTGGATCAATACTATCAAGGAAACTAGCCAAAATTTTAGCAAAAGTTTGAAGTCCACTTGTATCTATAAGTTCTACTCTTAAGGATGATTCTATATGAAAAATAGGGCTTGCATCCTCAAAAGGAAACTCAACTTCTTGTTCTTCAATTTCTTCATTCAAATTAGTAGACTCCCATGGAAGAAATTTTCCATATTCATCTCATCATCTTCCTCTTCGATGCATGCAATTGAATTCTTCACACTAGTGAAGAAATTTTTAGGACTTCAAATTCCTTAAAAAAAACTAAACTAAGAAATATGACTCAAAAATGCTCCTAGCTTGACACCATCCCTGGAAACAACACCAAAAATTATCCGCCTCACAATAGGTGTATAATAATCATGCCCAAGGTTGTACTTAGGAGTAGTATATTCAGTCTAAGGACTAATTTTCCCACCATTAGGTGTATTTAATTTGTCAACCTAGGGAGGTATACTTGAAATGGTCAACATGATATGTGCACTAGGTTTCTTAATGAGTCATTATGTTTATGCTGCAGGAAAGTAAAATGCAAGGAAAGAACCTACAATAGTGCTATAGGAAACTAACACACTTAACTCTTCACTAAAATTAATGTTGGAAATACAATTGAATACTGACTTATATTCTAGCTCAGTTCATCTACTATAACTATTCTTACAAATGTTGTAGAAACACTCACAAAGTATGATGCTACATGAAGGAACTTATAACTTCTACCTACAATACTAGAAATACTGAAAAAAAATCTGTACTACTCTAATCTAATCCACCTTCCAAGTGGGTTCCCTTGGTCAACTTCTACTAATCTACTAACACAAAGTGTAAACCAAGAGCTATTTCATTATATTCTAAAAAATCCTTACATGAGAATGATACATAAAGTTGTAAAAACAAATCACCGCAAGAGTCAATAGTTTATTTCCATAAACTTCCTCCTAACTTTTTAACACCATTGATCTAATCCCTAAAAATAGAGGATTAACATTTATTCAAAAACAAGAAAGCCAACTAACTAACTACAAATTTTTCAAAGAGAAAGAAAGAGACAATTCATGGTATGAGTAATAAAGTATGGGCAACTGATTTGACACAATAGTAAATGCAGAGAAAATATAGCAATTCTTCATAGCTCCTCCTTGGTAGTGACCATGTCTCTTGGTATCATTATGACTTCTTCCACTCCACCATGGCTGAACCTTAATGTTTTCTCCTTGAATTTCATCAGCTATCTTCAATGTTCTCCCTTAAATGCTTCCAACCATCTTCAGTGTCCTTTGCTAACAGGTTAGTTATGATGCAGAGATATTTGCAAATAAGCATAATCAAATTAAATCCAAATATTAAAACACACATTCTAATGGTTACATGAAATACTGCATTATATATATATATATATATATATATATATAATATTGGCAAAATATGACATACTATTTATCCATGGGTTAATGGTTCTATTCTAGATTTTAATCATTAGTTCAGGTAAACATAAGTTCAAAAATGTCTTGGTGGTATTAAAATAGAGTATTAAAATTATCATAAAATAGAGGCAATTATATATATATATATATATATATATATATATAATATTATATATATGGATTTATATATATATATATATATATATAATATTGGCAAAATATGACATACTATTTATCCATGGGTTAATGGTTCTATTCTAAATTTTAATCATTAGTTCAGGTAAACATAAGTTCAAAAATGTCTTGGTGGTATTAAAATAGAGGCAATTATTAGCCTCATCAGCTAGCACCACTACAATCCAAAATACCCTTGGAGCCCTAGGTATTTCACAAGCCTACCTAGGTGCCCTTGCACCATACTCCTCTACAAAAGAAAACTATATCACTCGTATGGACAATAGGTCTTAAGGGATGCCAACCTTGTTGAAATCAACCTCAACAACCAAATCTACTTCTAAACTAGGCTTACCCTTCCATTTGACAAGGTTCTCCATATACACTTGGTGTCTAGTTGCCTTCTTAACTCTGGAATCCAACACTTGTTCAACTTCCAACTTGCTTGAGGAAGGTACCACTGTAGGCTCCAGATTAGTACTAACCCCATGACTACTCTGAGGTAGTTTACCCTTGAATTCAACCAAATCCTTCACATTCAACATATGAGAGATGCCCAAATTTGATGGAAAATCAATTTTATAGACATTGACTCCATATTTGGTGGTGTAAGTCTTCCAAGGGGTGCTTGCACTACTCCTCAAGATAAATATCTTATCTCTTCTAAGAACCTAGTCCACCTAGGTCCTTTATTGGCTTAGTTAATTAACTAACACCAATCCAAAATCTTTTCCAAGAGTTTGATCCTTTGTGCTTACCCTCAGAAGACTAACACACTAGTTTAGTACTTTTATCCACACACACTTAGAGAGCTCTGAGTGCAACTTACTCGCAAACTTCATCCTTCATTGTAGGGTCATCCATCAACATGAGATCACTCCATTTTCTTCCATTTGTGTTCATTTGGAAAGATCTTTAGGCCTTTCCCTTAAGGATTTCAAGTTTTTGGCTATAAGAAGCCTAATTAGACCTAGTTCTAATTAGCCCTTAGAATTGACTAATTCCTCTTTCTTGCAGGAATTCTCCAAAAAAACTAGCAGAAAAATTCCAATTTTGATCACCCTTTTGGATTTTCTAAAGGATTCTATATCTCTTGAACCCCCAAGTTGTTTGTATAGGTGATTCCTATTATGTAGGTCAAATAGGACTAAAAGGCCTATTTCCTAGGACTAGACTAAAAACTTGTTTGGAAACTCATCTAAATGGATTGGTAAGACCTTAATCTCTAGGATATATCAAAATATAACTATCCCCTTCCTAGAACTATACTTTTTTTGTACAACACTTCCATTCCTTGCAATTAACTATTTGTTTCAGCATTGTTAAAACTCTAACCACGCATTCCTAGCTCACCTAGGGCTTGAGTTTAAAAATAGTTCCCCAAACTTACACAACTCTTAATTATAGATATATGTACAAAAATGACTCCCCTAACCTTTCCATCTACCCTTAAGTATTTCTCATGGCTAGATTTTATTGGGAGCCATATCTTTACAAACTGGTCAGCAAAGATCCAATGAACAAGCTAAATTCAAAACAATTTACAAAGACAACTAAACTAACTCTACACTCAAAGTAAAAATAATTAAAAACACTTGAAACTAATCCTATTACATGAATCAAATTCAATCTTTACTCCTTGAATCCATATAGCATCATACAAAATGAAAATGGTCGATCTACACACTAATCACAGTCACAGTTACTATTGTTTTCACAAAAACTTCTTACAATCCAACCTCCCATCTTGAGATTGAGGCTTCAATAAGTAGTAGATGCCTTTCCCCTATTTTTTATGCCATATTAGTGTATTATCTACTCCTCATACTTAGGGGATCCAAGGTAACCGAGTTGCATGCAACATTTGAAATAAATTGTAAAAGTTGCATGACAACTTTTTTTACAACATTTGACATCTTTGCATTTATGCAATGGTCCTTGTTTCTAGGACCTCTACCTGCTCTAGGTCAATAAATAAACCACATAAATGACCTTAAAGAATTTTTTCCACCTATTCTATGTGTTGGGACACATTTAAATACTCCAACTCACTATTTCCTCTACACACTAAGTAATTAAAATAACAACTAACAATCGTTATTTGTGTGACCTTAGTCCTAGTGACTAACTCACCTAGCCAACAATGAAAATGACCTTGACCTTGATAATGCCATCGATTGAGCATTTGAACAAGCTGAGGAAACTTTTTGCTTGCAGAAAATGGTAGAAGTGATTTATCAGGTGTATTGCAATGGGGATATACTGTTCTTAATTCTTCTGCTGAGAGAGGGCCACCATGGATGAATGTAAGTGAACCAAGAGGGTAGATTATAGATGGTGGAATAGCTTGGATAGGTGGTAAGATGGAAGCATGGAGCGGGGGAGATGGACGGATAGGATCTTGATGTAGCTGGTGGGATGACAAGATATCTTGTAGTGGAGGAGATATGGCTCAAGGTTTTGGAGATGGAGGAGATGGTGACTGCACTATGGATGGAAGACATGGTACGATGATATCTTCATTTATGCTTTGGGGGATGTCAACATGCTTTTGGGTAGGATCTTGATAGGATTGGTTTGGAGTGGATGGTGTGATAGGAGGTGAAGGGATGGATTCTTCAAAGGCAGCGGATGGATAGATGGGAGATTCAGTAGTGGAGATGGGTGAGTAGAAGATGGATGCATAAGGATCATTACGAGAGATTTGGGAAATTCTTGGAGGCGATGTGGATAGGATTTGGAGGGATTTGATAGGTGGTGGGATTTTGATGCTTGCGGGAAGTGGAAGGATTTTAAGAAATTTGATGGATGGTATGGGGATGATAGCTATGGGAGATGGAGGTGATATTATAGATGGGGAAGCTTCATCACTGACTACTTCACATGGTTGGATTAGATGACATGGCTTATCAACTGTTGGAGGCAACTTTTCTTGTATTTCCTCTAGCAGATTCCTTGGAGACTCGTGTGTCGAAGGTGGAGGTGGATTGACAGGAATAGCTAGTGTGATGGGGCTGGAAGATTGGAAGCTTGGTTGATGGGGTGATGGAGGGGAAGTTGGAATATCAGATGGCATGACTAGATAGTTTGGAATAACTCTTGGATTTTGGGGGATGCTTGGGGGAATGTTTCTAAGGCTTTCAATATACCCGTCATAGTCAACAAGATTTTCATCATCATTGGAATAGGAGGTGGCAGGAGCAAGGACAATGCGACCAAACAAATCATTATAGGATTGGTACTTCATGATTTGATGGTGAGTTTGATGGGGATGGAGTCTTGCATATGGATGAACACGAAAGCTCGTGGTTGGATTTGGATTAAGCACAGATTTTGGATTGGCTGATGAAAGATTTCCTAGGGAGAGTCAAAGCTGCATGACAGACCTAAGGAGGATTGGCTGGAGATTTTTGGCTTTCCTGTGGATGGAAGACTTCAAGGGCATGTTGTCAAAAGATGAGAGTTTTACTTTCCTATGCGCTGGATTGGTGAAAATTGTGTCAACTTAAGGATAGACTAATGATCCTATGGGCATGACACGAGATTGACCACTTGTGGATCCCAACCTTTAGCTCAAGGTGATGAGGAATAACAAGTGACAAAGCTAGATTACCCTAGACAAAGCTCTGTCAAAGGGATAACCTTGGTGAGGCTAGTGGATTGGTCGGATTGATTAGATAGAAAATTCTAGCAGAATGACAACAACTCTCTAAAGGCTTGGGTGTGATTTTGGATTGGGTTGCTAGCTGGCTGGGGGGATGATTTGGAGAGACTTTAGATTTGGGATTGTTCTAAAGCAAGGAACTAGATAGATTTGGTTGCAATGGGGGAGCTTGGATCATTTTCTGATGAGGCAGTGACTACGCTAAGTATGCCTTGAGCTGGGAGATTTCTGCTTTTCTAGGATTTTGACCAAAGTTGGCAAACATTCATTCAAAAGCTATGAACAAACAAGCAGACAAAATTTTGGAGCAAGCACGTCAAACACACCAACATCCTAGGAAGCTTTCTACAAGGACCAAATTTAGTTTAGCTAGGGAGTCCTCGATATACGCAAGGTACGTGAGGCCCAAATCCGTAGATGAAACCAAAAAGATGTCACACAGCTGAGAGGAGCGGTAACCCACTTCTCCTCTTTCACTTTTCAAGGGTATAAAGTTCCTTGAGGCTTAGCCCGAGTGACAAAATTTTGATCCCAAGAGAGGTGTCTTTGGATTCACCTCCCGATCTTTATACTCCGCCGGAATGCTGGAGTTGAGGTCGTCCCAAGGGTTGATGAAATCCCCAAGCAGGCCTCCTAAAAAGAGAAACAAATTTTTGGATCCTAATCTTATGCACCTAAGATAGCCTCGAAAGACGACAAGGGGAGAGAAGACTTGGATGACCTTGGGCTAAAAAACATGCTTGTTCCTTTTCCAACTGACTCTTATGTGTGTTGATCTAGACTTTGCAAGCACTCATGTTTAAGAGACAATGTTCAATTCCAACTTTGAAATGTGCTAACAAAGCAAAATCGATCAAAGAATGTATACAAGAAGAAGAGTTAGGGTCAACAAAAAAGTAAACCTGCGCACCCGGAGGCCCTCCACGTCAAGTATCGATTAATTTCCTTTAAAGCATTCAAGAGTTGGTGTGATTTTTTTTTAAGCCCAAAACAAAGATGTGTGAAACTCAATTGTCAAGCGCGTGCTCGGAGGCCCTCCACGTCAAGATTTGTCTAATTTTTATGCCCAAATGAAGTGTGAGCGAGATTAATGCGTATTCAAGGAATTTTCTAACTTTAAAAAACTACTAAAAACCCAAGTGAGTGGAGTTTGATTTGCGTGGAGCACTTAACACCCTCTTAGGTGGACCCATCCCCATAGATGGCACTGAGATTGCAACCAATGGTTAAATTGATGGGTGATTAAAGAGGGTGAGTCCAACGACTCACTCAAAGCATTTTTATTTGTTTTTATAACTTAAAAGATTACAAAAATGTAGATTCTTTTTATGCTCCAAAAGATGATTATTTGATCTATGGCATTCAAGATTGGATTTGTTGTTTTATTCATGCATCCATTAAAAAAAAAAAACTTTGATTTTAATCCATGGCACTCAAGATTGATTTTAGCAACATGCATTCAAAGACAAGTGATTAAACATTCAAGTTTTTTCCTTTGAGCATTCAAGATTGAGATTTTGTGTGTTTTTTTAAGAACTTTGAAGTGCTTTGTTTTAACCTTAGATCATTCAAGATGGTTTTTGGACTCAAAAGTGAAAATCACTCTTTGGACTTTGCTTTTCATTCAAGATTTTGTGTTCTAGTTTGCATGTTTTAAGCCCAAAAATGATATTCCTAGGTTGTTTTGATGCATGAAAAACCTAAGCAACATTCAAGATTTTGAAACAAGACATTTTTTTGGAACAAATAACAAAGTTTTTTAGGACCATTTTGGCAACCATTTAGGACTCTTAATTTTCATGAGATTTTTAAAAGAACTTTAACATATTTGCAAATGAGGTTCATTTTATCCTTGATTGATGCTTTGAGTTTGATTTAGATTTTAGTGTGCACTTAGTGTTGATTTTGAACCTTTTGAAATGGAAGCTTGAAGTTCTTTTTAAATTCCCAAAAATGAAGTGTTCCTAACTTTGCATGAATGCATCTAAAACTTTGATATTGCAAAGATGCAAATGATTAGATTGCTTTAGTTTCACTTGTTAAAAAATTTTTTCTTTTTTCCAAATTTTTAATTTTTTAATGGATTTAAGTATGATTTGGGGGTTCATTTTAAGCACTAAAAAGAAGTGTGTATGATTTTTCTTCCTTAAAAAAAAATGGCCAAGATCTCCCACAAGAAGAAGAAGAAGAAGTAGATGGAATAAGAAGAATATAGACAAGAAGAGGAAGAAGAATTCCAAGTGCTTTGTCCACCTATAAGCTTGAAAAATCTGCAAATACTATGAGATAGACTATGAGTTCCTTTGTCTTCTTCATGCTCATGTGGACCTACAAAACCAATTTATACAATCCTACCAATCACAAAAACAAGAAAAATTAGCCAAAATTAGCAAATGACATACAAAACTTGACTAAAAAAGCTAATGAAGATGACCCATGCGGGGTCCCACCGGGCGTGCCAAAATGTATATGAGCAATGTTAGTATGCTAATAGAAACCAAATTTAAATAAAGCTTCTACAAACTAAACAAAATTCATGAACTTCAAGATAGACTAAGATGAACTCTCAATTGAGAATATGAGCCATTAATGGACTCTCTCAATGAGAAGCTCTCTTGTTGAGTGGCTTTGTCTAAATAGATAGGATGTATGCTCAAGCTTATACTTCAAAAAGGGCTTCAAATGGAGTTGGAATTTGGATGTGAGTGTATGGTTTTGATGTAAAATGGCTTCTCAAAATGGCATTATGAATTTACTTCATGGATTTTGTTATTTTGCAAAGGGGAAGGATCCAATTTATAGGCAAGAGGCTTGAGGGATTGAGGGCTAAGATGCAAGGATGGGAAAAAGCTCATGGAGGGCTCAGATTGCATGAGAAGAGAGCACATGGATTGTGCTTTCTTATAGCCAATCAAGGAGTGACACATGTCACATGGTGAGAGGATGGAGGAAAGGGGAAGGATGAGTCAACAAAAGAGGCTCAAGGGATAAAATCTTCATAATGATTTGTAAGAGCAATAAAAGGGCTTGGAAGAGTCATTTATGGCCTAGTGGGCTTCATAAAGTTTTATGGTTGAGATATTTTGAGGGTGATGAGAGAAATTTCGACTTGGACTTGATTAGGAGGGTTTTAAGCTTGCTTAGGCTTGTGCAAATGATTAGAGGATAGATTAGGATGGTTTAGGATTAGCTTAGGGATAGGCAAGTGGATGGCATTTAATGAGGGTGGGTGAAGGAGGAGATATTTGTTAACTTTGGCTTGGGTTAGTAAGTCTTAACCCATGTTTAGGCAATGTGACAAGGTTAGGAGGGGATTAGGATTAGGTTTAAAGACATCTTCTAGAAGAGTCTAGACTTTGGATGAGGATAAAGACTTTCTAGAATAGTCTAAAATTTCCTAGGATGAGGATGAAGACTTTCTAGAAGAGTCTAGAACTTCTTAGGATGAGGATAAATTAGATTTTTAGAAAATAAATAAAGTTTTATTTATTTCAAGGTTTTGGGTTGAGGAGATATTTATTAAAACTTTTTTAATAAACATGAGGATTAATATTTAATCTTAATTAAATATTTTGAGTTGGGGTTAGGGGTAGGAAATGATGAGATTAGCCTTTAATCGAAATTAAAGAAGGATTAGAAGATTTTGGAAGAGGTTATTGGTCATAAGGAAATTGGCCAAGTTTTGGGCAAAAAATAAATAAATTATTTATTTTGGAATTTTTGGTCAATTTATTAATTAAATAATTAATAAATAAGGAAATAATGTTTAAATAAGATTTAAACATTTTTGGGAGGGATTCCTTAATTAAATATTTTTAATTAAGATAAAGGGATTTAATGGCATAAAAATTAATTAATTAATTAATTAATTAATTAATTAATTAATGATGATGTCATCAAGACTTTTTTAGAAAATAAAAATACTTTATTTTCTAAAGGTTTTTAGGTGTCTACATTTTGCCCCTCTTTGATGTGATGCCACAAGTGGCATGGCATCAAAGATAAGAAAATAAGATGCCCAAGGCTAGAGCAGAAAAGGAGAGAATGGACTGCAAGATGCCCCCTCAAGAAGGCGGCGGGGAGAGAAAGTGAGGCTCGATGACTTCTTGAAAAGTACAAGAAATTGAGATGAGCAAGAAGACTCAGATTGGCTTAAGAGAAGAGGTTTAGTTAGCGCAAACTCTCACTACGGGAGAATTATAAAGGGAGAATCAGAGGCACAAGGGGAAGCAAGCTTAAGACTAAGATTGTGGATCCCTAAAGCTAAGCGTAATGAGTGATTCAAAGAGATACTAATGCATAAGCTGGGGTAGCAGCGATAAATATAAGATATGGATGGGGGATAATGGAGATGAAGGGAATCCATTGAAGCTTTTTGAGCGGGGGGATACTTCAAAGAGAAGTACCACCATGTAGTTGAGCACTAGATTTTCTATAGGACTGTTGGTTAATTGCCAGGGTTACCAAGAACATCAAGGCCTTTTTACCAACCATCCAGAGGACTGACGAACTGACTAAAAAAAAAATACACAAGGATTGCCCCAATATCACACACGAATCCCAGAGGAAGCAGCATGGAAACGACACTAGGTAACCCACAAGAAGAAAAAGAAAACAAGCAAAAGACCTGATCAAGACCTTACGCTCTAATTGCCCCATTCACAGCATACCAAGATATGGAAGATCGTGGCAACCTTGAGGAAGGAACAAGGAGATTTCTTGGAAAAGATATTTCAAGACCCAAAAGGGAAGATCCCAAATCAAAAGAAAGCGAAAATCCAAAAGAGAACTGTTTGCCAACGAGATGGGTAGGACAAGGTACTAACGGACCAAGATCAGACATGAGGAAAGCTATATCCTGCAAGGACCTATCGGAGAGCACCGAAGCTGGTGGATTTGGATGAGTGATGCGTCTGGCAAGCTGAACTAAGAAAGATAACACTTTGGTGACAGGACATCTAGCTAAAGGATACGTTGGAATAGCTAACCAAGATGTGTGATGGGTGCAAGATGCTGATCAAGGAGGAACTGACACAAAAGCTGGATAGATACAATGGTACTAAGCTAAAGAGGATGTACAAGCTGATGGACCAAGATATTTACAAGCTAAAGCTGACCAAGATAGTTACAAGTAGGCAAAAGCTCAGGATGATAGGATAGCGGGATGGTTCGATGTTGTGCAAGATGCAAAAGCTAAGGGTGGGGTGATAGCGAAAGATATGGATTTGGAAGGATGCATCCAATGATGATGAAAGATTTTGTGACCAAGGATAGCTAGAGGAGCAAGATGAGATGGTTGGATAGGATGGTAGATAGCTAGGATTATGATGGATATAAAGAGATGACATTGGGTTTGCATGAGGATAGCCTAGAGCTAGATACCAATGACAAGGGAGGATGGACAAGACAAGATCTCCAAGGAATACAGTGCCCCCAGTCAGAAGATGACATGTGGAAAGAGGTCTTACGATGCATGTGATAGGATTGAAGCTAGGATGGAAAAAGCTGAAGGGGCTAGGGAGATGGATGATAGCTGAGATGATTGGCTGAAGTTGCATAAGATTAGTGGATGGTGTGAGATGGAAGCTGGAGGATGGAGGATAGGTGGATAGATTGGAAGATGGAGTTGGATGTCAAGAGATGACCAAAAGCATGAGGGTGATAGGCTAAGCTGGGGATGGCGGGATTACACATGATGCTTGTTTGCCAAGTTTTCATCATGGTACTTGTCCAAGGCGCTTGAATTGCCAAGTTTTCACCAGTGGACACTTTATTTTTCTTTTATTTTTTGACTTTTTGACTTTGGACTTAGCTGGAATGATTTTAGTTTTCTTCAGCTATTTTGGCTTTTTTGGGATTTTTCACTGGCTGTTGGAATGTTCAATTTTGTTGCTAGTTGTTGGTACACTAGATGTGTGATTTATGCAATAGATCGGATTAGATGGGATTGATGGTAGGAGATGGAGGGATGAAAATGCTGGAAAGGAGCATGAGATGGGGATGCTTGCAAGAGCAACATTGGCACATGTTGAAATGGGTGTGAAAAGAGCATATGGGGGATAGATGGTAGATGCGAGCGTGATGGAGGATTTGTGGAAGCGTGCTTGGGGATATAGGCACCCAAGATGGAGTTAGGAGATGGGGGACATGAGTCACTAGATGGGGGATTAGCAATGGTGGATGCCATTATGCATTGGGTTTCAACTTATTTCTTGGGGATCCACATGGTTTTGGATTTTCTTTTCATAGGCTTTTGCATTGTTTTGCATTCTTTGATTGGATTTTGCCTTTTTGGAGTATGTCTTTTAGAATAGACATATGATTGCCTAGGATGTGGATTTTTAGCTTTATGCATTTTGAAGTTGGCATTCACATTGTTGTGGTAAGCTTTGGGAAGATGGTTAGGAGAAGCTTTGTGAGATGGAGAGGATATGAAAGAGCATGTAGGGGGATGATGATGGATGATGTGCCCTGATATGTGCCTTTGTTGATCTTGCATAGAAATGGATGGAATAGGATTTTTATGATGGCTGATAGGAGGATGGAGGATGGTAGATTTTGGGACATAGGGACCCAAAATGGATTTACCGGATGAAGGGGGGATATGGTAGGTTTTTTTGGGTTCCAAAGATGGTGGAGGGGGGATGACATAAGATTTCTTGAAGGAGTGATGGGAGGCTGGCATGGTGGGCTTGGAGATAGGCTTGGTTTGGGGGTGTGGTGTACCAACACCTTTAGATGGTGAGCCTTTGGATACATATCCAAGACCATGAAATCCTAAATTTTTTGGTGCAATAATAGGCTCTCTGATTCCTTGCTCTTGTGGTCCTAAACCTTGACCTTGATAATGCCATCGATTGAGCATTTGAACAAGCTGAAGAAACTTTTTGCTTGCAAAAAATGGTAGAAGTGATTTATTAGGTGTATTGCAATGGGGATATACTGTTCTTAATTCTTCTGCTGAGAGAGGGCCACCATGGATGAATGTAAGTGAACCAAGAGGGTAGATTATAGATGGTGGAATAGCTTGGATAGGTGGTAAGATGGAAGCATGGAGTGGGGGAGATGGACGGATAGGATCTTGATGTAGCTGGTGGGATGACAAGATATCTTGTAGTGGAGGAGATATGGCTCAAGGTTTTGGAGATGGAGGAGATGGTGACTGCACTATGGATGGAAGACATGGTACGATGATATCTTCATTTATGCTTTGGGGGATGTCAACATGCTTTTGGGCAGGATCTTGATAGGATTGGTTTAGAGTGGATGGTGTGATAGGAGGTGAAGGGATGGATTCTTCAAAGGCAGCGGATGGATAGATGGGAGATTCAGTAGTGGAGATGGGTGAGTAGAAGATGGATGCATAAGGGTCATTACGAGAGATTTGGGAAATGCTTGGAGGCGATGTGGATAGGATTTGGAGGGATTTGATAGGTGGTGGGATTTTGATGCTTGCGGGAAGTGGAAGGATTTTAAGCAATTTGATGGATGGTATGGGGATGATAGCTATGGGAGATGGAGGTGATATTATAGATGGGTAAGCTTCATCACTGACTACTTCACATGGTTGGATTAGATGACGTGGCTTATCGACTGTTGGAGGCAACTTTTCTTATATTTCCTCTAGGAGATTCCTTGGAGACTCGTGTGTCGAAGGTGGAGGTGGATTGACAGGAATAGCTAGTGTGATGGGGGTGGAAGATTGGAAGCTTGGTTGATGGGGTGATGGAGGGGAAGCTGGAATATCAGATGGCATGACTAGATAGTTTGGAATAACTCTTGGATTTTGGGGGATGCTTGGGGGAATGTTTCTAAGGCTTTCAATATACCCATCATAGTCAACAAGATTTTCATCATCATTGGAATAGGAGGTGGCGGGAGTAAAGACAATGCGACCAAACACATCATGATAGGATTGGTACTTCATGCTTTGATGGTGAGTTTGATGGGGATGGGGTCTTGCATATGGATGAACACAGAAGCTCATGGTTGGATTTGGATTAAGCACAGATTTTGGATTGGCTGATGAAAGATTTCCTAGGGAGAGTCAAAGCTGCATGACAGACCTAAGGAGGATTGGCTGGAGCTTTTTGGCTTTCCTGTGGATGGAAGACTTCAAGGGCATGTTGTCAAAAGGTGAGAGTTTTACTTTCCTATGAGTTGGATTGGTGAAAATTGTGTCAACTTAAGGATAGACTAATGATCCTATGGGCATGACACGAGATTGACCACTTGTGGATCCCAACCTTTAGCTCAAGGTGATGAGGGATAACAAGTGACAAAGCTAGATTACCCTAGACAAAGCTCTGTCAAAGGGATAACCTTGGTGAGGCTAGTGGATTGGTCGGATTGATTAGATAGCAAATTCTAGCAGAATGACAACAACTCTCTAAAGGCTTGGGTGTGATTTTGGATTGGGTTGCTAGTTGGCTGGGGGGATGATTTGGAGAGACTTTGGATTTGGGATTGTTCTAAAGAAAGGAACTAGATAGATTTGGTTGCAACGGGGGAGCTTGGATGATTTTCTGATGAGGCAGTGACTACGCTAAGTATGCCTTGAGCTGGGAGATTTCTGCTTTTCTAGGATTTTGACCAAAGTTGGCAAACATTCATTCAAAAGCTATGAACAAACAAGCAGACAAAATTTTGGAGCAAGCACGTCAAACACACCAACATCCTAGGAAGCTTTCTACAAGGATGAAATTTGGTTTAGCTAGGGAGTCCTCGATATATGCAAGGTACGTGAGGCCCAAATCCGTAGATGAAACCAAAAAGATGTCACACAGCTGAGAGGAGCGGTAACCCACTTCTCCTCTTTCACTTCTCAAGGGTATAAAGTTCCTTGAGGCTTAGCCCGAGTGACAAAATTTTGATCCCAAGAGAGGTGTCTTTGGATTCACCTCCCGATCTTTATACTCCGTCGGAACGCTGGAGTTGAGGTCGTCCCAAGGGGTGATGAAATCCCCAAGCAGGCCTCCTAAAAAGAGAAACAAAGTTTTGGATCCTAATCTTATGCACCTAAGATGGCCTCAAAAGACGACAAGGGGAGAGAAGACTTGGATGACCTTGGGCTAAAAAACACGCTTGTTCCTTTTCCAACTGACTCTTATGTGTGTTGATCTAGACTTTGCAAGCACTCATGTTTAAGAGACAATGTTCAATTCCAACTTTGAAATGTGCTAACAAAGCAAAATCGATCAAAGAATGTATACAACAAGAAGAGTTAGGGTCAACAAAAAAGTAAACCCGTGCACCCGGAGGCCCTCCATGTCAAGTATCGATTAATTTCCTTTAAAGCATTCAAGAGTTGGTGTGCTTTTTTTTTAAGCCCAAAACAAAGATGTGTGAAACTCGATTGTCAAGCGCATGCTCGGAGGCCCTCCACGTCAAGATTTGTCCAATTTTTATGCCCAAATGAAGTGTGAGCGAGATTAATGCGTATTCAAGGAATTTTCTGACTTAGAAAAACCACTAAAAACCCAAGTGAGTGGAGTTTGATTTGCGTGGAGCACTTAACACCCTCTTAGGTGGACCCATCCCCATAGATGGCACTGAGATTACAACCAATGGTTAAATTGATCGGTGATTAAAGAGGGTGAGTCCAACGACTCACTCAAAGCATTTTTATTTGTTTTTATAACTTAAAAGATTACAAAAATGTAGATTCTTTTTATGCTCCAAAAGATGATTATTTGATCTATGGTATTCAAGATTGGATTTGTTGTTTTAATCATGCATCCATTAAAAAAAAAAAACTTTGATTTTAATCCATGGCACTCAAGAGTGATTTTAGCAACATGCATTCAAAGACAAGTGATTAAACATTCAAGTTTTTTCCTTTGAGCATTCAAGATTGAGATTTTGTGTGTTTTTTTAAGAACTTTGAAGTGCTTTGTTTTAACCTTAGATCATTCAAGATGGGTTTTGGACTCAAAAGTGAAAATGACTCTTTGGACTTTTCTTTTCATTCAAGATTTTGTGTTCTAGCTTGCATGTTTTAAGCCCAAAAATGATATTCCTAGGTTGTTTTGATGCATGAAAAACCTAAGCAACATTCAAGATTTTGAAACAAGACATTTGTTTGGAACAAATAACAAAGCTTTTTAGGACCATTTTGGCACCCATTTAGGACTCTTAGTTTTCATGAGATTTTTAAAAGAACTTTAACATATTTGCAAATGAGGTTCATTTTATCCTTGATTGATGCTTTGAGTTTGATTTAGATTTTAGTGTGCACTTAGTGTTGATTTTGAACCTTTTGAAAGGGAAGCTTGAAGTTCTTTTTAAATTTCCAAAAATGAAGTGTTCCTAACTTTGCATGAATGCATCTAAAACCTTGATGTTGCAAAGATGCAAATGATTAGATTGGTTTAGTTTCACTTGTTAAAAGATTTTTTCTTTTTTCCAAATTTTTAATTTTTTAATGGATTTAAGTATGATTTGGGGGTTCATTTTAAGCACTAAAAAGAAGTGTGTATGATTTTTCTTCCTTAAAAAAATGGCCAAGATCTCCCACAAGAAGAAGAAGAAGAAGTAGATGGAATAAGAAGAATATAGACAAGAAGAGGAAGAAGAATTCCAAGTGCTTTGTCCACCTATAAGCTTGAAAAATCTGCAAATACTATGAGATAGACTATGAGTTCCTTTGTCTTCTTCATGCTCATGTGGACCTACAAAACCAATTTATACAATCCTACCAATCACAAAAATAAGTAAAATTAGCCAAAATCAGCAAATGACATACAAAACTTGACTAAAAAAGCTAATAAAGATGACCCATGCGGGTCCCACCGGGCGTGCCAAAATGTATATGAGCAATGTTAGTATGCTAATAGAAACCAAATTTAAATAAAGCTTCTACAAACTAAACAAAATTCATTAACTTCAAGATAGACTAAGATGAACTCTCAATTGAGAATATGAGCCATTAATGGACTCTCTCAATGAGAAGCTCTCTTGTTGAGTGGCTTTGTCTAAATAGATAGGATGTATGCTCAAGCTTATGCTTCAAAAAGGGCTTCAAATGGAGTTGGAATTTGGATGTGAGTGTATGGTTTTGATGTAAAATGGCTTCTCAAAATGGCATTATGACTTTACTTCATGGATTGTGTTATTTTGCAAAGGAGAAGGATCCAATTTATAGGCAAGAGGCTTGAGGGATTGAGGGCTAAGATGCAAGGATGGGAAAAAGCTCATGGAGGGCTTAGATTGCATGAGAAGAGAGCACATGGATTGTGCTTTCTTATAGCCAATCAAGAAGTGACACATGTCACATGGTGAGAGGATGGAGGAAAGGGGAAGGATGAGTCATCCCCTAGCTGATTAATTTAATTATTCATCTATAGTCCTAATTGATAAATCAAATAACCTATCATTTATCAATTAAATCCTATTATTCTATCTAATTCCAAAAATCCCCATTTATTAAATAAATCTATTTGATAAATAAAATCCTCAAGTCTAAAAACCCCTAACTTATCCCTAATCCTCCATTTAGCCTAATCCACCCCATCCACCCATACTAACCAAGCTTAGCCACTAACTCACCCACCCTCATTAATGCCATCCACTTGCACATCTCTAACATCCCTAATCTAATCCTAAACCCAAGCCTAATCCACCCCTTAATTTTGTCACATTCCCTAAACAAGTTTAAGACTTTCCTAAACCAAACCAAAGTCTCCCCTCAAAAATCCCAACCACCAAATCATGAGTGCTCTTACAAACCATAAAAGACTCTTACAAGCCCACTCATGACTCTTACATCCATCTTCCACACTCTTCCCTCTTCCACACTCATTCCTCTTACATCTCTCTTACATACTCAACCCCACTCATCATGCCTTTAACCAACCCTTTACCCTACCCTCTCACACTCATCCTCCTTGTAACAAGTGTCACCTTCCCATTGGTGCTAAATAAGCACAATCCATGTGCTCTCCTTTGAGTGCATCCTAGCCCTCCTTAAGCCTTCATATCTCCTTGCATCTTAGCCCTCCATCCCTCAAGCCCTTAGCCTATAAATTGAATCCCATCCCAAGCCATTTAATCACAATCTTTGAGCTAAAGTTACCATGCTATTTTGAGAACCAAAGTCATCAATCTTAACCTTATAATGCCAAATTGAGAGCTCACAAGGCTATGAATTTTCCATTACCCATCTCCACCATTGAAACAATTGGGAAAGCAATTAAGCATACATCCACATCAAAGGACACATCTACAAAATCAAGAAAGCATGGAGTGTTTTCTCTTTTGAGGTTTGCACTTCTTGTTTGCTTTTCTTTGTCTAAACATATACGTTAATTTAGTTTTAGTTTGTGAATGTTTACTTTGATATTAATGTTCCTTGCACACTAAGATCTAGTTATACACTAGATAATGCATCTACCACCTTTTTTAGATCACCCTTCTTATGCTTGATATTGAAGGTATATACTTGTAGGTATTCAACCCACTTCATGTGCTTGTGACTTAATTTTTCTTGTGAATTTAAGAAACTAAGTGCTTGGTTATTTGAATATATAATGAATTCCTTGGAAGCAAATAATGCCTCCACTTTCTTAGATCTTGGACCAATGCATACATTTCTAGGTCATAGAATTATTATTTCCTCTTGGCTTCACTCAACTTTGGAGAATAAAAAGCTACTAGTTTTCCCTCTTGGCTTAAAACAACCACAATTACTACATTTCTGGCATCACACTCAATAGTGAAAATCTTTTCAAAGCTCGACAACACTAAAGTAGGTTGAGTAGCTATCTTCTCCTTCAGTGACTCAAAGCTCTTGTTAGCATGATCATTCCACACAAACTTGGTTTTCATTCCTCCCTTAATAGTATCTAACACAAGAGCACAAATTGCACTAAACTATCTTATGAATTTTATATAGTATTGTGCAAGACCATGAAAACTTCTAAGCCTTTGTTGCTGACCTTGGAGTAGGCCAATTCATAATAGCTTGAACTTTTCTTCTATCTATTTTTAGTTGATCATGTGCTAGAACAAACCCAAGGTACAGTAGCTTTATTTTGATGAACTAACACTTCTCCAAGTTGATCATCAACTTCTCCTCGTATAACTTCTTGAAAACAATGTCAAGTTGTTCTAGGTGTTCACTCCTTGTCTTTCTATAGATTAGTATGTCATATAGATATACAACTACAAACTTTCCTATGTAGTTCTTAAGAACTTCATTCACGAGTCTCATGAATGTGGAGTGGGCATTAGATAATCAAAATGGCATGACAAGCCATTCATACAACCATTCATTGGTCTTGAAGGATATTTTCCACTCATCTCCTTCATGCATCCTTATTTGGTGATAACTAGTCTTCAAGTCTATCTTGCTATAGTACTTGGCTTCATGTAGATAGTCCATTAGGTCATCAATCCTAGGGATAGGGAACCTATACCTATTGGTTATGCTATTTATGGCTCTTGAATATGTACAAATCTTCCAAGTTCCTCCTTTCTTTGGTGCAAGTATAGTAGGTATGACACATGGACTAATACTCTTCCTAATTAGACCTTGGTTCAGGAGTTCTTATAGTTGTCTTGCTATTTCCTCATTTTTGTTGAGGGGTCATCTTGTAGGCTACTTTGTTAGATAGGGTTGCTCCTAGGATAAGGTCTATCCTATGGCTTATGGCTCTTTTATGGGGTAAGGTTGATGGTTTTCCATCACTTACAATACCTTGGTAAGCTTGCAACATCCCTTGAATTTATTTAGGTAACTCTACCCTCTTAGTCTCCTTACCTTCATTTCCCTCCTTTGGTATCAACACTAATGCAATGCCTACACCTTCACTTTCTTCCATGGTGTGTAGGAACTCCTTTTCACTAACCATAAGTACATTTGGACTAGTTTTCTTTCCTTCAGCCTCTTCCCACAATGATTGTATCTTTAAAGTCACATTTTCCTTCTTAAAAGTATAGGATTTCTTTCCTCCATCATGGACAACTTGGTAACACACATCACATAAAACTTTATCTTTGTACCTTCCGATTGAGAACTCCACCCATGCTAGCTCATTTACTAATACATGTTGGCCTCTGTTTAGCCATATGACCTTATAAGGATTAGTGTGGGATATCCTTGTCAATTTTGTCTTGCTAACTACTTCCTCTAACACTATGTTGTTAGTAGGCCCTGAGTCAATGATGCCTCTACACACTTTACCCATCATTCTATATTTTATCCTAAATAAAGATCTTCTTTGGCTTGGTTCTTCCTTCACTTGCTCTTTGATCAAGGTTCTCCTCATCACAAGGTTCTCTCCTTCTTCTAAATTTAGTGGTACTTTAGCATGCTTATCTATTTTATTGGACTCATCTTGAACTAAGTTTTTCCTCTTGTCAACTACTTGTGATGAAGTACCTTTCTCTGGGGGTGCTCCATTTGATTACAATGGTAAGACTTCATATTAGCAAAGTAGGTTCCTCTTCCTCCTTGTCCACCACTCCTTCCTCTAGAGTTAGATTTTCTTCCTCTACCACCTCTACTTGATCTTCCTTCTTATTGTTCACTAAATTTTACCTCACCTTGAGCTCTTGAATCTGAACTTTTCCCACCATAGCCACCTCTTTGACCTCTATTATCCTTGCTCTTAATTTTACCTTTAGAGGTTTCTTTCTTCCTCTTTCTTTTCTCTTCAATCTTCAAGGCCATTTGATAACATTGCCTACTGGTTTTGAAATTTACTAGGCTCATCTTTTCTTGAATATAACATTTGAGGCTATTCAAGTACCTTCCAAGCTTAATGCTTTCCTCTTCAATTACCTTGGACCTCAAACACAATTTTTTAAATTCCTTGGTATATTTTTGGACATCCAAATCTTTTTGTATAAGATTTTGTCTCCTTTTTTAAAGCTGAACTTCATAGTTATTAGGAAGGTAGGTCCACTTCACCTTGGTTACCATGCCCTTCTAGGTAACTATGGGACCTTTCTCATCCTTCTCTCTTTTAGTTTCCACAAACATCCACCAAGTAAGATTTGAACCTCTTCATCTAAACATGGCCACCACAACATTTTGTGCCTTAGAGATACCATCACATTCAAAATGGTTCTTAATGTTGTCAATCCAATCCACAACTAAAACTAGATCCATTGGTCCACTAAATAGTGCTACTCCTTCTAGATCTTTTCCACTCAAATATTTTAATGCCTTTGAAGAATGACTCTTTAGGAAGAACATGGTCAAGGGTTGGGGCTTATTCTTCCAACTCTAGTTCCTTCTCCCTTTCTTATTTTTCTTCCTTTAGGTAAATCTTCTCTTTGACCCTATCAACTTTGTCTTGGACTTCACCCAAGAGTTTCTCCATTTGAGCTATTCTTTCCCTTAGTGACTTGTTTTCTTCTTATTTTTCTTCAACCTTCTTGTCTAACTCAATTTTAGTCACCATGTTTGTGTCTTCTACTATTCCACTTGGTGTATTCTCCCCACTAATTCTATAGGCTACAACATCGACCACAAGTATGATCAACTCAGGCTCTGATACCAATATGGTGTAAGTCTTCCAAAGGGTGCTTGCACTACTCAAGAGATATCTTCTAAGAACCTAGTCTACCTAGGTCCCTGATTGGCTTGGATAATTAACTAACACCAATCCAAACTCTTTTCCAAGAGCTTGATCCCTTGTTTTTATCCTTAGAAGACTAACACACTAGTTTAGTACTCTTCTCCACAAACACTTAGAGAGCTCTAAGTGAAACTTGCTCAAAAACTTAATCATTCATTGCAAGGTCATCTATCAACATGAAATCACTCCATTTTCTTCCATTTGTGTCCATTTGGAAATATCTTTATGCATCTTACTTAACGATTTCAAGTTGTTGTCTTTAAGAAGCCTAATTAGGCCTAGTTCCAATTAGCCCTTAGAATTGGCTAATTCCTTTTTCTTGCAAGAATTCTCCAAAAAACCTAGTTTTGAGCAGCCTTTTCAATTTTTGAAAGGATTTTGTAGGTCTTGAACCCCCAAGTTTTCCATATAGGTGATTCCTATTATGTAGGTCAAATAGGACAAAAAGTTGTATTTCCTAGGACTAGACTACAAACTTGTTTGGAAGCTCACCTAAATGGAGTGGTAAGACCTAAATATCCAAGATATTTCAAAATATGACTATCCCCTTCCTATAACTATGCTTTTTCTCTACAACACTTTCATTCCCTATACTTAACTATTTGTTTCAACACTATCAAACCTCTAACTAGGCATTCCTAGCTCGCATAGGGCTTGAGTTTAAGAATAGTTCCCCAAAATTCCACAACTCATAATTCTAGAAATATGTACACTAATGACTCCCATAACCTTTCCATCTACCCTTGGGTATTTCCAATGGCTAGATTTCATAGGGGATCCATTTATTTACAAACTGGTCAACACAGATCCAGTGAATAGGCTAAATGCGATACAATTTCCAAAGGAAACTAAACTAACTCTACAATCAAAGTACAAATAATGAAAAAATTTGAAAATAATCCTATTACACAAATTCAATGCAAGTTTTACTCCTTCAATCCATATAGCATCACACAAAATGAAAATGCTCGATATGCACACTAATTACAATCACAATCACTATTGTTTTCACAAAAACTTCTTACAATCTAACTTCCCATTTCAAGATTGAGCCTTCAATAAGTAGTAGATGAATTTCCCCTAGTTTTTAGGCCATCTTAGTGTATTATCCACTCCTCATACTTAGTGGATCCAAGGTAACTGAGTTGCATTCAACATTTGCAATAAATTGCAAAAGTTGCATGACAACTTTTTTACAACATTTGGCATCTTTGTATTTGTGCCATGATCCTTTTTTCTAGGACCACTAACCCCTCTAAGTCGATACATAAACCACATAAATGACCTTAAAGCATCTTTTCCACCTATTCTATGTGTTAGGACACATTTAAAGACTCGAACTCACTATTTCCTTTACACACTAAGTAATTGAAATAACAACTAACAATGACTATTTGTGTGACCTTATTCCTAGTGATAACTCATGTAGCCAACAATAAAAATGACCTTTTAAGGTCAAAAATCAAGCTAACCTATTCTCTTGACTTGGCTAGAGGCAAGTAAAAGCCAAAAATCACTCAAACAGTGGAGGTTTCCTAAGTGTGCTTCTACACCATCTGGCTATGATTTTGCTCACAATCTTTTCATTTCTAGCTTGGTTGGCATACCATTTTGGAATTTTGATTTTTAAAAATGCACCATAACACAGTCTCCAACAAAAAAATAAAAATGTATTTCCTTCTTTCATCCACCTTGGCCTTCAATTCTTGTGTATTGTCTTGGATAGGCTTCTTGACTTGTTCTTGGATTTCTTTCATGGTTTGGGAAAAGTCTTCAACATGTCCAATTCTCTGCTCCATTCCTCCAAGATCCCTCAACTCATATACACCCATTCGATGCATCCCAGACACAATTTCAAAGGGAATTCTTCCTGTGGTTCTATTCCTACTATCATTGTAAGCATACTTTGTTTGGGGAATAATGACATCCCATGTTTTCCCATACTCCTAAGTTAGGCACCTCAAGAGATTACCTAGCACCCTATTGACCACCTTAGTCTGACCATCTATTTGGGGATGGTAGGCTAATCCCAAAGAAATATTAGCATGAAGTCTGCTCCCCAAATTCTTCCAAAAGTAACTCATGAATTTTACATCCCTATCTGAAACTATGCTCAATGGAAGTCCATGAATCCTCACAACCTCTTTGAAGAACAAATGTAAAATGCAGCTTGCATCATTGGTAGTCTTACATGGAATTAAGTGCCCCATATTGTTGAACCTATCAACAATTACATAAACACTATCATAACCCTATTTTGTCTTTGGGAGACCTACTATAAAGACCATTCTCACACACTCCCAAGGCCTATTTGGGACTAGTAGGGGCTGATGAAGACCTACATTACTCATTCCACCCTTAGCTTTCATACATACCATGCATTGCTCAACATACTTAGTCAAATCTTTGACTAGTTTGGGCCAATAGTAGAACATTTGGACTAGTTCTAAAGTTTTTCTTACACCAAAGTGTCCACTTAGACTTCCATTTTGATTCTCCTATATTAGGTTCTCCCATATTGAACATCTTGGTATACACAATTGGTTTCCCTTAAATAGCAATCCATTATGTAAGGTAAATTCAGAGAACTTACTATGAAAATAGTTCACAAAATAAGAACATACCTTATATGCCTGTACAAAATCTTCATCCTCCTAATAGAGACTCTTGAATCTCTTTATCCTAATGCTATGCAACTGAACCTCTTGAACTATTAACAACCTCCTACTTAATGCATCTGCCACCTTGTTCATTTGTCCTCTCTTATGCTTGCTTATGCAGGTGAAATCTTGGAAGTACTACAACCACTTCAAGTGTATGGTGTTCAACTTTTCTTGAGTGTTGATATAGCTAAGAGCTTGGTTTTCAATAAGCACAACAAATTCCTTGGGTAATAGGCAGTGTCTCCACTTTTGAAGAGATTGAACTAGGGCATAGAGCTATAAATCATAAGAAGAATACTTCTTTTTGGCCTCATTAATTTGTTCACTAAAGAAGGCTACTGGCCTACCTTCTGGACTTAATGATGTAAATGGTATCAATGGAGTAAACCAAATGTTTAAATACATGCTTAATCCTTCACTATACATGAAATAAATTCCATTTTAAAGACATCTCATGAGGCAAAACAAAACTCTTTCCAACACTGGTTTACAATACTAACCCATTCACACGGTCTGACTGCTATACCCAAGTACATTAATCATAACTTTCAATCCTTAAATTTTCATGCAAAATTTTTTTTATTATTTGTTTCAAATTATAAATACTAAAACATATCAAAAGATGAGACAAAAAAACTCAATCCATTAGACATCATAGTCTTTGCATGTAGATCCATTTTCTATGTCATAAATCAGAAGTAAAACCAGTAACCCTTCCTTGGGAGTCTAATAAATTTCTCAAAAAAACTCCAAATGAAACAAAAAAAAATTTCCATAAACCTCATATGAGTCTAGTTTCTAAATATATAAGCCATTAAATTTTCCAATTCATAAATTTTTCTACAAGCACCAATCATTGCCTGTAACTTCAAAATAAATCCTTAAAACCTAGTCTTCATTAAAATGAACATAACTGACACATATTTGAATGAAAATGACTCAAAAAAATTGGAAATAAAATTTGATTCATATATATTTCCAATTAATATTACTAAAAATTATGTTTCATCCAAATATGCCCGTACCAAACATATAAATCTAACTATAGCTAGGCATCCTCAAATCTGCAAATGACCACTTTTATCAAAACTAGCATAACTTCTTCAAAAATTAATAAAATTGTTCCAAACCAAAAAGAGAGAAAATATTATCCATCCTACTCTTCAAATATATATAAAATACAAGGGTTACAGGCTGTACATGGCCGTACAAGACCTGGAACCAGCACTAAAATAGTTAAAACCAATCAAAATGGCAAATTCTTGAAAACCAATTGCTTCAAAATGACTTTTTTTTTGTTCTCATTCACTTCTCTTTATTTGGAACGGCCAATAAAATGATTTTAAAGTGGCTTTGGTGGTTTACAACTTTCCAACCACCTTTTTAACGAACCCAACACAATCTTTTAACCCTTGTACATTTTTCAATGCTTTTTGAAGCACTCCCATTACAATGAAAATGTATTTTTTTTTCTACTTTTTAATACATCACAATGCAAAGTTACGCATTTTAACCATTTTTTCAACATGTTTATATGAAATTTAAATAACTTAAATATTACAATATTATGCAATTCATCATAATGTATGAAGGGTCAAGATGCTCCCGCATCATACTCCCAGGCTTAAAAGATTTCCATGTCCCATGGAAATGTGTAGTGGAGAGTTCTGCAATCAAATATTTCACTTCCTTGTCTTTATCACCAGGTCCATGCTTCTTTTTCATACTCTATATTTTTCAAATGACTCCCACCAATGGAGTAAATACTGGCTGCTAGCCATCATGCTTTATGTTGCTTCTTCATTCCACCTTATTGTCATCTTACCCAACAGTAGACTCGGTCCGGTGATGCACTTCCCACTCTCGCTCAGTGGTTGCTCTCAAAATCCTACTCTAGATGTATCTCTAATAGAGACAATACCAAGATCCCAGCTTGAGATCTTCACATGCACAATTGCAAATGCATCCTTCTTGCAGCTATGATGGATCCACATACCACCAATTATCTCTACCCACAAAAACACCAGACCTTTCGCTGGCTCTGATACCAATATGATGTAAATGGAATCAATGGAGTAAACCAAATGTTTAAATACATTCTTAATCCTTCACTATCCATGAAATAAATTTCATTTTAAAGACATCTCATGAGGCAAAACAAAACTCTTTCCAACACTAGTTTACAATACTAACCCATTCACATGGTCTAACTGCTATACCCAAGTACATTAATCATAACTTTCAATCCTTAAATTTTCATGCAAAAAATTTTGGATTATTTGTTTTAAATTAGAAATTCTAAAGCATATCAAAATCTGAGACAAAAAAACTCAATCCATTAGACGTTATAGTCTTTGCATGTAGACCCATTTTCTCTGTCATAAATCAGAAGTAAAACCAGTAACCCTTCCTTGGGAGTCTAATAAATTTCTCAAAATGACTCCAAATGAAACAAAACCAATTTTCAATAAACCCTATATGAGTCTAGTTTTTGAATATATAAGCCATTAAATTTTTCAATTCATAAACTGTTCTACAAGCACCAATCATTGCCTATAACTTTAAAATAAATCCTTAAAACCCAGTCTTCATTAAAATGAACATAACTGACACATATTTTAATGAAAATGACTCAAAAAAATTGGAAATAAAATCTGATTAATATATCTTTCCAATAAATATAACTATAACCTTTTTTTCATCCAAATATGCCCGTACCAAATATATAAATCTGACTGTAGTTGGGCATCCTCAAATCTGCAAATGACTACTTTTACCAAAACTAGCATAACTTCTTCAAAACTTAATAAAATTGTTCCAAACCAAAAGGAGAGAGAATATTATTCATCCTAATTTTCAAATATATATAAAATACAAGGGTTTCATACTGTACATGGCCATACAAGACCTGGAACCAGCACTAAAATAGTTAAAACCAATCAAAATGGCAAATTCTTGAAAACCAATTGCTTCAAAATGACTTTTTTTTTATTCTCATTCACTTCTCTCTATTTTGAATGACCAAAAAAATTATTTCAAAGTGGCTTTGGTGGTTTACAACTTCCCAACCACCTTTTTAACCAACCCAGCACAATCTTTTAACCCTTGTACATTTTTCAATGCTTTTTGAAGCACTCCCATTACAATGAAAATGTAATTATTTTTTCTACTTTTTAATACATCGCAATGTAAAGTTATGCATTTTAACCATTTTTTCAACATGGTTATATGAAATTTAAATGAATTAAATATTATAATATTATGCAATTCATCATAATGTATGAAGGGTCAAGATGCTCCCACATGCCTGATACCAATCTGATGTAAATGGTATCAATGGAGTAAACCAAATGTTGAAATACATTATTAATCCTTCACTATCCATGAAATAAATTCCATTTTAAAGACATCTCATGAGGCAAAACAAAACTCTTTCCAACACTAGTTTACAATACTAACACATTCACATGGTCTGACTGCTATACCTAAGTACATTAATCATAACTTTCAATCCTTAAATTTTCATGAAAAAACCTTTAGATAATTTGTTCCAAATTATAAATACTAAAACATATCAAAATCTGAGACAAAAAAACTCAATCCATTAGACGTTATAGTCTTTACATGTAGACCCATTTTCTCTGTCATAAATCAGAAGTAAAACCAGTAACCCTTCCTTGGGAGTCTAATAAATTTCTCAAAACGAATCCAAATGAAACAAAAAAAAAAATTCATAAACCCTATATGAGTATAGTTTTTTAATATATAATCCATTAAATTTTCCAATTCATAAACTATTCTACAAGCACCAATCATTGCCTGTAACTTCAAAATAAATCCTTAAAACCTAGTCTTCATTAAAATGAACATAACTGACACATATTTGAATGAAAATGACTCAAAAAAATTGGAAATAAAAGCTGATTCATATATCTTTCCAATTAATATAACTAGAACTTATTTTTCATCCAAATATGCCCGTACCAAACATATAAATCTGACTGTAGCTGGGCATCCTCAAATCTGCAAATGACCACTTTTACCAAAATTAGCATAACTTCTTCAAAACTTAATAAAATTGTTCCAAACCAAAAGGAGAGAGAATATTATTCATCCTAATCTTCAAATATATAGAAAATAAAAGGTTTAAAGGCTTTACATGACCGTACAAGACCTAGAACGAGCACTAAAATAGTTAAAACCAATCAAAATGGCAAATTCTTAAAAACCAATTGCTTCAAAATGACTTTTTTTTTGTTCTTATTCACTTCTCTCTATTTGGAATGACCAATACAATTATTTTAAAGTGTCTTTGGTGTTTTACAACTTCCCAACCACCTTTTTAACCAACCCAACACAATCTTTTAACCCTTGTACATTTTTTAATGCTTTTTGAAGCACTCCCATTACAATGAAAATGTATTTTATTTTTCTACTTTTTAATACATCACAATGCAAAGTTATGCATTTTAACCATTTTTTCAACATGGTTATATGAAATTTAAATGACTTAAATATTACAATATTATGCAATTCATCATAATGTATGAAGGATCAAGATGCTCCCGCATCACTTAACACCCCTTATTGCTAGGCCACTTGCATCACATGGTTTAGTGAAAAATCTCTCAAAACTAGGAAATTAAAAAATAGGTTGGTAGCTACTTGCTTCTTTAACATTTAAAAAGACTTCTATGTTTCTAAAGTCAACTTTAACTTAGACTTGACCCCACCCTTTATGGTGTCAATCAAAAGTGCACATATGTTACTAAAATTCCTAATGAATTTCTTATAGAATTGAGCTAGGCCATAAAAAATTCTTACCTCAGTAGATGTAGTAGGTGGTGGCTAGTTGAGGATAGTAGTAAACTTCTCTTGATCCATCTTCAAGGATCCCCTAAACACCACAAATCCCAAGTACACAAGCTCTTGCTTGAAGAAGTCACACTTCTCAAGGTTTATAACAAGCTTCTCCTCATGAAGTCTTTTCAATATTGCTTCCACATGCTTAATGTGCTCCTCCCTTGTCTTGTTGAAGATAAGTATATCATCTATATATACCACCACAAACCTTCCAATAAAGTCTTTTGATAGTTCATTCATGAGCCTCATGAATGTGCTAGGAGCATTAGAGAGATTAAATGGCATCACAAGCTATTCATAAAGCTCATTTCTTGTCTTGAATATTGTCTTCCATTCATCTCCCTCCTTAATCTTGATTTGGTAGTATCCACTCTTCAAGTCTAACTTTGTGAAGTACATTGCTCCTCCAAGATAATCCATGAGACCCTCAATCCTAGGTATGGGAACCTATACCTAATTGTGATCGTATTTATGGCCCTCGAGTCCATACATAGTCTTTATTTTCCCCCTTTCTTGGATGCTAATACAATAGGGACTGCAAATGGGCTTATGCTCTTCTCGATCACACCTTGGTCCATCAGTTCTTGCACCTATCTTGCCACTTCTAAATTTTGGTCTACAGTGAGCTTGTATGCTGCTTTTTTTGGTAAGGATGCACCAAGAAAAAAGTCTATTTGATGGCTTATGACTTTTCTAGGAGGTAGGGTAGCAAGGGTGTGATAACTCATAATGCCTTTGTATTTCTCAAGCAATGCTTGAACCTCTATAGGAAAAGGGTCCTTGATTGTGTTATCTTCTTCCTTGGACTTCATCACCAATGCATAGCCTTGGCTCTCTTTATCTTTAAGATCTTTAAAAAATTCTTTCCCACTTCATAACAACACAGATAGGCACCTTAGACCGTGGTTCTTCTCCCTCCAAAAAATATTGTATTTTAAAATTTTTTCCTCCTTCAATGATATGGATTTTTCCTTCCCATCATATATTGCCTCTCTTTCAAACTGCCAGGGTCCACCTAACAATAGCCAGCAAGCATCCATAGGCAAGATATCACACAATAATATGTCTTTGTACCTTGCTATGGAGAAATCGGCCCAAGTCTATTCATTGACCAATATGCTCTACCCATTTTTGAGACAATTTGTCTTGTATGGGTTCACATGCGGTACCTTGGCTAGTTTAAGCTTTTCAACTACCTCCTCTAATATTATATTGTTAGTAGAGCCTAAATATACCACTACCTTGCAGACCTTCCTAAGAATCTTACATCTGATTCTAAACAAAGCTCTCCTATGCTTAGGTTCATCAGGAGTAGGTTGCTTGATCAATATTCTCCTAAACATAAGGTTCTCACCTTATCAAACTCCATGTGATCCACTTCATTCTCCTTGTAGCTAGAGTTATCCTCTTGTGCATATGCCAATCTCTTGTCATGATATGAAGAAGAGGTCTTCTTAGGGCATCTATATGCTAGATGCCCTAGTTGACCATAATTATAATACTTCATACTAGCAAAGTATGAGTTTCTTTTGCCTAATCCTCTACTTCTTTTAGAACCTCCTTGGTTGTCTCTACCTCTAATATAACCTACTCTAGGATTGATTTTAGTGGCTTTCTTAGTGAGCTTTTTCTCACCTTGGTTTCTCTGCTCATTACCTCTACCTTGGTAACCTCCTCTTTGTCCTCTCTAATTTCTACCCTTGCCTCTATCTTTGAAGTTGGAGTCCCCTTTCTTCTTATTCTTTTCCTCTAACGTTAGGACTAGTTGATGGAACTTCAAACTATAGTAGGTGTCCACAAACTAAGCTCCTCTTGGATATTCCACTTTAAACCACCCAAGTACCTAGCCACCTTTATTGACTCTTCTTCTCACTTCCTAGATCTAGGTGATACAGAAGCATCCAGAGGTATAAGGGCAATCTTGTGTCACCCAAAAAATATACCTAGACTTAGTTTCTGTTTCATGTGTTTTCACTCCTGGATACCCATTTGGGTCAAATAAAGGTTCCAACTCTCACAGTTCCACTATTAGTGTTCTAAGTTAGAGTTTTTAAGCACCTTGGGATACGTGTAAATGCCAAAAAAATAAGACTATGTAATTGAGCCATAATTATGGTGAGTTAGAAGGTGAAATTTGGAGGGATGATGGTAATTGTAATTTAGAACATTTCAGAAAAACAATCAAGTCAAAAGGCCCCACGATTAGAAAGTTATTGCAATTTTTCAAATTTTGGAGACCTCCTAAGAATGCTTCAAAGTAAGGTTTGAGGCACAAAATGAATTCGTATGGGCCTGAAAAATGGGGGATAAGTGAAGCCTATCCATAGGGCTATAGAGCACTTCGAGATCTTTTCAAAAATGTAAATGGTTCGTCAATCAAAGCTACAGTTCAAAAGTTATGCCTCCCGAAAGTTCGGCTACCATTTCTAGATTCTTCTAATTTTGTGCTGACTTCTAATGTGACTTCTAGAGCCTTCTATTTGGGTAGTGGATGCCAACTAGCACTTTCTAGAATGTATTCCTAATCCTTAACCTTTGGGGGTCTATTTAAGGACATTTTTGGCATTGTAAGAGGCAGTTCATAGTGGAGTTTGAGAGGAGGTACTGGGAGAAGAAATTATCTCCAGATTTATATTATTCTAAGCCCATAGGGCATATTTTGGAATCTATTTTCTCTACACTAAGTCTATTGGCATATTTTCATAGTTAATAAATTTTTTCCTTTCCTGTTGTGTCCATTTTGTACTTGGGTTGTGTCTCCATGAAGTGGTATCAGAGCGAGGTTTTCCTAAGTGTGTAGATAGAGCGCCGACTGTGAGGTAGTTTGCACCAGGACTGTGTGGTTGTGGGTTTTGATTTCAGAAGATTCCTCCATGAAGAGAGTGAGGTGGAAGGGCTAGAGCTATTAATCCTTAGGAGGTTAGAGTCCTCCAAAGGCAAGTTCAAGCGTTGCAAGAGGAGCTCCGTAGAGGAACAAATGTTACCGCAGGAGATGAAAGTGAGGACGAAAATAAAGAAAAAGACATTGGACATGAAGGGGAAGTTGAAGGGTAAGTTTTGAATCAGGTAGAGGAGAGGCTTTTAGTGCCATTACTAAGTTTGAAAAAAGACCTACAATTGATGTGGGTGTATTTTCAAGAAATCTGAAACTGGATGAGTTGATCGACTGGATCAATGAACTAGAGGAGTACTTTGAGTATGAGGATATCAGGGATCTAGATAGGGTTAAGTTTGCAAAGGCCAAGCTAAAAGGCCATGCCAAAATCTGGTGGCAAGAGGTTCAATTGGAAAGAAATAGAAGAGGAAAGGAAAATATCACAAGGTGGGATCACATGGTGGACAAACTAAAGAAGTAGTTCATTCCTATTGACTATGAGCTTGATTTGTTTAAGAAGATGCATGGGTTAAAGCAAGTAGGAAAATCAGTACAAGAATATACAGAGGAGTTTTACCAACTTCTGATTAGAGCAGGGCATGCAGAAGCAAATAAGGAGAAGGTTGCTCATTATATCAGTGGGTTGTGACCCAACATCCAGGAGGAATTAAGCATGGTAAGAATAACCAGCATTGAAGAGGCATACCAGTTTTCCCTATGAGTTCAAGAGAAGCTAAATAAAAGGTTTGAAGGGAGACAAAGAGGGTGCGGTCAAGGAGGAAGGGGTAGTGGTAGGTCATCTGGAGGCCAAAATGAGACCCAAAAGAAAAATGAAGATGTGGGTACTAGCAGGAACTAGAGGAACGAGAATTTCAATCGCTCTCATGATCAAAACATTGGAGATCAGAGAGGAAGAGGTAGAGGACATGGACAAGGTTCAGGAAGAGGAGGCTTCTGTGGTACCTATTTCCATTGCAATGAACAAGGTCATCGTGCCTTTGAATGTCCTCAACAACAAGAAGGATAGATAGGAGAGCTAAGGCCCAACCTAGGGTTGCTCATGTAGATGAGGATGCATAGTCATCACATTCAAAGGATGCAAAAAGAGGAGATACTTTAGTAAATGAAAGGGTCCTACTAAGTGGTGAGATTGAATCGGGACAAAGGAGGAGTCTATTTTGTACCAAGTGCAAGTGTGAGGATAAATGTTGTGATGCGATCATTGATGGTGGTAGCACTGAAAACTTGGTGTTAGAAGAGATGGTCTCTAAGCTAAAGCTCAAGAGGGAGAAACACCCTCAGCCCTATCGGATCACTTGGGTGAAGGATGATCATAAGATCTTGGTAAGTGAACAATGTTTAGTGAAGTTCAAAATTGGGAGTTACCATGATGAAGTTCTTTGTGATATTATTCCAATGGATGTCTGCCATCTATTGTTGGGAAGACCGTGGAAGTTTGATAGGCATGCAGTACATGATGGTCATGCAAACACATACTCTCTGAGAAAGGATGGAGTTTGCCACAAACTGAAGCCCATGATAAAGGAAGGCAAAAACATATGCAACAATTCTAGGATCTGTCTTATTGATGGAAGAAATTTTTTGGATGGCATGAAACATCAATGTATGTGTTATGCTTTGATTCATAGAAAAGATAAGGAAGGTAGTAGTGAAATACCACTTGAAGTCTCAAATTTATAGTTTGGAGATATCATCTCTGATAATGTTCTAGAAGGATTACCACTAGTAAGGGAAATTAGTCATCAGATAGATTTAATTCCTAGAGCTAGTTTGCCTAACAAGGCTGCTCATAAGATGACTCCTACTGAAACTGAGGAGCTAAATAGATAGGTTCAGGAGCTATTGAGGAAGGGTTTGATTTGAGAGAGCCTAAGTCCATGTCCATTACCTACAGTACTAGCACTAAAGAAGGATGGAGAGTGGATAATGTGTACAGAATCTCGAGCTATAAACATGATAACCATCAAGTATCAGTTTCTTTTGCCAAGAATGGATGATCTTATGGACTACTTGAGTGGAGCTCAGTATTTCAAAAAGATAGATCTTAAGAGTGGCTATCACCAAATATAGATACAAGAAGGAGATGAGTGGAAAACTGCCTTCAAGACCAAGGAAGGTCTTTATGAGTGGCTAGTCATGCCCTTTGGATTGATGAATGCCCCAAGCACCTTCATGCAGCTTATGAATGACGTACTTAAGAAGTTCTTGGGAAAATTTGTTATTGTCTATTTGGATGATATTTTAATTTTCAGCAAGAATTTGGAAGAACATTTATTGCATATTTGTAGTGTCCTTGAAAGGTTGAGGGAAGAGAAACTGTTAATTAATCTGAAGAAGTGTAGCTTTGCTAAAAAAAGATTTAGTCTACTTGGGGTTTGTTGTATCACCTAAAGGTCTCAAAATGGATCTAAAGAAGGTAAAAGCCATCTTGGAATGGCCTACTCCAAGGTTTGCTACTGAGGTAAGATCATTTTATGGTCTGGTTAGTTTTTATAGGAAGTGCATTAAGAATTTCAATAGCATATGTGCACTACTAACCGACACAATAAGAGGGGATAGAAAAGAGTTCAAATGGACTACAATAGCTACGAGAAGTTTTGAATTGTTGTAGAAGAAGGTGACAGAACAACCTGTATTTGCACTTCCTAATTTTAGTAAGGTGTTCCAGGTGGATTGTGATGCTAGTGGCAATGTTATTGGGGCTGTATTGAGCCAAGAAGGTAAGCCTATTGCATATTTTAGTGAAAAATTAAATGATGCGAAGAAGAAATATTTTGTTTAGGATCAAGAGTTCTATGCAATTGTTTAGGCCTTAAAGAAATCGAGGCATTATTTATTTCCAAAGGAATTTTTTTTATATAATGATCACTAGGCATTACAGTACCTAAATAGCCTAGGTAAATTGAACCAGAGGCATATGAAGTGGGCAGAGTTCTTGCAAAGCTATACATTTTTGTTGAAGCATAGAAGTGGAAAGTTAATAGGGTTGCAGATGCATTGAGTAGGAGGTAGTTGTTGCTTACAATAATGCAAGTTAAAGTAGTTGGGTTTGATGAACTCAAGAATTTGTACCCTGAGGATCCTAATTTTTTTGAAGCATGGAAAGCTTGTAAAGAACCTGCTGCTGTAGACAGAACCAAGTGGTTAGACTATTTGATTCAAGATGGTATGTTGTTCAAGGGTAGTCAATTGTGCATTCCAAGGAATTCCATCAGGGAAAATCTGATTAAGGAGAAACACAATGAAGGGATGGCAGGACATTTTGGTTAAGATAAGATCATTGCCATCCTTAGAGAACATTATTTTTGGCCTCAAATTTCATAGGATGTGAAGAATTTTGTACAGAGTTGTTAGGTTTGTCAAGCAGCCAAGGGATTTAGTCACAATACTAGACTATATAAGCTATTACTTATTCCATCAAAGCCACGGGAGGACATAAGTATAGATTTTGTTCTTAGATTGTCGATGATACAAAGGGATAATGACTCAGTATTTGTGTTGGTTGATAGGTTCTCCAAAATGGCACATTTCATTCCATGCCACAAAACTCATGATGTCATCCATATTGCAAACTTTTTTTTCAAAGAGGTGGTGAGACTACATGGTCTCCCAAGGAGTTTCCAACAAAGATACTAAATTTTTGGGGTATTTCTAGAGAACATTGTGGAAGAAGTTGAAAACAGACTTGAAATTTAGTTCCACACATCACCCGCAGACTAATGGCCAAACAGAAGTGGTAAACAAAAGTTTGGGCAATTTGCTGAGATGTTTAGTTTGGGATAAGCCCAAGGGATGGGATTTGATTCTACCACAAGTGGAATTTGCTTACAATAACTCAATAAATAGGAGTACTAGTAGATCACCATTCCAAATTGTATATGGAAGTAGCCCAAGGACTACACAATAAATGAGAAAGATAGAGCAAGGGGAGAGGACAAGTGTTGAAGTAGAAGAATTTGTTGAACATATCAAGCACCTACATGAGGAGGTCCAGGCACACATTATCAAGATGAATCAACAGTATAAAGCTAGGGCTAATCAAAGGAGAAGACCTAAGGAGTTCCAAGCAGGGTATCTAGTCATGGTACACTTAAGAAAAGAAAGATTTCCAATAGGTACTTACAACAAGCTGAAGATGAAGAAATTTGGCCCCTACAAAATTATGAAGAAACATGACTCAGGAAGTGCATATGAGCTGGAGTTTCTAGATGGAATTTACATTTCTCCTATCTTCAACATTGTAGACTTAAAAAAATATCATGATGATGGTGCAGATAAGGGGTTGATGCTGGAGCCATGTTCAATTCCTACTGTTGGTGTTTGAAAACGCTGGAGGGTTTTCAATTATCCCACTGAGAAAGTGACACATCTAGGGGCAGCTAACTCCCATTTTCAACATGCCATTTCTAACAATGGGCCAACTATAAGGCATGGCCCTTCTTCTTCTTCAGGCTCTGCAAGACTTAGGCGAGTGAACCTGAGATTCAATCGATATCGTACCAGTGAAAAACATATCCCTAAATCTAATAAGCATATTGAAACCCCTTATATCTCCTAATAACACATGAAATGACACAGATCTACAGTAGCCAAATGCAAATCTAGAATATTCATACGCTGAGTGAGGGCAAAAAAATTAAGTCCTTCAACATAAGATGTAAAGATCGTTTGATTAATAATGTTGAATTCTGCAAAACCTCAAATATGCAATAGTAAGACCTAGTGATCATGTAGCTGATCAGTGCCTTAACCATTGGGTAGTCCCATGAATCAAATGCATACATATGGATATCTGATACTTGTTTATATACTCATATATCTAATCTATCTATTTAACTTGTAAATAGACATCAATGCTCAAATTAAATCCCATTCTTACATGATATCCCCATCAGTAAACTTGCAACCCTGTTGATTCCGTGAAGCATTTACACAACCTCTTGGGTCATAAGCAATAGTGAATAACATACATCCTTAAGGGACTGCAATTACAACCTAAGCTCTATGTCAAAGATTGTAAAACATTGAAAATTAGCTAATAAAGGAGATAGGATTCAATTGAAACTCAATCATCTACTCTTTGTATTAGCTTGCTTGAAACTATACATTCATATGCATGAAGATGAAAAAATGGAAAACACTTAACAGATCTGAACTATCTGTGTTAACCTCCTTAATGTTGTTCATACAAGAGAAATTTTCTAAAGAATGTGGTTTCACAATAAATCAATGGAACCTTGCTGGTATTACACAGAGAAAACTGTTAACCTACTAGTTTCTCAGTAACAAAAACTAGAACCCTTACAATGAAAGAAAGAATGAAAGATATAGGAGAAGATGAAATTCTCGGATCTGATCTGCAACTGACATTTGTCCAGTTGAAATTCAATTTTTGGCAACTGAATCATCACCCTCTTCTTTCTACCATTGATCTGATTTGATTTCATCATCACATTCTAACTGATTTGAAAATATCCTCTGCTTAATCATGAAAACCTGTTTGAGTCACCAAAATATCTAATTACCCCATGAAAATACTAGTGAAATTAGGTTTTTACTGAGTGAACCTAACCCTAACTACATTTTTTACTACCTTTTACTGATATTCAAGTTATTTCCATGTTGAAAATCACAACGAAATTCTGATACTTGAATTTAGTTGCAAGATAAGAACCTGAGAGAAAACCTTGAATAACTTGAACCCACTACATCTTGTGTAAAAAAATAACCTCGAAATCAGAAAGTTCATCTTCTCACGATTCCAACAGTATATGATAAGGCATACTTTGCATACCAGGAGCCTCCAGAATCACAGTTTCAAAAAGTCCTCTGCCAGAAACTTCAGGTCTGTGACTCTTCAAATTTAAAATTTGAAAAAATTAAATTAACCTAAAGTTTAGACTTTAGCTTAATTGTCCTTTGAATCTAAAAATCCTGCACATTAGTCTCTTGACAAAATAATTTTAAAATAAAAATTTTAAAATCATTTTATTTTTCCTAGCCTCTTTAATTTTGGGTCAACTCCAAGTTTGACCAATGCCACGTGTCACTTCCTGATTGGACACTTGATATGAATGCCACATGTCATCTCTTGGTTTTCCCACTTGTTGCATCTACCACATCATCGAACACGAGACCCATTGCCACGTGTCGTCTTCACGCTAACTCCCTATACTAAATCTCGTGCATCTTCTACTTGGCGAGTTAGCGAGGACCATCGAATGTGCCACGTGGCACGATCTAGTGCACTTTAGAAATTTGATCGCCACATCACTGCTTGGTTACATGCACATCCCTACTGACAACCACTTGTCACTCTATGATTCATTGTTGCTCCTGCATGAGGGACCCATAATGCTTTACTAACTTCTCGCCGGGTTTGAAATTTTCTGGCTGGTTGCTAAGTCGCTAGCTAGATTTCTAAGATTTTCTAGCTAGCACCATAGCGACTAGCTGAATTTTTAGCTTTTTCAGCGCTTTCAATTAGCTGATGTCATCGACCCTTGGTTGTATGTGCCCGTTCAAAATTTTATCTTAGACAACCGCCAGCTGTTCACTTCCTCTTCCCACGAGTGGGTTTTTGGCTTTCAAAAAGCCCATTTCCCATAGACAACTTGTTTGTTGTGGGCTGTTATATTTAAAGATTTAAAAAATTTCTCCCACGATGTATATGGGATAAATGGCTTTAAAACAACCTACGCCTCTTCAAATCTGCTCATGGCTTTTCCAAGTGGGGGCTTGCTCTTGGTGCTTCCTTATTTTTAATGTGTGGGCATCCTCTGCACTTGAGTGCATGCTGCTTCTACTTGGTGGATGTGGGCATGGTCTCTTTTATGTGCCTGCATGGGCAGAGCTCTTCACGGCAGGAAACCCTTTCAAATGCCATTGCCTTTTGCTGTTGCTTTTCCAAGCAGTGGCTTGGTTGTTTATATGTGGGCTTCTTTACCTTTTCATTGACTTCTACTAATGACATCCTCCTCTGAAGTTTGACTGTGGATTTTGTCTTCCTTTTGCCAGGCGTGGATGCTTGTTGCTCAAGATGTGAGTTTTGTCTATTCAATGTGAGGCTCCACTTCATTTCCCAGTGCATGAGGAGAGTTGTTACTGTTTACTGCAGGGTCTCCTATAATCTTCTAAGGTGAAGCTTCATGTTACTGTGTGCAAATACTAACTGCCGCTTTGCATTGGTTCCTTTAAAAGGCGTGTATGTTTCTTCTTTTCTTTCAGCGGCTTAGTGGTGAATGGCTCCTCTGTTTTCTTATAAACATCTCCTCCAAAAAAATTTATGTTCTTGCTTTGTATGCGGCTGCCACCAATGATGAGATACCTCTTTATTTCTGATGAATTGGGCCATGTTCTCCATGTGACTGTCTGCTTGTGGCTTTCTTAAACAAATTTGCAAGTCTTCTCCTTGTTTGGCACCTCTTTTTTAGGCCCCTTATTAGCAACGTGGGCCTCTTCTTATTTCATTATGCGGATTGCTGCTCCTTTTAATGTTCTCCTTTGTTCTTACTACCCATGTGGACCCTTAGACTTTGGACCTTGCGGCTTCTTCATGTAATAACTACCTTGCTCCTGTCGCCATCTACAAAATGGAAAAGGGGCTGATAAATCTGATGCCCAAAAAATGGGACAGATTGCTCACAAGAAATTCTACCTGCTCCCCTGCAACCTTCAATTCGTGTCATAGCCATGGTGGGTATGGGCAAGCTTGGAGAGACATTTTCGATGCAACATCTCTACAACAGAAATAAAACAGAGGTATGACCATTCTGCCTGGGTCTCTGTCTCACAAAATTGTTCACTTAGAACATTGCAATGTGATCTAACCAAGCAAATCAATTTGCAAATAGAGCTTAGTATAAGTGACGTACTTGTGACTAATTTGATTAATGGGAATTTAGAGGGGAAAAGTTGCTTGATTGTTCTAGATGATATGTGGGACACTATTGTGGAGGGTCACATTATACAAAGGCTTGGTCTTTCCAGTGGTAGGAAAAAACCAATGCAGAATTGTAGTTACTACCAAAAGTAGACACTGTGCCTTAGACACTGTGCCTTACTCTGTAGTCAATGTACCTCAATCTTCAACAAATCTTGAAAATTAAAACTACAATGGTCAAAGAAATCTCCTGTTTGAGGGGTCTAGAAACACGAGCCTGCCTGACAAAGGAGATGTATCAATGGCAATTGCAACTTTGAGTAGTTCATGGGTCCAAATAATGAATTTCGTCAACCTTACTAAATTCTATCACAATCACTTGACCACTTCAACCTACCATCATCAAAATAAAATCTCAATCATGCCTCCAAATCATGTTTTCTGGTACCCTTATCAATATGGAGAAATCAGTTGGACCCCAAAGTGGGTCCGGCTAAAAAATTTTCATTTTCAAATGACTGAGATCTCAAATTGATCCTTTAATCACTTAAAACTGATTCGAGGCAAATTCAGCTACTGGAGAGACCTTTAAAACTCATTTGACATCTTTTTGCAACTTGCCAACTTTATGCCAGGAAGTTCTTTAACTGGCCTTAAAAATTGACCAGAACACCTAACCAGGCCTTAAGATTGAAAACATTGATTCTCTGTTCCACATACTCCTACCCTGTCGAATCTCGTCTCATGACGAATTCCCAGTCAAAAGATATTGATCGTCAAAGTTTCCTTCTCAGATTTTACCTGCAAGAAAACATGTCAGAAAACAATAAACTGGGTTTGGATTTGGCTCAAAAAATTGGGCAAATGGGCACATGAGTTAATGAAAACTGGGGTGTTGGTTCTTTGTCATGAGAACATTATGGATATGCAATTTGGGCTCATGATGAATAACAAGGCACAAATGGCGAGCGGTCAAAGTGAGCTACTCAAAACTTGTAGATTAAAAGCACTAACATAAAACATTTTTTGCAAATGGAATCGACCTGAAAAAGTGTGCAAATGGATTCATCGTGACTTGCAAACTAACACACTTGAATTATTTTCAAAGGACAACACAAGGGTACAATCCATTCGATCTCACCAATCACAAATCTCAAGATATGGCATCCCAAATAGGGCTACCGACAAATCTGCAAATGCTGACACCAGTGAAAAATTAGAAATTCCATTTGGAATCGCGTTCAAAAACTGATCAAACGGATTCATCAAAAGCTGAAACTTGAAACATAATAAGTCTCTGACGTTTACAATACAACACAATAGAAATTTCAACATTTTGGTCAACTAGGTCAAAGTAGCACGTCAAACAGGGCTTCCCAAAAATGTGTGCAAAGTGCATCAGCATGAAAACAAAAATAGACCAACTTTGAGGGACTCGAAACCTATTCAAACGGACTCAAAATGACTCAAAATTTGAAATATAAGTTCTCTATTATGGACACTAGGTACTCTCAAAGGGGAAAGTTATGATCTATTTTTGGGTGCAAGATATTCAAGTGCAAACAAGGCCACCTGTCGTTGTTTAACACTTAGGGTAAAATGCAGATTTGGAACTAGCTCAAAACAGGACTTCGCCAAACAACTCAGAATGATGTTTTAACTTCATGGAATAGGTAGACAGGCTAAATGGAGGGTGTTAGAAACATTAAACACCTTATAGGACTCAAAAGTACAGCCAGGTACATTTGCATTTGAAAGCGTTTGTAGGGCTCAGATTTCTCAATGGTACTCAAAATTGACCTTGCAATTTTTAGTCCCAACACCTACTTCTAAGAAGGAGGAGATAGAAGAGATTTTGGATAGTTGTGTGGGTAGGAGTACCAGAAATAGGAAGTATGAAGAGTACCTGGTTAAGTGGAAAGGATGGCCGATAGAGGACTCAACTTGGATATTAGCAGCTGAGGTTTTCCATTTGGGATTTCCTCTATCATCCATAAAGTGGCAGGGTCACTTTTCAATCTCCTTTGGGTATCTGATGCAGGAACATCCAGAGGTATAAGGGCAATCTTGTGTCACCCAAAAAATATACCTAGACTTAGTTTTTGTTTCATGTGTTTTCATTTTTGGATACCCATTTGGATCAAATAAAGGTTCCAACTCTCACAGTTCCAATATTAGTGTTCTAAGTTAGAGTTTTTAAGCACCTTGGGATACGTGTAAATGTCAAAAAAATAGGACTATGTAATTGAGCCATAATTATGGTGAGTTAGAAGGTGAAATTTGGACGGATGATGGTAATTATAATTTGGAACATTCCAAAAAAAGAATCAGGTCAAAAGGCCCCATGGTTAGAAAGTTATTGTAGTTTTTTTATTTTTGGAGACCTCTTAAGAATGCTTCAAAGTAAGGTTTGAGGAATAAAATGACCTTTTATAGGCCTAAAAAATGGGGGACGAGTGAAGCCTTCCCATAGGGCTATAGAGCACTTTGAGAGCTTTTTGAAAATGTAAACGGTTCGTCAATCAGAGCTATGGTTCAAAAGTTATGCCTCTCGAAAGTTTGGCTACCATTTCTGGATTCTTCTAATTTTACACCGACTTCTAATGTGACTTCTAGAGCCTTCTATTTTGGCAGTGGATGTCAACTAACACTTTCTAGAATGTATTCCTAATCCTTAACCTTTGGGGGTCTATTTAAGGACATTTCTAGCATTGTAAGAGGCAGTTCGGAGTGGAGTTTGAGAGGAGGTACTGGGAGAAGAAATTATCTCCAAATTTATATTATTCTAAGCCCATAGGGCATGTTTTGGAATCTATTTTCTCTGCACTAAGTGTATTGGTATATTTTCATAGTTAATAAAGTTTTCCCTTTCCTGTTGTGTCCATTCTGTACTTGGGTTGTGTCTCCATCACTAGGGTATAACCTTTGAAACTCCTTTATATAAGAGGCCTCATCCAAATTTTTTTGTCTTAGTCCTTGTCTCCTTTTGTGAAGCTAAATCTCATAGTCTTCTGGTAGGAAGTTCTCCCTTAGTTTCATTACCATTGCATTCCAATTGGCTATAGGCTTCTTTCTATACTAATCCTCTCATCTTGGACATATTTCCACCATGTCAATGTTGATCCTCTAAGTCTTCACTTGGAAACTTTGATCTTTTATGCCTCTAACATCCCTTCACATTCAAAATAATTCTCTATCCCATCTATTTAATCTATCATTGCATCTATTTCCATCTTCCCACTACTCCCAAGGCTTTTATGGAATTCAAGAAAGACTCTTCATTCAAGAAAGGGTCTATCTCAAGGACAACATCTTCCTCTTCTACCTCTTTACCCTTGTCAATGCTCTCTTCTTCCTTTTTCTTGGTTGCATCAACAACTGCATCTAGCTTTACCTTTACCTCTGCTAAGGCCTCTTCAAGGAGTATATTCTTCCCCTTTTGCTGATCAACTTCCTTAGCTAGCTCTACATTATTCACCATACTTGACTCACCCACTAGCTCTCTAGTAGCTACAGATATACACCTCCTTCCCAAGTCTTTAACTTTCTTTGATACCACTTTGGTGTAACAACCAATCTTTCTCCTACCCTGGCTTCCTCTAGGGTCACCTTAGGTCTTTCACTTGACCTAATAGGGTTGCTAATTACCCTATTATCCTTAGTATTCTAACAATGAGGCCCTAATTCATTCAACTAGTGCACACCAATTAGTAAAAACAACTCTCCATTGCCATTCCCTAAGTTTGATTCAACCTTTCCACTCCTTCACACAAAACTACAACCAACCCCAACAACTCAAATGACACTCCAAATGGAGTAATGATCATCTAGGAAGGCATTTGGATTCCCTTCAAGGTCTACAACCATAACCAAACTTGAAACCCTAATCGAGTTCCAAAAATCATACAAGATTTCACAAAAATGCTTAAAATAGGGCTACAAGCAATTAGCCCTCCAAATGAAGAATAACAAAAATAACTTGGAAAAAATCTTAACAAGGGGCCAAATAAACCATTGATCTGAACACCCTTTTTAGAGAAATCAAATATTTTGATGGTCTAGGGTTCTCAACTTGTCCATACAATATGACCACAAATTGAGCCTAAAAGTTAGTGTTTCCAAGGTAATTGACTAATTTTGCAAGAAACAAGTTTAACACTCCTTAAAACCTTCCACCAATGTTCCACCCTATAGTTGGGGTTCCTACACACCTTCTCCTTACACAACCCATGCTTTGATTGAATCTTTTCATGCATTCAATCACTCATATCACCTCTGCAACATACTATGATCCCTAGCCATGAATCTCTAGCTCACCTAGGGTATCACCACAAAAATGTTTCCTTATCTTTCTAGGACCCCTCCTTCACTGTACATTTTTTACAAGGAGTCACCTCCCCATTTCCAAGAGGTCATATAGATCCTACAATGGGAGGGGGAGTTATGACTCCATCTTGCTCCAATACTGGATTCAGAACAACATGCAATAAAGAACCAAAATAATTTATAAAAGTAACTAAAACCTAACAAAAAAAAAAAAACTTGCACTATAAAGAATCACAAATTAAACTCCTCTAACATCTCAAGTAACAACAATTCAAAATCTAATCCATTAGAGTTCCAAAATCCTCAAAAATATAAAACTATAACTAAACACTTTTTTCTCAACATTCCAACCCTATAAAAAGGTCCACAATGAACTTATAAACATATACCCACTCCTATCATATTTATCTTAGATATTTAAAACCCTCAAACCTTTCCAGAAGCATTGAATGGATTTAAAACATGTAAGAAGGTCCTAAAAACACTTACTTGACCAATCTACCCTACTAAATACAAAGATGCTCAATTTGACCTCATTGAGCAACTATTAGCAATTTTGACCTCAAGAGGCTTTCTCACCTTAACCTACCTCACCCTAGTAGCCCTAAGTCTTTCACAAGCATACCTAGGTGCCCCTACACCATAGGTCTTTTCTTATAAATGAATTTTGAATTTGTCATTATCAAGAAACTATAAAATAAAAAATTGGAAGGCCCAATAATCAACTTGTCTTGCATGATTGGGCTTCATTTTGTGTAACTATTCTCTTCTTGAATGCATCAAATCCACATGGTTCTATCAAAATCTGATTGAAAAGATCACTATAAAAGAGGGATATTATTGAGAAGAAGGGAGATTGTTGATAAAGAATGCTTTCAATCATTTTTTTTTCACTGATATCAAACCTGCTATTTGATGGGATGATAATTTCTTATAAGATCCAAGTACTATCACATAGTTGATTGATGAAGAGGATTGAATCAATAAAATGTAACAAAAGTACCTAAGGGAAAGGTTGAGTTATGGTTTTTTAATGAAGTATAAGGATTAGTTAAGACAATGGTAAAATAATGTATTGATAATACACTTGAAAATATAGAGGTTGGCTACACTTAGAAACTCTAGAAGAATAAGTTGTAACAAAGTTGTCTCCAAAACCTAACTAAATTCATTAGTGGGTGCCGAGAAAGTTAGTTTATGCCGAGTAAATTATTAGTAAGTGTCGAGAAAATGCAAAATCTAGTGTGTGCTGAGTGAAATAGAAGGAGCCGAGCAAGTTTAGGTGTTGAGCAAGTAATAGGTGTCAAGCATTAGAAAAACTTAGTTGATGCCGAGTAAATCCACAATAGGTGTCAAGCATCAGTAAAATATAGTTGGTGCCGAGTAACACAGTATGTGTTGAGCATTAAAAATTCAATAGTGTCAAGCTACTACATTAATTGATAAATCAAAGATTCACCAGATCTGAGCCAACAAGTTTATTACCTTGAATTTTGTGAACCAAGTGGAAAGATAAGGATGATGAGCTGGTGGCATAGAATTCTAGGTTAACCATTTTTAGGCAAATACAGGTGGATTCTACATGATGTTTCTAGGAGAAACTAGATTAAGGATAGATTCATTGAATCTTGCCTAATCCATTCAAACTAAAAATAAGAGCGGGATGATTAGAGCAAGAAAAGTATTCTAGACTTCTATTTAAAAAGTTATAGGTCAAAAAGAAAAAGAGGTTGGTTGGAGATATCATGTGGTGTCAAGGAGAAGGCATCAAGAGGGAAGAATAGAGTATAAGGACTTTTCTTTGATAAGTGACCATAAAGGAGATTGCATTGGCACAATGATCATGGAGATTCAAGGAGACAAAGCTTGAAAGAAGGACAAGTTGTCAGAGCTACAAAGACTGAAGGCCAAGAAAATTTGTGACCTAAACTGAGATATAAAATCTGTAAGTTATGTTGTCAGTTGTATTAGATCAAAATCCCTTATTATTACTCTCTAAAAATTGTATCAATTAGAGTAAAATCCTATGGACTTAGGTTGGTTTAATAACCATTTTGTAAATCCTTTAACAAGATGACATTCCAAGTGAATGTTCTAAAGTCCTTTAACTAGGCCCACTTCTAACAAGGTGGTTGAAATCCTTTAACCAGGTCACATTTAATACTGCATTGTAGCCTTTAACAGGGCAGGCCTTTCATAGGGCATCACTTTAGAAGAGTGAAAATTGAGTAGCATGTTACTGGTGTTTTTTCCCAAATTGGGTTTCCACATAAATCACTATGTTATGTGTTGATCTTTCATGTCTTATTCCTGCATGTTGATTTTTCAATAACTTGCTAAGAAGAATGTTTAGCTTGGATGCATGGTTAATTTAAATGGACTCACTATAGTTAGTGAAAAGGTTTTAATAGGACATTTGGACCTTGAATAACTGATTCAACCCCCCCCCCCCCCCCCCCCTCCCCTCCCAAGTTATTCTAAAGCATTTCTAACAATTGGTATTAGAGCATCAGAGCCATCTGTTGATTTGGTTTAAAGGTACTAGAAGTAAAAAAGATTAAGATGTCCAAGAGAGAAGTTCCCAAGCTCAACAGAGATAACTTCATTGCATGGCAAAGTTTCATGAAGCTGCACCTTGGATCAATAGAGGATCATGCACAAACCTCAATTGAAGTGAAACATTGAAATGTCCCTTTCTCTGATTTTATATGATATTTCCAACCTTTAATCAGATCTTTAAGATCAAACAACTAATGTCACAAAGATCCTCCAAATTTCTCAAGAAACCCCATGCCAGAAATGGTGCCAAAAGCTTCACAGCTTCACCTATTATTAATAAATCTGAAAATGGCCATTTTTACAGATTTTTCAGCAGCATAACAGCCTACAAAATGACATTTCTAGATCTAGATAGCCTTTACACAACAGCTCACAAATGTAGGACAAAAACTATGCTCATCGGACTCCCGAAATTAACACAAAAATTCTCGGAAACACCACAAAAACACTAATAAACTATCTCAGAAGTTTAATCACGTCCCAATAAATATATTCAGCTCTATTTTAAAAGCTTAAAGTCTGAAATATAGAAGCAACCAAAACTGATATGAAATACTCAACTGAAAACACCAAACTCATACAAAAAAAACACACCCGAAACCCACAAATCTGCACTGTTCAGCACAAAGGCAAACTCTGTATGAGAATGCACATGGAATGGCTTCAAACTCCCATCCTTAGCCTTCCTAGAAACTTGCAAACTCCTGTTCTTGGGTCTCCCTGGAAACCTGCAAACTCCTATTCTTGGGTCTCCTTCTCCACAGGTTTGGCAGCCTCTGAAGAATAACAAAGAATGAGCAAAAATCAAGTTCTGGAATGTGCCCAAAATGCCTCCAAACCCCCTTAAAAGAGGGCATAAATGTAACTCACGTCCAAGAGAGGTTAATGAAACATATTTTAATAATAATTTTCATTTATTAGTCCAACGGTTTCCAAAGATTAACTCCATTTTTTTGAAATTTCACTTTCTTGGGCCTGGCCTGCCTTAGCAAAGATTATTATTTTTTAATTATTTGAAAAGGGGACATGACAAGTCCTCCCCTCCCAAAAATTGCTTGTCCTCAAGCAATGGTTGAACAATAAACCAATCAATCCACTTGGATCCCAAATGTAGTCATGAACTATACTACTACCAATTAACACAGGCTCCTGCAATATCCTCTGCAATATGACCAAGAGGAATCCATAATCAAACTGACAATTATAGCTCAACCAAACTCTGAAATCACCACTACCACAATCAAAAACCCATGAGGCACAAACTCTTAGAACATCAGAACCCAAGCAAAGTGGACAAATCAAACTACCAACACAGTAAATACCATCAACGCATCCCACTAGCCTATACGGAATGCACAATCCAACTCTGCAACAATGGTGAATGCTCTCGAATGAAACTATACCAAGTATGGAGAATCCACACACTATACAACTCTTGCAGTCAACACAACTTTGCAAATCACCGGCCACTATCTCATAACCATAACTACCATGCACCCCTGATGGTGAAAAGCCATCACAAGATAAATAGCAAGAATTGGAACCCAAACCAAATTTTCCTGCCATCAACTCCTCAACACAAGGATCAAATGCTAACTAATGTACATACCTTGCAATATAATGTTGACAAAAAAAACCAACCTTAGTCAACAACTCACCATGAACAAGTGATACAACCCACTGTGACTGATCACCAGCTAAGTCAGGAGATGTCATAGCCAAAGGAGTAGAATCAATAACAACACCCGCTGAAGCATCACTCTGAAACTCCTACTCTAGGTCATGTATTATCAAGCTATCAACTGTAGAACCTATCGCCATGTCATGCCCATCACAACTCTCATCTTGAGGCATCAAATTGTCCCATAACTGATGATAAGCACTAGGAACCAAAGTACATCTCTGTATCATTATCTCATCAACATGGTCATCAAAGGTAAATTGATGAGCATACCTCACAGTGTAATGCCGATAGAATGCACCAATCTCAGTCAGTGGCTTAGACTATAATCCAGATGAAACTAACTGCAATTGATCATTAACCATGTTGGAACTAACTACTACCTCCGAAGATATCACCAAGGGAGTAGTGTTACTAGTAGGAACAATGCCAACTGCCGACTCACCAACATCACACATGATCTTTGATACATCTCTAGTCTCTGTGCCATCAATACTAGAGGCCACCACCATGTTAGGCATACAACAATCTGCTACAACACCCAACTCAACTGAACCTAACTCTAGTGGGAATGAACTTGATATTCCAATGTTAGTATCAAGAATGGATGCATCCCCATCTCCACTGTCTCTGACAATCTCGGCCATGGACATCCTTGGATCACCAAACACCACAGCTTGTGACTGTATAGAATCAGGTGAAGACTGTAGTCGCTCTAACTCCATGGTCACCTTAGCCAAATGAAACTGTGACTCCTTGAAAGCCAACTATGTACTCTCAAGAATCTCAGAAGTCACCTCAAGCTGCTCAGTAAGCTCACTCACCTCATCTTCCTTGGACAACAATGCATCATATGTTGTACTGCCCCACTTCATAAGATAATCTCTGTCGGCTACCAACTGCATATAATCATGTCTCAGAATCTGGATAGCCTCCCATAAAGAGTGGAACTCTGTCAAGGAAAGATAACTACCTCCCTGCTCATCACTAGTAGGAGAACCCCATCCATAAACTGCTAACAACTGACGGGCAGCATCGAAATGTTGGCAAGTGATAGCAATGTCTTGGTCACTAACTCTCAACTGATTAGACACATGATGGCACTGGCTTGACTGTCTCCTACAAACCTCCTCTGATGCACTGTCTAAAGGAGTATCCTCAAAGTTACTGGTCTCTAGAGTATTACCATCCATATCCTGTGAATCAAATCTAAAACTCATATCAACATACGGAGTATCAAAAACATTAGCATTGCTGTCCAACTCCTCTATACCCAAGGAAACTAAGTCTTCAAAATTGCCCACTGCATCCTCCTGGATGTCATCAATGTCAATATGATCCTGGGACTCATCTATACACACTGCCAAATATGAAATATCATCAACACATTCTAGCAAGTATGGTCAACTGGATATATGAACAAAGCCCAACATCGGTGTATAAAAACTAATACCAACATTGGACAAGCTGCTAGCACAAGAAAAGACAACACCATGCAATCTGATAATCAAATCCATGATAGCACCCAAACAAACACTGCTACCAAAAAGTGTTAAAGATCTCCTGTCAACTGAATCCCAAATGCCAATATAACAATCTTGAGTCCATATCTGTAAACTAGAATCAGCTGGTAACTCAAGCAAAATCCTCACTTGAGTAATATGACCAATACCAACTAACTCCACATACCTATCATGATGAGATAATGAAGTCAAAATACTATCTTCACTCACCTTCAGCTGGCGGGATAAATCATGTGAAGTACTACCTGCCTCAACCTCATGTGATGAAGCATCTAACTGTGTCTGGTACTCTTTCTCAGCAAGGTCATGAATGCTCAATGTTTGCTCATCTCTACCAGGTATCTCACCATCTTGCACAACAACATCCTCATAATCATCATCTGAACCCACTACACTATAGTCACTGCCTGTTGTAACTATACCATCCTGAATACCTGTGGCATCACCCTTTGACAACCTATAAACAATTGTCTCAATTTGAGTATCAAGTTGACCGTTACTATTAATCTGTGTAATATCCTTTCCCACCACCTCCTATGGCAGAGTAGAATCTAAGACCTCTACCTGGCTATCAGCTAGTTTCTCAAACTCCTCATGCAAGTTCTTGGGAATTGTGTCATCTGTCCTGTGAGAAAATCTGCCAAATAGAAATCTAGTCAGCTTATCCACCTTAGCTGGGTCAGATAACATGTCATTCATTATACGGTGGTGCTCAACCAACTATTTAGACATGTCATGGCTTATTTTCATAAGTTTATCTCGAATGTCTAAATAACCATCCTTTCTACTATTTTGACTCTGGCTATCAATTGTCCAAGATCGTTTCCTCTGAGACTCTGTACTATACCTGTCCATTCTGGATAAAGTAGAGTGTAACCCCAATAGGATATAACTTCTTCAAACACCAAGAACTAACATGCAAATGATTAGAAGTAGCATGCAACCATAGATTTAGACATGCAACTGATTAGAAGCAACATGCAACCACCAAATTATGACATGCAAGATCTGGGTAGTTGTCAAAACTGACATGCAAGATCTGGATAGTTGTCAAAACTGACATGCAAACTTCTACAACCACCAAATTCACCAAGAACTAATATGAAAATGATTAGAAGTAGCATGAAACCATAGATTTTGACATGAAACTAATTAGAAGCAACATGCAACCACCAAATTATGACATGCAAGATCTGGGTACTTGTCAAAACTGAAATGCAAACTTCTACAACCACCAAATTCACCAAGAACTAACATGAAAATGATTAGAAGTAGCATGCAACCATAAATTTTGACATGCAACTGATTAGAAGCAACATGCAATCATAAATTATGACATGCAAGATTTGGGTAGTTCTCAAAACTGAAATGCAAGATCTGGGTAGTTGTCAAAACTGACCTGCAAACTTCTACAAACCCTCAGGCTGGCAAGATCATGGCTCTGATACCACTGAAATGTCCCTTTCTCTGATTTTATATGATATTTCCAACCTTTAACCAGATCTTTAAGATCAAACAACTAATGTCACAAAGATCCTCCAAATTTCTCAAGAAACCCCAAATCGGGTATGCCAAAAATGGTGCCAAAAGCTTCACAGCTTCACCTATTATTAATAAATCTGAAAATGGCCATTTTTAAAGATTTTTAAGCAGCATAACAGCCTACAAAATTACATTTCTAGATCTATATAGCCTTTACACAACAGCTCACAAATGTAGGACAAAAACTATGCTCATCGGGCTCCCGAAATTAACACAAAAATGCTCGAAAACACCACAAAAACACTAATAAACTATCTCAAAAGTTTAATCATGTCCCAATACATATATTCAGCTCTATTTTAACAGATTAAAGTCTGAAATAAAGCAGCAACCAAAACTGATATGAAATACTCAACTGAAAACACCAAACTCATACAAAAAAAACACACCTGAAACCCACAAATCTGCACTGTTTAGCACAAAGGCAAACTCTGTATGAGCATGCACATGGAATGGCTTCAAACTCCCATCCTTAGCCTTCCTGGAAACCTACAAACTCCCATTCTTGGGTCTCCCTGGAAACCTGCAAACTCCCGTTCTTGGGTCTCCTTCTCCACAGGTTTGGCAGCCTCTGAAGAATAACAAAGAATGAGCAAAAATCAAGTTCTGGAATGTGCCCAAAATGCCTCCAAACCCCCTTAAAAGAGGGCATAAATGTAACTCATGTCCAAGAGAGGTTAATGAAACATATTTTAATAATAATTTTCATTTATTAGTCCAACGGTTTCCAAAGATTAACTCCCTTTTTCCGAAACTTCACTTTCTTGGGCTTGGCCTGCCTTAGCAAAGATTATTATTTTTTAATTATTTGAAAAGGGGACATGAAAAACATGTTGATCCAACTAGTGTCCCTACTATAGAAGAAAAAGAAGGAGCACAATTAGGCAATGCTAGAAACTGCCTCTACCCTCAACTATGCTAAATTTGATGACATCAAGGGATGTAACTTTGCATTCAATATTTGGAAAGCCTTATCAGATATTAATGGAGGAGATCAAAATGTCCAAGGAGAAAAAAGAGAAAGCCTCAGAGGAAAGTTTGATGACGTGAGAATGGAAGAAGGTGAGAACATTGCTCAATATGCCTCTAGAATAAAACAAGTAGTAAGTGCAATAAGAAGTTTGGGCTAAATAGAACCTTGCTCCTCATCTATGCTATTAGAGTATCAACCATTCAAGGGTTAAGATGTATACTAGGAAACAAGCTAACTCTTGACGATATAGTGGGAAGAATTACTGCATTTGAGTTATCCAACTTTGATAACTACAGACCTAAGAATCTTGAATTTTCTTTCAAGGCCAAGCTATTGTTGAAAGACACTAAGGAGGTGAAAAAAAAGAAGAAGAAAAGAAAGACAAAATATGCATCTAGTGGCAGTAGCATAGATGAAGAATATGTGGAACAATTGGAAGCATTGTTGGCTAGAAGATTTCACAGAGGCAAAGGTAAATTCAAAAGTAAGTTGTCCATCATATGTTTCAATCGCAATGAAGTAGGACATATTGCAGCAAGATGCACATAGAAAAAAAACTACATAGAAGGCAACAAGAAGCAAGAACAAAAGAGAAGATGATAGTAGAGATTACAAAGACAAAGATGACAGTAGAGATTACAAAGACAAAGGCAAAAAAAGCTACATTGTTGAAGAAGAGGATTCCAATAAGAATGATGATGAGGTAGTCTATGTAGCCATGAAAGATGAGACAAATGAAGATGAGGCAACAACACTGGTAATCTATTTGAATAAGAATGACAGGTGGATCATAGATAGTGGATGCTGACATCACATAATAGGAAACAAAAGTGAGTTTGTAACCTTTACTTAGTATGATGGAATTAGTGTTAGATTTTGAAGTGATGCTCAATGTCTAATCAGAGGAAAATGTTCCATTAAGCTTACAGAGAAAATTACATGTAATGATGCATATTATGTTGAAGGATTGAATTACAATCTCTTGAGTGTGTCATAATTAAGCAATGTAGGATGCAAAGTAGAATTTGGAAACAAAATTGCCAAAATCTATGACACTGATAGAAATCTGATAGGAAAAGGAGACCAAACTAGGAGTAATTTGTTTTACCTAGATATGGAGGATGTTGCCTATCTTATTGTGAGAGTTGATGATATGTGGCTATGACATAAAAGGCTATGTCATGTCAACTTTGATAATCTGATTAGCATCAACAAAATGAAGAAAGATAGAGGTTTACCTAAACTGAAAAAAGGCTAACAATATAATGTGCAAACACTGTTAGCTAGAAAAGATAACCAAGTCAAGTTTCAAAAGAAAAATCTATACTTCCATAGAAGTATTAGAGCTAGTCCATTCAGATTTATGTGGCCCAATAGAAGTGAAAAGCTACAAAGGACACAAATATATAATGTTGTTTGTAGATGAGTATTTTAGGATGATGACTGTCATGTTCTTAAAACAAAAAATTTGATGCATTTCAAATATTAAGTGGTATTTGGCCAGGGTTGAGAAAGAAATAGGAAAGAATCTAAAGTGCCTAAGATCAAACAAAGGAGGAGAGTTCACATCAAAAGAATTTGAAACATTTTGCAATGATAAAGGAATTAAAAGACAAACATCAGCACCTAGAACACCCCCATAGAATGGAATTGCAGAAAGGAGGAATAGATCAGTGATAGACTATGCTAGAACATTAATGATAGAGAAGAATGTTACTCTAAAGTATTGGAGAGAAGCTATTAGTATAGCTATGTACACCCTAAATCGAATACAAATCAAGAAAGGTACAAATGTAACACCTTTTGAATTATGGTATGGTCACTTACCCAATGTAAAACATTTCAGAGTATTTGGTTGTAAGTGTTATATTCTTAAAGAATCTAGAAATGACAAGTTTGATGCAAAGAGTCATGAAGGCATATTCCTTGGATACTCCACTAGAAGTAAAGAATATTAGTGTTTGAATACTAACACTAACAAGATTGTGGAGAGTGCAAATGTAAATTTTGATGAGCATATAGAAGTTCAAGTTGATGAAACCAAGAAACCAGAAGAGTTTAGATCCTTTGTATACTTCTATGAAGGAATGGCTACTGAAGAAGAAGCTACCAATCAAGTTGGGAATCAGCAACAAGTTTCAATATCAGCTAAGTCACAACTAGTGAATGTCAAGTTGTATTCAAAAGTTGAGTTTTAGAATGAAGATAATGCACATTATAACTCTGAACTCAATACACATGAAAAAAATAATGAAATACCTAAAAGAGATGTGCATAGTGACTCTGAAGCTGAAAGACCTAACATGGAAACAAGGACAAAACCAAGGCTATCCAAGTATGTGAGAAGAAATCACCTTGCAGAACAAATCATTAGTAACAAGGAAGCCAAACTAATGACAAGAAATAGACTAAGAAATTAATCATGTCTATTGAGAAAGATTGAACCCAAAATAGTGAAAGATGCACTATAGGATGATAATTGGTGTAAAGCCATGGAAGAAGAGATCGAGTAGACAGAGAAAAATAAGACCTAGACTTTAGTTCCAAGACTAGCTAATAAGAATGTGATTGGTACCAAGTGGTTATTTAGAAACAAGCTACATGAGAATGGTGAGATCACAAGAAATAAGGCCAAACTAGTCTGCAAAGGTTATGCACAAGAAGAAGGACTGGACTATGGGGAAACATTTGCCCCTATTGCAAGGATGGAAGGAGTAAGAAATCTACTTGCATATGCTTCCTGCAAAGGTTTTAAGGTCTACCAAATGGATGTAAAGTTTTCTTTTTTGAATGGTATACTGGAAGAGGAATTCTACATAGAAAAACCAAAGGGATTTGTTGATGACAACAAATAAAGATATGGTTTGCAAACTACATAAAGCACTTTATGGTTTGAAACAAGTGCCTAGAGCATGGTATGAGAGACTTCACAAATATCTAGTGAAGATAGGATTTGAGAGAAAAAATGACAACAATAACCTATATATCAAGGCATATAAAGGTAAAGACATTTTGATATCTAAAATCTTTGTTGATGATATAATATTTGAAGGAAAATATGCCCTATGCAAAGATTTTTCTAATTAGATGAAAATGAGTTTGAGATGTCAATGTTTGGGGAAATCAAGTTCTTTGTTGGATTACAAGTTCATCAACTAAAACATGGAATATTTGTGATCCAATCAAAATACATCAAGGAGATACTCAAAATATTGGCTTAGAGGATGCAAAACTAGTTAGTACACCAATGGTAACAAGACATAAGTTATCCAAGAATAATGAATTAGCTGAAGTAAAGTAGACAATGTATAGATCAATGATTGGAAAGCTATAGTATGTTCTATATAGTAGACCAAACATTGCATTATCTATTGGAATAGTGGCAAGATTTTTTACAAATCCAAGAGAAAATCATCTTATGGTAGTAAAAAGAATAATGAGGTACCTAAAAGGAATATATGAATTTGGTCTATACTATAAGAGGACTAAAAAATTTGAGTTGAAAGCCTACACTAATGTAGATTGGGGAGGTAATATAGATGACAAAAAAAGTACCAGTCGAGGAGCACTCTTCTTAGGTAAAAGATTAGTCACTTAGACTAGCAAAACGAAAAGTTGTACCTCACAGTCCACAGTTGAAGCTAAGTATGTTGTTGCTACTATCAATTGCACCAATATTGTATGGATCAAACATCTATTGCAAGGTATGAAAGAAGAGATGACTGAACCTGTGATAACACAAGTTCCATCAACATATCAAAGAACCCTATGATGCATGCTAAAACCAAGCACATTGCATTTAAGTATCACTATGTAAGAGAATTGGTGGAAGACAAACAAGTGAAGATGGAATATGTCAACTCAAAGGAACAAATTGCCAACATTTTATTGATGCAGAGGATACTTACTTTACATTTTTTCTAATGTAATTAAAGTACTAAAATTCCAAATAAGTCACAAGAAAGGTGATAGAGGGAAAATTGAAGTTCTTGCAAATGCTACACTTGCATGACAAGATGCTGAAATAGTATGTCTTTGGCATTGTTGTCAAAGAGGGAGAAATAGTTGAAACTGATCAGACATATAGAGGGAGAAATAGAAAATCTATAGGATCAAATGTGTAAAGGGAGAAATAGCAGAAAGGAATGAGAAAGAAAATAGTAGATAAGAGGGAGAAAATAGCATAGACAAGAATAGTGTATCAGCAAAAGAGACATCTCTACTACTTTGAAAAAGGGAGTCGTAAGAAATTCAAAGTTGCTGATAGAATGAACAATTTTGGATACAAAGTTTTCTTTTTCACATTTGATTTATTGTTTTAACCTAGTTAGCATTTTGATAACTTGGTTGATCAGTTTGGTTTGACATCAATGCCAAAGAGGGAGATTGTTGAAATCTAATTGAAAAGATCACTATTAAAGAGGGAGATTACTGAGAAGAAGGGAGATTGTTGATAAAGAATGTTTTCAATCATTATTTTGTCACCCATGGCAAACCTGCTATTTTTTGGAATGATAATTGCTTATAAGATCCAAGTACTATCACTTAGTTGATTAATGAGGATGATTTAATCAATAAGATGTAACAAAAGTACCTAAGGGAAAGGTTGAGTTATGGTTTTGTAATGAAGTATAACGATCAATTAAGACAATGGTAAAATGATGTATTGATAATACACTTGAAGATACAGAGGTTGGCTACACTTAGAAACTCTAGAAGAATAAGCTGTTACAAAGCTTTTTTCAAAGCTTGACTAAATTCATTAGTGGGTGTCGAGCAAGTTAGTTTATGCCGAACAGATTATCAATAAGCACTGAGAAAATGCAAAATCTAGTGTGTGCCAAGTGAAACAGAAGGAGCTGAGCAAGTTGAGGTGTCAAGCAAGTAATAGATGTTGAGCATTAGAAAAAATTAGTTGATACCAAGTGAATCCATAGTAGGTGTCAAGCATCAGTAAAACATAGTTGGTGCCAAGTAACATAGTATGTGTCAAGCATTAGAAATTCAATAGTGTTGAGCTATTGCATTAATGGAAAAGTCAAAGATTCACCAAATCTGAGCCTACAAGTTTGTTACCTTAAATTTTTTGAACCAAGTGGAAAGATAAGGATGATGAGATGGTGGCACATAATTTTAGGTTAACCATTTTTAGGTGAATATAGGTGGATTCTAAATGATGTTCTAGAAGAAACAAGATTAAGGATAGATTCGTTGAATCTTACCTAATCCATTCGAACTAAAAATAAGAGCAGAAAGATTAGAGTGGGAAAAGTATTCTAGACTTTTATTTAAGAAGTTATAGGTCAAGAAGGAAAAGAGGTTGGTTGGAGAGATTGTGTCGTGTCAAGAAGGCATTGAGAGGGAAGAACAGAGTATAGATACTCTACTTCAATAAGTGGCCATAAAGGAGATTGCATTGGCACAACAAGCATGGCGAATCCAAGGAGAAGAAGCTTCAAAGAAGGACAAGCTGTCAAAGCTATAGAGACTGAAGGCCAAGCAAATTTGTGAGCTAAACTGAGATCTGAAATCTACAAGTTATGTTGTGAGTTGTATCAGATCAAAAGCCCTTATTGTTACTCTCTAACAATTGTACTAGTTATGGTAAAATCTTATGGACTTAGGTTGGTTTAACAACCATTTTTTAAATCCTTTAACAGGGTGACATTCCAAGTGAATGTTCTAAAGTCCTTTAACCAGGCCCACTTCTAATAGGGTGATTGAAATCCTTTAACTAGGTCACATTTGACAGTGTGTTGTAGCCTTTAACAGGGAAAGCCTTTCACAGGGCATCACTTCAGAAGAGTGAAAATTGAGTAGCATGTTACTAGTGGTTTTTCCAAATTGGGTTTCCATGTAAATCACTATGTTGTGTGTTGATCTTTCATGTCTTATTCCTGCATGTTGATTTTTCAATAACTTGCTAAGAAGAATATTTAGCTTGGATGCATGGTTAGTTTAAATGGGCTCACTATACTTAGTGAAAAGGTTTTAATAGGACATTTGGACCTTGAATAGTTCGAGTAGTGGTCCCAAACATGTTTTTTTCAATGTTGGAATAAATGTTCTTGCGTACACCACACACATAAATTGACCTAACTTACTTTACAAAGGTGTGATTAGCACTTGGCAAGAATATAAATTTGGGTTATAAGATATTAGATCTCATAAATGAAATTAAAAAATAATCTATAATCTAGAATAATTTTTATCTAATGAGCTTGAGAGGAATACAGCAAATCGATTTACCTAGACATAGGAACTTGATGTAACACAAGGTAGGTCACTTACTTTAGCCCTATCTCTCCTAGGACTTTCTTAGGATTTTTCTCAACTTGATAAGGTTCTTAACTTAACCCTAACCTCTAGAGGACCTTTGATCTATCCTCCCAAAAACCTCCTGCCAAGGTACACCAATGAATGGCTCAAATGCTTTCTCCAAAGGTACTCTTCCTAGGCACCTTCATTTACCAGTTTGCAACCAAATGGGCTATTTCTCTTTCCTACTTGGGCTGAGCATCTTTGAAAATAATATTTTACCTCCCATAGGCTCCTAGTTCCATTCTGAACAAGTTTGCAATACCCATTTTCCCTCTAAGGTTAAAATTGCCAAAACATACCTAATCAATTATGCCTCTTAGTTAAGCTAATCAAGCTATATCATATAATTTCCTTTAACAAGGTGGTAAAAAAAAATTATATTTGAGTGCCCTTTTGGAAAATTTCAAGAATTTTCAAGTTGTTAGTTTCTCATGGAATCCATACAATCGAAAGCAAGATTTTAGCCTAATTTCAAGGGTTTCAAACAAGAAGTTGCAACATCACCTAGGGTCACTTCAAATGGGCATCAAATTTGATCTTGTGGAGGAATCCTTTTGCACAAAGCATCATTGATCATCACCCTACCTTCTCCAAATTTGGTTTGAACTCTCATCTACATTTAGACCCCCAAACTCTTCATATTAGTTTGTGATTCCCTAGCCAAGTATCCAAAAATTTCCTAGGGCATCATTGGAAAATTAGTTAACTCCATTTGCAGGGCCCAAGACTTATGGTACATTATATACAATGTGTCCTCTCCCATTTCTCTCAATTCCATGATGATTCCATGGTGGGAACTCATGGGAGAGTCATCTTTATGTAGACTTCCTGGGTAGGACCAACACATAAGGTGATTTCAAAACAATTTCCAAAAATTGAAAAAATGGATACTTAAAGGAAATTTTATTGAATAAAAAACCATTGTACACACATGAACTAACTTAATCCAAAGCAAAAATTAAACATTCAATCCATTATCTCAAAATTGCATTGCAAAATCCAAAAACTGTTAAAGAGAAATGTAACAAAACATTTGTATTCAACTGTGAGAATGAACTCTTCCAACATCCAACTAGTATATTTTTCTTCTTCCATGTCTTATAGGACCTCCCAAGGTGTGCATTCAGTTAAACCAACCACATTGCCTTCCTTCAATGCCATAACTAAAAAATTGCACAAAAATGTTGTGGAGCAACTTTTAAAAGTTGCTAACCACATTACAATTTTTGCATTTTTTCCTTCTAGACCCTTTAAACCTTTTTGAATGGAACCAAATAGGTTCAATAGAGGTTTTTAGGCATAATTTGGCCCCATGGTAACTAGTATGCATCTTTTTTGTCCCATAGACCCATTTGAGAAAATTCTTGACAACTTAGCAACTTTTGACATTTAGGACCCTAATCAACCAACATTACATTTCATGAGTTCCAAAAACTTAAACAAGATGAAAAATCACTATTTAGGACCTAGTTGGGTCATATCCCACTTACCAATGACTTGTATGGACTTTGAACCACTTTGATCACCTAGTGTCTACCCTATGTTTATTAGCTTGCACATACCTAAACAAGACTTAGCCAAACCAAGTTGATCTAAGCACACCAACATACCAAAATGACTTGGCTAGAGTCACAACAAGCCTCAAAGAAACAACAACACAAAAAATCCAAAACAAGGGTTGTTAGGTGCCCTGCACCAAAACTGTAAAAAATTTCTTCGAACTAGTTTTTTGAATCTTTCTAAAAGGTTCTTGGACATGATAATGTTCTTACTAGATAATGCTTTTGACTATATATACTATTCTTATCCAAATTCATCTTATACTAACTTTAAATATTGATCAATTTTTATGAATGTTGAATATAGGATATTAATCTTAATTAGGAGGTGCGACACTAGGTACATCATTATCAATAACTATTGTATGAATAGTATCACAACTTTCTTCCTAGCCATTGAATTGTTTAGGATACTAACAAGGAGGATCCCATATACTATTTCAATTATTTCTAATACATTGAGAAGAAATATAATCATCACAAATTCAAGAATTAAGTCCATACAACAACTATTGTTCTCTAATGCAGGTTCAAACTACTAATCATAGGAATGCACATTCCCCATATGATTGGATGGAGCATTGTTAATTTGCGAGTGACTATTGGTCTATGATCACTTAGCAGAAGACTATGAATTCTAATTCATATATTTGTAAAGGTTTTAGTGTATCCATATTTATTTTACTTCCGCTTTTGTCTAGGTGATTGCTTGGTCATATCTTAACATATTTGTCTGGTACATATTGTAATGGTGCAAAATTCAAAAGAGGTCAATGAGCTAAGAGCAAAGCTTATAGAGGTAAGTGTATTTTGAGTTTCATTTAACAGGCCCTCTGTTAATTTCCACACTATGAACATTGATTTTTTTTGGAAACAAATATATCCCTTGGTCATGAATAGTTTAATCACCAATGCTTTCAATATAATTCTCTTGTAGGAAATCTAAAAATGAGTTATGATTTATGACATAGTTTCTTGAAGTCAAGTAGAACACATTTGGCTTTACTTTTCATAGTGAGGCATGATTTATACTAATGATTCTCACTGTGACCAAAAGTAATGATTTTTTTTAGTTTTATAATTTTTTCAAGCTCATCAAATGAATTGATTTGAATTATTAAAAAAAGTTCTTTCTTGATCATCATTGGATTTTAGTTACATTAAAAATCCTCAATTTGCATTTACTTTATAAGAGTGGCTACTGCTAATTCTTGCCTACACGTTTGCAATTTAGGTGTTTAGCAGAGATGGTGCAAAACTTGTTTGAGATGCATTTCAACTTCCAAAAGAGAAAGATCCTTGTGTCATCAATATAGATGAGTTTGATCCAATTGGAACTAAACATTTTGACAAGTACTAGGATTTTTTATTTTCGTTCTTGCTAGTAAGCTCACAATGGTAAATGGTCTAAATAGTAAAATTGTATTGGGTTTTAAGCTTAAATATTTCAAGGGATTTTCTTATTGTGTATTAGTTTGCAACATTTACAAATCAATATACTTTCTGTTTAGAGCACTTTAAGATCACTTGTGTATGACCTCAAGATGAACTAAAATATTAAAACATCTCTTTAAATTGAGTTGCAATTGCAAGATTGTCTAATCATAGGTCTATGCATAGTAATTCAAGTTGGCCTTCTTTTTCACTTGTACTTGAATGATTGCTTCATTAAAATATTCATGAGTTACCTACAAACAATAAATATAGCCATGATGCATACTATTACTCTCTAAGTTAGCCCATTTGAATCAAATTTCTAGTTTTCTATTGAATAATATACCTACTTCCGCAAGAAAGAGATATGTTTCCCCTCCAAGTAGAGGATCCCAACTCTTGGGCAGTAGTGTAATTGCCTTCCAATGGTAATTCTCTAATCATGGTCAAATTAGAGCCATCTTGATGCAAAGTACACAACAAGAGCTTCTTTCCAATGCAAACCTTTGATATGGATCAATACGTTGATGCATTAACCACACAAACTTTTGCCTTTCCTTCTCCTAGGTTCCTACTTCGCTATTTGGTTCCTACTTCCTCACAACGTGATATAAGTTTCAACATGTTGACCCAAGGCTTAGGGCTTCATATATAAGTTCAAAAGAAGGATTGTATACTTTTTTCAATCACCAAACTATTCATCAAAAGGTTGACTACCTATATTACAGATTTGTGGCTTTTTGGTCTTCTTGTAAACTAGGTCTCTCCTAAAAACTTCTCTCCAAACAAGGTTAAGATTTTGGCTTCAAGAATTATTGAAATGGATTTAAGAAGTTCAAATAGAACTCTTACTTTTCCCCAAACACCAACTATCAATTTCACTCCAGCAACACAAAGCAACCACAAACATCACTTTAGTCTAGGTGATCAAATTAGGCTAGGACTTGCTAGAATTGCCTCAATTGGGTGCATGAAACTAATATATTGATTTTTTGACCTCCTGTAGACCAAGGTTGAGTTGTTCCATCAAGAAAATATGACCCACAATCTGCTTTTGTTGATCACTTGCTCAAACAACATATTCTAAGGCTAAATACATAGTTTTGTTTAGCCTAGGGCATCAAGAAATAGGATTTTCCTATCCTCAGCCTTTGGAGTCTTAAAAAAAAACCCTACCTAATTGAATTTCAATGAAGGGCATCAATATCCAATGATGAAATTGCAAGTTAAGGCCATTTCTTAGCTCCAAACCCTTGAATTAAGGGTTTCAGACCCATAATCAAAGAAAATGTTGTAACTATCTCCAAACCTAATGAAATTCAACCAAACGAAATGAAAATGAAATATAACATAGATATTTAACCTCACATGTGCATTATCTATCCTCACCAATCTATACAGGGCCATATAAGACAAGATTTCTCTAGAAAATAGGTCTTTCCTTCATAAAAATGTTGATTCTTCCATACAACTTGATGATCTGGTATGAGAGGGATAAAATAATTCTTAAATACATTCATCCAATTGGTTCAAACTAAATCTTTATGTTTATGAACTTTGGGAGGTTAAAAATGACTTTTATGACAACTTTTCAAAAATTGCATTTTTGCACTTTTGCAATTTCTTGCTAAACATGACAACTTTTTGTATTTTTTATCCTAATTGATGCCAAATGATCCTAAAATTTTACGAATGATAGGAAATATATATTCTAAATTATTCATTTAGATAACTTTTACAAGTTTAAAAGTTCTAAATTACTAATCTACCCCTCCCTCCTCTCATTATGCTCTTCAGAGTTAGGTTAAATTTTAAGAATTTGTCATAGGTTTAATTAAAGTTATCATTCCCCATTGAGTACATATTGAAGGAAAATCCTTATTGGTGTATCCTGACAAATCTGATTTGTCAATGAAATGCCAAGAAATGCTATTGTGTGAGTACTCTAGTATTTGAGCTAAGTTTGCAGGTGCATTCCTTCATGGGTGAGGTGGTGCTCTTATTCTTTCCCATTTGCTTTCTATTATTTGAAACATTTCTAAATTTATTTACTTTCTTGCACAGTCATTTAGGAATGGAACAAGTGGTATTAGACTTCTATTGGTTCTTACTAAAGTATTTTAAATTTATATTGTAGATCCTTGGAGTTACCTGATTGGGGCATATAGGAACAGGTTATTGGGATAATAGGGGAAACACAAAAAGGTGGTTGCATAACTACATACAATACTTGAAAAATTCCTTGTGGAAGCTTTCAAGATACGTTCAAATGATTTTCAAATCAATAGCATGTCCTTAATCCCATCTATGGATGTCGCCTACATAGTTGATTGTTCCCAGTTAGTCACGAAAAATATGTTGTATCTTACGTGATATTGCTACCAGATGAGTATTCTTCTTCATTTTATAATTATTCAATTAGGTCTATTGATGGAGTTTTTGGAATTTCATTATAAAACTCTCCAAACAACCCAACAAACAAACATTAACACCTAAAGATAAATATTCAAACTAATCATCAACTAGGATGTCGTCGATGATTACTTTAGATATTTATCTTTAGGTTTTTTTTTAAACAAATCATATTGGTTGAAAGATTGACCAATGCTGATCAACATTGGTCAATATTTTGACCAAAGCATCGACCAGGATGTCGTCATGGGTTTGGCATCATGGTCAATTGAGGGAGCAATTTTGACCAAGTTTGTTTGAACTCTCAACCAAAGCATGGCATCCTAGTCAATCGAGGGGGCCATTTCAACCAAGTTTGGTCAAAAGTTTGATGGACCTTCTGTAATACCCCAAATTGGCTCATTGCCATGATACCAATTTTGGTCTATCTAATCAATTCTAAAGTCCTATTTCACTAGGCAATTCTTATTCTGATATTCGCTACTTTACTTAATTGTCAAATGTAGAAAACCCTAATCTGCATTAATCATACTCTTTATTTAATTCTTGTAGTATTGACTCATATTAGTCACATTAAACCTATTGATTAAGATTTAATTTAATTTGAAGTATTTATACTTTAGTTAAATTAAATTATCACCTAAGACTAATGTACTAGGGAATTAAAATATTTAATTTAATAATTGTGCCCACTTTAATTAATTGAATTAGATTATTCAATTAAATGGAAAAGGCATTTATGAGGTCATATCTCATTTATTAAATTAAATAATATCTTTAAAATACTCTCTTCAGTTCTAAAGTGGAAACTTTGAGTGACCTACTACTTGAAATTGGAATCAATCTAGTTAACTTGCTCTCATACTTATGACAAGGTCAGTTAACCACTTATCACACTCAAATCTGAAATAGTTAACTTCACCTGCATAAGGAAGTTTCTATCACAATCAAATCTTCTATTTAATCTTAACTGTTCATTAAGGTTGATCTATTCTTAGATTTTATTTAAAGGGCTCTCAATCCCTCATTATAGAGGTTGAATTTTCATGCTATTGAATTGTTGTTGAATTGAATACCCACTTTCATAGCTTTATATGTGCTTTTGTTTAATATCTTAGTATCACTTAGATTAAACACTGCATACATGTAGCTTAATTTCTTTTATTACTTCTTAGATCAATGCTTGCATGACATATAGATTAATTTTCATAATCATATAGTTACATTTAAATCCTTCATTCTAGAAAGGTCAGGTTGCCTGCATCTCAACTCTGAGAGCATAAACAAGAAAAATCCTTCTAGTTAGAAGGCAACAAGTCGTACTATCAGACTCTTGGATGAACTATCCCATGTTCATTCCAAGATGAATCCATAGGTAAAGACCACATTGAAGTGTGTGTGAAGTCTGAGGCCACATTCCACATATACACCTTCTTGCAAACAAGGAAGGCCATTTTTGACCAAAGCATCAACTAGGATGTCATCATGGATTTGTTGATGATAATTCTAACAAGCTCATCAGTGTAACTTTGTGTAATTTTTTGGGTGATGAATACAGGGTTAGTACTAAGGCCAATGTCATGTAGATATGATGCCCGTATTTCAGATTGCATTTGATCAGCGATCATTGTAGCTTTTTCCTATCATTTGTGACAACAAATATTCGTATACTTTCATCAAAATAACTCCAAAGCCATAAAGAAGAGAATTTAATAATAGGAAATTTTTTTCTATATTAACATTAAAATTTACAATAATTAATGTTTACCTCTATTGAAGGTGTCTAAGATGGTGCATCCATATCGCCCTGTGAAAAAATTAGTAAGTCTTAGAAATTAGCAGCGAAATTAAAGTAATAGACTTACCAAAAAAAATATTAATAATAAAGTACATTGTTTATGTAAATCATTTTTCTTAAGTTAAAAAATTAGCGTAACTAATGTTTATATCTAAAAAAATATTTGACATGTTCTACTTAATGTTTATATGTGCACATATGGTTTGGAAAGAAATATTTGGTCATACAAGACCCTATCATAGTTGACATTGACTGTATCTAAAGATTTCATTGATCATCATGATCTTCATGCATGTCATCATCATCATCATCATCAAACTTGTCACTTTGATCGTCGTCGTCACCACCACCATCATCATCCTCTTGATCACTGTCATCATCATGACCATCATCGCCATGATCATCACCATCTTCATCACCATGATCACGATCGTCATCAGCATCACCATCATCATTATCGCCATTATCGTTAGCATGACCAAAATCATCACCATCTTCTTCTTCTTCATTACTGGGTAATTGTCATTCCTAATAATCATTTACTTCCTCTTGTGCTTCTTCAATATCTTCTTCTTCAATCACATTATACTTTATTGGCCTTCCTCTTGGGTCATGTCTAACAACAACTAACCAACTTGGTTTGTCTAGAACACCAAAGTAAAACACTTGCTCGCATTGACTCGGAAGAACATAGGGCTCATCTTCGACTAGCTCAAATGACCTTGTATTAATCATAGTAAATCCATTGTTGTGTTCAATAATAGTCCTATCGAGATCATTTTGATTCTGTTGTAACCTAAAACATTTGATGACAAATAGAACTATTTTGAATGAATCAAAGTCACACTCAAGTATATAATCCAAAATGCCATAATATCAATTTTCAAATTGTTGAGGATGTATGTCAATTCTAGATGAAATATTGGTGACCATGAAGACAGCACTTATCCCAAAATCACGCATTTTCTTCGTTTCATCTAACTTTTTTGTGCAAAATTTATAGCCATGGTAGTACATAGCTTTGTGGTGTTTGACCTAAAATCATTCCAACATGTCAAGAATCTTCTCATTGATCTGTGAGTTGATATCAAACTTATGTCTCATGATTAGTAATCTTATGCATACCTTTGTATCTCTTAAGTCATTTATTAGATAAAGTACCATTGGCATAACATTGGGATCTCCATTATGATAAGCTTCTTTAACCAATGATGCAACACCATCCCATCTTAATGAGTGACCATTTTCTTGAGACTGTTCAATCCACACTGTCATCCAATCAAGATTGTTTGCAATGTACAAGTGTAGTGCATCCCACTCACGACCAACTATAAAGAAGACAATTATACCAGTTAGAAACAACTTATATATATTTATGATGGATAAGAATTGTTAAATTACAAAAAAAAACTTATAATTCCCTGTCACCCTCCTCAATCTACCTTTTCCCGTTAGGTACTCCCCTTTGAATTTGTCATTACAGTTGGGATCCCAAATGCGATCTACATGGATACCTGCTACAAACTTTGGAAGATATTCACTGATATACACCATGTTCTGGTATATCATATATCCCTCTATCATAGAACCCTTAGGACGTGCTCTTTGTCAAACCAAGCCCTTCATAAATTTCAAGTGCCTCTCAACCATCCACATTGAGCTAGATTGTATAGGTCCACACAATTCAATCTCCTCAACTTGATGTATGAGGTAGTATTCTTGAGCATTGAAAAATGTTGGAGGTAAACACTTTTGCATTTCACACATAAGCTATGGAATTTTTCTCTTCCAATATTTTATATCTTTTTTATCAATTTATTTAGATGATAACCACCTAAAAGAGATTCAACACACAAAAACACATAGAGGAGATTTCAAATAAAATTACACAATAGATTTCAAATAAAAAGATACAAATCTAAGAAAAAACACTCTTCTAACCTCATGTATTTTTCAAGATCATATATAACATGTTTAATACTGTTGTCAAACTGTTGTGGAAGGGATAGAGGTAGGACGAACTGCAATCATTAAAAAATGATCATTTCAATATATTATTAAATAATGCAACTGGTACTACATTCAATCTTACAAATATACTGTAAATAGAAAACATGACTTACCTTGAGAAAGGTATGCCAATCATGTGTCTTCAACCCTAGCCCAAAATCACCTTTCTTTGATTGAAGAGTGCTTATATTTGCAGCAAATCCTGTTGGAAATTTTTTTTTTTTTATGACCTCTTTTAATGCATCACTTTGTTGCTCCATTAATAACCAAGAAAGTGCACTTGTATTTATGCGGTCTCCATTCCTATTTGATTCAATGAAAACTTTTAGTGCATGATTAGATTCATGAATGCTAGTACAAATTTTAGCAATTTGTTCTCTATCACGCCTTCCATCCAACATTTTTCATAGTGTCTCTATTACATTCTTTCCAATATGCATAGCATCAAACAAATGCATGATTGGGAGATCCTTGTATTATGGTAACCTACTAAATTGAGTAGGATAACTTTTCATTTCTCTAAGAAGTTGGTCATTGATGCCTTGATGACCTTCACGAGCATCAGTTATAGCATTAGTAAATATAAGACAATATCGAAATACAAATTGTAAACTTCGGATGACCAGTTGGACATTACCTCGATGATTTAGTCAATCGTATTCCAACTTCCATAAATGAGGTGTCATTCTTCGTGGCCTTGATGATGTCTCTTCTTTCCCATTGAAAAGATATTTTTCAGCAATTCGATACTTATGATTATGGTGGAGAAAGTTTCTAAACTCATCAAACACCTACTTTCCTAAACTTCTCGAATGACGAAATTTCATCTTCAGACCACAAATTGGACATGCAAATTTTCCTTTTGTCTAAAGACCTAAAAGATCATGTATAATTGGATCATGTACAATGGTCACACACAACTTAAGCATTCAATAGTAATGTGTAACCACTATAACATACAAAAGATATGTAATCTTAACAATATAACATACTGCAAAAATGAGTTAGCCCAGGAGCATCATGTATTGTCCATACGAGCATTGCATGGAATTGAAATTGGCAATGTCTTATCTATCTAGAGATGTCATACATAGTGATGTCATTCCATAACTTCAACAACTCGTCAATTAGGGGCTCAATATACACGTTCATATCTTTAACTTTGTATTTACCTAGCAATTAAATGAACATAAACATTACATAATTATTATAATCATTTTCATACACTATTTATAAATTAATTTAGATAACTATAAAATAAAAAATACCTAGCATAATCATTGACAACATTATGTGCTCCCTCTTTATGGACATTCAAGGAGGAATGTTATTGTTAATAACAAAAATAGGCCATACTGAGTAAATAGATCTCATATCTCTATATGGATTGACACCGTCTACCGCCAATGAAAGTTTCAGATTGCGAGGTTCTTCTTTAAAGTGTGACCATGTTTCTTCTATCTCTTTAAATGCAAAACCATCGGCAGGCATTCGCATAATGTCATCCTGACTTCTATTGTGTGCATGGTAATCCATAAATTGTGCCAAGCTAGTGCACCTGAATAACCATTCAAGACGTGGAATAATGGGAATGTATTGAAGAACCTTGTGAGGCACTTTTTTTTTATTTGATCTAACCGATATCTACTAACATGACAATCAAGGCATTCTGTTGCAAATTCATTTTTTTTATGATATAGAATGTGATCATTGGGACATGCATGTATTGTCTGATACTTCATTCCAATTTGATCCATAATGTTAGATAATTCTCAGTACAAAAGAGGCAAAATGTTTGATGGTGGTAACAAAAACTCACTAATCAACCTACAACAACAAATATGCATTGTTAATATAATGAATAGTAATTGTATGCTAACATTGAAGATGAAAAAAATGACATACCTTAGCATACGTGACATTGCTACATTGGATATACTATTCATAACCTTTAAATTCACCAACAACACTATAGATGATAGTAGAGTTGTTTAGGAGCCTTCATATAAGGGCTCGTGTGCCTTCTCAAGTAAAGGTATATCAAGACCATCTTCATCATTATTATCAAATTCGCTAGTACCATCATTGTGAGCCTCTTCATCACTTGCCTCAATACCATCTTCTTCAATCATGCCCTCTGGCACATTATCATCTTCTCTAGTGGGAGTGTTATCCTCAGCTTGGATATTCACACCTCCATGTTCCTCCGGTAGGAAATCCACATTCACCAATGGATGAAAATTGTGGCCCCCTTCAACATGACCATATTTCCTACAATGACTCTAGGCTGTTGTGATTAGAATTCTTCGATTCTTTAAGCCCTTACACTTTTTGCAAGGATAATAACATTTATTATATTTTCTTCAAAACTGGGCCCACAATGTAGCCATTGTCTCATTATTTTGTTATGGGTTCATATTGTCAGGCATGGTCTTTCTTCACAGGAAAATATACCTACAAATAAATTGGACATGTTGTGATTAATGTTTATATCTGCACATATGGTTTTTGTTAATTAATGTTTTCAAATGTAACTAAAATGATTACAAACATATCAAAAAGGACTTTCACAGGGTCTTATTACATCAACTATTCTAACATGGTCATGTTGGTTATCTTGAGACCTTAATGTCTTCTCATGCCTTCAACCTTGACCTTGATGCTCCTACATCATTCTCCCAAGGATCAAGGAAAGTTGGATCATCATGGAATTGAGTAGGCAGACCTTCTAGGAAGTTGCAATACTTCGACCTTGTAAGTGTCACATCAATAATATGTCGAAGTTGCAATACTTTGACAATTTAAGTTGATGAGAAATAGTTGTTATGAATTCAAATTGTAAGCATAACCTCAATGCATTGGGTATTAAACAAACAATTCAAGCTGATGAGTATGGGTTTTTATGAACCACAACTCATGAAATATGCATTAAGTCCATACCTATTGTTTACAATGAGTATGGGTTTTTTTCTAAGAACATACTTGTTGTTTATAGTCAGTAAGTTTCTATATCCTCTAAGAAATTTATTATGTCAAATCAATGTACCTAACATCTAGTAGATAAATGTGCAATACAATTTGTGTGCTATTCACATTAAATTGTACAAAAATGATCCCTCAATTGAGGACAAAGTATCTTTTAATGAGTACATCAGATATGTTGGTCTGATTTTTTGCGAATCAAATTTTCTTAGGATCATAAAAAAAATCAGATGAGAAGTTTCTGATAAGTCATAGGGCTTTAGGTTTTGGCATAGTATATTTCGATACCTTTGAAAAATTTGTGAAAAGCCTTAGGTTTGTCCTTTTAAGTTTTTCCTGGCACGAAAACTTTTTAGAAAAAAGAAAAAACAAACAAGAAGGAGCGAATATTATTTTCCTGCCTACTTGATTACCATTGTTAAGTCTTTTGAAAAAGGGGTTTTAATCTTTCCGTCTAATCTAATTTGAATCTATGGTTGTTGCATGTTCGCTATGGAAAAATGCTTATATGTTACGCATAGCGAGGTAGTGACCATCGGAGAATTATGTCTGATACTGAAAAGTGGAGTCCAGTGCCACGAAATGTGTTGGCGAGAAGATCTATTGACCATGTACTATGTCCCAGACTAGTTAGTTTCAAGAAGAAAGGCGCGTAGAAATATTTGCAAGTGGTGTCATCGGAGTTTAATTTTATCTGGCAATTCGTCAAGTCGCTAACTAAAAACACTTCCGACTTGCCGGTGGCGATATAGCGAATGCCCAAATTTTCCAAAGATGGCATCTTTCTAAGATTAGAAGTAATTTTGAGGATCCCGAGGAAGATATGTTGCACATTTCACTTTTGTCTGTCTACAGGTTATTGTCTTTTGTAGTTTCTTTTTTTGGGCATTGTTTTTAAAGTGCTTACCGGAACTCGCCATATCGCTAGCCGAATTTGTGGTTTTTATGCCGATAGCGATGTAGCGATTTCTCGAAAAATGGTAATGTAACTGAAAAACCCTCAAAGGTGGGCCCCGAATGAGTGACATGATAAGGCTGAGTTGTGTAGATCAAATTACATGGTGGCGTCCTGTTGAAATATCTTTGAGCCAGAAAACTTTGATTCGTCGGAGCTGGCCATGTTGCTAGCCGAATTTTTTTTTTGCGGGTAGTGACATAGCGACCCACCTAAAATTCATAAACACGGTAAGGCCCAAGACATGTGATGTCATCAAGAGATTTAAAAATATATATATGTGCCAGCATGTTGAGCTAGCTCAGCGACAGCGGTATCATGGACTGACTTCTCGTGTATAAAGTACAAAGATTTTTTTATCATGAGATCGAGCCAGGATCAAAGGCCATCATTAGCTCACTATGAAGAAGTGCTTGGAAGTTATGTATAGCAAGTTAGCGAGTGGTGGCCCACCACTATTGTAGTAAATTGCTATCCGTAAGATCAAATCTAGATTGACGACGCTCGTTAACTCGCTATGAGGAGATGTGAAATAAATAAGTATAGCGAGTTAACGAGCAAGGGACCCACCATTGTGTTCTTAAAGGTTGTTTCAATTATCTGCCACATAATTAAAGTAAGATTAGTGGTTATCGCTAGCTTGCTGTCAAAAGGTGCTCGAGAGTTATGTATAACGAGTTAGCGAGTTGATGACACGTGTCTGTGGTCATCCATGGGCCCAGTTTGAAGTGTCAGTGTTGAAGGAAAGGTACAGATGGAGGTATTTCATTGGTTTGACTGCCAATGTGTTAAGAAGAAAGTTGAGTCAGCCTAGTTGTCATTCCCATGTCGTAGGCTTTTTCATGGATCAATAGTGCAAGTTTAAAAAAGGAAATGTGATGCCACTCTATTTTTCTGTCCTGCACATTTATGATAAATAAAAGCTTCGCGTATGGAAAAAATAGAGTATAATACAGGATATTTTAATTAATTCTAGTCCCACGCGAACAAAGATTGCATATTTTCTGAGCACAAGAGCCTATTGATTTTGTCATGTTAACCTTGGTAAGAACATGAAAACTATTCCTCAGTTGTTCAAGATCAATTACAGAGGTTCAGAGAAGAACAAGTTCAGCAAGTCAAGTAAGTACTCATACTATAACCTCTGTGGCATTCCAGTTCTCTCAATACTGTCAAAATGCCTCCTAAGAAGCCATTTTCTGGGAAAATTAACTATATGGATAGGAATGTCCATGATGATTTATTAGAATTACTCCCAGAGTCTACTGTAGAGCCTGCACAAGTTAAAAATTTGATTTCCTTAAACCCTAGGCTTAAAATTGCGGATGGCCTGTATGACAAGGGGAATTGGGTAAGGGATGCAACAACTACTCAAACTGGTCTTATCCTGTTTAACAAGTCATTTTCAGAAAGGAAGTTGTTTGCCCCGCATGCTAATGTCTAAAATTTTGATTTGGGAAAGTTAGTAGTCCCAAGTGTTTTCATGGATTATGATTTGCTTCAAGCCATTTCTAAGAATTATGACCAAGCCATTAGGGTTGTAAGAAGAAAGGATGGGGTGCCTCTGGTCTTGATTACTCCTGAAGAAATTAGAGAGGTTTTTCACCTGGAACCATTATCAGATTACCATGTGCAAATCAATCTGCTAGAATTAGAGAATGAAGATAAAGAAAAGAAGGTTGTAATCAAGGGAGGTGCACTGAGGGCACATATTGGTACAATAGAAACTTTGCCAGTAATTACTGCAGCCTCTAGAGAGCCTTTTAAGAAGAGTCTTTTTACTTCTCGGGCTGTAGAGATATACAGGACCTTATGCCGAGTTTTTGGTGAAGATGAGCAAGAATTTATGCTCATTGGTTTCATGTACATGATGGTTTAGATTGCTTCCTTCGGTGTAGATTTTATTTTTGATTTTGCTTCCTTTTTGGCTGAAGAAATTCACATTGGTTTAGTTGGGATTGTGAAGGGCAAGGTGGAAAAAACCTTTGGTCACTACTCTCTATTAATGCATATGTTTTTGTTCAAAGGAGTGACATATTTTGGTAATGAGATGGAACTAAATAGAGAGGAGAGTGGGGAAATACTATCAGTCTAGTTGTGGAGTTCAGATATGACCTGGGATGCAAGTAATGCTAGTTTTGTCAGATTTGATAGATATTTTGCTTCTAAGTTGAGGTGCCTTATATTGAGTGACAATCCCAGAATCCCTAAAGCACTAATGAGTCTCATTAGGCCTATGGATAACCCCCATGACTTGAAAGTTTCACATAATTGGGGTGATATCATCCCTTACTCTATTTCTACTATTTTCAGAATATATAGTTTTAAAGGGAGTCCTCATATTTTTCCTTACCAAGTACCTTTGAAGGTAGGAGTGGCTGAAGTTGGCAGTTAGGGGGAGTTGAAGAAATGTTTTTTTTTGAAAAGGAAATTAGGGTCAATTTTCCCTACCTACACAGTGGCCCATCAGTTTGTGATTACAAAAGAGGGATGGCTCTTTTTGCATAAAATTTTGGAGCAGTATATGATGGTTGTCTCTCATCCCCATTTTTGTGATTCTAAGGGATTTTTCAATCAGATGTTGAGGCATAGAATCAAGTTGGGACTGGTCAAGCATGATTCTTATTATCCAAAGGACATTATAAGGAATGAATTCTCATTGCAAGAGTAGGAAACTAAAAAGGAAAAGTGGAGAGTTTATTCCCGAGTCTTAGAATTCATTCATTGTTTTGATAATAAATATGATCCTTTAGATAATGTTGTTACAAAGGCTGACAAAATAAGTAAACTCATGAATACCTTCCCTAAAATAATGGAAGTCATGAATGAAAAGAAACAATTTTTTATTGATTCCTATCCTGATAAGGCTAGAGAGGTCATAAGGAGATTGGCCTTCACCCCAAATGTGGGAGCTAGTAAAATAATTGTACAAAAGAGGCCTGGGTATACTATAATTCAGAATAAAAGGGTTCCTATAGAGAAGGGCAAACAAATAAAAGGATCCACTAGTATAGCCCAAGAGGAGAGACCTGATGAGCCTAGTCCTAAGAGGCAGAAGGTAATAACAGAAGAAAGGCCTCAAGTTGAGGAATATTCACCCACTCAGTCCCCTCTGAGGATTGGAGAAGAACATCTCACTGGTGAACAGATCGAACAGATGGGATCACAGGGAGGTATTTGTATTACTCAAGCAGAATTAGATGAGGGTAACCCTCCAGAACCTTCCCTCCCAAGTTTGGATCTAACTGTAGCAGATTATAGTGGCAGGGAATTGGACCCTGTGTTAGAGCAGGCAAGTCATATATTTTTGACTAATGACAGTTTTGTTAAATCTAGGGCTTTTTAGCAGTTTGCATGGAGGGCAAACATGAACATTTTTTAGGAGAAATGTAAAAAGATGAAAACAGAGCATCCAAAAATGGAAGAAACTTCCATTCAAAACCAAACTAAAGAAGAAATGATAAAAGAATTGCAGAATATAAGCCCTGAGGAAGGGAGGAAAATGGTCAAGGCATCTAACATTTTATTGTTGCCAAATTGGGATATTACTAATGCTTTAGTTTTTAGTTTTGTTTCAAATAAATTGACTTTGCAAGACCAAAATAAAGAGAACATTCAAGGCACTACATTCATTGAAGATCAAGCTACATTGGTCAGTTGGTCACTGAGAAGAGGATCCAGAGCCACATCATCGTAGTCAGATGACTCTGGCTTGATGGGAAGCTTAATTGTGAGAAGAGTTGTTGATAACTTACATGTGCACACAGCATCTTGGAATGTGGAATCTTCCAAGTTTCTTTTGGATACTGGAAAGAAGGAGGAACAAGCCATTTCTGAGTTACAGGGTAAATATGAAACACTTCTTGAGGCCTATAATAGGAAGGTAAAAAGGAGAATTGAACTTGAAAACAAGGTAATGGGGAAGTCCACAAGGCCAAGAATAACATACCCCCATCCTCTAGTGGAACCTTTTAAATCCACCCCCCTTGTAGAACTACCAGACACACCTCAAAGGCCAGAATATTATACAGCTGGGGATTTTGAAGAAGAAAAAAATAAGCTATGGGCTTTAGAGTAGAGTTAAATATGCAATATGAGGATAAGCTTAGAAAGGCCCTAATGTATTTGGTAGATAAGATTGAATGGCCCTTGTTTTTTGATCAGTTGGCAAGAGTAATAAGTATATGGGAGCAACTGAAAACCCATGTTGAAATCCTCAAGCCTATTGTTAACAAGTGGGGAAAAAGGGAAAAAGAAATCACGCTTTTATGTTATTCAGTTATAAGTTCTTCAAATGACTATATTGAAAAATTATATGATATTGCTAATGACTTGACAGATTTTGATAATATGAGAGTTGCTTTGCAACTGAAAATTGTTTCTTATTTGAATAAATACAAGAATCAAAAATTTGATCTGTTTCCTTGTGCTTTGGATAGAAAGAACCAATTGAAAAATAAGGATGAATGGAGTAAAGAATTGGATGACATTTTCTGCATAAGGATAAATAAAGTTGTTAATGAAAAGGGGCATGCCTAGTGGGCCAACACGACAAAGGAATTGGTTAAAGTCCAGTTATTTTTTAATTCTTTGAGGCAGGAATTTGTTGGTTTTGAAAAGGAGGCTGATTATATATTAAAGAAACAAGATGATATCCTGCGGTTCAGCTGGCCGGATGACATACAATTTAACACATGGATGGCAGATATTCCTTCGGACCAGCAGTTGGAGGAAGACAGTTCAAATAATGATAGGGAATAGGAAGATGAGGTGCAGGTCATTGACACATCAGCACCAAAATTGAAGGAAGAAGAAAATGAAAAGGAAATAGTGCCTACTCAAGGTGAAAGCAGTGAAAACCCATAGGAACAAACTGATCTGAAGGCATCACAAGATCACCCCTCATTGGCTAGCCTAGCAGCCACATATTCTGAGGATCCAGAACAATGAGAGACAAATCAAAAGTTGATAAGTACAGCAGTAACAGGAATGAGCCTACCTAAAATAATGTTTGATACACCTAGCATTCTGTTGTGACCTTTTTGTCTTTTGTGTAATGTTTTGCTCCTTGGACACCTCTCAATCACATTTTCCCTTTTCTTTTTGCAACTCATATCTATATAAATGAGTTTTCAAGGCATTGTGATGCTCTGAGACTTGTGTAATTTTTTGTTTTCTTTCAAGAAGAGTACATATACAGTCGGTCCAATAATATGCAAGGGTTTTGAGTCTTCTTCCATTGTAATTTCTGATAAGAAAATCTAAATGATAGAAATGGCAATCTATTCTGGGCATTCAATTGGTTTTCTATTGGTTATTGTATTAGTCATATGAAAAGGATAATACAATAGGGTATTTACACTATATCTGTGTGCTAAAAGGAAGTATTATGTGTATGATCAAGAGTTGTATGCTATTGTTAAAGCCTTGAAGAAGTGGAGACATTATTTGATTCCTAAGGAGTTTATGCAATATATTGATCATAAAGCTTTATAGTATTTGGGAAGTCAATATAATTCGAATCAAAGACATCTGAAGTGGGTTGAATACTTGCAAATTTTTACAGTTGTGATCAAGCATAGGAGTGGAGTTACTAATAGAGTTGCTAATGCATTGAGCATAAGCTGTTCTTTGATGATCGAGATGAAGGTTGAAGTTATTGGTTTTGATGAAATGAAGAAATATTTTGATACTACCCTATTTTTCTAAGGTGTGGAGAGAGTGCGGAGCACCAAATCTATCAGATCAAATAAGTAAGTATGATGAGTATTGCATTCAAGAAAGTATATTGTTTAAATATAATTAGTTGTGTATACCAAGAAGTCCTATGAGAGTTAATTTGATTAACAAAAAACATTGCGGTGGTTTGGATGGACATTTTGGAATTGATAAGACATTGAGTTTTCTTTTGCTTAAGGATAAGTTATATCAACAAAATATGTATAATGATGTTTAGAATTTTGTAAGGATTTGTGGAATTTGTCAAATTGCAAAAGGAGTAAGTTAGAATACGAGTTTTTATATACCTATTTTTCTTCTTGAGAAAGCTTGGAGTGACATTAGTATGAATTTTGTTCTTATATTACCTAAGATAGCAAGAGGGTATGATTCCATATTTGTTGTTTTGGATAGATTTTCTAAGATGGAAAACTTCATACCATGTAAGAAGACATGAGATGTTGTGCATATTGCTAAGATTTTCTTCAAAGATATTGTTAGATTGCATGGATTCCCAAAAAGTGTTATTTCTAACAGAGACTATAAGTTTGTTGGTTACTTTTGGAGGACTTTGTGGAAGAAGATGGGTACTGAATTGAGATTTAGTTCTACATTCCATCTATAGATAGATGGAAAGACAAAGGTTGTAAATAGAAGCTTGGGCAATTTTTTGAGATGTTTATTTGGAGATAAGCCAAGTGATTGGGATATTGTATTGAATAGGAGTACAGAAAAAACATGTTTTCAGATTGTTATTAGAATGTAACCTAGAGGTATATCAGATTTGAGGGATGTTGCTAGTGAATAGAAGAGAAAAGGGGAAGAATTTTCTGATTTTATGAAGTCTTTTCATGAAGAAGTGAAGTTGAACTTGGAAAAAAGTAATCAAAAGTATACAGTGAATGTTGATAAATCTAAGAGACATCATGTTTTTGAAGTTGGTTATGAGGTGATGATTCATTTTGTTAAGGTTGTAGCTTCTGTCAGATTGATTTGATGGTAAAACATCTTTAAGATAAATATCCTATATATTTTATATGTAATGTAATATATTTTTTATATAATATACATTATATATTATTATATAATAATATAATAACATATTACATATATGCTTAAAGATGAGTTATTTATATTATTAATATAATGATGATTAACTATAGAGACATGTCTCCTCCTCTCATATTTATATGAGATCCAAATCTACATTTTGAAATCATTAATAAGATTGGCAATGTTATTACATTTATAGAAAATGATCCATGTTACTCAACATGGTATCAAAGCCTAACTATAAATGCAAGAAAATAAAAGAATACCTTGAATATTCCAAGAATCCTTTCTAGACTTCCCATCCAACTCACAAGTGTGTGAACTCAAGGATTCTTAGGAGTGCTTCACTACAAACTACCTTAAAGGATGTTCAGTGCAATATTCTATATGAAGAACAAACCCATTTTTTCAATACAGAGCTCTAGTAAATGGATGGACAATGAACCACTTTCTTGTTCCTCTAAGAATAGGGTTCCTTTAATATATTTTTTAATGAATGATATTAGATCTCTACAACTGAGGTCCACAAAGGTCTATCTCCAACATTTACAAAGAGTATTATGGCAGCGTTGGTGTGTTGCAACTTGACAGTATGCATCATAATGTGGGTTAGAAACAAATGAATACTCATACCAAATGAATCCTAGTGGAAGATTGACACCAAATGGATTGCAATGAAAGACTCTCACCTAATGATCATGATGGGGTGTGAAATGAATAAGGGATTAACACACACACACACACACACACACACACACACACACACACACACACACACACACACACACACACATATATATATAATGGTTCTTAGCTAATCACACACACTGGTAGTAGATGTAGATTAACAATATGTAGAGTGGAAAGCAATAAGAATCACTTTAAAAAATCTACAAATTTTCTCTATTCTATATAAACCAAGATGATGCCTCTACATAAAGACTATCATGCTCTCTGATTGAATACGATGCAGAAAATCTTTATTTCATGCACTCCTATCACTCATTTAGATTATGTATTAGTTCCTCCTATATTATGAGAGACACATAAGGATGAATCACTTTACTCTCTGGCTAGTTATAAAATAAGTGACATGTCATAATTAATCTTTTTAGTAAAGACAAGGGGAGGCCTTCTAACTATAATAATTGATATTGATGGTGAAAATCAAGGCACATTAAGGCACTTGGATTGGACCCATTTAACGGTTTGGTGTTATATTCACATCATGTACATCATTCAAGTTCGCATGTTTGACTAGTCCTTATCACCTAGAATATAAGCATTCGGGCATATAAATTAAAAAAAGGTAGAACATTCTAAAAGTGACCTAAGTATATATATATATGTCAGTAGAAAAGTGCACTAGGTGTTTAACCAAGTGGTGTGGCCATACATGAGAAGGAAATAAGTTAGAGACATTAAAGGTAGGTAGGTATAAATGCATAATTTATTGCTAATGATCATTCTCATTTCTTATTTCTATTTAAATTTTTGCTAATGCCATGTGTGGGAGTATATATATTAACATATATATCTTGTGTTTAATATATTCTATATATTAATGAAAATGGAATATATGCATATATATTCAAAGTATATATTCTTATTTATGTTTTTGGAAAGATCTTTATTATGCTAGAAATAGATAATACTGAGAGGGGGGGGGGGGGGGGGGGGGGGGGGTGAATCAATATTCTACAAACTTTTGCGCATAACGGGATATTGTTAATTACTTTCTAACTTGCATATGGAAGTAAACCATAATTGTTGAATAGTAAATATAAACACGCACATAGAGAACTCATAACACCATTATTTGTTAACTAGGGAAACCCTGGCCAAGGGAAAACCCTGTTGGGGATGGTACCCACTAGATGATTCACTAAACAATAGGATCCTATTAAGGGTAGTGACCCTATTAGGAGTCTATGAAGTACATATATTATTTCAAGTCCTTGATAGAGGACTAGGCCTTGTTAGAAGCCTCAACCCTATTAGGAGTTGCTACAATCTTGTTAGGAGTTGGTATAACTATTACACTCAAGAATATCCCACTGCCCTAACATGCAATTATACAATTCAATTCCTTCACAAAATAGGTATACATACAATACTTTCTTGGCTACTATAACTCAAAATTGATCTGATCTTACATCAGATTTCACATCACATAAAACTTGCAGATATTTCTCATAATAGTTTGCATGTCACATCTAATCACACAAGTTCCTCCTCTGCGCAAGATAAGATCTTTACTTATACCTTTCACATTAACAAAACTCTGCATTGGCAACCTTCATGTCTTCACATGCTTGACGAAATATAAAATAACTTATGGAATAATATCCACATAGTCAGCTCAACATAACTTAGTAATTATTTTGTAACCAAAATAATTCCTTAAGTCATATAACTTTGTTTACTGCTCTGCTATGTTTTGCACTATTAAATACCCACACTTTTAATCTTACTATTACTTGTGTCATACTATTCATACACATCTATGCAATGGAACACATCATCATGATAGTTTCATGAAGCTTTCCTCAACTATAGATAAGATAACTCTCAACGCATCATCCATACTCTTAAGATCTATTCTCTGAATTGCTGCAAACTATTTAATACTTAAACAATTTCTATCTTTAAATGCATAAATGAAATGTTGAATGTAAGTTTCCATAAATGAAAACCATCAAGACATATAGCTGACCATATTTCCAATAATCTCCTCCTTTGGCATCGATGGAAACATTTGGGAAAAATTTTCTAAGTCCCAAAATGATATCATACATAACAAAAATAAATAAAAGTAACTATACAAAAATTGCCTTCAGAACATAACAATTTTAGCTCTCTCTCTCTCTCTCTCTCTCTCTCTCTCTCTCTCTCTCTCTCTCTCTCTCTAATACAAAACATTGGTTAGATAGTCCTGTGGCTACTTATTTGGCTTTCTCTTCCTATTCAGTTTATAAATCTAGCAATTGTATTCATCCTATGTCTATGGATAAATGTTAGAAAATCTTAGTACCTTTTGATTAAAGGTATATCCTATCATTAAATTCATTGAAAATATATAAATGATGGAGCTATACCTCTTAATTTAGAGGATAGTTATCAATCAATGATAACTGATCCAACTATTAGTGTATTTTGTCTTTCGTAGTTGGGCATGTTGAGTTCTTTTTTATTTTTCTATCCAAAGGACAAATTTTTTTACTAACAGGATGCAAGCATGAAGCTCAAATAATGATAAATGCAAGTGGATGCTATGAAAAGGTGTAATCTAAGTCATGCCAAGCACTCTTAAGGTTACAAGTCTCCATATTTTCAAGGTTTCAAGTGTTTTGGACCAAAGTTTACAATGTCTTGACAATGTTGAAATTTTTTGACAAGTGTTTGAATAGTATCCAAGGTGTAAATTTGCAAGTTTTTCTTTATCTTGATTAATGTTTTGCACACACACAAGGCACTATAAGACAAGAATAGTTTTACATCACAACCTAGGATTTAAGACTATATATTCCATTGAATTCCCACTTGAACCAAAGTTCATCCATGCTTATCTAGAGTGGAAAACTTAGAATCTTGGCACCATAGGCTCTCCCTTATAGTGAACTCACTTCTTAGGGCTACCAAGATTTGGTTCCCAAGGGGCATTACTTCCCTAGGGACTATTGTCTCTACTAAGGATGTGAGAATATGGGATGTCTTCATGGGCATTAGTGACCCCTTGAGCTAGTTGGTAGAAAGGATTTTGGTCTCTAAAACAAGGTATTTAGTGTGGTCATTTCATTTGGAAAGTGAATGATAAACTTCCTTAGAAGGTCTCTGAGCCCTAAGAACTAGGGTTTGATACACCACACAGATACTGGAGGAGAGCTATCACACAAAAATACCATTGACATGACATTAATTGTATCAAGTCTATTATAGTGGTTGGAATGTTGAACCTAGTTTTGGCCCATCACCACTTCAAGGTCGCTCCCTGGGGCTCACCAAGTGATGAGTCTTGTGTCTAAGATAGGCCTCTCTATAGAAATTGCACAAATTTCTCTTGCACCCAAGATCTATGAATAACGAGGGGAGATGATATGTCCATGCAACTCCTAGGGTTCTAAACAATGCATAAACACCAAGTAGTATAGAAAGTTAATTTTGGTGAACCAAATAAAGTGTTATCTAATCTACAAAAACCATGCATAGAGTTTGAACAAGCACACAAGTCTTCAACAACATCCTACAAAAAAGCATTAGTAGTTTTTCAATGAATGTGTTCTCCCAATGATTGCCACATATTGCAAATAGACCATCAGTAACAAAAAGTCATCTACTACAGGTCCTAATATGAAATTGAAACCCTAGATGTGAATTTTGATCAAAATAGGTGCTTTCTGTGAACCAAATGAGCTCTGATAGAGCAAATTACACCCCAAAAGACCAAAATGACTCAAGATGCCCCCAATTGTGCTTAGACAATGAATATTACATCCATGATGTAGTTGGGGTCATAAAGGGTGCAGTTGGTAGTTTTTAGGTGCAATTGGGAGAGTGGAAGGAGGCTATAGGGAAATGGTGTCAAATAAATACCTAGAAACTTAAATCTTGAAGCCTGCCTAATTCATCAATTTTTGTCTCTAGTTTATTGGTTTGTTTACTTTGAAGTCATTTAAATAAGGTTTATTTGGTTGAATGCAGTCTGGATGGGTTGTATGCTAGTTTTATTGTTGCTTTTAATTCAAGCAATTATATAAATGCTTCAGTAAATCAGTAGGGTTTATGAGTTCATAAAAGGGATATTGCATAAGAATGGAGATGGGTGATTGCAATTGATTAATTCTTATACAAATTATTTGAATTAGATCTCTCGCCAATAGTCAATTTCTTGCCCAATGGATAAGGCACTAGTCCTATAAATCAGAAGTAAACAAGGATGAATTTTGTTGCTGCATATCAAGTCATCTTATAAAATCAAAATTATTTCAATCTTGTTCAAGAATTATAAATGTTGGTCTCAACTCATTTATATATAATTCCTGAGTCTTAGGTAGCTGTTATTTCTAGGAATATTTATAAATTTTAGGAGAATTATGACCAATTCTGCTAATAAAGGATGTGTATAAGTTTGAGAGCATTGAAGAATTGAAGTGAGTTGTGTATGTATGTGAAGGTAACAGATGAGAATCAGAATGAAACTAAGATAATTTCATACACAGTTGCATTAGAATTATCCCTAGGTATACCCGCCTTGGTTTAGCAGAGCTAGAAGAGTAGGAAACCATCGTTTGGTTTTGTTGAAGTTGGATTATAGTGATTCATTCATATAGTTGATATTGGGAATTGGCTAATCCCTAGATTGTGAGTCATTTCACTGTGATATTAAGCATTTTGTTGCTTGATAGTTTTAGCAGTTTGAAACACCAACAAGATACACGCTACTCCTAATCATTCAAAGCACAAGCATGAGGGAAAAAATGAATAATTATTTATAGCAGGACTATCTATGAGAGAATATAACATAACTTCAAGAGTATGAGTTGTTTCTTTACCCAGAGATGATAAAGAAAATTGCTTCTTTTCTTCTTCTTTTTTCTCCCACACAAGCATACCCATCTGCACGTCATCTGCTAGAATCACTACATTACATTTTGTATTTTGGAGAAACAGTTCCTTAAAATGGTACTTCTAGATTGCACCAGGAAAGCTTGTATAACTTATAACAATGCATCTCGTATAGTTTCCTCATAGTATTTACATTGTTGGGGCTCCAAACTCTATAATGAAGTTCTTTTGAAAACTTGCAAGCTAAGCTTCCTTTCTTCTTTAAATAAAGTAGTGAAAAAGACTCCTGACTCAACAAGGTCATGTTGTGGATGCAAGCCATACAGAAAGATGAAAATAAACTACTGGAATGAAGAGGAAAGGAATGCAGATACAGATGTTCTACAATATATCAATCCTCCCAAAGATTGAGTTCTTGTTTAATGTCTTGCAAAGCAATCTATAGTAAAATGGCCACAAACCTATGTGAATGGGTCTGGATCAAATTATGTCAGAGGTAATGTTGCTAATTTGAGTGAAAAAGCAAATGGGAGCAGCTATGGCATATTATATTCTTTGTTTCCGATCCAGAGTTTTCCAACACCAAGACATCTTGAGATTCCCTGCATGCAAAAGAAATATAAAAAATGAATAGTGCATTATATCATAAATATAAATTTTCCACAGCTTTATCCTTGCACTTAAATATATGCTAACCATGAACCTAAACATCATCTATAAAACAACTTTGTGACCTGAAAGAATTAACAGTGGCTCTGTTTTTTAAATTGCGATGAGTAGAAGAGAAATATAAAATGTAAAGCATTGAATAGCTTTGGAATCCACCTCTGCAACTTTTTGATAGATAACAAACTTGGAATGATATCTAATGACCAGATTCTTACCTCTTTTCTCCTCTCCTATTGTTGCAGTCATGGTGCGCCCCAAAACAAAATTAACACTGTCGTGACCTTTTTTCTTATCTAAAGGTCAAAATTTTGACCATATCGGGCCAATTTTTTCAAAAAAAATGAATTTAACAACCCAAATAGGCCTTTGGTCAAAAATTTTGGTCGAAAATGGGGGCCTAATGTACTAGTGAGTAACTTTTAATCCAAATTGTCTTATACAAATATGTGCCCAAATTTCAAAAATAGGATTATTAATAAGGGGACCTTGGAATAACCAGTTATCAAACTAGAATTGGATATCCTCCCCATTGCCCAATTTCCAGATAACCCTGGCCTTCTAAATACCATTCCATATGATCGATCCCTTCGGAATATCCTCATTATTAAGAACAAACTGAAGCGAAGGTATTCTAATGTATTTATTAACCAAGATATCTCTCCATTCTCCAGTGCTATTAAAAATGTGCCAGATCTGCTTTGCTAGGAGGGCCTTATTAAGATGGGTTAATTTCCTGATACCCAAGCCACCATAACACTTTGGAAGACAAAAATTATCCCAAACCACAAAAGGATACCTTTTTCTCCCTTGAAGACCAGTCCATAAAAAGTCCCTCTGAATTTTTTCCATTTTCTCAGCAAATTCAACTGGTATCCCAAAAAGACTCAAAGCACACATAGGCACTAACATTATCTTAGTTTCTTGAACCAACATTATATCAGGTCTATGATCTCTAATCATGTTCCTAATAATTTCTTGCTTATGGGCACCATTAAGGCCCCTAATATTCCATGAGGTTAACTTCATTTTGCAATCGTAGTACATTCCAAGAGTTTTTTGGCGCCAATCCGCCAAACTTCTTTTGGTCTCCTCCTCTCTGGCTTGTTTTTTAGATCTTCTACCTCTTTTAGACTATAGTCCCACATCCATTTTTCTACTGCTTCTTGTCTCAACTGGAAAAGCCATAGATGGCTCCCTATAGCTTTTCTTTCTTGGCTTTGGTGATAAAGAAGCTTCCCTCTCCAACTCTATATCCAGAGAGCGAGATACAGTTAAGGCTTTCCTTGGGGTCATGGGAATATCCAATGGCTCCACTTGTTTTTCCTTCACTAACTCTTCAACTATGATAGAGTCAAGGTCCCCCCCATCCTTTAATTGATTCTTGGTCACTGAGTTCTGCAAGTTCCCAACCAATTCTGTTATGTCCTCAATATTCTCATTCGAAACTAAGACTGCACCTTCTCCAAAAAAAAAATCTATGTCTTCTGAGATGTCGGGACAAATGACAAGTTCTTTCTCCCCACTTTCAGTCTCATCTTCTTTGGTTTCAAAAGCTGGCTCCTTCCCATCATTAGCAATAGCCATTGTTTCTTCCACTAACTTAACTAGCTGAAAGGCAACTTTCCCATCATCATCTGTTAATTCCACTCTCTCTGAAATCTCCATTGTCTTTGTTGGAACTACAACCACATTTGGCTTTGGAAGAGGATCTCCTTGATTATTGATCTTTGGTCCAGACAAGACATCATTGTCTTTCCTAACAGATGTAGTAGATGGTTTTTGCTTTTCTACCATTGGGTCTTTGTGAACCCCCTCCTTCTGACCACTCTTGATATTCTTCTTTCTCCAAATAAATTTTTCCCTCTGTTGTGAAGAAGAAGGAAACTTCTTCTTATCCTTTTTAACCTTTGGACATTGATACACCTTGTGCCCTGTTTTCAGACAGTGAAAGCAGGCAAAGGGGATACTTTCATAATCTGACTTCTGAATATGTGTACCTAGCTTAGAGTGAAAACACACCACTTCTGGCATGTCATCCCCTTCCCTAACACCAATGCAAATCCTTGCATAAGTTAATCTACTCTTTGAAGCTATAATCAGATCAATAGATAAAAGTTCCCCGATAGAATTTGCCACTCCCAAAAAAATCCTAAGTCCATAACTCTAATGGTAGCTCCAGAAGTCTAACCCATACCAGTGCTTGCTAAAAGAAAGATTCATTAAGATCCAATTTTCATGACCATTTTTGAAGCACTAGGGTTGAACGACCTATACCCCAAGGTCCTTCACAAAGAATGTTAGCCAAGTCCTCTTTGCACGAAAAATCAAAAGACAGAAATCCTTTTTCCATTGTTGTAACATTGACCTGGCCTTTAAGATGTCATTTCTTCATTGTGAAAGCTCTCACCACATCTATGTTTGGTCTTTCCCCAATGAACTTCCCAACCAGAGTAGAGGCCATAGATGCAATACTATGATCAACAAGCTTGTCCGGAATAGCATTTGCACACGACCCCTTTTCCAAACTAGACAAGATCTTGACTGGAGGGAAAGAAGACTTACCAGACGGTTTGACACCAAAAAGGGAAGACCATTTCTTCTCCACAAGATTCCCTGACCTATCCACTTTGGGTGTCAAAAGAGGCTTGTTCAGTCCTCTACCATTGTCAAGTGGGTCCCCATCCCCATTCTCTACCACATCTTCACACTCTGCTAAACTCTCCTCCTTCGATCCTAGTATCCAATTTTCCCCCTCCCTGTAGATTCCTGCCCAGGACCAGTTTCAAAATTTGAATGGGCGTACCCCATCCTCTCCCTTGATCGCTCCCACTCCCGCTCGCCATTAAAACAAAGATTGTTTATATATTTTCTCCTATTGTTAAAATGACTTCTATTCGCACTATTTTAAGTATTGTGGCTACTGAAGATTTTCATTTGGAGCAGTTTGATGTTAAAACAACCTTCCTTCATGGTGATTTGGATGAAGAGATATATATCACTCAACCACATGGATTTGAGGTCAAAGGTAAGGAGAACTTAGTGTGCAGATTGAAGAAAAGTTTATATGGCTTGAAGGAAGCACCTCGGCAATGGTATCTATAATTTGACAAATTTATGCATGAGCATGGCTATAGCAGGTGTCATTTAGATCATTGTGTTTATTTTAAGAGGTTGAATGATGACAGCTACATTATTTTATGTTTATATGTTGATGATAGGCTTGTAGCTGGGTCTAACATTGATCACATTAAGGGGTTAAAATGCTAGTTAGCTCATGCATTTGCTATGAAAGATTTGGGGACAGCAAAACAAATCCTTGGTATGAAGATTTATAGAGATAGAAAGAACAGAAAATTGACATTATCTCAAGTTGATTATATTGAGAAGGTGTTGCAACGTTTCTCTATGGAGAATGCTAAATTTGTTAGCACACATTTACCTAGTCATTTGAAGTTGACTAAGGAGATGTGTCACAAGACACAAGAAGAGGAGGATAAGATGTCTAAGGTACCTTATGCTTCAATTGTAGGAAGCTGGATGTACACTATAGTATGTACTAAGCCAGATAATGCACATGCAGTGGGGGTCGTTAGTAGGTATATGAGTCATGCAGGAATTGAGCATTGGAATGCAGTTAAATGGATTCTCAAATATTTGAGAGGTACATCCAGTAAGTGTTTACATTTTGGGGTCTCTAGTATTGATTTACAAGGATATGTTGACTTAGATTTGGCAAGGGATATTGATACCAGGCGGAGTACTATAGGTTATGTATTTACTGTTGGTGGGGCAGCAGTGAGTTGAGTTTCTAGGTTACAGAAGGTTAATGCTTTATCCACTACAAAGGCAGAGTATGTTGTTGCTACAGAGGCAGCTAAGGAGATGATATGGCTTTAGTTCTTCATGCAAGAATTGGGACACCCATAGAGGGATAATTATTTGTTCATAGATAACCAGAGTGTCATTCATCTTGCAAAGAATTCAACTCTGCATTCAAAGACAAAACACATATAGTTATGGTACCATTTCATTCGATCAATTTTGGATAATGGATAGTTAAAACTAGAGAAGATACATACAAATGATAATGTAGCAGATATGTTTACAAAGATTGTGACTAGGGAGAAGCTAAATTCCTCTTCAGCTTCAGTTGGTCTTCTGGACTGAACAAAATAAAAGAACAACAACATCCAGGGTGGTTTGATATTCCATTGGGAGCTACAGATTTAACAATGCTATGATCAATCTCCAAGTGGGAGGTTATTATTGTGGAGTCTGATCAGTATCCAAGTGGGAGATTGTTGTGATGTGGAGCCTAATCAGACTTGGAGGTTTATTCATCGCAGTTTGCGAGCAGCACCCCCAAGACGGGGTCAAGGGCCAACGCCTCAGATGTGCTCCCTATCGCAGTACAAGGTGGGGTCAAGGGGCAACGCCCTTGCAGGGTTTTTGGGGGCAGTGCCCTCGAAGCCAAAAATGACCTTATATTATAAAAGGCATCAACTACTATTTTTTCTATTATTCTAGCCCTAATTTTGTAAGTGGCAAAAGCTTGTATAAAAAGGCTTAGGGTTAGGGATTTCATGATGAATAGTGATATTGTAGCTTCTTGCAGCGGTATTGAGTTGTAAGGGATTACATATTGTAATTAGGTTGTAATCACTGGACAATAATAATATTGGACTTTTTGTTGACGGGCACAGCTCATGGATTGGGTGAACCACATAATATCTTGGTGTCTTTTGTTCTCTTGTGTGATCTATTATTTTTTGATATTGGTTATATTTGCATGTAACTATTATTTATGTTTGAGGTTAATCCTAACACCAAAGTTCTTGCCCTTAGTGGGTTGGGTTTTGAGATAAGAATTCAATGTTAGCCAAATAGTTCATGATTAGAGTAAGTTACAGCTTCTATTTCATATTATGTATTCATTCATTTAAAAGCTCAATCGGGATGATAATATCATTTGGCTGCCAATATGTTGCTATAACTTGGACCAGTATATCTAAAATGGTCATCATCTCTAACACATGAAATATATCTGTGTATATTATTTTTATTGTAAAGAGAGCTCAAACTCATTTTCAATCTTTCACCTCCACAAATGTTTGTGAATTTTGTTTCATTTACTCTATTTTTTGTATATTTCTATTTGTAGCTCAAATTGTCTTTTTCATTTGAGTGAGTTATAAGGAGGTTTCAATCTTATTTTCCATTTCATCAAATAGTGGTGGGTGTTGAGAAATCATTAGGGTTTTCTTTTAGACTTAATTCAAAGTACTATAGATTTTTTCTTCTAGTAAATTGAGTTGCTAAAGAATAGCAATAACAATTATGTGGGAAAAAATGATTTTATATGTGCAACATGAATTGTATTATACTTTGACTTAGCAAATGAGATGGCTTGCGACGAGCATCTGAGACGCTTCTCGAGCATGGGCACCCGTGCCCTAGCTCTGTCTGTTCTTTTCTCACGCTCAGTGGTGGGCGATTAGTGGTTGCAGGGTGCGGAGTGGGTGGCTCTACTATTGGGAGTTAGATTGGTTTTATTCTTCGGTGGTCAAGCATTCAGTTTGATGCGGGTGGAGTTTTGTGAGTGCATTTTTTTGCTTATTCTGTGCTATGTGCAAAAAGGGCAGCTTGTGGCGTGGTGATCTGCTAGGCCGAGGCTGTGGTTTGCTTTCCTTTGCGAAGATTTTGCTGGTGCGAGTGGATTTAAGGTGGGTGAAGGCCCTTTCGCCATTCTCGCCATTCTTTGTTTGTAAGAATGGTGGATGCCAAGGCTGAGGCGGCTGGGAGAAGCTCTCAATTGGATTTTTGGGCGGCTATAGGCCCTAAGGCTTCAAATCAAGGGATGAAGACCTTTGACAACAATCTGTTTGTCTCAAAATTTGGTACTGCTGATTCTGGAGTATTGAATGCTTCAAGGATTACAAAGACGAATGGATGCTTCGAGAGGTGCAAAGAGAGGCCGAAGCTGGTTATTCCAGCTGAAATGATTGTTGAAGATGTGGAGTATTACTCACAACACTCCTTATATTGTAATTTTTTGGGGATGAGAGTCTCTCTACAATTTTTGGAGGTTTGGGCTTGAAGGACTTGGAAGCCGGAAGGGGAAATGGAGATAATTTTGTTGGCTAATAGCTATTTCATGGTTACTTTTAATTGCACAGCAGATTACAACTGGGTATTTGAGGGAGGCCCTTATTTTCAAAATAAGGTCAAGTTGTTAATTAAGCCATGGCATGTTGGTTTCAATCCCGCAGAGGAGCTTCCAAATCATGTCCTAGTGTGGGTTCGCTTGCCAAGATTTTTGGTGGAGTGTTGTTGAGAGGATGTGCTACACCTTTTGGCCTCAGTGCTTGGAAAACCTGTCGGGACTTCATCCCAGACCTTGGGTAAAAAGGTAATGACTTTTGCACGCATTTGTGTTGAAATTGACCTAAGTAGGCCTTTACTAGATGCAATAGAGATGTGTGTGGGTTCTTATTCTTGGGTGCACATTTAGATTATGAATCTCTTCCTTTTCGCTGCCGATTGTGTCAAGAATATGGTCATTTGCAGAGGCGATGCCCGAGAAATTTACCTCAGGAATCCCAGCCTTCACAGCCTATGAGCAACCCTCCTGAGACAGATAAAGGGAAGTGTATTTCTCTGGATGAGGCAGGCACTTCTGATGGATTTGCCCCGGTTAGGGCTCACAACAAGAACAAGGGTCAAAAGAGGCCATTTAAAGAAAGGCAGGAGGACAATACCTTCAATAGATTTGAGATTTTGGATGAGCTCAGCCAACAGGAAGTTAACCCAAGTTTGGTTAATTTGGATCAAGGGCTGGTGGGCTTAACCCAAGAGGATCCTGTTCTTGATTCCTCTATGGAACTCCTGGGGGAGGATTGTAGGCAACTAGTAGCAGATCAACAAAAGGGGATTTCTGAGGTGCAAGAACCCTTAGCCATTGTTTCTATAGTTGGAGTCGATTCCCCGACTATTGGGTGGAATAGTGGATCAGATTTGGTAGCAAAGCCTAAGCCTCCTCCCAAATTGGGCATTTTGCAGAAAGATATCAAGAAGGGTGGGGCAGAGAAATTTGTTAAACCTAGCAGGAAAAAGGATATGGAAAAGATCAAATTGGCTGGTGAAAATTTGGTGGAGTCAAGGGCAGTCAAACCTCTGGATTTTATTTTTTCAGCCCCCTTGAAATGATTGTTATATCATGGAATGTACGGGGCTTGAACAACGACCCTAAACAAAAAGTTGTTCATGAGTTAATTAGAAGGCAAGGTCCTGATGTTGTATTCTTACAGGAAACTAAGTTATTTGTTGAAAGTATGCAAGGTGTGATGCCTAGGTTGTGTAGAATTGGGGAGTGTCAATGCATTGGAGCTCTAGGAGCTTTGGGGGGGCTGGCATGCTTATGGAATCCTCGAAAAATCCAGCCTCTTTGGTGGATTTCCTCTAAAGCCTCTATGTCTATGATTGCTACTTGCCTATAGTCAGGGGACGTCATATTATTTTCCAATATTTATGCTCCTACTAATCTTCAAGGTAAACGAGTTTTCTGGTCTCACATCAAGTTGATCCGTAGCATGTTGTCTTTTCATCCTTGGATTTTGGCTAGAGATTTCAATGCTATTTGTGAGTTAGCTGAGAAGCGCAATGGAACTAGGAGGTTGGATCCTTTTGCACTGTTGTTCCGAGATAATATCAATGCCCTAAATCTTGTGGATGTCAAACCCAGCAATGGTTAGTTTACCTAGAACAATCGTTGGGTTGGAGAGTTTTGTGTTGTAGAAAGGTTAGATCGCTTTTTAGTCTCTTGTTACTAGGTTGGAGGAATGTGGACTTCTAACACTGAAATCTTGGATTGGAGAGGTTCAGACCATTGGCCTATTAAATTCATTACGGAGTCAACTCAGATGCTTCGGAAACCTTCTTTTAGGTTCTAGATTATGTGGTTACAGGACTCATCTTTGTATGACTTGGTCTCTGAGTGGTGCAAGAAAGGTAGACCAGCCTATGGCACCTCAATGTACATCTTTGCTAAGCTACTTCAGTATGTTAAATTTGAGCTCAAATAGTGGAATCATTTGCATTTTGGAAATATCTTCCGTGAAAAGGCATCGGCTCAAGCTAAGCTGGATGGTGTCACGAGAAGGATAAGGGAGGAAGGGGTAATAGTTGATTTGCTTCGAGATGAGGCTAAGGCTAACAAATTGTTGGAAGAGTGGGAGCTACGAGAGGAATTGTATTGGAAATAGAAGGTGTGTATTGAATGGCTTCAGGAGGGGGACAAGAACACAACTTTCTTCTTCAACTCGGTGAAAGCTAGGCGCCATGGTGACTCTATCTCTGGATTGGTGAATGATAGGGGAGATCATTTTTCTTCCTTTCTGGATATGTCTAGGGAGGCGGTGCAGTACTTTGAATCCCTCTTTCGAGAGGATTCGCAAGGGGGGTCTCCTGAGGAGGTGCAGATTCTTCCTTGTATTCCATCTCTTGTGTTTGGAGATTTGAATCAGCAACTCATGAGAGATATCTCATTGGAAGAGCTTGAAGGGGTAGTGTTTAATATGAAGAAAAGGAAAGCGCCAGGGGCGGATGGTTTCCCAATAGATTTTTTTCAGGAATTCTGGGATATAATCAAACTTGATCTTTTGGCAATGGTTCAGGAGTCTCAACATAATAGGTAGATGTTAAGGGCTCTGAATGCTACATTTCTTGCCGTTATTCCCAAGAATGAGGGGGCGGAAAAGTTAAGCCAATTTCAACCCATCTCTTTATGCAATGTCATCTATAAAATTATTGCTAAAATTATTGCAGACAGGTTGAAGAAGGGGCTTGTGGAATTGATCTCTGAAGAGCAAGGTGGTTTTGTTGCGGGTAGGCAAATTCTGGATGGAATTGTTATTGCAACTGAGGTTATCCATACTATGGCTAATTCAAATGAAAAAGCGATGTTTATCAAGCTTGACATGGCTAAGGCATATGACAGGGTGAGGTGGTCCTTCCTTGGGCGGATTCTAAGTGCTTTTGGCTTTGCAGAGCAATGGATTCAGTGGGTTTGGAGCTATGTAACTTCAGTGTCCTTCTCAGTGCTTATTAATGGAAGCCACTGTGAGCTTTTTGGAGCTTCTAGAGGGCTTTGTCAGGGAGATCCTCTTTCCCCTTATTTGTTCATTCTTTTGGCAGAAGGCTTGGGGACATGGATTAAGCGGAATGTGGAGGATGGTTTCATTCAAGGTTGGAGATGGGGTGGCACCTTGCCTGCCCAAACTCATCTACAATTTGTAGATGATACTACTTTGATGGGGCTAGCTACTATGCGGGAGGCCTTTAATCTATGAAGGGTCTTGGATGTTTACTTAGTTGCTTCTGGGCAGTAGGTTAATGAAGGAAAATCTTCCATCTTCTTTTTTAATACTTCGGGCCGCATTCAGCAAAGGATTGCTCGTACTCTAAGATTTCAGATCAGCAACCTCCCTTTGACTTACCTTGGTATTCCCATCTCAGTGCGAAGACCTCCTAAGGAGTCTTAGCAAAAAAAATTGGACAAGTTTCGGGCTAAATTTAATCATTGGACTCATCGTTGGCTATCCTTTGTGAGTCGGGTCCAGTTGATTAAGTCAATTGTGTAGGCTTTGCCCATTTATAGATGCATGCTTCAGGTTGCCCTTGTAGGATTCCTAAAAGATCTTGATTCTGTGGTGACACAATTTTTATGGGCAGTTTGCTTGGAGTCTTCAAATGGAGCTTGGTAAGATGGGAAGTGGTGTGTAGCCCAAAACAATATGGTGGATTAAGTCTGAGGCAATCAGCTGTGACTGGGGAGGCCTTGGCTGCTAAACTATACTGTAGGTGGTGTACTGAGCAGGATAAGAGCTGGTCCAAGATTCTCTCCCAAAAGTATCTCCCAGTGATCCCTCAACTTGAAATTTCTAGGTACCCCCTTGTAGGTAAGGGATCTGTGATATGGGATACCCTTAAGAAAGGGGCTATGCTTATTAAGGATGGATTATTCTGGATCTATAAGAGGGGATCAGAGGCCCAATTTTGGTCTGATTCTTGGGATGGTTTTCCTCCCATTATTTCTCAGTTTCCCAACTTAGTGGTTCTCTGTCAAAGATTCCTGGAGGCTGGTTGGTCACGAGTGAGTGACTTTAAATCTTTTGCCCTCTGTGGTCAAGTGGTGTTGGCTAGTTGGAAGTCCCGAGATGAGTGGCCAGTTGCAGGTTTGCAGGAGGAGTGTGCAATGTTGCAGAACATCCTTTCCAGTAGAAGATGTTGCTCTCACGGAAGATGATGTGCTTGCCTGGTCACCCAATCCCAAGGGGATCTATACTGTAACATCAGGCTATGATAGGTTATTATCTCAGAAGTTGGTTGGGCCTAAAATTCAGTAGTGGAAGAAGGTATGGAACAAGCTTTCTTGGCCAAAATGTAATTGCTTTGCTTGGATGTTGACCTGGAATGAGTGCTTGACTTGGGATAATATTTGAAAGAGAAGATTTCTCAAGCCTTCTGTTTGTGTCATGTGTGGTGCTAGTGAGGAGGATTCCTCCCATTTGTTCTTCCGATGCTCCTTTGCCCTACAACTTTGGCATTTTTGGTGGGAAGTCTGGATAGTGCCTTGTGTTCATGCTTCTTCATTGATCGAGTTTTGGCAAGGGATGGGCCGACCTCCTACTGTGGCAACTTTTTTGCAGGAAGTTTGGTTTGTGGGTCCTATTTTCCTATTGTGGCAGATTTGGCTAGAACGTAATCGAAGGATTTTTCAAGGAGAACAAAGACTAGTGCAGCAAATTTGGCAGAGGTTATTAGGTATGGTTCAAGAGACTGTGGGAGCCAGATGTGAAGTGGAACTCCCTTTGGGGAAAAGGGACATAGAGTTGGTGGAGAGATTGGGGATTATGGGCTCTTCCTTGGCCTTGTCTAGTGCTAAGCGAAGGGGTCAAGAGAAACAAAAAATTGATAGGAATGGTAAATGGCAACTTCCTCCCTATGGCATTTTGAAGATAAATATTGATGGTTCTTCTAAGGGCAATCTGGGTCCAGCTAGTACTGGTGGGATAGATAGGGATTCCTTGGGCTCAGTGATCTTCCTCTTTTTGATAAATGAAGGAATACATACCATCAACCTGGTGAAAGGGTTGGCTATCTTGGTCGCTCTTGAGAGAGCTCATGCTTTGGGGTGGCGAAGAGTTGTTTGTGAATCTGATTCACAAGTTTTGATCAATTTGCTTATTGAGCAGAAAGTTGTTGATGTGAGTTGGTAGTTGGCTAGTGTGGTGCAACAAATTTTACGAGTTAGTTCTTTGATGGAAATGGTGACATTTGTCCATATCCCCAGAGAATGGAATAGGGCAGCTGATTGTTTGGCAAAATGGACTTCAGAGCATGCTGAGGGGTGGAGAGTTGAGGAGTGGGAATTGATTCCCCAGGAGATCCACCTAGATTTAGTGAATATTCTTGATGAAGATAAGGCTGAGAATGGCAACAATTGATTTTGTTGGTCTTTTGCTTTTACTTGGGACCTATGTCCCCTGCTATTTTTGTAATGTTTTTCTCTAATCTTCAATAAAGTTTTTACCCCCCTTTTTTCAAAAAAAAAAAAGAAAAGAAATTATATTATACTCTTCATTAGATTTATAACATCATGAAATACACCACTTGTCAACTTTCTTACATTAAGAATATCATTGGAGATTTACAAGGTGTTTGTACATAGAAAAATAATGATTCTACCAATAATGATGAATGATAGAATTTTTAATTAAATAATAGATTATATTTCTAAAAATAAAATATTATAAACCAAATTTATTATACACTGACAAAAATTAAGAACATTATAATAATAAATTTATAAAATTACAAGGGTCAATATAAACAGATACTACAAACCTATTCAGCTTTATTAGATCTTATAAATCAAACAAAATATTATTAATTACCATTTGAACTCCCTAATTATTAAGTCATTCTACATCAAATTTATTAATCTTGTATATTTTCTAATGATTAAAGAATGATTTCAAATTTACAAGACTTAAGCTACAGACACATGATTTTAGCAAATGGAAAATATCGTCAATAAAAAAAGACTTGTTTAATAACACTCGAGAAAGTTTAACTAGCAAAAATGATAAAAGATCAACCTTAAAAACATTTCGTGGTAGACTCTCATTGGATGACACATTGCTAGGAGAACACGTGTACATACATATGACAACTTGGTGCTTATTACAAATTTTTGAATTGACATGTGAAAACTTTGAAAATACACAATTATTTTTATGCAAGTGAGGATCTGTGTAGTTCGCATAAGTTTCCGCATTTGGCATCAATTTTTTATTGACAAGCTATAAAAATAATATTTCAAGCTCACATTCATAGTCTAGGTGGAGATAGCTCTCTAAGACATCAGTAACACTCTACATGTCTTGTCCCTACATCCACAATTGTCATGCATTCTGCTAACAAGTACAAGGGAAAGTATGGCAATATTAGCAAACTTCCATTACTGGAGACAATGACTATGGATGTAAATAGTTTTGATAGTGGCTTTACTTAGGACAGCTTGAAGAGCTCCATATGTTGTCTCTTTAAAATAATAAATTGATAGGAAATATAATGGAAATTTTGGTAACATGGCATCTCTATTGTCTTTAGACCTCTTTGGTAATGTTCTTTCAAGCATTATTACAAGTCAAATTGGAGGTTAAAAAGATTACTTCACTAAATATTTTAAGCAGATGTAACGAGAATGGTAAAGAATGAATATATTTAAAGATGTTCTCTAAATTATAAAGTTTTCCATTCACAGGTTCGACCTCAATGGTTGAAGGAGAATCAATTTAAGATATTTTTCAAATTTTTCTACTTTTGGAAGTTTTGGGTCACAACTCTTGGCCTTGTTTCATAATATTTAGATGGAATGGAGGCATATCACATTTCAGATCTATAATTTTAGGTATGGTATGGGCCCTACTATTCTAAAGGGTAGGGGCCTATATTCTAAAGGGCTTCATGCCCTACCCTACCCTATAATTCTAAGGCTAAGGCTAAGGCCCTACAATAATCTAATAAGGGGTGGCCCTACTATCTATAGGTCGTAACCTTCACACCTTACCCCCTGCATGCATACCCCCTACCCCCTACTATTCTAAGGTCTTCTAAGGGTGTGTCGGGCCCACCTAGCCCCCTAAAATTTTATGGCCCATACCTACCTAAAATTATAGGGCTATGGGCTAGGGCCCTATTATTTATAAGGCAAGGCAAGGCCCCTCCTAAAAAGAAAGTTATTCAAGGGCCCTCTTCATATTATTGAGGGGCCCAATTGAATAAGAAACTTGGTAGTGTCATTAGGAGTAGGCAAATGAACAAGGGCTAGTCCTAGAGAAAATGCTTGTAAAGATTCCAGCATTTGTTTCAGGTAGACAGCGTACATTTTCTCTACCTCTACCCTGGTCATAAACTTGGAAAGACCGTTGGAATGGTGCAATCACAAGTTGGGCTTAAACAATGAACTTGTTCCAAAACTGCCATTTTTGAACGACTTGAACAACTAGTATTTTGGCTTCTGCTCCTGAATTAGGTATTGGAAAAAGTATATAAATTATTTTTTCACTTCATTGTTTGTGGCTTTTGCATTTTAGAATTATCAATTTGTCTCCCATGCCACTTCATCCTTCTAATTTCTCATATGTTCCAAAATCATAAGCTTGGTTGTTTGGGTCTTCAACCTCTTCACTTTTAAATCTTGAGACTTCTAAGATCTTGTGAGCAATGAGACCCATCTTCAACATTTCAATTTAAGCAATTCTTGATCCTTAATTCCCCAAAAGTGAAGTATAGAAATTTTATGTGCCTCCAAAGTAGTGCTTCAGTAGTTCTTGAGGGTGCTTGCAACCTATGGAATAGCTTGATCTTCCTAAGATGTCATGGAACATATACAACTTTGATTATAAACAAAGCAAATCTGGATCCAATCATACATTCCTTAGCAGAACCCATTATTGTATACTTCATCCTATATTAAATACTAAGGGTTATAGATATACAGTCTATAAAACTCAGAAATTAGTCATAGCATGCATAATTTAAAGTGAATTAATGGTGTAATTAGGAACAAAGCTTAAGATTCTAAAATTTTACTTCCCAGGAGTAAACGATTTCTTGCATGAGCTGTGTTCAAGGAAATTAACTTCTTTGACCTACATGAAAATGATTTTCTTAGGGTAGTTTGAAACCCCTACGCAATGCGATTGCGAAGGAACAACAAATTCTATAAGAGACCCAACATTTCTCAAAAATTTGGGATACTAATGACATGTCTAGAAACCTGTATGTTTGTAGGATTTCTTGAACATGGAATTTTTAGCAAGGAGAAAAGAATCGCAGATGACGATGACGGAAGAGCAAAACTCAAGTTCTATGTTTTTGGATTACAAATTGTTTTATAATGCAATATCAGATAGTGTTGGGCCATTATAGCCTTATTTCTATGCTTTCTATTGGCACGCAACCATAAAAAATACCATGAGATAAAACATTAGATAGCGAATCAATCAATCCAAAATTCTCTATCAATTAGCAAGCTAAAAATGACCATTATTGTATAGAGCGAAGAAATAACACCATAAAACAATAGATTTAAAGAGTCGTGTGTATATAAAATAGATAGCTAGATAACAGCTACATAAATGTAAATCAGTTAGATTTATACCTATGGGCTCAGTGTTTTTTCAAATTTTTCTTTTGTATCTCATTGATGGGTAATTGTTTCACCTTAACTTCCTCTTCTCCTGTTAATATTTTTCAATAAGCAGCTTCCATCACTCCACAAAAAATTGAAGCAAAGCTTTAGCCATGCCACTAACATCATATTCTGCCAATTGTTTACCAGCATCTCAATCAGCCAGCAGTTTCTAAGGTTCCCTTCAATCCAACTTTTCCTCTGTAGATCGTTTAATTTGCTGGTAGTTGCATGTTATCCTTACCTGTAAAAGTCCTTGCCCATAAGAAACCCTGAGTTCGGATTATACCTCACACCCCACTGTTATATTGCTCTCGGTTGTCTGCCGCAACACACCCTCAAATTTCTTCTTCTTTCAAATTTGAAAGAAAAGATGGAATCTTGACTTCCAGGAGAAGTTTCCAGAAGAAGCGTTTTTACTTTAGATTATTATTATATTATAAATTTTGTATTTTTGTTAGCAAAATGAATTTTCTAATTGCTCAAACCAATGAGAAATCAAAAAACCATGTTTTTAAATTATGAAAAATAAATATTCAAAATGAACTACCTATAATGTTTTAGTTGAGCAAGATTTATATTGGTTCAATGACTAGGTCATATTATTTTTTTTGGATTGAACAACTCCATTTAGTATCCTGTCATAGGCAAGAATTAATAAGGGGCAAACATTACGATCAAGTGTAAATAAGGAAAGTTCAATTATAAGTTGGTTATTTCTCACACATTTGAAAAGTGGGGTTTTCTAAGGGGGCTTATAGTATATTTGAATGGAACTTTCAAAATGGGGATAACAGTTTTATGAAAATGAACAATAGCTGATTCAAACATTAGTTGAGATCAAGAGGATAATGAAAGATACAAAATATCAAGAGTATCTAGTTAAGTGAATAGGAAAGCAACCAAAATGCCACTTGAATGAGGCAACCTCAAATTAATCATCATGGCTAGTTCTTAGATGAACTTATTTGGAATTCAAAAGGTGAAACTTATGTATTTTCCTGCATGGGGTATCTAGTGTAGGAACATTTGTAATTTTATAATAATTTGTAATGCCATTAAAAGTTATATGATAATAATGATATTTTTATTCATTTTCTTGTTCAACTCGGATAAAGATATCACAATGGATGAAGTTTTTAAGACAAGTTAGATTGGCAACAATGATAAACCTCCCAATATTGATAGGCTCCTAACATAGTTCTACAAAGTTAATTGTGATTGGATTATCTATGATCTTCTTCTATGTCTACAAAGAAGCATTGAACGGAAGGTCATGCAAGGACAAGATCATGGCTCTCAAATTGATTAATATATTCCCTAAGTTCATCAGTGGTACTCAAATGAGATTCATTAAGGGAAGACATGTCCATATAACCTCCTAACAAGTTGGGGGAATGAATTCGTCCAAGAGCTTTAATCAAAATTCTACTATGCTTCTTCTCGACTTTGAGAAAGCATGTAACATAATTGAATGGTTATTTCTTCTCATGGCATAGAAGCCATTGTCCCAAGTAATTTTTAAGAAAATCTCAACTCACCCAAAGGGCACTTGGTCACAAATTAAATTTCATTTTGTCTATAAAGGGAGATCCCCACATGTCCTTAAAAGGAGACCCCTACACATCCCCAACAAGGCAGACCAATTTTTTTGTCTATTATATCAAATGACTCCTTTAAAACATTTTGATAATCCTCCCATGTATTTGAGGATTCATTATTATTTTTTATCTGAATATGAAGCTTTATTTAATACCTTTGTATGAATGGAAACGTGTCTAACTTTATGAAAATGGTAGAAAATCTATAAGGGGAATGGTAATGCATTTTCAACTTCCAAATCCTAAGTTTAGAACATAGTTTTATGATGATTGACAAGATCCTATCAATAACAACACACAAAATCTAATAAAAACTAAATGTTTACTGGATTTCATGACATTCGTAATAGATAAAAACACAATGACACATCCCCTGCCCTCAACCCTAGTGTTACCGTCCACTAGCCATTTTGAAAGAAAAAAAGACACCAAGTGTAAATTCCCCTCTTGACCTTGATACCTTCTCAATTGTGGAAACACCAAGAAACGTCCCTTGTTGTGTGGGGACAACCAGCCATCCCCTACGGCCGAGAATTCTCATGTGTTCAAGGAAAAAAATTTGTTTCTACAGCGCAATGTGTGAATCAAAATAGTGCATCAAAATTTCAGATGTATGACAATAAAAACAGCTATTGTAATTTTAAAAGGAAAAGAATGATACATACTCAATGAAATTGCTCGTTTATTTAATTTTTTAAGTTATGTCAAGTTTGAGTCTCAATACCATGTTTGAAGAGTTTCATTTTCAACTTTTGAAATTTAAAAAAGTGCTATTTTGTTTCTTAATATGATCGTACTTTACTTGCTCTCAAAGTGTTTATTATTTGGCACTATCCGTAGTGGGATATCATTGGATGATCCCACCTCTGTTAGAGAGTGATAGTGATTCAAATGGTTTTGAGTCGTTAGATATTGATAGCTTGAATGAATCTTAGTTTCAGAAACTTGTGTAATTTGATGTTTTACGTAGACTTTTAAAAACATACTCTAAACTTTTCATCTATATTAGAGAGTGATAGTAATTAAGATAGTTATAAGTCTTTCGATATTTGCTGACATGAAAGAAGCTTAGTTTCATGGACTTGGGTATTTTAATGTTTTAAACTTTTGAATACATATTAATAACTTTTATATATTTACAGAACACAATTTTTTAATATTTGTTTTTACAATGCTTTATTGAATTTTATTATATTATTATACTAATGCTTTCACTATTATTATTTACAGATTGATAAATAGTCTCTAGAAAACAACATCCCAAAACATATACATCCCATCTCTATCTCTATCCCTGAAACACCAAAGCACCTAAATACTGATTAAAAAATTTACAGTACCACAGATGAAATCTCTAATCCAGTAATCTAACCTCAGATCCTAATCCAGTAATCTAACCTAAGATCCTAATCTAAATGATCTTGAAAGCATCATGGCAATGAAAAATCCAGTTGTCGTAACAGCTACTGGAGCTTGATGACGGCATTCCCCACTAAGGTACCTGATTAGCCAACCAGAGAGAAGAACTGATATGTTGGAAATGATTTGTCAGATGCTCTAGTTGCGAGTTCAGTCATATACAAAATGTGGAAGTACGCAAACTGTTTGACAAAATTCCTCAAACAGATACAATCTCAACGAAAGCAATGATTGCAGATTATGCACAAAATGGTGTTTCTCAAAGGAGTGGTAGAAACTGAAGGGCATTGTGAAAGATTGCACTTCATACGAGGACATTTGCAACCAGCACAAGGATACTTTACAGGTGACCAACATAAAAGAGTTTTTCGAAGGGACAAGACTCCACAAGGGGGCGATCTTACTTATGCAGATCCACAGCGAAAAGTACAGCCTAGAGAAATCACAGTAGATTAACTAAAGGTTCTTTTGGTCCCATAGACCGTTGAAGATGATGCAAAACTGACTCCTATGATTTAGGAGTCACAGTCCGACCGATCCCCAGATTTAGGATAACCTTTTCTTAGGATTAGATTTAAAAGCTAATTATGTTTGTTTTAAACTGTTGTTTCATTGTAATCTTTGAAGGAGTTGATTTAGGAGTTTCTTGATCATAAAGAGGGGAGCTGAAACCGTCGATTTTAGAGAGATTTGGAGATGTAATTTACTATTATTGAATAAAGAAAACAGCAGAGTTTTCCATGGAATAATAAGGATATGTAAGATATGTATAGTAAGGTATGTTTTCTTGCATATTTTTCTGTTTACTTTTTCCTCTGTTATACAGAGCATGCGTTCACTAATTTTCAGATCTGAGGTTTGTCTACATCAGAAGACATGCCTCAAAGAAATGTGAACTCGTGGACTGTGGTAACAGTAACATATGCATAAATAAACAAATACAATCAGCAGCTGTGAAGCTAAACTCTTCAATCTTGACCAGTATCCTTCCAGCAGATGGTGAAAAAGGAGCTCTATCAAATAATCAAAAGTGAATTTTAATCCTTTTGCGCTGATATTCAGATAGAATTTGCAATTTCCTCTATATTGAATCTCTAATACTTCATAAATACATCTAAACTCTCTTTATGATCTTTCTATTTAATCATACACCCACTCTTGCATTTTGGCTGGATGGTTTCAATAAATTCTGAGTGACAAGGCAAGCACTCTCTTTAATTGAGTAAAATGACACAAGATAATTGCTTGATTTACTTTGCAAAAACTTATAATTCTCCTCTACAGGATGCAAGCAGCGTGCACAATCTAACGCCAAACAGAAATTATTGTAATTCCTCCACATGTCAGTTCCATCAAGATCAGAATACAGTTTACTCTGGCTTTTAATCTAATTGATAACTGTAAAAACTACCTTTTCATGAGCCATTGTGATGTCTGCATAAGCCATTCCTTTTTTAGAAGGGACAAAGATTTGTTCTTTAGAGGCATATTTCTTTCCTTTTGTTCAAAAACTGAAATAAATCCCATAAATTGTAGAACAAAATCTAGATTTAGCAGATAATTCTTGTGAATTGTGTAAACATCAAAGTCATGTAAACTATCTCTCTTCTACGTAATAAGAATTGGCAACCAACTTCATCCTGGACCTTCTAAAGAAATATTCATTTCACTTATGCTTAAAAATAAAAGGAAAAGACTGAGAAACACAAGATTTTCCTTAACATAGGGGTTAGCACTTAACATTGAATTCTACAAAAGCCTTACGAGGTAAATGAAGAAATTCTGAGAACACAGTTTTCTCATCCATTGTAGGACAAATTATAGATTTGGCAGAGAAAAAATTGCTTAAAAACAATGCATAATTCTTCTGAACTGTGAAACTCTCTCATTCATGTAAACTATCCCCTTCTACATACTCAAAATTGGAAACCATTTTCATCCTGGACCTGCTAAAAACCTCCTCCAACTTGTGTAACAGTAGAAAGTAATACTCATTAAAGGTAAGGACTGGGAAACAGAACTTGGTCCTTAAACTTGAGGAAGATGAATTCTTCCAAAGCCTTTGAGGCAAATGAAGAAATTCTGAGAACACGATATTTTCCTATAAGTGAAATATTTTATTCTTGCATGCTACCCTTGAATGCAACATAACCTAAAATTTCAGTACATACAAAAAAGAAATCGCCAAGAAGAAAAGATCTTGTGAGAGAGAATTAAAATAACCCATGCCTAATGATTATTTAACTCGTAGATTTATTAACACAATGATTTTAGAAATAAGCAAAAGCCATCGGAGATAGGCAAACTTTGATCATTATCTGAACTTTATACATGAAGAAACATACTCAAACAAGGGACATGTAATTGTAATTGACACATCATTTGTCAGCTAGGACAATAATCATATTAATCAATCCATAACTTTTAATTGCTTATAGTGGATTACAGTAGAGTATCTATTTGGTTCAAATGATCAACCTCAATCAAAACTGTGAGCATCTCACAGATCTATAAGACAATGTTGTTATAGAAGTACAAGAATTTATCTATGTGTTAATTCTTTGGAAATGCAATTTTACCAGAACCACCCATTGTGTCATTTTGATAATTTGTCTTTTCTACAAATCTCAATGTAGTTGCATGTACAGTGAACTTTTGCACCATTTGCAAAATCAAATCTTCAATACAAATTTCGCAATATTCGTCCACAAATTCTCCTTTAATTTCATAATGTAAAATTTGCTCAGTTGACCAATGGTATACATCTATATTCTAGCTCCTCATGATGACCACATGTTGCATTGTTCTGCTACTTAAGTTCAGCACTACCTCCAAACCAAGTTAAACTGGTCAAATAGTATTTCTTCTCAATAAAGAAACATGCTGCTTTCAAAACTATCCATCGCTCTTACTCACTGATAATGGCATATATTTCTTTCTGATTCTGTCTAATATCTCGATAACAATATCAAAAATCTTTAAATTTTTGATATAGTTGTCCTTCAAATTCCTTAAATTCCTTAAGAGACAAAGGTAATCTATGAAAAACTTCTAAGAATTCTTCAACAAGGTCATCAAAGCACCGGAATGAATTAATTTATTGCATCGCATGCCAACAGAAAAGTTTTGTGGCGTGATATACACTTGATTCAAGAGGCGGATGAGACAGATTTATGAAAAACTCATTTGTCAAAATGATTTTACTAGAACCGCCCATCCCCAAAATCACCCTAGAATCAAAGATTGTTGAGTGAATGTTATGAAGCTTTTGTAGATCTCCAGCCAACCCTAATGGGTTTTTTTCCAATCTCATTATTACATCAACCACACTACTGCTCAATAGCCTTAGTTGATCACTAAACATTTACGGTTCCAAAACGAATGACTGAGATCAGAAACAGAACAAGATCAAACTTCATGCTTACCTTTCATCTCAAATAAAATGGAGGATTCAATATCACCTTCAGCACAAGTCTACCCTTCCGCTTATGGAGTACAAGCATTGACAGCTAAGTAAACGAGGGGATGAGAATCGCAGAGCAAGCCTCTTCTTATTGCGATGCTGAAAACCCTAGGGAAAAACCCTAAGAAGACACTATCTCGTGAATGAGAATCGGACTATCCTCTTCTTTGCTATTGTTGTTCTTATGCCATACGACGAAAGATAATTAACATTACTTTATTAATAGTGGTTGAAAGAGAGAATATTAATCCTTTATTGTCGTATCAAATTGTTTAACAACTTAAATTTATTTTTATTTAGTTAAGATAAATACTTATTATTTATTCATTTATTTTAACAATATTTTATTAATAGTTGTTGAACAATTTGATTTGATTATAATTAAAATTAATAATAATAATTTATTTAATTATTTTTCATTACTCTTTATTAAGTATTTTTATTGATTTAATTTATGTATTTTTCTATATTTTATTCTTCTTACATTAAATGAACATTTATTTATTTAATTATATTTTTATTTATTTTTCTATTAGTTAAATAAATATGTTTATCTCTTTTATTTAACTTATTATTTTCTTGCTTTTTTTTGGATAGATAATATGCTCAAGTCAATAATAATTTTATTAATTCACAATTAGTTTTTACAATGTTACCAGGTTCAAGTGGGGGACTGGGGACGAAAAAACCTAGTTTTTTTAATTCTTTCTCATGTACATAATTAAATAATTGTTAATTATTTAATTTGTATTATTCTTCCACTTCCTCTTCTCAACTCTTACTCATTTTTAGTTTAATGGATCAATCAACTCAAATTGGCTTAAGACTTAATTAATTCATTTAAAATATCGATCAACTTAGTCAACTAATTAATCAGTCCATTTAATTGATGAATCAATTATCTTTATCTGAGTCATGTAGTCACTCAACTCTCTACCAATCCCTCTCGTCGATTCTCATATGTTGATCTTTGGTAGTTCTCATCAAATCTCAACCATCGATTCTCTTCAAGGTTTTTATATAAAAAGCTTATTCGTCCTCATCTGGCTAACCATTATCACTTATGTGTTCCTGCTATCATTTTTCTATATTTGCATCTTGCATTAATAGCTTTTGCATCATCAATTCAACTACACTCCATTACATTACATTGTCTTGTACATGCATTCCATAATTGGGAGCAAAAAACATCATTCAGATAGATATTAGGATATGAGAACAATGAAGTGTGTCATGGATTAAGCTATAAAATAGTTTATTGAGTTGCATTTCATGATTTAGAATGTCATTGGTTATTTATTGAATTGAGTTTGTAAATCTATGCTTGGAAGAAAACATGATCAATTTGAAAGAAAATGGGATCAGATTAGGGTGACTAGAGTCAAACAAGACCATGACGAGGTAACAAGAAATATTAGACTTCTAAATATAGGAGCTTTGTGTTCAATTTGCATCCTTCATTTTCAAAGAAGAGCCCAAAGCGAGAGAAAAGACAAAAAATTATGATGGAAATGCATAGGTTTAAGGGCATGCAACGATTTGATCAACAAGAGTACAAGGACTCAATAATTATCCACTTCATGTGTCCCTAGGTTGAAATCAATGTGTCATTAGGGGAGGAGTTGAAATTGATCATACGCATTGGAAGTGAGTATTTGTGTATATGATAGAAAAAACTATGGTTGTGATGTCCAACTATGTGTTTGAAGCTCATTGTTGTGTGTATGCACAATCCTACGCATATGTTAAGTGATCTTATTTGGTAGTTTATTGCACAAATGATTACTAGTATTATGCAAATAATTAGGGTAAGCATGCTTCCAATAAAAAGTTGTGCTTTTGATAAATAAAGTCGTGCATTTGATAGAAATGTCTAAATAAGGGTAGTTGCACAATTAGTGTAATTAGGCAAGTTCAACTAGTTGATTAGTTGTGATCAAGCAATTGATAGGCTAAAGCAATGGTTGTTTGATCGTATATTAATGTGCTAGTGTTGATGTTGCAAGAATGGTGTCGTCATACTTGGTGTAAGTATGTTGATCTATATGAGACGCATCTTAGTGTACTCACTGTCATAAAATTATGGTTATGACCTTTATACTTGAGATCAAGGCTAGCATAGAGCTCATGTTTATAGTGGTTGAGAGGTGACATAGTAAGAACTACTCAATATATTTACCATTCTAGAGTTTTCAATTACTCTTGAGGATGTGTGTGTTCTATATCAAAGATAGTTGGGGAGCTCAATATAATTAGATGGGGAATGAGGATTCTCCACAATGGGCATTCAAACATGATGACCTAGAGATTAAACAAGGAGAGGTCAACTAGAGGGCAATGATTTTATATTATTCACCACTCCCAATAGTGTTGGATAGGGTTATAGGGGAGTTTCTATGTCTAGATAGGAGATCATATGGATTGGCAATTCAGGATGGGAGTGCATGTTTGAGAACATGGTCATGGGTGGTACTCAAATTTCATGGGGTGTGTGCTTGTTAGCTCACCTATATCATGATCTACATTAGGTTGTATACTATGATGGAGCAAGTCTAACTACATGGGACATTACTACATGTTTTAGAGTGGGAGCGTATTGCAATCTTGAGACTACTCTATATGATTCAAAACTACAAGGAAACATTGTGTCTATATATACACATTTGTCACATCTAGGCCCAATTCAAGAAAGATGGAGTACTGGAGACCTGTGATTGGCGAGATTGACACTTTCATGCCCATACTCTGACTACAAGGATTGGAAGGATGATAAAAACTCTCATTATCTTTTCCCCTTCATCCTCAAGGAGAGAAGTAGAGTGGGGGAGGTCCAATTTGTAATCTTTTTTTTTTTTTTTTTTACTTCAATTTTATGTTAATTGAAAATAGAGTATAATATTTTTCAAGAAATTCTAGATTTGATTATGTAAGACTTTTTATTATTAATTTATTTCAAATCAAGCTACATGATCCATCATAAGGATGTGAGAGATCAAAAGGAGATCAATTTTCTTCTCCTTTTGATCTCTTGTATACTAATGATGGATCATATAATATAATCCAAAATGTTGATGATAAAAAAACATACACAGTCAAATCAAAAAAATTCTTGAAGATTTAGATGGATTGTGGAAATTTGATAGCTTTGACAAAATTAATATTTTAAAATGGTACTAAAGGGATCCATAGCTATCCAACCAACTAAAGGGCATGGCATATAAGGTGAGTTTTGAAAGAAAAGGAAAACCTATCTCCTATGTATTGCCTACTAGATTTTTGTATAGAAATTTCCATAAAAAGGAACATTCATTTGTAATATGGATAATTGAAAAGGAACAAAGTCTCATTTAAATAAAGATAAATACATTAAATAATTCTTTTTTTATGGGTAAAGTATTTTTAATATTACTTTTAATAGTATAATAAACATTACATTCAAGCAAAAACCTACAACACAATGGTAAAGTTGTGAGTCTCTCATCTAGGAGGTCTTTGGTTTAAGTCTACTCAATCTTAACAAATAATAATAATTAATCTCAAAAAAAAAAAAAAAAAATTTAGGTTTCAACCCATTACCCATAAAAAAAAACATTGCATCCCAATAGTTTCATCATATGCAAAAATTCTATGTGTAACCCATCCCAAAATCTTTTGACCCCTTTGCAGTGGTTGTCAGTTGTAGATCCAAAAAGCCCTCCCCTCCACCTAACATATAGTATTAGTTTGATCAATGTATGTTACGATCATTAAAAACATTATTCTTAGATGTTGAAACTACATCTCAAAAGGTTCTTACTATGACATTGAACATACATTTTGGTGCAGAAGCACCTAGGTAGGCTAAAGGGTAGACCTAGGGCTTCTTTGGTGTTTTTTGCTTGTAGTGATGCTAGCCACATCTCTAGAGTAATAATAGAATCAACTTGGTCCTAAGGTGAGGTTAGATAGGTTAGAAGAGTCCCATAATGCAATATTGCTCCTAATTGTTCATTTGGCTCAATAGAGCATTTTTGGATTTTGAGGGCCAAATAGGGAAATCAAGTGTTTTAGGGTCCTTATTAGGTGTTTTGGATCCATCTTAGGCCTTTTGGAAAGTTTGGTAGCAAGTAGATCAAGTTTGGGTAGATAATTTGCATAATTGCAAAAATTGCTCATTTCTTGCAAAGTTCTCATTAACAACTTTTATGCAAAAATAGCAACTTCTTTGTGGGAGCCCTTCAACTACTAAAAGTAGTTGGAAATTTCCATTCCAAGCCTATATAAGGTCAAACTTTTCCTTTTCAAGAGGTTGGAAGTGTATATGAGAAATATGTTAGCAAGTAATACTAATCTATTCAAAAACAAAAGCATTAACTAACATATAAACCATAACATAAAATGAGAGACTAAAGAGGAAACCCCAATTGGAAATGTGAGCCAAATGAATGGACTCTCCCAATGGGATTTAGCTCCTTGCTTGGTAGATGGGTCTAAAGATTGGGAGGTATGCTCAAGGTTTCCAAAAACTAGCTTCAATGGAGATGAAAAATGGCAAATTGGTAGCTTTGTGAGCTCTCAATTTGGCATCATAAGGGTATGGTTGATGGTTTTTGGCTCTCAAAAGGGCATTATAACTTTAGCTCCAAGATTGTGATGAAATGGCTTGGCAGGGGATTCAATTTATAGGCTAAGGGCTTGAGGGATGGAGGGCTAATATGGAAGGAAAGATGAAAGCTTAAGGAGGGCTAGGATGCACTCAAAAGGGAGCACATGGATTGTGCTTGTTTAGCACCAATTAGGGAGTGACACATGTCACAAGGTGAGTGGATGGAGGAAAGGGGAAGGATGAGTCAACAAAAGAGGCTCAAAGGATAATATCCTCATAAAGACCCTTCATTATGGCTTGTAAGAGCTTGTAAGAGCTTGTAAGAGTCTTTATGGCTTTTGTAAGAGCATTCAAAGCTTAGTGGTTGGGATATTTTGAGGGGAGTTGAGATTGTTGACTTTCGTTGGCTTAGGAAAGTCTTAAGCTTGTTTAGGGAATGTGACAACATTAGGGGGTGGATTAGGCTTGGGTTTAGGATTAGATTAGGCTTGTTAGAGATTTGCAAGTGGATGGCATTCATGAGGGTGGATGAGTTAGTGACTAAGCTTAGTTAGTATGGGTGGATGGGGTGGATTAGGCTAGAAAGAGGGTTTAGGAATAAGTTAGGGGCTTTTTAGATTTGAGGATTTTATTTATCAAATAGGTTTATTTAATAAATGGGGATTTTGGATTTAGATAGAAGAATAGGATTTAATTGATAAATAATAGGTTATTTGATTTATCAATTAGGACTATAGATGATTAATTAAATTAATCAGCTAGGGGATGGCAAAGGATTAATTAAATAGGAATTTAATTAATGATGCCTTTAGAGATAACTAAATAGGATTACCAAAGCAATGTAATCAAATTTAGGTGTCTACATTTTGCCCCTCTTTGACATAGTGTTGAGACAACACTATTTCAAAGAAGTTCGAATGAAGATGACACAAGGAAGATGTTTTAGCAACGAGGTTGCCCCAGTCTTGGATAAGAAGAGGAGAGACTAGACTTAGATGATGCCCCCTTAAGAAGGTGGCGAAGAGAGAAATGAGGCTCGACGGCTTCTTGAAAATTACAAGAATTCGAGATGAGCAAGGAGACTCAGATTGTTCTAAGAGAAGGGGTTGAATTAGCTCAAACTCTCACTATGGGAGAATGATAAAGGGAAATCAGGGGCACAAGAGGAAACAAGCTTAAGACTCTCCAGGATTGGGGGGAGGATGGAGGAGCAGAGCACTATAAAAAGGAATCCAGGATAGGAAGATGGATGATGGGATGGCAAAAGCTAATGCAACAGGATTTCAAAGAGTCAGATTGGTGGGAGATGGGTTTCGGAGATCCCTAGGACTAGGATTGTGGATCTCGAAAGATGAGGCTTGGTGGATTGATTGGATTGGTGGATCCCTAAGACTAGGATGGTGGATCCCTATAGCTAAGCGTGAGGAGTGATCCAAAGAGATACTGATGCATAAGCTAGGGTAGGAGCGACAGATGCAGGATATGGATGGGGGATAATGGAGATGAAGGGAATCCATTGAAGCTTTTTGAGCGGGGGGATACTTCAAAAAGAAGTACCACCATGTAGTTGAGCACTAGATTTGCTATAGGACTATTGGTTAATTGCCAAGGTTACCAAGAACATCAAGGCCCGTTCACCAACTGTCCAGAGGACTGACAAACTGACTCGAAACAAACACACAAGGGTTGCCCCAGCATCACACATGAATCCCAGAGGAAGCAATGCGAAACCGACACTAGGTAACCCACAAGCAGAAAAGAAAAACAAATGAAAGACTTGATCAAGACCTTACGCTCTAATTGCCCCATTCACAACATACCATGATATGGAAGATCGTGGCAACTTTGAGGAGGGAACAAGGAGATTGCTTGGAAAAGATACTTCAAGACCCAAAAGGGAAGATTCCAAATCAACAGAAAGCGACAATCCAAAAGAGAACCGTTTGCCAATGAGATGGGTAGGACGAGGTACTAACGGACCAAGATTAGACATGAGGAAAGCTATATCCTGCAAGGACCTATCAGAGAGCACCTAAGCTAGTGGATCGGGATGAGTGGTGCGTTTGGCAAGCTGAACTAAGAAGGATAACACTTTGGTGACATGAGATCTAGCTAAAGGATGTATTGGAATAGCTAACCAAAATGTGCGATGTGTACAAGATGCTGATCAAGGACAAACTGACACGAACGCTGGATAAATACAATGGTACTAAGCTAAAGAGGATGTACAGGCTGACGAACCAAGATAGGTTACAAATGTACAAGCTTGTTCATGTTTTGGTTTTTTGTGAGATGGAAATGTTTGTGAAGGATGAGATGTCTATAATAGTTGATAGGTGGCTAGGTAGATGGTTTGCGAAAAGCTTAAGTGAAAATGGGGTTTTGTGTGTGCACGTGATAGTATACAAGCTAGGATACAAGATTATTTACAGGCTGGAATATGGAACAAACTTTGGACAAGATTCAGATATACAAGGTATGGTACAAGATTTACAAGGTATAATACAAGTTGTGGTACAAGATTTTACAAGCTGTACAGGGGGTATTTACAAGCTCCATTAGATTTTGGATATTTGGTTGGAACACCAAGGGAACAAGCAGGTGTTTTATGGGATGGTGAATGGATGGATGAGGGATACGATAGTGATAGATAATGGATTAGTCTTAGTACACAAGGCGCCTGAATTACCAAGTTTTCACCAAGGTACCTATCCAAGGCACTTGAATTGCCAAGTTTTCACCATTGGACGCTTATTTCTCTTTACTATTTTTATTTTTTATTTTTCAAAAGCTGGGTATACCAAGGATCTTCAAGCATGGAACTTCTTGAGATGAATGATGTTAGTAGGATCATTCAAGAGTTCTCCTTCCGGTGTAGATAGCTAATAGGCTCCGGAGCCAAAGGAAGCAGTGACAACATAAGGACCAAGCCATGTAGGTTCAAATTTGCCTTTCTTTTCTCGATCTACTTGGACTTTCATATTTTCTTTGAGGACCATGTCACCTGGCTGAAAGTGTCGTGGGAGCACCTTCTTGTTGAAATTCCTTTTGAGACGAGTTTGATAGACTGTGAGATGATCATAGGCTTGTTGTCGCTTCTCGTCTAAGAGATCTAGCTGGGTGAGCCGAGCTACTCTGTATTCTTCATCTGATATTTGCCCTTGCAAAGATATGCGCAAGGAGGGAAGTTCAACCTCTATAGGTAATACCGCTTCGGCACCATAGACTAGGGAGTATGGAGTTGTGCCTGTGGATGTACGAAAGGAAGTTCGATAGGCCCATAGGGCTGGATTTATTTGTAGGTGCCAATCACGGCCGAAATCATTGACAACTTTATTTAGGATTTTGAGGAGGGTTTTGTTAGTTGCCTCTACCTGGCCGTTACCTTGTGGGAAATATGGGCTAGAAAAGTGGTGATGGATGCGGAGGGAAGTGCATAATTCTTCCATGTTGAGATTTTCAAAGTTACCTCCGTGGTCAGTGAAGATGGTGGATGGGATGTTGAAGCGGCAAACAATGTGGTATAAGATGAACTTGGAGACCTGAACTCCTGTAGCTGAGATGAGGGGGACTGCTTCCACCCATTTAGTGAAATAGTCTGTAGCTGTTATTATCCATTTATGTCCATCAGATGAGAGGGGTGTGATAGTTCCAACTAGATCAAGGCCCCAACAAGCGAAAGGCCAAGGTGGTGCAATAGGCTGTAGATCCTGTGTTGGAGCGTGCACAAGATTTGCATGCCGCTGACATGGGAGACACTTTCTGACAAAGTCACAAGAGTCTTCTTCAATGGCAGGCCAATAGTAGCCTGCTCTAAGGATTTGTCGCGCTAGGACAATACCACTCGTGTGGGCACCGCAAAGTCCAGAGTGTACTTCTTTTAACACCATCGCGGCCTCGTTTTGTTCTAAACATCGAGAGAGAGTATCGTGATAACCCCAACGATATAGGGTATTGGCTATGATAACATAGCGGGATGATTTTCGGATGAGGTTCTGGCGTTGGGTACGTGTGAGGTGAGGGGATATGATACCATCATTAAGGTAAGCATGAATCTCATGGTACCAAGGGGATTGGGGACCAACCAAGATACAAACATGGTTTGAATCCTCATTCACATAGGCGGGTGTGAGGAGCTGCTCCACTAAAAACTCATACTGTGTAGCTGCTTGGGGAATTTCCAAGAGCGAGCCTATAGTAGCCATAGCATCGACTGCTTTGTTCTGTATTCGAGGCACTTGTGTAAACGGAAGCCTTGTAAAATGTTGGGTTAGCCGATCAACTAGCTCTTTGTAGGGTAATAGCTTTTCATCTTTGGTTTGATATTCATTTAGGGCTTGCTTGATGATGAGCTGAGAATCGCCAAAGATTTGTAACTCAGCAATGTTCCATTCTGTAGCTATCTTTAATCCTGCTATGAGGGCCTCATATTCAGCTATATTGTTGGTGCTAGGGAATTGTAGCTTGAAGGCTTTTAGAATGTAATCTCCTTGAGGTGTGACCAACAATATTCCTGCCCCTGATCCATGAGATGTGTATGAGCCATCAAAATAAAGTTTCCATGGGGGTTGTTCTTCAATTAGACAAATATGCTCATCTGGAAATTCTGTGATCAATGGATAAGCATCTATTAGAGGTGCATCAGCTAGGTGATCTGCTATAGCTTGCCCTTTGATTGCCTTTCTGTCCACATACTGGATGTCAAATTCGCTAAGGAGCATAACCCATTTGGCCAAACGACCTATAAGTGTTGTTCTAGAGAGCATATACTTGAGAGGGTCAATCTTGGAGACTAGTTGGATGGTATGACTTAGCATGTAGTGGCGAAGCTTTTGAGTTGAGAAAACAACTGCCAAACAAGATTTTTCCATAGGAGTGTAATTGAGTTCATAACCAACTAGGGTTTTACTAATATAGTAGATGGCTCTCTCTCTGTTATAATCATCATGTTGTGCTAAAAGTGCCCCTAGAGCAGTAGGTGTTGCTGATATATACAAGATCAAGGGATGACCAGGAACTGGTGGAACCAAGATAGGGGGATTGGTGAGATACTGCTTGAGTTGATTGAAGCTGCGTTGACATAAAAGATCCCACTTGAAGTTCTCATTCTTCTTTAGCAAGTGTGAAAATGGTGTACACTTATCTGCAAGTTGGGAGATGAAGCGCCAGACAGATTGAAGTTTTCCCTGAAGAGAGCGAAGCTGTCGCAGTGTTTGGGGAGGAGGCATGTCTAAGATAGCCTTGACCTTCTTGGGGTCGATCTCTATACCTCGTTTAGAAACTATGAAGCCTAGAAGCTTGTCAGATGTGACCCCAAAGACACATTTCTTGGGATTCAGCATGAGATGATATTTGGCTAACCTATCAAAGACTTTCTCCAAGTCAGCAAGGTGATCCATGAAGGTATGAGACTTGACCAAGATATCATCCACATAATCCTCCAAAATGCTATGGATGAGATCATGAAAAATGGTTGTCATAGCTCTTTGATAGGTAGCCCCAGCATTCTTTAGGCCAAAAGGCATCATGTTGTAGCAAAAGGTTCCCCAAGGGGTAGTGAATGTTGTCTTATGCTGATCCTCTTCTGCAATCTTGATCTGATTATACCCAGAAAATCCATCCATGAGGGACAAAATTTCATGTCCAGCTGTAAGATCTACAATCATATCTATGTTGGGCAAGGGAAAATCATCTTTTGGACAAGCTTTGTTAAGATCTTTTAAATCAGTGCAGATTCTGATGTCACCAGAAGGTTTAGTGAAGGAGACCATGTTAGAGGTCCACTCTAAGTAGTCGATAGGTCAGATAACCTTAGCAGCTAACATTCTTTCTAATTCAGCTTTGACCAATAATGCCACCTTGGGGTGCATTTTTCTAAGCTTTTTTCTAGCGGGCTTGATCTTTGGATCGACTGCAAGATGATGAACTACAAGCTTTGGATCAAGCCCTGGCATGTCCTAATATGACCATGCAAATTGACCAATGTTCTCTCTTAAGACCTCAAAAAGGAGGTCATCTTGGTCCTGTGATAGGGATGCAGCAATGTGAACAAGCTTAGGGATCTCTGAAGAACCGATGTTGACTTCCCTAGCATCCTCAATTAGAATAGAAGATATCTCTGGTCGATTATCTTGAGGAGGCAATGCTAAATCCTCATGTTCTACTTGTGGCTCTGGATGTTCTTGCTGAGGGGTTCTCTTCGCTGCCTTAGCTAGTCTTAGATTCTCCTTAGTTCCAGTTTTGGGTGTATCGGAACTAGGTTGGGGATTTTCTCCAAAATACCCCTTGGGATTTAGCTTGTAGATATAGGCAGAATCTGGCTTTGTTTTCTTGTGAGGAGTTTCAGCTCCCATGAATCTTAGAAGTGCCTCCTCTGATGTGAACTCATCAATGTGTATGACACTTGGTTGGTCCCAATCTATGAGCTGTGGATGGGCGAGTGGTAGGTCAATGAGGTGGATGGATAGTTCTTGGAGAACAGAGTCTCCGAGGGAGATTTGGTCTAGGATATCGTCGTAGGCTCTCTTTTCAACTTCCTCAAGAATGTCTTCAATTTCGATAAGGTTGCGATGAATGTTCGAAAAAGCGTGACCGTTCTCATTGGTGCCCTCAGTTGTGGGTATGCCAAAGCCAAGACCTGACTTTGATTCCCACTTGTGTGCATCGATGGGGCACTGCATGCCTCTTTCTTCTGGTCCTAGACCACCACCTTGATAGTTCCATTTGTCAGTGATGAGCTTATGTTCTTGGGGATACTTTTGGCTGAAGTGATCAAGGCATGCTTGATTTCTTTGAGGTGCATCCTTATGTAACCATTTGTTGATATCTGGAGTGAGCTCCTCATGAAGAGAGATTTTTGAGGATACAAAGGTTGTTGGGCCAAACTGTTTGTATCGAGGAGGTGGAACCTCCTTAGCTTTGTGATATTTCGGTCGTCCATGGGCATGTGGATCAAGTGGGAGTGCCCTGACAGCAAATGCATCTGACAGACTATACTCTCCACAACCTTTGTTATTGATCTTCACGGTAGACAGGGTAGAGGTGAGGATGGTTTCTAGGTCATTATAAGTGTGGGATAAGCTGGCGATGGATGTGCCGATATCAATTCTAGGGCAATGGTTTGTATATGAAGCTTCAACCGCATTGTAGTAAGCAAAGGGTTCTAGATCGGCATGGATGGTTACCTCAGTGCCTTGATGCGGAAATTTGACGCACTGATGGTAAGTGGATGGAACGGCTTTCATGGCATGAATCCATGGGCGACCGAGGAGGATGTTAAAAGGTAGGTTTAGATCAATAACATGACAGAGGGTCTCTTGGATAACTGGCCCAACCTTGATTGGCAGAAAAATAGTTCCTTCTGTGGTTCTTTCCAAGTTGTCATAAGCTTTGATGGTGATAACCTCACTGATGATATCTGCCTCAGTATACCCACCTTGTTTTATAAATTTTAGGGTGCAAATATTCAAGGCTGATCCATTATCTATCATTACTCTTTTCACAGCAAAGTTGGATACCATGATGGCTATGCGAAGCGGAAGGGTGTGATCTGGCTCGACCACAGGTATGTCAGTGGGTTTGAACGATAGGGCACATGAGGATGAGAGGTGTCCAACAAGATTACGAAAATTAGTAGCATTGATATCAGAAGGGACACGAGATTCTATGAGAGCACTGTCAAGGATGTTCTTGTACACAGGACTAGTGCGAAGAAGGTCTAAAATGGAGATTTGGGCTGGCATGTTCCCAAGGTGTTCCAAGATATTGTACTGGCTTTTTGATGGAGCTGATGGTGTTGGCGTAACGGGTGGGCCTGCGATGTTAAATCGCGCTCTTCGAGTGGTGACTGCACACTCATTGTTTGGTCCTTGGATATTGATAACATTGACGGAAGGCTCTTTCTCGGATATACAACCTATAAGGCTACCATAGTCTATATAGGATGAAGTGTGGTCATTGTTCTTCCCATGTTGTTGGTTTGGCTGACGGTTGTTGGTGTTGTTGTTGTTGGTTTGGATAGGTGCTTTTCCAGGATTTTGATTGTTGTGAGGAGGAAAAGCAATTTTGATAGATCTATAAGCTTGCATTGGGAGAGGTTTGGGCACCAACAGTGATTTCCTTCCGATCAATGAGGTCCTGCACATAGTCTTTTAGTTTCATGCATCTGAGGGTGGTGTGACCGTTTACCCTATGGAACTTGCAATACTCATTGTCCTTGTACCATGCAGCTTTGGATTGGCTTGGATCAATTTGCTGGGTAGGAGGAAATTTGATGAGGTTTTCCTTAGCCAATTTCTCAAAAATGACATCTAATGGCTCACCAAGGGGTGTATAGTTTCTAGGTGCAGGTTGGAATCTGGGTTTTTGCCCTACAGCTACATTGATGGCATTAGCTTGATTGTTAGACCCTTGAAAGTTGGGTCTTGTATTGTGGTTTTGATAGCTTTGGTTATTCCATTGTTGGTAGTTGATAGCTTGTTGATTATTTGTTTGATATGGTGGGTTAGACTGATTTTGGGAAGGAGCAACGATATTCACATGTCTGGTGTCAGTAACCCCATATGTTGCAACATGCTTGTTTTTGTTCCAATACCTAGACTTGTCATTGGAATGTGATTGATTTTGGTTGGCCTCTTTGTAAATCTTTACCACACCATCTTTGATGAGTCCTTGCTCAAGGATCATTCCTTTCTCTTTGATATCCTTATAGGTCTGCAAACAGTTCATGGTCATGTGGTGAGCCAAGCTGGGATGGGCATTATCAATAAACATTTTCACCACATGGTGCTCTGGCAAGGTGCAGGATATGCGGGTGGTAAGGGTTTGCCATCTTTGCAGGTATTTAGCAAGGTTTTCTCCACCTTTTTGCTTAGTATGGACAAGGTCAACTATTGATAGCTCTGTTTCAACAAGATGGGCATATTGGGCTACGAATGGCTCAGATAATTCAGCAAAGTTTTTAATTGTGCCATAGGGGATTCTGTAAAACCATTCAAGAGCTGGTCCAACCAAGCTTTTGGGAAAAAGGCGCAAGAGGAAGACATCATTGTATGCTACGTCCTGGCAGTGCATGTAAAATTCTTTGATATGTGTGACAGGGTCTCCTTTTCCTCTGAATTTGTCAAATTTGGGTACCTCAAAGTGTTTGGGAAATGGTGTCATGGTAATGGCTCTGTCAAATGGGTAAGGACACACATTCTCAAACTTGAATGTCTTCGGATCATTCCCTTCTTGGATGGCTTTCAGAGTTGTCTTCATTTGCTCCCATTCTGAATTGATAGGTGATGGCTGGGGTGCCCCCAATGTAGGAGTGCCTTGAGGTAGGTATGTGCTGGATGGGGCCACTGAATATGGATGGCTGTAAGGGATTTGCTGATAGGGATTGTACATTTTTTGGGCAGCTGCATGGTGGATGACAGGTTGCTGAGGGGGAGGTGGCACATATTGCTGCATGTGCTGCGAGGCTTGCTATTGATATGGGATTTGAGGTTGGGATTGAGGAACATAAGCTGGCTGTGGGATAAATGGATTGCTTTGTGGGAGTAAGGTATAAGATGGTTGTGAGGTTTGGGGAAAGGATCGGGGGGCTTGTGGGGTTTGACCAATATATGTGGGTTGTGCCCCCATTTGGGATGGTATCTACAAATAATTGGTAGTTTGCTAGGGTGGTGGATTACCTCCTAGAAGTGGCATTGAAAAGTAGTTGGTAATTGGAGGTAATGGATTAGTTGGTGGTGGAGGTGGTGGGAATTGAAAGCTTGGGAATGGACCTGATGGGGTTTGATAGCTTTGCGGCTGGATTTGGAAGCTTGGTAGAGTGGTGGCAGGGGCTGGGGTCACTTGGGAGCTTGGTAGAAAATTGGTAGTAGCTTGTGGGGTTTGATAGCTTTGTGGAGTGAGGGTAGTAGCTTGTGGATTTGTGGTTGATGGCGCTGAGCTCCCAAGACCTAATGGAAATGATGGGATTGTGCTTTGGGTTGTGGTGAACAAGCTGGGGGTGATGAAAGGTTGATTACTTGGCCCCATGGGCGGCATCCCTGTTGTATATTGCTGAGGTTGTCCAAAGATGCTAGCACTGATTTGGGAGATAGGTGGATTTGGAAGGCTGGGTTGGGAAGCAGCAACAACAATAGTGAAGGGCATGAATGGTGAGGTATTTTGGGTAAAGGGGTTTGGAGCGGAGAGGTATTTACCAAGGATGGAGTGGTGGTGGCTGGGTTGGCTTGCGGCATGGAGATTTCAACTTCGGTGGATGATGGTATGTTTGGGTCTGTTGGATCATATGGATTGGCTGGAGGTTCTTCTTTTGGCATATATTGAGGAAAATTTGGATCATAAGGGCCTATGGGTGGTGGCAGCTGCCCAAACAATGGGTGAGATGGATCTGATAATGGAGGGGGTCTTCCAAAGTCAAAGGTTCCTACATTGTCTCTTCGAAAATTAGCCATGATTGTCTCTTTGTTCTTGTCTATAATGACATTTACCAATACTGCATTTCCTGGTTGGTTCATGAAAGCTTCAATGTCATTAGGTGATGGCATAGCTTTCTCTGGGCTGAAGGATGGATGAATGCTCAAGGGGGGTGAGGCTGTTCCATCCAAATGATAGGGCTCCATTGTTTCTTTCTTCTTGGCTAAGCGAGTGACGGGTGGCATGAAAAATGCTCCTAGGGATGAGATGCAATAATGCTGATGGATGCAAAAGGGGGAAGGCTTCTCTATGCAAATGATTTCCTAGGTTGAGGCAAAGCTACATGACAAAACCTAAGGAGGATTGGGTTGGGGATTCTAACTTCAAATATATGTTGTCAAAGCACAAAAGGTCTGCTTTCCTATGTGCAAGCTTGGTGGTGATTGTGTCAACTTAAGGATAGACTGATGATCCTTTAGGAAGAACACGAGATTGACCACTTGTGGATCCCAACCTTTAGCTCAAGGTGATGAGGGATAACAAGTGACAAAGCTAGATTACCCTAGACAAAGCTCTGTCAAAGGGATAACCTTGGTGAGATTGGTGGATTTGAAAGATTTTAGGAATGGCAAACTTTTGGCAAGGTGACAACAAATTTTGAAGGCTTGGATGTGCAAATTTTGGATTGCTAGCTAGATGGTTTGGTTCTAAATGAGATGAATGAGCTAATAATGCTTAAGGGGATAACCTAAAATGGCTGGATTTTCTACAAAGATGACTCTAAAATGAAGCTTATCCAAGAAGATGTGGAGAAACAAGGGGGTCTAATCATAGAAATCATGCCTAGTTGGTAAGGCATAAGCATTGTTAACTCCTGGATTTTGGCTAAATTTGATGGTGCGCTCTAACCAGGCCTCTTGAACTGCTTCGTCGGCAGCTTTGTCCTCTGCTTTGTGGAGTTTGGCAATTCAAAGACTTGGTGTTAGTTCCTTTCTCTTGGCTGAAAGCTCTTGGTATGCCTGAGATGGCTTGAGTTTGACTTTGTGGAACTTCTGTTTGGGTTTGGGTTGCTCTGACATGAATTCTTGAATCTGCTTGGCTTTGAGAGACCTCGGTTATTTTGCTTCAACTTGTTCAACTTCTGGAATAGGCAGTGACTACGCTAAGTGTGCCCTAAGCTAGGATTGACCAAGTTTGGCAAACATGCATTCAATAAGTAAACGACCAAGCAATAGATAGAAACAACCAGATAGAAGTTTTGATTCCTAGAGTGTGATACTTGCGCCAAGGAGTGTGTGTGTTCTACAAATGTTTCGATCAGTCACTTCAAACACATTGACATCCTAGATGGTTGTCTACAAGGCTGACAGTTGGTTTAGCTAGGGAGTCCTCAATATACCCAAGGTACGTGAGGCCCAAATCCGTAGATGAAACCAAAAAGATGTCACACAGCCAAGAGGAGCAGTAACCCACTTCTCCTCTTTCACTTCTCAAGGGTATAAAGTTCCTTGAGGCTTAGCCCGAGTGACAAAATCTTGATCCCAAGAGAGGTGTCTTTCGATTCACCTCCTGGTTCTTATACTCCGCCGGAACGCTGGAGTTGAGGTCATCCCAAGGGGTGATGAAATCCCCAAGCAGGCCTCCTAAAAAGAAACAAGGTTTTGGATCCTACTCTTATGCACCCAAGATGGCCTCGAAAGACGACAAGGGGAGAGAAGACTTGGATGACCTTGGGCTAAAAAACATGCTTGTTCTTTTACCAACTGACTCTTATGTGTGCTAATCTAGACTTTGCAAGCACTCATGTTTAAGAGACAATGTTCAATTCTAACTTGAAGCGCCAACAAAAGTAAATTGATCAAAGAATGAAAACACGAAGAAGAGTTAGGGTCAACAAAAGCAAACTCGCGCACCCGGAGGCCCTCCACGTCAAGTATCGATTAATTTTCTTTAAGGCATTCAAGATTGAGTGTGAGTTTGTTTTAAAGCCCAAAGCAAAGATGTGTGAGATTCGATTTCAAGCACGCACCCGGAGGCTCTCCATGTCAGTTGTTGTTCAATTTTAGTGCCCAAACTTGAAGTGTGATCGATTTAATCTAGAGTTTTGATCATTTAAGAATTTTGATAAAGTTAAAGCAAACGTTCAAAGACCAAGTGAGTGAGTTAGATTGTGGAACATTTAACACCTTTTTCAAGTAGACCCATCCCCATAAATGGCGCTGAGATTGCAACCAATGGTTAATATTTGATGGGTGATTAGAAAAGAGGTGAGTCCTGTATATGAGCAATGTTAGTATGCTAATAGAAACCAAATTTAAATAAAGCTTCTACAAACTAAACAAAATTCATAAACTTCAAGATAGACTAAGATGAGCTCTCAATTGAAAATATGAGTCATTAATGGACTCTCTCAATAAGAAGCTCTCTTGTTGAGTAGCTTTATCTAAATGGATAGGATGTATGCTCAATATGCTTCCAAAGGCTTCAATGGATGATTGTGGATTTTTGGTGTGGATAGATGGCTTTAGTATGGATTTGGCTCTCAAAATAGCATTATAACTTTACTTCATGGATTGTGTTATTTTGTAAAGGGTAAGGATCCAATTTATAGGCAAGAGGCTTGAGGGATTGAGGGCTAAGATGCAAGGATGGGAATAAGCTTATGGAAGGCTCAGATTGCATGAGAGGAGAGCACATGGATTGTGCTTCCTTATAGCCAATCAAGGAGTGACACATGTCACATGGTGAGAGGATGGAGGAAAGGGCAAGGATGAGTCAACAAAGGAGGCTCAAGAGATAAAATCTTCATAAAGACCCTCATAATGACTTGTAAGAGCAATAAAAGGGCTTGTAAGAGTCATTTATGACCTAGTGGACTTCATAAAGTTTTATGATTGAGATATTTTGAGGGTGATGAGAGCAAATTCGACTTGGACTTGATTAGGAAGGTTTTAAGCTTGCTTAGGCTTGTGCAAATGATTAGAGGATGGATTAGGATGGTTTAGGATTAGCTTAGGGATAGGCAAGTGGATGGCATTTAATGAGGGTGGGTGAAGGAGGAGATATTTGTTAACTTTGGCTTGGGTTAGTAAGTCTTAACCCATGTTTAGGGAATGTGACAAGGTTAGGAGGGGATTAGGATTAGGTTTAAAGACATCTTCTAGAAGAGTCTAGATTTTGGAGGAGGATAAAGACTTTCTAGAATAGTCTAGAATTTCCTAGGATGAGGATGAAGACTTTCTAGAAGAGTCTAGAACTTCTTAGGATGAGGATAAATTAGATTTTTAGGAAATAAATAAAGTTTTATTTATTTCAAGGGTTTGGGTTGAGGAGATATTTATTAAAACTTTTTTAATAAACATGAGGATTAATATTTAATTTTAATTAAATATTTTGAGTTGGGATTAGGGGTAGGAAATGATGGGATTAGCCTTTAATCAAAATTAAAGAAGGATTAGAAGATTTTGGAAGAGGTTATTGGTCATAAGGAAATTGGCCAACTTTTGGGAAAAAAATAAATTTTTTATTTATTTTAAGATTTTTGGTCAATTTATTAATTAAATAATTAATAAATAAGGAAATAATGTTTAAATAAGATTTAAACATTTTTGGGAGGGATTCCTTAATTAAATATTTTTAATTAAGATAAAAGGATTTAATGGCATAAAAATTAATTAATTAATTAATTAAATAATTAATTAATTAATTAAATAATTAATTAATTAATAAATGATGATGTCATCGGGAATTTTTTAGAAAATAAAAATACTTTATTTTCTAAAGGATTTTTAGGTGTCTACATTTTGCCCCTCTTTGATGTGATGCCGCAAGTGGCATGACATCAAAGATAAGAAAATAAGATGCCCAAGGCTAGAGCAGAAGAGGAGAGAATGGACTATGAGATGCCCCCTCAAGAAGGCAGCGGGGAGAGAAAGCGAGGCTTGGTGGCTTCTTGAAAAATACAAGAATCTGGGATGAGCAAGGAGACTCAAATTGGATTAAGAGAAGAGGTTTAGTTAGCTCAAACTCTTACTATGAGAGAATGATAAAGGGAGAATCAGAGGCACAAGAGGAAGCAAGCTTAAGATCTTAGGGATTGTAGAGGATGAAGGAGCGGAGCGCTATAAAAAAGAATCCAGGATAGGGAGATGGATGAGGGGATTATAAAGCTGATGCAACAGGATTTCAAAGAGTTAGATTGGCGGAAGATGGGTTTCGGAGATCCCTAGGACTAGGATTGTGGATCTCGAAAGATGAGGCTTGGTGGGTTGATTTGGATTGGTGGATCCCTAAGACTAGGATTGTGGATCAATAAAGCTAAGAGTGATGAGTGATTCAAAGAGATACTGATGCATCAGCTGGGGTAGGAGAGACGGATGCTGGATATGGATGGGGGATAATGGAGATGAAGGAAAACCATTAAAGCTTTTTGAGCGGGGGGATACTTCAAAGAGAAGTACCACCATGTAGTTGAGCACTAGATTTGCTATAGGACTATTGGTTAATTGCCAAGGTTACCAAGAACATCAAGGCCTTTTCACCAACCGTCCAAAGGACTGACAAACTAACTCAAAACAAACACACAAGGATTGCCCCAGCATCACACATGAATCCTAGAGGAAGCAGCGTGGAAACGACACTAGAGAACCCAAAAGCAGAAAAGAAAAACAAACGAAAGACCTGATCAAAACCTTATGCTCTAATTGCCCCATTCGCAGCATACCATGATATGGAAGATCGTGGCAACCTTGAGGAGGGAACAAGGAGATTGCTTGGAAAAGATACTTCAAGACCCAAAAGGGAAGATCCCAAATCAAAAGAAAGTGAAAATCCAAAAGAGAGCCGTTTGCCAACAAGATGGGTAGGACAAGGCACTAACGGACCAAGATCAGACATGAGGAAAGCTATATCCTGCAAGGACCTATTGGAGAGCACCGAAGCTGGTGGATTTGGATGAGTGATGCATCTGGCAAGCTGAACTAAGAAAGATAACACTTTGGTGACAGGAAATCTAGCTAAAGGATGCGTTGGAATAGCTAACCAAGATGTGTGATGGGTGCAAGATGCTGATCAAGGATGAACTGACACGAACGCTGGATAGATACAATGGTACTAAGCTAAAGAGGATGTACAAGCTGATGGACCAAGATATGTTACAAATCTACAAGTTTTTTCATGTTTTGGTTTTTGTGAGATGGAAATGTTTGTGAAGGATGGGATGTCTATAATAGGTGATAGGTGGATGGGTAGATGGTTTGCGAAAGGATTAAGTGAAAATGGGGTTTTGTGTGTGCACATGATAGTATACAAGCTAGGATACAAGATTATTTATAGGCTGGAATATGGTACAAACCTTGGACAAGATTCGGATAGACAAGGTATGGTACAAGATTTACAAGGTATAATACAAGCTTTGGTACAAGATTTACAAGCTGTACAGGAGGTATTTACAAGCTTCATCAGATTTTGGATATTTGGTTGGAACACCAAGGGAACAAGCAAGTGTGTCTTATGGGATGGTGGGTAAATGGATGAGGGATAGGATAGTGATAGATAATGGATTAGTCTTTAGTACACAAGGCGCCTGAATTACCAGGTTTTCACCAAGGTACCTATCCAAGGTGCTTGAATTGCCAAGTTTTCACCATTGGACGCTTATTTCTCTTTACTATTTTTTTCTTTTGTATTTTTCAAAAGCCTGGTATACCAAGGATCTTCAAGCATAGAACTTCTTGAGATGAATGATGTTAGTAGGATCATTCAAGAGTTCTCCTTCTGGTGTAGATAGCTGATAAGCTCCAGAGTCAAAGGAAGCAGTGACAACATAAGGACCAAGCCATGTAGGTTCAAACTTGCCTTTCTTTTCTCGATCTGCTTGGACTTTCATGTTTTCTTTAAGGACCATGTCACCTGGCTGAAAGTTTTGTGGAAGCACCTTCTTGTTGAAATTCCTTTTGAGACGAGTTTGATAGACTGTGAGATGATCATAGGCTTGTTGTCGCTTCTCATCTAAGAGATCTAGCTGGGTGAGCCGAGCTACTCTATATTCTTCATCTGATATTTGCCCTTGCAAAGATATGCGCAAGGAGGGAAGTTCAACCTCTATAGGTAGTACTGCTTCGACACCATAGACTAGGGAGTATGGAGTTGTGCCTGTGGATGTACGGAAGGAAGTTCGATAGGCCCATAGGGCTGGATTTATTTGTAGGTGCCAATCACGGCCGGAATCATTGACAACTTTCTTTAGAATTTTGAGGAGGGTTTTGTTAGTTGCCTCTGCCTGGCCGTTACCTTGTGGGAAATATGGGCTAGAAAAGCGGTGATGGATGCGGAGGGAAGTGCATAATTCTTCCATGTTGAGATTTTCAAAGTTACCTCCGTGGTCAGTGAAGATGGTGGATGGGATGCCGAAGCGGCAAACAATGTGGTACAAGATGAACTTGGAGACCTGAACTCCTGTAGCTGAGACTAGGGGGACTGCTTCCACCCATTTAGTGAAATAGTCTGTAGCTGTTATTATCCATTTATGTCCATCAGATGAGAGGGGTGTGATAGTTCCAACTAGATCAAGGCCCCAACAAGCGAAAGGCCAAGGTGGTGCAATAGGTTGTAGATCCTGTGCTGGAGCGTGCACAAGATTTGCATGTTGCTGACATGGGAGACACTTTCTGACAAAGTCACAGGAGTCTTCTTCAATGGTAGGCCAATAGTAGCCTGCTCTAAGGATTTGTCACGCTAGGACAATACCACTCGTGTGGGCACCGCAAAGTCCACAGTGTACTTCCTTTAACACCATCGTGGCCTCATTTTGGTCTAAACATCGAGAGAGAGTATCGTGATAACCCCGACGATATAGGGTATTGGCTATGATAACATAGCGGGATGATTTTCGGATGAGGTTCTGGCGTTGGGTACGTGTGAGGTGAGGGGATATGATACCATCGTTAAGGTAAGCATGAATCTCATGGTACCAAGGGGATTGGGAACCAACCAAGATACAAACACAGTTTGAATCCTCATTCGCATAGGCGGGTGTGAGGAGCTGCTCCACTAAAAACTCATACTGTGTAGCTGCTTGGGGAATTTCCAAGAGCGAGCCTATAGTAGCCATAGCATTTGCTGCTTTGTTCTGTATTCGAGGCACTTGTGTAAACTGAAGCTTTGTAAAATGTTGGGTTAGCTGATCAACTAGCTCTTTGTAGGGTAATAGCTTTTCATCTTTGGTTTGATATTCATTTAGGGCTTGCTTGATGATGAGCTGAGAATCGCCAAAGATTTGTAGCTCAACAATGTTCCATTCTACAGCTATCTTTAATCCTGCTATGAGGGCCTCATATTCAGCTATATTGTTGGTGCTAGGGAATTGTAGCTTGAAGGCTTTTAGAATGTAATCTCCTTGAGGTGTGACCAACAATATTCCTGCCCCTGATCCATGAGATGTGTATGAGCCATCAAAATAAAGTTTCCATGGGGGTTGTTCTTCAATTAGACAGATATGCTCATCTGGAAATTCTGTGATCAACGGATAAGCATCTATTAGAGGTGCATCAGCTAGGTGATCTGCTATAGCTTGCCCTTTGATTGCCTTTCTATCCACATACTGGATGTCAAATTCACTAAGGAGCATAACCCATTTGGCCAAACGGCCTGTAAGTGCTGTTCTAGAGAGCATATACTTGAGAGGGTCAATCTTGGAGACTAGTTGGATGGTATGACTTAGCATTTAATGGCGAAGCTTTTGAGTTGAGAAGACAATTGCCAAAAAAGCTTTTTCCATAGGAGTGTAATTGAGTTCATAACCAACTAGGGTTCTACTGATGTAGTAGATGGCTCTTTCTCTTTTGTAGTCATCAAGCTGTGCTAGAAGTGCCCCTAGAGCAGTAGGTGTTGCTGATATGTACAAAATTAGGGGACGACCAGGAATTGGTGGAACCAAGATAGGGGGATTGATGAGATACTTCTTGAGATGGTCAAAGCTGCGCTGACATAAAGGATCCCACTTGAAGTTCTCATCCTTCTTTAGTAAATGTGAAAATGGTGTACACTTATCTGCAAGCTGGGAGATGAAGCGCCGAACAGATTGGAGCTTTCCTTGAAGAGAGCGAAGTTGTCGCAGTGTCTGGGGAGGAGGCATGTCTAAGATAGCCTTGACCTTCTTGGGGTCGATCTCTATACCTCGTTTAGAAACTATGAAGCCTAGAAGCTTGCCAGATGTGACCCCAAAGACACATTTCTTGGGATTCAGCATGAGATGATATTTGGCTAACCTATCAAAGACTTTCTCCAAGTCAACAAGATGATCCATGAAGGTATGAGACTTGACCAAGATATCATCCACATAATCCTCCAAAATGCTATGGATGAGATCATGAAAAATGGTTGTCATAGCTCTTTGATAGGTAGCCCCAGCATTCTTTAGGCCAAAAGGCATCATGTTGTAGCAAAAGGTTCCCCAAGGGGTAGTGAATGCTGTCTTATGCTGATCCTCTTCTGCAATCTTGATTTGATTATACCCAGAAAATCCATCCATGAGGGACAAAATTTCATGTCCAGCTGTAAGATCTACAATCATATCTATGTTGGGCAAGGGAAAATCATCTTTTGGACAAGCTTTGTTAAGATCTCTAAACTCAGTGCAGATTTTGATGTCACCGGAAGGTTTAGTGACAGGGACCATGTTGGAGATCCACTCTGAGTAGTCGATGGGTCGGATAACCTTAGCAGCTAACATTCTTTCTAATTCAGCTTTGACCAATAATGCCACCTTGGGGTGCATTTTTCTAAGCTTTTGTCTGACGGGTTTGATCTTTGGATCAACTGCAAGATGATGAACTACAAGCTTTGGATCAAGTCCTGGCATGTCCTGATATGACCATGCAAATCGGCCAATATTCTCTCTTAAGACCTTAAAGAGGAGGTCAGCTTGGTCTTGTGATAGGGATGCAGCAATGTGAACAAGTCTGGGGATCTCTGAAGAACCAATGTTGACTTCTCGAGTATCCTCAATTAGAATAGAAGACACCTCTGGTCGATTATCTTGAGGAGGCAATGCTAAATCCTCATGTTCTTCTTGTGGCTATGGATTTTCTTGCTGAGGGGTTCTCTTCGTTGCCTTAGCTAGTCTCAGATTCACCTTAGTTCCAGTTTTGGGTGTATCGGAACTAGGTTGGGGATTTTCTCCAAAATACCCCTTGGGATCTAGCTTGTAGATATAGGCAGAATCTGGCTTTGTTTTCTTGTGAGGAGTTTCAGCTCCCATGAATCTTAGAAGTGCCTCCTCTGATGTGAACTCATCGATGTGTATGACACTTGGTTGGTCCCAATCTATGAGTTGTGGATGGGCGAGTGGTAGGTCAATGAGGTGGATGGATAGTTCTTGGAGAACAGAGTCTCCGAGGGAGATTTGGTCTAGGATATCGTCGTAGGCTCTCTTTTCAACTTCCTCAGGAATGTCTTCAATTTCAACAAGGTCGCGGTGAATGTTTGAAAAAGCGTGACCGTTCTCATTGGTGCCCCTAGTTGTGGGTATGCCAAAGCCAAGACCTGACTTTGATTCCCACTTGTGTGCGTCGATGGGGCACTGCATGCCTCTTTCTTCTGGTCCTAGACCACCACCTTGATAGTTCCATTTGTCAGTGATGAGCTTATGTTCTTGGGGATACTTTTGGCTGAAGTGATCAAGGCGTGCTTGATTTCTTTGAGGTGCATCCTTATGTAACCATTTGTTGATATCTGGAGTGAGCTCCTCATGAAGAGGGATTTTCGAGGATACAAAGGTTGTTGGGCCAAACTGTTTGTATCGAGGAGGTGGAATTTCCTTAGCTTTGTGATATGTCGATCGTCCATGGGCATGTGGATCAAGTGGGAGTGCCCCGACAGCAAATGCATCTGACAGACTATACTCTCCACAACCTTTGTTATTGATCTTCACGGTAGACAGGGTAGAGGCAAGGATGGTTTCTGGGTCATTATAAGTGTGGGATGAGCTAGCGATGGATGTGCCGATATCAATTCCAGGGCAATGGTTTGTATATGAAGCTTCAACCGCATTGCAGTAAGCAAAGGGTTCTGGATCGGCATGGATGGTTACCTCAGTGCCTTGATGCGGAAATTTGATGCACTGATGGTAAGTGGATGGAACGGCTTTCATGGCATGAATCCATGGGCGACCGAGGAGGATGTTAAATGGTAGGTTTAGATCAATAACATGGCAGAGTGTCTCTTGGATGACTGGCCCAACCTTGATTGGCAGCAAAATAGTTCCTTCTGTGGTTCTTTCCAAGTTGTCATAAGCTTTGATGGTGATAACCTCACTGATGATATCTGCCTCAGTATACCCAGCTTGTTTTATGAATTTTAGGGTGCAAATATTCAAGGCTGATCCATTATCTATCATTACTCTTTTTACAACAAAGTTGGATACCATGATGGCTATGCGAAGCGGAAGGGTGTGATCTGGGTCGACCACGGGTATGTCGGTGGATTTGAACGATAGGGCACATGAGGATGAGAGGTGTCCAACAAGATTACGAAAATCAGTAGCATTGATATTAGAAGGGACACAAGATTCTATGAGAGCACTGTCAAGGATGTTCTTGTACACAGGACTAGTGCGAAGAAGGTCTAAAATGGAGATTTGGGCTGGCATGTTCCCAAGGTGTTTCAAGATATTGTAATGGCTTTTTGATGGAGCTAATGGTGTTGGTGTAACAGGTGGGCCTGCGATGTTAAATCGCGCTCTTCGAGTGGTGACTGCACACTCATTGTTTGGTCCTTGGATATTGATAACATTGACGGAAGGCTCTTTCTTGGATATACAACCTATAAGGCTACCATAGTCTATATAGGATGAAGTGTGGTCATTGTTCTTCCCATGCTGTTGGTTTGGCTGACGGTTGTTGGTGTTGTTGTTGTTGGTTTGGATAGGTGCTTTTCCAGGATTTTGGTTGTGGTGTGGAGGAAAAGCATTTTGATAGATCTGTAAGCCTGCATTGGGAGAGGTTTGGGCACCAACAGTGATTTCCTTCCGATCAATGAGGTCTTGCACATAGTCTTTCAGTTTCATGCATCTGAGGGTAGTGTGACCTTTTACCCTATGAAATTTGCAGTACTCATTATCTTTGTACCATGCAGCTTTGGATTGGCTTGGGTCAATTTGCTGGGTAGGAGGAAATTTGATGAGGTTTTCTTTGACTAATTTCTCAAAAATGACATCCAATGGCTCACCAAGGGGTGTATAGTTTCTAGGTGTAGGTTGGAATCTAGGCTTTTGTCCTGCAGCTACATTGATGGCATTAGCTTGATTGCTAGACCCTTGAAAGTTGGGTCTTGGAGTGTGGTTTTGATAGCTTTGGTTATTCTGTTGTTGGTAGTTGATAGCTTGTTGATTTTTTGGTTGATATGGTGGGTTGGACTGGTTGTGAGAAGGACCAACAATATTCACATGTCTGGTGTCAGTGACGCCATCTGTTGCAACGTGCTTGTTTTTGTTCCAATACCTAGACTTGTCATTGGAATGTGATTGATTTTGGTTGGCTTCCTTGTAAAGCTTGACCACACCATCTTTAATGAGTCCTTGCTCAAGGATCATTCCTTTCTCTTTGATATCTTTGTAGGTTTGCAAACAGTTCATGGTCATGTGGTGAGCCAAGCTACGATGGGCATTATCAATAAACATTTTCACAACATGGCGTTCTGGCAAGGTGCAAGATATGCGGGTGGTAAGGGTTTGCCATCTTTGCAGGTATTCGGCAAGGCTTTCTCCACCTTTTTGCTTGGTGTGGACAAGATCAACTATTGATAGCTCTGTTTCAACAAGATGGGCATATTGGGCTACAAATGCCTCAGATAATTCAGCAAAGTTTTTAATTGTACCATAGGGGATTCTAGAAAACCATTCAAGAGCTGGTCCAGCTAAGCTTTTGGGAAAAAGGCGCAAGAGGAAGACATCATTGTATGCTACATCTTGGCAGTGCATGTAAAATTCTTTGATATGTGTGACAGGGTCTCCTTTTCCTCTGAATTTGTCAAATTTGGGTACCTCAAAGTGTTTGGGAAATGGTGTCATGGTAATGGCTCTGTCAAATGGGTAAGGACACACATTCTCAAACCTGAATGTCTTCGGATCATTCCCTTCTTGGATGGCTTTCAGAGCTATCTTCATTTGCTCCCATTCTAAATTGATAGGTGATGGCTGGGGTTCCCCCAATGTAGGAGTGCCTTGAGGTAGGTATGTACTGGATGGGGCCACTGAATATGGATGGCTATGAGGGATTTGCTGATAGGGATTGTACATTGTTTGGGCAGCTGCATGGTGGATGACAGGTTGCTGAGGGGGAGGTGGCGCATATTGTTGCATGTGCTGCGAGGCTTGCTGTTGATATGGGATTTGAGGTTGGGATTGAGGAACATAAGCTGTCTGTGGGATAAATGGATTGCTTTGTGGAGGTAAGGTATAAGATGGTTGAGAGGCTTGGGGAAAGGATCGGGGGGCTTGTGGGGTTTGACCAATATATGTGGGTTGTGCCCCCATTTGGGATGGTATCTGCAAATAATTGGTGGTTGGCTGGGGTGGTGGATTACCTCCTAGAAGTGGCATTGAAAAGTAGTTGGTAATTGGAGGTAATGGATTAGTTGGTGGTGGAGGTGGTGGGAGTTGAAAGCTTGGGAATGGAACTGATGGGGTTTGATAGCTTTGTGGTTGGATTTGGAAGCTTGGTAGAGTGGTGGCAGGGGCTGGGGTCACTTGGGAGCTTGGTAGAAAATTGTTAGTAGCTTGTGGGATTTGATAGCTTTGTGGAGTGAGGGTAGTAGCTTGTAGATTTGTGGCTAATGGTATTGAGCTCCCAAGACCTAATGGAAATGATGGGATTGTGTGTTGGGCTGCAGTGAACAAGTTGGGGGTGATGAAAGGTTGATTACTTGGCCCCATGGGTGGCATCCTTGTTGTATATTGCTGAGGTTGGCCAAAGATGCTAGCACTGATTTGGGAGATGGGTGGATTTGGAAGGCTGGGTTGGGGAGCAGCAGCAGCAATAGTGAAGGGGGTGAACGGTGAGCTGTTTTGGGTAAAGGAGGTTTGGAGTGGAGAGGTATGAACCAAGGATGGAGTGGTGGTGGCTGGGTTGGCTTGCGGCATGGAGATTTCAACTTGGGTGGATGATGGTATGTTTGGGTCTGTTGGATCATATGGATTGGCTGGAGGCTCTTCTTTTGGCATATATTGAGGATAATTTGGATCATAAGAGCCTATGGGTGGTGGTAGCTACCCAAACAATGGGTGAGATGGATCTGATAATGGAGGGGGTCTTCCAAAGTCAAAGGTTCCTACATTTTCCCTTCGAAAATTAGCCATGATTGTCTCTTTGTTCTTGTCTATAATGGCATTGACCAATACTGCATTTCCTGGTTGGTTCATGAAAGCTTCAATGTCAGTACGTGATGGCATAGCTTTCTCTGCGCTGAAGGATGGCTGAGTGCTCAAGGTGGGTGAGGCTGTTCGATCCAAATGATAGGGCTCCATTGTTTCTTTCTTCTTGGCTAAGCGAGTGACGGGTGGCATGAAAAATGCTCTTAGGGATGAGATGCAATAATGCTGATGGATGCAAAAGGGGGAAGGCTTCTCTATGCAAATGATTTCCTAGGTTAAGGCAAAGCTATACGACAAAACCTAAGGAGGATTGGGTTGGAGATTCTAACTTCAAAGATATGTTGCCAAAGCACGAAAGGTCTGCTTTCCTATGTGTAAGCTTGGTGGTGATTGTGTCAACTTAAGGATAGACTGATGATCCTTTAGGAAGAACACGAGATTGACCACTTGTGGATCCCAACCTTTAGCTCAAGGTGATGAGGGATAACAAGTGACAAAGCTGGATCACCCTAGACAAAGCTCTGTCAAAGGGATAACCTTGGTGAGATTGATGGATTTGGAAGATTTTAGGAGTGGCAAACTTTTGGCAAAAGTGACAACAATTGTGAAGGCTTGGATGTGAGGTTTTGGTTGCTGGCTAGATGGTTTGATTCTAAATGAGATGGATGAGCTAATAATGCTTAAGGGGATAACCTAAGATGGCTGGCTTTTCTACAAAAATGACTCTAAAGTGAAGCTTATCCAAGAAGATGTGGAGAAACAAGGGTGTCTAATCATAGAAATCATGCCTAGTTGGTAAGGCATAAGCAGGATTAACTCCTGGATGTTGGCTAAATTTGATGGTGCGCTCTAACCAGGCCTCTTGAAGTGCTTCGTCGGTAGCTTTTGCCTCTACTTTGTGGAGTTTGGCAATTCGTGGGCTTGGTGTTATTTCTTTTCTCTTGGCTGAAAGTTCTTGGTATGCTAGAGATGGTTTGAGTTTAACTTTGTGGAACTTTTGTTTGGGTTTGGGTTGCTCTGACATCAATTTCTGAATTTGCTTGGCTTTGAGAGATCTTGGTTGTTTTGCTTCAACTCATTCAACTTCTGGAATAGGCAGTGACTACACTAAGTATGCCCTAAGCTAGGATTGACCAAGTTTGGCAAACATTCATTCAACAAATAAAAGATCAAGCAATAGATAGAAACAACTAGATAGAAGTTTTTGATTCTCAGAAAGTGATACTTGCGCCAAGGAGTGTGTATGTTCTACAAATGTTTCGATCAGTCACCTCAAACACATTAACATCCTAGATGGTTGTCTACAAGGCTGACAGTTGGTTTAGCTAAGGAGTCCTCGATATACCCAAGGTACGTGAGGCCCAAATCCGTAGATGAGACCAAAAAGATGTCACACAACCGAGAGGAGCGGTAACCCACTTCTCCTCTTTCACTTCTCAAGGGTATAAAGTTCCTTGAGGCTTAGCCCGAGTGACAAAATCTTGATCCCAAGAGAGGTGTCTTTCGATTCACCTTCCGATTCTTATACTCCGCCAGAACGCTGGAGTTGAGGTCGTCCAAGGGGTGATGAAATCCCCAAGCAGGCCTCCTAAAAAGAAACAAGGTTTTGGATCCTAATCTTATGCACCCAAGATGGCCTCGAAAGACGACAAGGGGAGAGAAGACTTGGATGACCTTGGGCTAAAAAACACATTTGTTCTTTTACCAACTGACGCTTAAGTTTTCTGATCTAGACTTTGCAAGCACTCATGTTTAAGATACAATATTTATTCCAACTTGAAGCGCCAACAAAAGTAAATTGATCGAAGAATGAAAACAATAAGAAGAGTTAGGGTCAACAAAAGCAAACTCGCGCGCCCAGAGGCCCTCCACGTCAAGTATCGATTAATTTTCTTTAAGGCATTCAAGATTGAGTGTGAGTTTGTTTTAAGCCTAAAACAAAAGTGTGTGAGATTCGATTTCAAGCGTGCGCCCGGAGGCTCTCCACGTCAGTTGTTGTTCAATTTTAGTGCCCAAACTTGAAGTGTGATCGATTTAATCTAGAGTTTTGATCATTTAAGAATTTTGATAAAGTTAAAGCAAAAATTCAAAGACCAAGTGAGTGAGTTAGATTGTGGAACATTTAACACCTTTTTCAAGTAGACCCATCCCCATAAATGGCGCTGAGATTGCAACCAATGGTTAATATTTGATGGGTGATTAGAAAAGAGGTGAGTCCAAGGAACTACTCAAATTGATTTTTGCAAATTTGTATTTTAACTTAACAAGGTTTCTTAAATGTCCAAAAATCAAACTTTACCTAGATTGCATGTGGAAAAGAGATTTGTTTTGTTCAATTTTTAGAAGCTCCAAATGAAGTGTTTGATATTGCAATAGTTAATTGATCCTTAGAATTCAAGATTGGATTTTTTGTTTTAACCATGCATTCAAGGAAAATTTGATTTTAATCCATGGCATTCAAGAGTGATTTTAGCAACATGCATTCAAAGAAAAGTGGTTAAACATTCAAGTGTTTTCTTTTGAGCATTCAAGATTGAGATTTTGTGTGTTGTTTTAAGAACTTTGAAGTGCTTTGTTTTAACCTTAGATCATTCAAGATTGTTTTGGACTCAAAAGTGAAAATGACTCTTTGGACTTTGGTTTTCATTCAAGATTTTGTGTTCTAGTTTGCATATTTTAAGCCCAAAAATGATATTCCTAGATTGTTTTGATGCATGAAAATCCTAAGAAACATTCAAGATTTTGCAATAAGACATTTGTTTGGAACAAATAACAAAGCTTTTAGGACAATTTTTGGCAACCATTTAGGACTCTTAGTTTTTATGAGATTTTTTTTTTAAAAGAACTTTAGTGTGCACTTAGTGTTGATTTTGAACCTTTTGAAATGGAAACTTGAAGTTCTTTTTAAATTCCCAAAAATGAAGTGTTCCTAATTTTGCATGAATGTATCTAAAACCTTGATGTTGCAAGGATGCAAATGATTAGATTGGTTTAGTTTCACTTGTTACAAGATTTTTTCTTTTTTGCAAATTTTTAATTTTTCAATGGATTTAAGTATGATTTGGGGGTTCATTTTAAGCACTAAAAAGAAGTGTGTATGATTTTGCTTTCTTAAAAAAAAATGGCCAAGATCTCCCACAAGAAGAAGAAGAAGAAGTAGATGGAATAAGAAGAATATAGACAAGAAGAAGAAGAAGAATTTCAAGTTCTTTGTCCACCTATAAGCTTGAAAAATCTGCAAACACTATGAGATAGATTATGAGTTCCTTTGTCTTCTTCATGCTCATGTGGACCTACAAAACCAATTTATACAATCCTACCAATCACAAAAATAAGAAAAATTAGCCAAAATCAGCAAATGACATACAAAACTTGACTAAAAAAGCTAATGAAGATGACCCATGCGGGGTCCCACCGGGCGTGCCAAAATGTATATGAGCAATGTTAGTATGCTAATAGAAACCAAATTTAAATAAAGCTTCTACAAACTAAACAAAATTCATAAACTTCAAGATAGACTAAGATGAGCTCTCAATTGAAAATATGAGCCATTAATGGACTCTCTCAATAAGAAGCTCTCTTGTTGAGTAGCTTTATCTAAATGGATAGGATGTATGCTCAATATGCTTCCAAAGGCTTCAATGGATGATTGTGGATTTTTGGTGTGGATAGATGGCTTTAGTATGGATTTGGCTCTCAAAATAGCATTATAACTTTACTTCATGGATTGTGTTATTTTGTAAAGGGGAAGGATCCAATTTATAGGCAAGAGGCTTGAGGGATTGAGGGCTAAGATGCAAGGATGAGAATAAGCTTATGGAAGACTCAGATTGCATGAGAGGAGAGCACATGGATTGTGCTTCCTTATAGCCAATCAAGGAGTGACACATGTCACATGGTGAGAGGATGGAGGAAAGGGCAAGGATGAGTCAACAAAGGAGGCTCAAGAGATAAAATCTTCATAAAGACCCTCATAATGACTTGTAAGAGCAATAAAAGGGCTTGTAAGAGTCATTTATGACCTAGTGGACTTCATAAAGTTTTATGGTTGAGATATTTTGAGGGTGATGAGAGCAAATTTGACTTGGACTTGATTAGGAAGGTTTTAAGCTTGCTTAGGCTTGTGCAAATGATTAGAGGATGGATTAGGATGGTTTAGGATTAGCTTAGGGATAGGCAAGTGGATGGCATTTAATAAGGGTGGGTGAAGGAGGAGATATTTGTTAACTTTGGCTTGGGTTAGTAAGTCTTAACCCATGTTTAGGGAATGTGACAAGGTTAGGAGGGGATTAGGATTAGGTTTAAAGACATCTTCTAGAAGAGTCTAGATTTTGGAGGAGGATAAAGACTTTCTAGAATAGTCTAGAATTTTCTAGGATGAGGATGAAGACTTTCTAGAAGAGTCTAGAACTTCTTAGGATGAGGATAAATTAGATTTTTAGGAAATAAATAAAGTTTTATTTATTTCAAGGGTTTGGGTTGAGGAGATATTTATTAAAACTTTTTTAATAAACATGAGGATTAATATTTAATTTTAATTAAATATTTTGAGTTGGGATTAGGGGTAGGAAATGATGGGATTAGCCTTTAATCAAAATTAAAGAAGGATTAGAAGATTTTGGAAGAGGTTATTGGTCATAAGGAAATTGGCCAACTTTTGGGAAAAAAATAAATTTTTTATTTATTTTAGGATTTTTGGTCAATTTATTAATTAAATAATTAATAAATAAGGAAATAATGTTTAAATAAGATTTAAACATTTTTGGGAGGGATTCCTTAATTAAATATTTTTAATTAAGATAAAAGGATTTAATGGAATAAAAATTAATTAATTAATTAATTAAATAATTAATTAATTAATTAATTAAATAATTAATTAATTAATAAATGATGATGTCATCGGGAATTTTTCAGAAAATAAAAATACTTTATTTTCTAAAGGATTTTTAGGTGTCTACAAGTCCAAGGAACTACTCAAATTAATTTTTGTAAATTTGTATTTTGACTTAACAAAGTTTCTTAAATGTCCGAAAATCAAACTTTACCTAGATTGCATGTGGAAAAGAGATTTGTTTTGTTCATTTTAGAAGCTCCAAATGAAGTGTTTGATATTGCAATGGTTAATTGATCCTTGGCATTCAAGATTGGATTTGTTGTTTTAATCATGCATTCAAGAAAAATTTGATTTTAACCCATGGCATTCAAGAGTGTGTTTTTTAGCAACATTCATTCAATAGAAAATGTGTTTAACCATTCAAGTTCATTCCATGAAAAACCTAAAAAACATGATTAGTCACCCAAAAAGTTGCTCCAACCTGCAATAAGACAAAAAAGAAATTGATTAGTCACCAAAAGCTTCAAAAAAGGAAAGCTTAACTATGGAAAACAATTTTTAACTTTTTTTGTTGTTTTTCCTATGCGTAAAAATGCTTTAAATGGTCTAAATCCTACAGAACCACTAAAAGTCAAATTTTGATTTATACTTTTTTTTTTTTGTGGATTTATAACTACAAAGTGCAGAAATAAAGATTTTAAAGCACAAGTGCAACAGTGACAAGCGAAGACGACAGTTCATCAGGCGCAGACACCAGACTACGGAGACGCTAATTTGCGTAGACGACAGAGGAAATTGGCGGCGACGAAGATGACAGCATAGGTTGCAGAGATGACAGTATGTTTGCTGGCGGCAGCAGAGACGATAGAATGGCTGATGGCGGTAGCGGAGACGACAGAATGGATTTTGAATAAGAAAATGGCCAGGTGGAAATGATGGTTAGAGGCGGAGACGACGCTAAAAGCCAGGCGGAGATGCTAAAATGCGGGGACGCTGATCTGCGCTGACGATAGAGTTCACTTCGGAGACGACAATTTCAGATTCGGAGACGACAGTCGACCAGTCGGAGACGTCGATATGCGGAGACGACACTGTGCAGAATTTGGTTTAAAGCACGCGGATTTTCTTCAGAAAAATTTTGGAATTTGATTTTTGAAGCTTTTTTTTCTCTCCCTAATGCTTCCTTTAACCTGCAATAACAAGATTAAACCCTACAACTCACTCAAATGACAAGAAACATTAGATTATTAGCAAAAAACAACATATAGATAGAAATAGAGGATTAAATGACCCATAGTGGGGTTCCACCGGGCGTGCCAAAATGTATATAATAAATATGTTAGCAAGTAATACTAATCTATTCAAAAACAAAAGCATTAACTAACATATAAACCATAACATAAAATGAGAGACTAAAGAGGAAACCCCAATTGGAAATGTGAGCCAAATGAATAGAATCTTCCAATGGGATTTAGCTCCTTGCTTGGTAGATGGGTCTAAAGATTGGGATGTATGCTCAAGGTTTCCAAAAACTAGCTTCAATGGAGATGAAAAATGGCAAATTGATAGCTTTGTGAGCTCTGAATTTGGCATCATAAGGGTATGGTTGATGGTTTTTGGCTCTCAAAAGGGCATTATAACTTTAGCTTCAAGATTATGATGAAATGGCTTGGGAGGGGATTCAATTTATAGGCTAAGGGCTTGAGGGATGGAGGGCTAAGATGGAAGGAAAGATGAAAGCTTAAGGAGGGCTAGGATGCACTCAAAAGGGAGCACATGGATTGTGCTTGTTTAGCACCAATTAGGGAGTGACACATGTCACAAGGTGAGTGGATGGAGGAAAGGGGAAGGATGAGTCAACAAAGGAGGCTCAAAGGATAATATCCTCATAAAGACCCTTCATTATGGCTTGTAAGAGCTTGTAAGAGCTTGTAAGAGTCTTTATGGCTTTTGTAAGAGCATTCAAAGCTTAGTGGTTGGGATATTTTGAGGGGAGTTGAGATTGTTGACTTTCCTTGGCTTAGGAAATTTTTAAGCTTGTTTAGGGAATGTGACAACATTAGGGGGTGGATTAGGCTTGGATTTAGGATTAGATTAGGCTTGTTAGAGATTTGCAAGTGGATGGCATTCATGAGGGTGGGTGAGTTAGTGACTAAGCTTAGTTAGTATGGGTGGATGGGGTGGATTAGGCTAGAAAGAGGGTTTAGGAATAAGTTAGGGGATTTTTAGATTTGAGAATTTTATTTATAAAATAGGTTTATTTAATAAATGGGGATTTTGGATTTAGATAGAAGAATAGGATTTAATTGATAAATAATAGGTTATTTGATTTATCAATTAGGACTATAGATGATTAATTAAATTAATCAGCTAGGGGATGGCAAAGGATTAATTAAATAGGAATTTAATTAATGATGTCTTTAGAGATAACTAAATAGGATTACCAAAGCAATGTAATCAAATTTAGGTGTCTACAGGAAGAAGGAGAAATGACAATGTATGGATTGTAATCAACATTTTATTTTTTACAGTAGTTTCTTGCTTTGAGTGTTTTTTCATGCTTTGTACAGATCAGACTTAAGGTTTTTTGAGTTGGAAGTGTTAGTGGCAGTTTTCCTTTATTTCTTTTTTAAGTTTTTGTGTTGTTACAAAGAGTTTTGTGTGTTCCAATAAAATATTTTGTAAGTTAGCAGGTTGTTGTTCTAAACTGGGCAATCAAAACAAAATGGCGTCTTAGGGTCATTTCCCACTGTATAAAATGTATAGCCTCTTGGGATTTGGAACTAGACTCCTTGTACATTATATACATAAAAGGAGAGCCCATGGGAAACATAGCAAGCATTTTTAGTGTGATGCCCTAGGAAAGTAAACCATGTTTGGTTAGGGATCACAGATCTGAAAAAGAGCATTTGGAGTGGATTGAAAGATCTGATTCTTCAATCCAAGAATGTGGTGAGTAAGTAGATGGTTAGGGCTAACTTCAATCTAGAGGAGGAGTCTTGGTAAGGAATTTTAGGAGGTTTCAAACCCGAACAACACCAAAATCCTTAAAACCATCAAATTAAGTCTAAAATTGTGCTTGGGTTGTACAGACAAGTTGGGGGCTTAAGAGTTACAAAATATTCAAGTACTCCAAAAAGGGTATCTAGAAAGGTGATTTTTTTGGTCATTTTTTAGGGATTTTTCAAAATATCTCAATTTTAGTGCATTTGGAGGGCTAATTCTTGTAGCCTTTTTCCAAGCACCTAAGCACAAATTGACTTGTGGATTACAACTCGAATAGGGTTTTACACTTATTTTGGATGCATTATATTGATGAGTAACCTAATGCATTCCTAGGTATTCTTTTGACCAAATGGAAAGGTCCAAGGAGCATTGGGGTTATTTGTGTGTTTGTGAAAGTTTGAGCAATCTTGTACTAACCTATTGATGTACACTAGTTGAAGAAGTGGGATCTCTTTGATAGAATCCTTAGAGGCATAGGGTGTGAAAGAAGCCCTATTTTATTAGGTGGAAGACTTAAGAAGACCCTGGAGAGTTTAGGGTTTATGAGAAAGATTGGTTGTTACAATAGAGTGGTATCAGAGCAAGTTAAAGATTTGGGAACAGTTGGTGGATGTCTGCAGCTATTGGAGAGTTAATAGGAGAAACCAACATGGTGAAAAACATAGAACTAGCCAAGGAAGTTGATGAACAAAGGGAGAACAATAGAGTTCTTGTAGAATCCATAGCAAAGGTGAAGATGCAACTGGATGCATTTGTTGAAGCAGCTAGGAGAAAGGAAGAACAAGCATCTAAGGGTGGTAAAGAGGTAGTAGAGGAGGATGTAGTCCCTAAACCTAACCCTATCTTGAATGAAGAGACCTTCTTGAAGGCTATCAAAGCCCTAGGAGGAAAAGCTTTGGAAGGTGTACCACTTTTCAGTGGAAAGATGGACATCGATGCAGTCATGGACTAGATAGATGGCATGGAGAACCATTTTGAGTGTGAGGGGGTATCAGAGGCACAAAAGGTTAAAGTTTCTAGGTCAAGGCTTGGAGGCTCAACTCTAACATGGTGGAATATGTACAAGATGAAATAACTAGCATGGGTAAGACTCCTATAGCTAACTAGAAAGCTATGGTCACTAAAGTGAAGGAGAACTTTCTGCCTAAAGACTTTGAAATTTAGTTCCACAAGAGAAGGAAAGGATTGAAGCAAAAAGACCTAGATGTGACCTCTTATACTAAAGAATTTCAGAGGTTATGTCTAAGATCAAATCATCAAGAAGATGAGCCAATCAAAGCAGCAATATATCTAGGTGACTTGAAGTGGAATATCCAAGAAGATCTCAGTTTGTAGACGCCTACCATAGTTCAAAGATGCCATCAGCTAGCTCTAAAGGTAGAGGAAAAGAAAAAAAGGAAAGGAGATTCTAACTTCAAGGATAGAGGCAAGGGAATGAATCAAAGAGGACAAAGAGGAGGCTACCAAGGTAGAGGCAGTGAGCAGAAAAATCAAGGTGAAAGCAAGCCCATGAAGCAAGCCAGTGATAACTCCTCAAGAGGTGGTTACAACAAGGAAGAGGCAACCAAGGAGGATCAAGTAGAGGGAGAGAATTAGGCAAACCCAATTCATACTTTGCAAGTATGAAATGTTACAACCATGGTCACTTGGGTCATCTAGCCTATAGATGCCCAAAGAAGCCTTCTTCCTCCAATCAGGACAAGAGAATGACATGTGTGTGGAAGAGGATTGCAACACAGAATCTGATGTGGACCACATTGAGTCTGAAAATGGTGAGAACCTCATGTTAAGGAGAGTCTTGATCAAACAATTGGCTCCTAATGAACCTAAACATAGGAGGGCATTATTTAGGATAAAATGTAAAATCCTAGGAAAAGTATGCAAAGTAGTGGTTGATTTTGGTTCTACTAATAATGTAATATTAGAGGAGGTTGTTACTAAGTTGAAATTGTAGAAGATACCTCATGACAACCCTTACAAGGTTACTTGGCTTAACAAGGGACAAAGCATCTTGGTGAATGAGCAAGCTTGGGTGGAATTCTCCATAACAGAATACAAGGACAAATTGTTGTGTGATGTTTTGCCTATGGATGCTTGTCATTTTTTGCTAGGTAGGCCTTGGAAATTTGATAGGGAAGTTGTGTATGATGGTAGGGAAAATTCCATAACTTTTAAGAAAGGAGGAAAGATCTTCAAATTTTAGTCCTTATTGGAAGGAGATGAAACACAAGCAAAAGTGCCTAGTGTGCTTTTTTGTAGTGGGAAAGAGTTTGTTAAAGATCTCAAGGATGAGGAATGTCAAAATTTTTTAGTAGTGATGAAGTTTGAAGAAAAAGAAAATGCAGCCAAGGAACCCTTACCAAATGAAGTCCAAACTTTTCTTGAAAAGTACAAGGACATAGTGAGTGATGGTACTCTAGAAACTCTACCTCCTAAGAGAGTTATTAGTCATCAAATTGACTTTGTTCTAGGTGCTTCCTTTCCTAATAAGGTAGCATACAAGTTGACTCCAGATCAGAACTTAGAAGTGACAAGACAAGTCCAAGAATTGATGGATCAAGGCTTGATACAAAAGAGCATAAGCCATGTGTAGTTCCTATTGTGTTGGCATCTAAAAAAGGGGGAAATGGAGATTCTATACAGATTCTAGAGCCATAAATAGGATTACAATCAGGTATAGGTTTCCCGTACCTAGGATTGAAGACCTCATGGATTGTCTTGGAGAGGCTAAGTACTTCACAAAGTTGGACTTAAAGAGTGGTTATCACCAAATAAGGATAAAGGAGGGAGATGAATGGAAAATAACATTTAAGACTACTGATGGTCTTTATGAGTGGCTTGTAATTCCATTTGGTCTTTCTAATGCTCTTAGCACATTCATGAGGCTCATGAATGAAGTGCTCAAAAATTTCACAAGAAGATTTGTAGTGGTGTATCTAGATGATATACTTATTTTCAACAAGACTAGATAAGACCATATCAAACATGTTGAGGCAATTTTGAAGAGGCTTCATGAGGAGAAGCTAGCCATAAATCTTGAGAAGTGTGACTTCTTTAAGGAGGAACTTGTGTACCTAGGCTTTGTGGTGTCTCAAGGCACATTAAAGATGGACAAGGAGAAGGTTGCTGCTATACTAGATTGGCCAACACCTACCACATCTTCTAAGGTAAGAAATTTCCATGGTTTGTCTCAATTCTATAGGAAATTCATTAGGAATTTCAGTTGTATTTGTGCACCTTTGTTGGATATGTGATGCAAGTGGCTTAGTAATAGGTGGTGTTTTGAGTCAAGAAGGTAAACTGGTGGCTTTTTATAGTGAGAAGCTTAATGAGGCCAAGAAGAAGTATTCATCCTATGAATTAGAGCTCTATGCCTTAGTTCAGTGGAGAAATTATTTGTTGCCCAAGGAATTTGTTGTGTTTATAGATAACCAAGCTCTTAGCTACATCAATACTCAAGAGAAGTTGAGCAATAGACACTTGAAGTGGATGGAATATTTGCAGGCCTTTATCTTCACAATCAAGCATAAGAAGGTACAATTGAACAAAGTGGAAGATGCACTAAGTAGGAGGATAATGATAGTCCAAGATATTCAACTCCAAAGCATTGGAATAGAGAGTTTTCAGAACCTCTACAAAGAAGATGAAGACTTTGTTGAAGCCTACAAGGTATGCATGGATTTTTGGCTTGTGGGGCTTCTTTGGTGTTTTTGTCTTGTAGCGATGCTAGACACATCACTAGAGTAATAATAGGGTCAACTTGGTCCTAAGGTGAGGTTAGATAGGTTAGAAGAGCCCCACAGTGCAATATTGCTCCTAATTGCTCAAAATTGCTCATTTGGCTCAATCGAGCATTTTTAGATTTTGAGGGCCAAATAGGGTAATCAAGAATTTTAGGGTCCTTAGTAGGTGTTTTGGATCCATCTTATACCTTTTTGAAAGTTTGGTAGCAAGTAGAGAAATTTTGGGTAGATAATTTGCAAAATTGCAAAAATTGCTCATTTCTTGCAAAGTTGTCATTGACAACTTTTGCAACTTTTATGCAAAAAGAGAGACTTCTTTGTGGGAGCCCTTCAACCACTAAAAGTAGTTGGAAACATCTATGCCAAGCCTATAAAAGGTCTAACTCAACCTTTTCAAGAGGTTGGAAGAAGGAGAAATGACAATATATGGATTGTAATCAACATTTTATTTATTACAATAGTTTCTTGCTTTGAGTGTTTTTTCATTCTTTGTACATATCAGACTTAGGGTTTTTTTTATTTGGAAGTGTTAGTGGTGGTTTTCCTTCATTTATATATTTTTGTGTTGTTACAGAGAGTTTTGTGTGTTCCAATAAAATATTTTGTAAGTTAGCAGGTTGTTGTTCTAAACTGGGCAACCAACACAAAATGGAGTCTTAGCGCCATTTCCCACTGTATGAAATGTACGACCTCTTCAGATTTGGAACTAGACTCCTTGTAAATTATGTACAACAAAGGAGAGCCCATGGGACGCATGACAAGCATTTTTAGTGTGATGCCCTACACAAGCAAACCATGTTTGGTTATGTATCAAAAATCTGAAAAAGAGTATTTGGAGTTGATTGAAAGATTTGATTCTTCAATCCAAGAATGTAGTGAGTAAGTATATGGTTAGGTATAACTCCAATCTAGAGGAGGAGTCTTGATAAGGAGTTTTAGGAGGTTTAAAACCCAAACAACACCAAAATCCTTGAAACCCTCAAATTAATCCTAAAATTGTGTTTGGGTTGTACAGACAAGTTGGGGGCTTAAGAGTTACAAAATCTTCAAGTACTCTAAAAAGGGTATCCCAAAAGGTGATTATTTTTGGCCATTTTTAAGGGATTTTTCAAAATATCTCAATTTAGTGCATTTGGAGGGCTAATTCTTGTAGCCTTTTTCCAAGCACCTAAGCACAAATTGACCTATGGATTACAACTCAAATAGGGTTTTGCACTTATTTTGGGTGTGGTATGTTGATGAGTAACCTAAGGAATTCCTAGGTATTCATTTGACCAAATGGAAAGGTCCAAGGAGCATTGGGGTTATTTGTGTGTTTGTGGAAGTTTGAGCAATCTTGTACTAACTTGTTGATGTGCACCAGTTGAAGAAGTGGGATCTCTTTGATAGAATCCTTAGAGGCATAGGGTGTGAAAGAAGCCTTATTTTATTAGGTGGAAGACCTAAGGAGACCCTAGAGAGTTTAGGGTTTGTGAGCAAGATTGGTTGTCACATCACATTTCAAATTCAAAAAAATCAAAATTCACATATTAAAAATGATTGCACCTTTGGCTTTGACATACTTGGATCCTCAGTTGCTACCCTTGATCATCTTTGCCAGTTTAGTGTACAACCTATCCTTTGAAACCATGTCCCTAGTATTCTTCCATTCCATCATCCTTAATATTCCTTCATTGTGTGTCCCATTGGCCTTTTAAGGAAGTTGTTACATTACCGTGTCTCCTCCTTCTCCCACCACCACCTCTTTGTAAATGCTCATATTTATTGGTATCTAAACCCCTCTAGCAGTCTTCCAATAGGAGTTTGAGGTGTGACTTATCAAACTCATCTTTTCTCTATCCATAATTTTTCACCATCTCCCAATCTAGTATACAACCACATAATACTCACCGTATTTTTTTGTGCATTCAATTTCAGGTCTTGAAAAATTTTCCACACCTTGTATATCATGAAATGGTAGAGATTTTTTTGGTATCTAAGGACATGTGACTAGTAACCAGTGTGACCCATTTGAAATCCTATACTTGGCTTTGCAATTCAAAGAAAATCTCCAATCCCAACTCTCCGCTCTGGCTTTACATGCCTTGACACAAACCTTTGAACCTATTGAATGTTCCAAACTGCATGCACTACCATGCATATAGCAGTAACTATTGCCAAGGCTTCTTGCATAACCGGTGATTAAAATTTACTGGTAGCATCCAATCAAAATCATGTTTCTATCAATTCTTGTTAAAGCTTATGTTAATGTTATGTTTCAATTGAGGAAAGTGAAAGTTTTTTAAACCTAACATTTATTAAGATTGTTTTTCAATTATTTGAGTGGGCTAGAAATGGTGTAACAAAACCATCAAACCAAAATTACACATTTCAAAGCAAGATAAGGCATGTCTCCCGAGAAATTTGGCATTAGTTTGAAGGAGATTAGGTTTCCAAGGTGAACCTTTGAACCTTACAACATTTTCTAGTCATCTTACATCTGGCCTTGAAAAGACTTCTCCTTAGGACAAGTTCATCATCACTTCCCTTATTACATAAGGTTCTTCTCACCATTAGATTTTCTCCAACCTCAAGTCCACTCGGTGAACACTCAGTGTCTCCTTGAACCACAATATTTTTGTTACCTTGCCCACTTTTAGAGAATCTACATTCAAAAGATCTATGCCCTTTTTTACCACATCTGAAACAATTACCACAAAAACCACCTCTAGAATAATAATTACCTCTTCCTCAATAAGAACTAGTACCTCCTTGGTAAGAATCACTACCTTTCCACTTAGTCTTTTCTTTATCATCATTCTTCCATTCAGATTTTCTCTTATCTTGCATAGAACTATCATATCTACCACCTTCTCCATAAGATCTACCTCTGCCTCTCTGGAATCTACCACATCTACCTCTTTTTCTTTGTTCATGCTTCTTTGTCAAGATCTCCTCATCTTTCAAGGCATATTGTTGGAGTTGATGAAAGCCAACTCTGAAGACGCCCAAGATCACCTGCATGCGAAAACCTGTCAAAGAGAAGCCAAGGAGAGGAAGAGCATGGAGCAAGGGAAAAAACCTAAACAAACATGAGAGACAATATGTGCAAACACAAAAAGAAAATGTATTTACAATATGCACAATGCCTTATGATATGTTGTGATGAAAATACAATGAGGGAGAGGTCGCTTATAAAGACCTCAAGGAAGCTTGTAGAACAAGCTGGAAGGTGGTAGAAGATAAGGATGACAACTCAACACATATCCACAAAAGGTGGAACATGCTAGAAGGGAACAAACTCTCGTGTTGTCAACAACTAACCACTACATGCATTAAATACAAAATATTAAATAAATGCATTTACCTAAGTAAGCTTAAGTAAAATAGAATAAATAAATAATAATTAATTATTTACTCTAACACCCCCCCTTAAGTGCAACATAGGAAAATGCCTTAAGCTCACAAAACTAAGATGAAATGCAGAATAGGTCCCGGCAACGAGGCCATTTTAGGTACCCAAGTACAATGCAATAAAATGCAACCTCTAAAAGTGGGGAAAGAGAGAAAACCATGTGGGAAAAACCCTCCCCCAAAAAGAGGTAAGAACCTAGTGAAGAACTGAAGAAGCCTCCAACTAGGGAAATGTCCCCTAAAACAAGAACAAGGAGTGATCATGAAGAAGCATCACTGAAGCATGAAAAAGCCACAAATCTGCCAAACTGCTGATCTGAAAAACCTCCATGGAAGAAGAAGGTATGAACCAAGCATGTCTATATGGTAGATGATCCATCTCACAAAAATGCATAGGTAGCCAGCCACTGCAATCACCTTGTATATAGGATCAACCACTGAATACATAGTTCACACTATTGAACCATCAAACCACGGAGGCATTAGAACAACAACATAACCCCCCCTTAATGCAGACAGGGTGTGATGACTGACAACTAAAAAGGTGGGCCAAAGTCTCCTACAAACGAACCAAGAATGATGAGAGAGGGAAAGAGGTACAGACACCTATAAAGACATGGTCAAACTGACTCTGCATGGGCTAATGTCATGGAAGGGACACTCACTTGACAAAGGGAGAATGCCTAAAATAGCAAACAACTAGCCCCCCATGGTGCTTTATGAAAATAGTGCATGTACAACTGAATAAAAATAACATTAATGATCCCCGAAATGCAAAAGTGGCACTTTATCTCAGTGCGATAAAAAAAAGTGCTTCAAAATGATAGCTACAATGATCAAAACTGAAAATGAGCTACAAAAAAGGAAAGTACAGCTGAAAACAAGAGAATCCATACCAGGAAAATGATCCTCGGGCCTAAAACACTCAAAATATCCACCATATAGAAAAAATGCCAAAACTATGATAGAAAGAGCATGGGCCAAAAACTCAAGAAAAGGACCACATTTTTGAAAAGGTGACAGAACCAGCTTTCCAAAAATATAAAGTTTTCAAAAAAGGGCATTGGATGCAAAATATATGCATGCCGAAGTCAAAAATAGGACTTTGGACTTTAACTAAAAAAATAGGCAATAAAAAAGCATCAAAACCTAAAAATACTACACCAATGTCTCCATCTCAAAACCAAATTTCCAGTGCTTCTTTCAGATCGAAAAAATACCTCTGTATGCTCAAGTTATGGCCAAAAAATTGAAGGTAGGTCAAAAATGACACTGAAGGAGATGTGCAAGCAAGGCTGATGACATCATGCTGATCTCAGCACTTCGCTGCATTAAAATTGACGGCCTATCAGCTGTCACAAGAAAAAAGAGGCCATGTGGCAGCCATGTGAATGCCATGTGGCAGGTGACTGACGTGGCAGGGGCCACATGGCAAAGTGCCACGTGGTGCGCCTACCACGTATCACACGATGAGTGGCAAAAAAGGCGCTGACAGGGCACAGACTGTGTAGAATAACCGCAAAGGTGTGCTAACATTGGTGCAGAGTTGGACGTGAGCAGAGGTGAAGCGGAGCTGACCTGGCAGAAACCGCAACACAATTGGCGGAGGAGAAGCAGAACTAGTCGAGGCAGAGTGGACCGGTTGCAAATGTGGGTGGAGGGCGCAAGAAGGCGACGCCAGGGTGGCCCGCCGATGGCGGCCAGGCCGAGGCTGCCCAGCAGCTGCTCAGCTGGCTGTAGTGGCCAACGAGTGGAGCGTGGGTGGCTGCCTGGCGACGTGCTGGCGGTGCTGTGAATTTTTTTTTTAAATCGCTGAAAATGTCTGTACAGTCCGTACGGAAGGGCCTGCGGGCAAAATTTTTTGCCTCCCGGAGCTCTGTCTCTAAAATCGACAAGCTTTATATGAATCCTAACTGCAAACGGCCTTCCGGATCCAATGGTGATGTCCGTTTGGGCTGAAAGTGCTCCAAAAAAATTTTGATCCCCTGATTTGAAGAAAAAAATGCACAAACAAACTAGGGTTTGTGACTTCAAATCATGGCTTCAAAATTCTTTAACGAAGTAGCAGTAGGAAGGCTCTGATATGATGTTGGAGTTGATGAAAGCCAACTTTGAAGATGCCCAAGATCACCTGCATGCAAAAACCTATCAAAGAGAAGCCAAGGAGAGGAAGAGCATGGAGCAAGGGAAAAACCCTAAATGGACATGAGAGACAATATGTGCAAACACAAGAAGAAAATGTATTTACAATATGCACAATGCCTTATGATATGTTGTGATGAAAATACGATGAGGGAGAGGTCGCTTATAAAGACCTCAAGGAAGCTTGTAGAACAAGCTGGAAGGTGGTAGAAGATAAGGATGACAACTCAGCACATATCCGCAAAAGGTGGAACATGCTAGAAGGGAACAAACTCCCGTGTTGTCAACAACTAATTACTACATGCATTAAATACAAAATATTAAATAAATGCATTTACCTAAGTAAGCTTAAGTAAAATAGAATAAATAATTAATAATTAATTATTTACTCTAACACATATTGATATGCTTCCTCCACACTTTCCAATTTCAGAAAACTTAACTCATCTTGAATTCTAGATTGCAATCCATTTATGTACCTCACAATTTTCTCAACATCATCATCCACATGTCCACATCTAATGTCCAATCTATAGAATTCCTTAGTATACTCCTTCATAATCATGTCTCTTTGTTTCAAATTTTGCATCTTTCTCAACAAGCTAACATGGTAATTAGCAGGAAGAAACTTGTTCTTTACCTTGTTCACCATTTTTGTCCAAGTCCTGATCTTCTCCTTTCCTCTCCTTTGTCTATCAATGTGCAAATGCTCCCACCATAGTGAGGCATGTCCTTCCAACTTTGTAACTACAATCTTCACCATTCTATTATCAGAAGTGTTTTCATTCTCAAAGAACTTCTCCATTTTAGAGATCCAATCCACCACATCATTGGTATCCAATTTCCCATCATAAGGAACAACTTCAATAGTAGGCGTTGAATTTTCCCTAGATGACACTCCCAACAACCTTGCATCATCTTGGTCTTCTTTAGGTTCTAGATTAGGTTTTTGTGTTGCTACTTCATCATCACTCACATCATCAAGATGTGCTCCTCTCCTCTGGGTTGTCTCCACAACATCTAATCTGGGTGTAATCTATCTCAATGTATCCAACATGACATTATCAGCAAGTTATAGGTCAAACCTGTAGATTTGCAACCCTACAACCTACATCAACTTAAACTTTTACACGATCCAATCTCCATAAGGATGAACCTCTGCTCTGATACCACCTAATGCTGGGATGGATCAGATAACCAGGGCCAAAGACACGCCTAGCTATCCAAACTACCTACAAGTGTAAATATAGTGTAAAACAAATAGCAAATAACAAGAAACTTGGGAGATAGAGGAACAAATGCTTTCATATATTCATTCAAATCATTAGATACATGCCTAGTTGTAAGGCCTTCTAGGTTTTGGCCACATTAAAATTTAAAATCAATGATCAAACTTTGCATCTCAACTTTCTTCTCCTCCTCCTATGTTCTATCTCTCTAACTTCTATCTTTAAGACTCTACCAAAGACCTCTTTAAATATATACACGGCCACAAGTTGGCTCTCAAGAAATACCTATTATTAAATTAAATGCAAAGGTCAGCTTCAACTAGAAACCACACATAGACGACTCAAAAAATGAAGAATCCCACAAATGTTGCAACTCGACGAACTCAACAATACTTGGCAACCAAACAAGCTCAGTAGCCAAAGGGACTCAAAAGCCAAATAAGACTCGACAACCAAACAAACTCCACAATGCTTGACAATCAAACAAATTGGCACAACAACCAAAGGAACATGGTAATGCTTAGCAACCAAAGAAACTCGAAAAACATAGAACACTCGGTAATGTAAGACATTACAACTTGACAATACTAAGTAACTCATAAAATATGCAGGATAGGCATGTAACCAAGGATGCTCCTACATCACAATTAGATGCATTTTCAACTAGTGTTTCAACAAACATCCACATAGCTACATCTTCATTATTGGTAACATTTTAATCAATGTGAAAAACCTTTAAATGTTCAAATATATTGTCCATTACTTTCTTCACTAAATCATAGACATCCTTTAGCTCATGCTCAAACTTGACTGAGCTCTCAATTTTAATTCTAATGATTTCTTCCAATGAAGCAATGATTCATGGCCTATTTTGAGTATCTCATGGATCATAGCAACATTAGTTTTCATATCAATCACCTCTTGCAATAAGGCCAATTGCTTTGTTAGGCTCTCCAATGCTTTGTGCATCAAAGTATGGTGGCTTGACATTGCTCCTCTCAATCTGTCAATGTCTAACAATAGATTTCCAAGGTTCTCAATGAGAGAGGGACCTTGGGCTTTCATTTCATCAATCTAGGCATGACCAATTTGACCAAACTGCCTTTTCTATTGTAGCTTAAGTAGAAAATTCTTGTTCTCCTCTACACTTGTGTCAAATGTGCTTGTAGAGGTCCTTCCAAGTCCATCTTTAATGTAATTCATCAATTCCCTGTTTGAGGGTTTGAGTGCCTTTTTTTAATCTGAATTCTTCCCTCATTTGTTGATTTCTAGATGTTGACCATAGAATTGTGAACTAGAATGCCTATGTGAACCATTCTAGTCTGAAAGTCATTAGAAGTTATCTCATTAAACTTTCTTTCTTTCTGAGGTTCTGCAACCTCCACTAGCATATGACTTGTAGAAGAATCTGTGGCCAAAGTTGCTATAGAATTTTTCTTCTTTGCCTTCTTTGATGTTGGCTGAGCTGAAGTTGTTTGCATAATAAGGTCCTTAGATGGAGCACTTTCCTCACATCTTCTCTTATCCAAATCAGTAGTCTCTTCCAACCAAGACTCATTTGAAAGGACATTGAGTGTCGACTACAAAGTTGTAGGATCAAACAACTCCCTTGTATGGAATTTCCATTATGGCTTCCTAAAAAACTCATGAATGTGTTTAGGATTATTATACTTTAACCCCACTTTTATGGAAATATTCTTTGTTTGGTAGTTGTTTTTTGCTTTGACAAGTGGATTTGAAGGTAGATAGAGGCTTACAAGCTCCTTTGATTTCAAATTGTCAAGGGTGCTACCTCACCAATCTCTTGAGCATTAATCAATTATTCTAATTATTATTTGTAAACACCCAATTATGGAACCACTCATTCATGTAAACATATATTATATAAACTATAATAGGATGTATGTCCTCCAATATATCTTGTAAAAGAGGGGATTCCCACTTCAAGTCCCAACTTGGGCAATTGTAGATATACAAGAGTTTGGTAGGAGGCTACGCCAGGGGTTTTCTTTACCCCATTCTTTTTCCTCTGATGCCTGCACTTGAACGGGGTTTTGTATTTTGGATATTAGTATAATGGGCACTTGTATCTTATCTACCAAAAAAAACATTTTTGTACTGATCAATTCAACTTCTACTCAAAGAACATTGGCATATTACTAAAAACACAATCCCTTTGCTACACACCACTTTTATTTATGCTATACAAAATATGTTTCATGTTTACAACTTATGGTGTGTACTTTCTTTGTTCTATATAATATAGTATTTATTTATGTTTTCAAGTTGTTATTCCATATTCAATTTAGTTTACACTTTTCAACTTCATCATTGCACCTATTTCTTCAAAAGGCAGGGGCTCCAGCTCAATAAGAGCTATTGTTAATACTTAAGTTTTTCTTTAATTAAGATAAATAAGTTATTATTTATTCATTTATTTTAATAATGCTTTATTAATAATTGTTTGATAATTTCAATTGATTTTTTAAATTATAATTAATAATTAATAATTATTTAATAATTTTCATCACTTTTTATTAAGTAAATATTTTTATTTATTTATTTTTCTATTATTTATTTTTCTTAAAATCAAATAAGTGCTTATTATTAGGCAAAACCTACAACACAATGGTAAATTGCAAGCCTAGGAGATCTTGGTTCAAATCTATTCGAGACTAACACAAAAATAATTAATCTTACTAATAAAAATAAATGAATAATAAATAATCTAGGCTTTGGTTGATTACCTATCGAAAAAAATAAAAAGCATTTATTATTTATTTAATTATTCTATTTTAAGCTCTTTTTTCTATAAGATAATTATTTTTTTTACTATTTTAATTTTAATATTTTTATAGATAGTACACCAAGCTCATTAGTAATTTTATTAATTCAAAATTATTTTTTACAATGTTATCCCATTCAAGTGTGGATTGAAGGAAAAGAATGGTGAAGAAAAACCCCTTCGTGTATTTTCTCATATATTTAATTCTTTCTCATGTGCATTTTTTGTTAATTGTTAATTATTTAATTTTTATTATTCTTCCACTTCATTCTCTCAACTCTTACTCATTTTTTATTTAATTGATTAATAAACTCAAATTTGCTCAACTCTTAATTAGTTCGCTAAAATGATCAATCAACTTAGCCAACTAATTGATCTAGCCCTTTAATCAATAAATCAATTCTTAGGCTCTCTCATCTTGATGATGGATCATTAAGTATGATATGAAATGTTGGTGATTAAAATAACACACATAATCTCATCGAGAAGCATAATATATAAGACTAAACATTATGGAAATCTTTTATGATGAGCCAATTCTCTTTATCGAAGTCATGTTGTCACTTAACTCTTTACCAATTCCTCTGATCAATTGATCTTGGAAGTGTTAAATTCTAAGATTGCTACAAATGCACTAACAATTTTCATTTTATTGATTGTGTTCCAAATGCAAACGAGGGCTTATAAATATGAGAGGAGGAGACATGTCTCTATGGTTAAACATCACTAATTAACATACTAATATACTAGTAATATAAATAACCATATATGTAACTCATCTTAAGCATATATGTAATATTAATATGTTAGCTATATATGTATATATTATATTATTATATAATAATATATAATGTATAATATATATTATATTACCTATGTAATTTATATTATATATATATATATATAAGATATTTATTAAAGATGATTTACCATCAACAAGGTATCTCATAGACAAAATAGTCTGATAGAACTATGACCTTAACACTCCCTCTTAGCTAGGGAGGATTTATAGAACACATTATGCTCTCAAAAATATGAAGAGGTATCATTTTAGTATGATATTCATCTCACTATGAGGAGCTAAATTTATCACCTTTCATAACACACAATTGAAGAAATTTCCATAACTTTAAAATGCCACCTTAAGTTTGGCCTATAGTAGTAACTATGTCATGGTGTCCAGAAAGATCTGGTCCAAAGAACCATAACAAGTTGATTATCATGGTGTTTGGAAAAATCTGGCCCAAAGAACCATGATAATAGGTCTACCATTTATAAGGTTGCCACTTTATAATGGTTACCTTATGTCTATTCATTATCTTGATTTCAAGCACTTTGGGACAACAATTTAATTAAGTCTGTCATGATAACAGGTCTTCCATTTATAAGATCATCAACTTGCAATGATTATATTTTGTTTATATATGTCAATTAAAGATCATCTCCTTTCATTGTATATCATAATAGCATCATGTAGTAACTTACATTATATCCACCATGAACCACCATAATTGCTACTAGAGGGTGGAACAAGGATTTTCACCTCAGACTTCTCTCTCGTAGAGGAGAGTAATTACAAGGAATTTCTTTTAGAAGGAATATATCATCCACAAAGGATTGTATATCAAAATTTCTCCTTCTGAATAATGATCCTAGGAAGTCAGGTCCTATAGTTACTTTGTCAAAAACTCTCTTTACCCAAAGATGCCTATCGAACTCACTCTGAATCTTATATCAATCTTTTAATTTTCTAGTGATAAGTCAATACTTCCTAATGATGTACTCAAGAGTAGGCCCATCAAAATCATGCAGTCACACATATGTATTTCTAGACTCCCTCTGAGTATTAATCTTCTAAGCTCCTATGTTGGCTTCGAAGAAGTGCCACTCCCTATTAATGTAGAAGAATCTCATAATCTCAATCATCAAAGATGTTTTCTTCAAGAGCCTCACTTTATCCATCTTGATCATCAGGATCTTTGGAGATACTATCATTAGATTGAGTTTGCATAATATTTGATAGTATATATAAAGTACAAACCTTCTTTTCCTATAAGAATATCCTCAATGTAAAGGAAAAGATTAGGGGTAAAAACCCTTATAGTATGTATAGAATTACAAATAATAGAGAATACAATGAGTAGACAAATGTAATACTCAAAGATAAGAAATATTTATCTACACATGAATTAAACATTTCCCTTCTAAAGATGGTTCAAGAGAGAATGGAACATTATTTCTCATCCCGCCCCCCAATGTGAAGTTCTTAAGTTATTTTGCATCATATTCAAACATGACAAGCTTGTTTTTGTTCTTCTTAGTAAATAGTCATCCTTGGGGATCAAGGAAAAGAAAAAAAGCATAATAAAGAAAATAACTCTTATATTACATGCATGGATTTAAGAAATTTACTATGATATTAAATTAGTATTCAATACTTATCTCAAGATGTTAATTAACATCCTTGTAGTTCCTACACTGTAACCAATTCTAGGTCAAATGCATTCCTAGAAAACTCAAGCTCTTTTTCCAGTTGATCCAAGTACTCCTTGTTCAAAGTACCATTGGTATTTCTACCCTTTTTTGAATGTGTCGCCTTGCATCAAAATCTTGAGATTAGATCTCACTGTTATAAGTTTTCTCTCATAGTGAGAAAAGACCATTCACTGTCTAATTTTGAGTATTCTATGAATTTAAACACATCCTATGTATTTTAAGATTTTGATTCTTATATTTCAATCCCAAGAGACTTTTCTTTATGGTTGTAATCTCCAATCAAATCTTTGGCTTTGTCAAATTTACCTGGGGCTCATGATAACTCCCTCTTCCCTACCAAGTATGTGTGGACTCGATATCCATATTTTTTGCCATACTATGCTTAGCAACTTACCCAAGTGTGTCCCTTTCTTTATTAACATGATATCCAACTGTAGATACACGTGGTAATGTAAAGGTCTTGACATGGTGTATGTTAGGAAGGGTAAGGTGAGGTGTAACTATATTCTATCTTTGATAGGATGCTTGAGCATATTTGATCTCTATCCAAATGCACTTGTACAAAATGATTTAATTACATGTCAATTTCCTTTGGCTTCACCATTGCTATCCTTTCTTGGTAGGAATAATAATTTATCTTCATACATCAATGCCAAAAAGTTTCTTTGTAGGTCTAGTATGGTGTGAATTTAGTGCTCTTTCCACATGCAGACAGAGCCCACTTGGGGTATTTCTCTAGGTCATGAGAACATATTGTCTATAGATGTCAAGTCTAACATGCTCATTCAACACCTACTGAGGTGGAAGAAGGTGGGATGGAGCATCTAGAGAAAACTAAAAGGGGGGAAGATGATCCATACTAATACCAATCAATCCCAAAAGGGTAGAGACCTAGGTGTACCAGCAACAAGATCTATGACTAAAGTCTGAACCTGAAACCTCCTTAAAGGAATAGTAATCTATGTAGGAATATCTATGACAACCATTAGGGGAATCAGTGAATCTCTAGAGTCGGTGAAGAAGCCAAATTAAATCAAAGATGGTCCCCAATCTGAAAGGGTGAGCACCAAAATTTTCCAGACCGATGTTGTGTGGTGTGGACTGGTGACATCTAATAATGCACCGAAGGAAAAGAGTTTGGACTCTCTTAGTAGAGGCCTTGTTAGACTCCAAGAGGGAGGGGCCCTAAATAGTAGAGCCATAGAGGACAGTCAACTTGACTAGGGAATCAAGAAGGGACATCTTAGTCATGGTTTCCTAGAAGTGATGTCGAAAGCACTATCACTCAAGAATAGCGAGGGACCCGAGCCCCTTGTTGACTTGAGGCTACATGGTGTGTCTCAAGCTGAACTGCGGTCCAAAAAACTTAACTCCCAAGTAAGTATATGAAGATGCAATCTCAATCTTAGTACCCTAGAAGTAAAAATGGAGGTGTGATGTCTTCAAACAATTGAAGACCATGACCCGAGTCTTGCCTAGATTAACAAGCTCACGTGGGTCACAAAAAGAGGCTAAGCCATCAAGGAGCCATTAAAGACCATCGAGGGAAGATGCTAGGAGAATCACATCATCTAAAAATAGAAGAATAGAGATGAACACCTGATGTAAGTAACAACCATCCTCAAGGAGTGAGTAATCATGGAGAAATGCCTCAAGCTCATCGATGTAGATGCCAAAGAGAGTGGGGGAGAGATGATAGCCATAATCACCTTGATAGTGCTCTAAATAGGGTTAGAGAAGCCCTTTGGAGTCTTGAATCTGCACACCATACACTTGTATAACCTCATAATAGTTGTAAGGAGAATCTCTAAGATCCTGATGTCCCTAAGACGTTGAAAGAGAGCCACATGAGGAATAGAGTCGAAGACTTTGCAAAAGTCAACAAAACAACAATAGACTTTTGCTAAGTGGTGGAAAGCCTCCTTAATGATGGCCCATAAGGTCAAAATGTGATTAGTGGTCTAAAAATCTATAAGAAACCTAGCCTAACCCCCAGCTTGACAATGTCGTTGATCAAGCTCTCTTGATAGGATATTGTTTGACACAGTAGCATAGAGTTTGGTGAAGGTATGCCCAACCATGATGGTCCTATAGTTCTCAGGGTTGAAAGTTGGCCCAGAATTATGGATCAGATAGATAATATGTTGTGACCAAGAGTCAAGGAAGCTGATGAATACCACTCCATTAAAGAGCACTCTAAGAAAGGGGCCCAGGATAGAGATACCCAACTTGAAGAATTAATCTTAGAATCCTTCCTCATTTGGTGTTTTGCTACTATTCATAACTCTAACTACCTCACTAATGCAGGAGAAGGAGAAGAGGCGATAATGAGTGGGGGGAGGATGAGATGGAGAGGGGGCTGGCTAGGAATATCATAGAGGTTGGAGGTATGGGAGGCAAGGGGGTGAAGGTCCAGAGTGGAGGGATGGGGGTGGCAAGGAAACATGGTGTGCAAAAAGAGCTTTGGAGATTGGAAGATCGTGGCATAAAGCGATCTACACTATAATAAAGTGAACTTCCATTTCTTGTGGTGAAGCAAGAAGTTGTAATCGAGCCTCAACTAAGAGGAAGAGGAGGGAGAAGGTGGAGTAGAGTGAAGCATGAGGTGAAAGGATTTGTACTCCTCATTAAACCACTTGTTCTTGGGGCAAGATCTACGAGTGGGATGAGTGGTGAGTGAGGAGGTGTGATGAGGAATGGAGAGAAGGGAAGACTCCCACATGGTGGATTCAAGTGAGAGGAACATAGAGGTGACATCCCAAGAGTTGAAATAGGGATCCTGGGGGAGAAGTCATCTAAGGTGATGGATGAAGAGCTTTGCATCACTATTAGTGAAGTGGAAAGAAGTGTGAGCATGGAGGGGGGAGATGGGGAACGCCTCTAGAAGAGGGGGGTGCAAGAAGAAGCAAAGGAGCAAGGGAGGGAAGGTGTCAAGGGTCCCCGAAGGGTGATAACTTGTTTTTTATCTAACTAATCTCTTTGGTTAGTTTAGGCATTAAAATAATATTGTTCTTTGGAAATTTGTTAATTTTGAGAAGAGCAGTCTAGGCCGACTTTGGAAGGGACATGTCCTTTGTAAGGAAATGCCCCCTAATCTCTATATTTAATAAGGGTGTGGTTGAAGTTTAAGAACACACAAGAATCACAATTCTGCTCCTTAATCAATACTATTGTAAGGTGACTTGCAGAAGTTAAAAGCATTTCCAAAATTATATTTCTCCATTCATTCAAGACTTTATATTGAATATTATATACAACAAGCATAGAAAAGGTACAATCTAAGTTTGATTCATAGCAAAATTTTGCAAAAACTTTACATGGTATCAAAGCTCTAGTAGTCAAACCTAGGCTTTGCAAATTAAATAATCAGATTTGATATATATCTAGCATCATTCTTCTCCCTTAAATAGCATATATAATCAGACCTAAGGATACACTTGATGAGAAAGAACACTTTGATGCTTGGAAATTTAGAATCATGATGATTCTTGAAGAAAATGATGTAAAACAATTTGTTGATTCAACATCTAGACAACATATTGTTGAACCTCATGAAACCATCTAGAGTAAAGGAAACTAAAAATCCATACAAACCATATTAGATGGAGTGATGAATGAAATAGAACCCATGCTAATGAAACATCAAACAATATTTGATATGATGAATGCATTATTAAATGCATATGAGGATAACAATGCAACTAGAGTTCTTGCACTAAAAAGGTAAGTAAATCATATACAAATAACAAAGGAAGAATTGATTAATTCTTACTTCCTAAGGGTTTCTAGTCTAAGAGATAAACTTGCAAGTATAGGAACCATCATTAATGAAACCGAACGAACATTGATGGCTATAGGCGGATTACTGAATTCATGGGAAATATTCGCACAAGGAGTAAGTGTTAGTTACAATCTTCTTGACTTCAATAGACTTAAGGGAGATTGTCTTCAGGAAGAATCTAGAAAACTTAAGAAAGGAGAAAAGTTGAAAACTGAAGATGAAGAACTTCATGTTCTTAACACAAATTCCTATAAAGAAAAGAAGAAACACTTCAAGAAGAAAAAGGGTAATCAAAAGAATGAAAACCCTAAGAAAGATCTATCAAAAATAAAATGCTTCAAATGTGAAAATTTTGGACACTATAGATCTAATTTCCCTGAGAATTCTAAACAGTAAGTGAACTATACAAACATTACTAGGGAAGAAGATAACTATGATCCTGAGAATCGTATATTGTATTTGGCACTATCAAATGAAATCTCAAGTAAGGCATGGGTGATTGATAGTGGATCATCTTGACATATTACATGATACAGAGAATCACTAGACTCTATATTAGAAAAAATTAATGGCAAAGTCACCATCAGTGATAATTTAGCACATTTTGTCAAAGGAATTTTAAATTGCACCTTGAAACTAAAGTCGGGTAGTTCTCTTATTCTCAAAGGAGTACTCTATGTACCAAGAATAAAAAGGAATCTAATCTTAGTTACAATACTTGAAGATGATGGACATAATGTTGCATTCATGGATGGCAAAGTAATGACCTAGGCTAAGAACTCCTCATTTAAGATAGAAAAATTGATTGGTCAAAGAAAGGGGTACTAGGGAAGAAGATAACTATGATCCTGAGAATCATGTATTGTATTTGGCACTATCAAATGAAGTCTCAAGTAAGGCATGGGTGATTGATAGTGGATCATCTCGATATATTATAGGATATAGAGAAGCACTAGACTCTATATTAGAAAAAAATTAATGGAAAAGTCACCATTAGTGATAATTCAACACATTTCATCAAAGGAACTAGAAATTACACCTTGAAACTAAAGTCGAGTAGCTCTCTTCTTCTCAAAGGAGCACTCTATGTACCAAGAATAAAGAGTAATCTAATCTTGGTTACAACACTTGAAGATGATGGACATAATTTTGCATTCATGGATGGTAAAGTAATGACCAGGGCTAAGAACTCCTCACTTAAGAAAGAAAAATTGATTGGTCAAAGAAAGGAGTACTAGGGAAGAAGATAACTATGATCCTAAGAATTGTGTATTGTATTCAACACTATCAAATGAAGTCTCAAGTAAGGCATGAGTGATTGATAGTGGATCATCTCAACAGATTACAAGATACAGAGAAGCACTAAACTCTATATTAGAAAAAATTAATGGCAAAGTCACCATCAGTGATAATTCAACACATTTCATAAAAGGAATTGGAAATTACACCTTGAAACTAAAGTCGAGTAGTTCTCTTCTTCTCAAAGGAGTACTCTATGTACTAAGAATAAAAAGTAATCTAATCTTGGTTACAACACTTGAAGATGACGTACATAAAGTTGCATTCATGGATGGTAAAGTAATGACCTGGGATAAGAACTCCTCATTTAAGAAAGCAAAATTGATTGGTCAAAGAAAGGGGTACTTGTATGAATTAAATTTAGAACCTAGTCAACCCATTAAAGCCTTAATTCATGAAGTTGTTGATATAAAAAAAAAAATGATATAGAAGGTTAGGATATCTAATTTCAAAACCTTATCGACTATGGAGAAGATTGTTACTAGTTTACCTAAGTTAAATAAAGATTATTCAAGCATATGCAAAGGATGTGCTCTGAGTAAGAACACCAAAAGTCCATTTCATGATAACACTAGAAAAACTAACAATGTTTTAGAATTAATCCACTCATATTTATGTGGACTTGTGTCTATTCCATCTCTTGGAGGATTTTGGTACTATATACTTTTTATAAATGACTTCTCTGTGAAAACTTGGATTTACTTCTTAAAATGTGAAGAATCAGAAGAAATCCTTAAGAGATTTAAAGAATTTAAAACCTTAACTAAAAACTTATCAGGACATAAAACTCAAACTCTTAGGACTGATAATGGGGGGAATATACCTAAGATTTGTTCAAAGAATATACTTAAGATTTGTTCAAAGAGTTTTTTAAAGAAACATGAATCAAGAGGGACTATATGGTTTCTTATAACCCATAACAAAATGGGGTAGTAGAAAGGAAGAATGGGACAATTATAGAAGTTGCAAGAGCTATGATATTTGATCAAAATCTAGAATATTATCTTTGGGCAGAAGCATCTTCTATTGTTTTCTATATTCAAAACAGAAGTCCTCACTCCTACCTTAGAGATAAAACTTTTGAAGAAGTCTTTAATAAGGTTAAACCTAATATAAGTCATCTTAGGATTTTTGGGTGCCTAGTATATATACATGTTCCAAAAGAAAAGAGAACTAAGTTAGAGCCCTCTAGAATGAAATGTATTTTTTTAGGGTATAGTGAAACATCTAAAGCATATAGGATCTTCATACCTAGTCAAAACAAAATTGAACTTAGTAGGGATGCAATTTTTGAAGAAGATTTAGCATTGAAGAGGACCCTAAGTTCCAAAGATCCCTCTCCCTTACCTAGTTCTAAAGTAAATACTAAGTCCGAATCTCAGAGGGAGAACATTGAAGAAATTGGAGATGAAACTCAAAACCTCAATCTTGAAGAAATTCAAAATTCTAAGAAAAGACCACTTTGGGCCATTAAGACAATAGAGGAAGCACAAGACTTTGCTCCACCATCTAGAACCTCCAGAGGAAGCAAAAGACAAAAAATATTTTCTAGCTCCTTGCATAGAATCTCCATGTGAGGAGTCAATGTTGATTGGATGTTGATCAATTTAGCCCTTATGTTGGCTTCATCCACATGTAATGTTGCTAACTGACATTGGGTTTTCAATAGGGTCCTAAAGTGTTTATCACTTTGAGTTGGAGTCATGGGCAATTTAGCTCTAGATGACTACATTTCACTTTCCAAGCTCAGGATGTGATTCCTTATTTCTTATGTGAAGAGTGTAGGATTACACAATTTGGTGTACAGACAGAAAATTTTCTTGAGTACCTTCTTCACACTATCTATCTTAGTTGCGAATGCAACTTGAATTAGTGCAATCTCACTAGATATTTTCTCATTCACTTTAGTTTGAAATTTCTTCTTAGACTATTCTAACAATTTGACATTAGTATCTAGGCCTGTATTACTTACAGTTTCTACCATGTTGGTCAATTGGGCTTTGTTTCATCTAGAGTAGGCAAACCAAATGCATCTAAGAAGATGTCTTTGATCTCAATCAAAGCTTGCTTCTGCCTATGCTCCCTTCTGAGCAATTCTTTATGTTTCTTTCTTACTAGGGCCTCTTGAAGTATACCCATCTGCTCAATTATTATTGTTGCATAGTCAAACTTAGGCAAAACAATTTCTTCATCTAGGCTAAAATCTCCATAAGTTATTACCTCTTTTTCCTTAGATGAGCTAGGAATCAGCACTGAGAATTGCAAAGGTGTTGCATTTGTGCTTGGCCACTGAAGAGTTTGACTGGAAGGAGTTCCAGATTCTAGTAATGTTATTAGCGCTTGTATTGGTTCTAGCTCCTTCTGCTTGGGTGTTAATTTTGTCTCTTTAGGCTTGTCCTTTTCTACCTCTTTGATTACAATTGCACCTTGAATTTGTACTTGAGGTGTAGGTACATCTACCTAACCTTTTTGTCTTGGTATCCCATCATTAATTGGTGTTTCCACTTTATCTTCTCAAACTGTCTCATCCTTGTCTTTTTCAGGTTGAACATTTTTGTGAGACTAGAGTGCTTTTCATGGGTGTATTGATAGTGCATATTGTTGTCTCCTTCCTTTGATATACAACTAAGTGTGGTGAATGTTGTACACTTGTGACTTGAGGAGTGAATGTAGTTATTTCTTGTGTTTTCACTTCCTCCCCTACAATCATAGACTTTGACTTTTGAATTTCAACAACACTTACCAATACAAATTTGTCACATAATTTGGCATGTAGTGTGGAGTGGTCAAGTATCCCTTTAAAATCTTCCTCTATTAGGGGATTGATGTTCTAAGTACTAAAATCAAAAAAATCCTTTACTGTAACAATTTTAGTACTTACACTTATTACCTGTGGAGGACTGGTACTCAACATTTGTGTATCTTGTACACTCTATTATGGTTGTCACTCTTCCTCAGCTATTGCCTGATTATCAATATTCATATCATTTCCTCCCTCAATTGTGCCTTCTTCATTGTTATCCTCTTCATCATCTTCTACCTCAATAGGTTATTTTTTACCTTCTTTTGTTGTGGCTAGTCCATATGTTAGTTTCCAAATCTGTTTGGGCTTCTTTAAAACATCCTCTATGTTGTTCTATAATATGCTAAATGCCCTATATTTAGGTACAAATCACACATCATATTTCTTTATGGCTTTAGATATTTTTACCTTGATAAGTTCTGGCATAACTTGAGTGAGGGTTGTCTCCCTAATTTTCTATTCTATGTCTAAACAATAATGTCATTTTTGCTCAACTCTATCATATAGACTCTTAGGTATTAAGTTGGTAATTTCTAGAGGGACATTCCTGAATGTAGCCATCATGGCATATATTGTCTCCTCTACTTGATTCTTCTCAATCTTTCCAAGGTTATCAAATTCAATGTGAGAGAAATCTGAAAAATCAACATTGCTTCTAATGTTCTCACATAAATTATCTAGGTCTAAGGAGGGACTATGACTCACCACTTAGAATTGGTTGTTGTCATCAAATTTAGCCTAAGCAACATACTTTCTTCTTGGCCTTTTTTGTGGTCCACCTTCTTGCTCTTTTGGCTTGGCTACCTCTTTAGCCTTTTATGTAGGGACTCTTGTGCTAGCCCTTGTGGAAGGTGCTATAGGTTTGGGTTGACTTGGTTTTGCAACCTTCTTTGGTTTTTTCACTGTAGGTTTCTTTGCCTTCCTTTTCTTCTTGTCAATAGGAGTAGGTGCTTCCTTGGCTTCTTCTCCCTTGGTACCTTCTGCAATTTCTGTCTCCTCTTCTTATTGATCCTCTCCTTGACCTTGTGTTAGAGCTAGTGATGCTTGAGCCGGTGTTTCTACTTCTTCTTCTTCCTCTTCGTCAGCTCCTTCACCAAATTTTTCTTTCAATTTCTTCACCAATTTGTTCTTCTTTTTTATCATAGAAACAGTCTTCAATTCCATAGTGATTTTAGATTTGGCCAATTCATAGTTACCAAATGCTTTGGCTTCTTTGTCCACTTCTTCTACAAGTAATGTTGTGATTGTTGTGGAGGCCTTATCAACATTTATCTCATATCCTAATGGCCTTAGTCATCTCACTCTAGGAAATGCTACTTGAACAATTAATAATCAATGTCAACTAGGAAGCAAGCATCATCATAATGTTTCTCCACTTGTGAGACTGGTATTCTTAATCTCTTCTTCATAGATTGTTTGAAATCTTCAATTTCTCCACTAGCAAGACTAGTATCCTTAATCTCTTCTTCATAGATTGTTTGAAATCTTCAAAATAACTAGTCATTACTGACTCAAAGTTATTGCCTAATTGTTCAATGAACTCTCCTATCTATACTACAATTGATCTATATGTTCAATACAACCTTGCAAAAAGTAGGAAATGTATTATGCACATAGAAGAAAATACATACCAAAATAGATCTAAATTTCCATTGAGCAATCTTTGTTTTCCTTATTGCTCCTAGGTTTTCAATCAACTGCTACAACTGCAACTTGGCAAGATCATAAGTATGATCTTTCTTCACAATTTTATAGCCCATGTCCATTGCAACACAAGGTACACTGCTTGACTAATAAAACTTGTGTGCTATTACCCTCACTACAAAAGCTATCAGGGGATCTATGATTGTATCAATTTTCATTCCCCTTTTGTTCCATACATCCCCTGTGTTCTTTTCAATAACATCTTTTGAATCACTTCTCGTAGTCTTTGGTTGTTCTAGGGCTGGATACCCTGTTACCCAATGAATAATTTTCTTTGTGATCTTAACTGGCCCATTATCTAACTATAATATGTTGTCATGAATTTTGCTTAAGACAACCCTTTTCCACTCAATTTTAAAGGCATTCCAAAAATCTAGGTCACAAGTTAACCCTTTCTTCTCAACAATGTTGTATTCTGCCTTCAATGCTCCATTTTCACATAATCTTCCATACTATTCTCTAATTTCCATATCACCTATGCTACCAATCTTGCAGATATAATAGTTCCTGAAATCTTGCATTATTAAGACTCGCAATGGTATCATAGATAATGCATTAGAGGGATCCTATTTATATGATATGTATGGAATAGTCTTGAAAATAGGTTGTTTTATCTCACTACTAATTAACTCAAAATTTAAAACCTCTCTTCCTTCTACACCTTTCACTTTCAAAGAACTAGATGCCATCACATAAATCTAGGGTTTATGAATTTTGAAACTGCATAACACGACACATGATAAATACCTTACAAATCCTTATGAAATGGTGTCAAATAGCCATTCAAATCTCTTGCAAATGCTTCAAATGGTGTTTTCTAGATTACCTTTAGCTCTTCACCTTCTCTCTTGATTTCAAATAATGTTAAATGAGAAAAAATCAATCAAATAGTCCTTAAAACATTACAATTAATGTGAAGTGCTTACACAATTGTAAGCTTGGTATTAACTAATTTCTGGCTCACTTAGTATCCACATGTCTTTCTATTCTCTCAGTAATCATTATGAGCTCCGCATCAACTAACCAATTTCTTTAGCTCGACATCCACTAGCATTTCACTCAACAACCATAAGATGCTTTTCATGGTCAACTGTAACATGAAAAAGATGACAAAACTTAAAGATTTTTCCTTGATTTTTAATAATACTTTGCATCTTTATTCATGCATATGTAATATTTTCATAACTAAATCCTTGGAACTAATGTATGGTTTAACTTTTAAATATCAATCCCACATACCTCTTGATTTCCTAGTTTGATGAGGTTTGATCACCTGACCCATTGGGTGAAGTGATCCCATCTCCACTTGATGTGTTGCAATCCTCCTTTCTCTTCCATGTCTTATTCATCTCATCTTTGACATTTTCAATATCTGCCTTGCCTTTGCCTTTGTTGAACTCACAACTTGGTGCCTTTGACCTTGTTGGACAATATTGGTTGATGTGACCAGTCTTCAAATAGTTAAAACATGTGGTTTGACTCAACCACCTTTTGTAGTCACTTCTAAAGTGTGTTCTAATATAATTCTCAAAAACATGTCCATACTCTTGACACTAGTGACAACTATACCTTGTATTATAATCCCAATTAAAAAATTTGACATTGTTCTTTGCCTTTGTCTACTTGTTTGATGACCACATGGGTTTGGATCTGCACTCAAAAGTTCTATGTCCATACTTTTGATAGTTATAACAATATCCTTCAAGTCTTGGAGTGTGCATGGTCTTGGTTCTGCATTCATGTGCCTAATGACCTTGTTTGTTGCACTTATGGTAGTGACCCATGCTCTTCTACTTATCATTCTAATTTATAGTCTTGCTCCTGCACACATTAGTAGTATGTCCTTTCTTACCACAATTATGACAAGTAGGTTTTGAATTCTTACCTTTTTTATTTGTTTCTTTGGAACTTTTCAATGATTCTCCTTCTTTAGTTTTTGTGTATCCCAGTCCAAATGTATCATTGTTAGATGTAGGAGATCTCATCAATTGTTCAAATTACTTGATAACTTCATTTGTTTTATTGAAACTTTTAGCAAATTTATTTTCCCTTTTTAAGTCATTTCTCAACTGTTCATTATGAAACTTCAGTTATGTTATCTCAATGTCCTTGGCATTCAGTTCATGGTTGGCATTCATCAATTGACCCAAAGTTTTTAATTGTATATTAGCAATCCTAGTTACCTCTGATGACTACTCTTCCAGCTTGCTGGTCAAAACTCTTTTTTCATCTTCAATCATGACTTTGTATTCCATAGCTTTCTTTTTCTATTTTATTGCCTCACATAGTAATATGGCTTGTGATTCTTGTTCTATCTTAAGATTTTGTATTTCTTTAGCTAGGGTTCTTTTCTTTTCCATTAGATATGCAACTACTACATCAAATTCATTGGAATTTTCATTTGCAAATAGCTTAGTAGTCTCCATCTCTTGGCATTGTGTGTCATTCTCCTCAATAGAAATTTCCTTCCTTCTTCTCAATGATTTCTTTAGATCATCTCTTACTTCATTCAAGTGATGTAGAATGAGTTGTATTTCAATTCCCTAATTCTCAACAATCTTTCGAAACTTGTAGACTTCCATTTCCAAGATCTTTCCTCAAAGTTGTAAAGCTTCTAAAATGTCCCTTTTCTGATTTTATATGATATTTAAAGCATCTAATCAGATCTTTAAAATCAAAAAACCAATATTTCAAAGATCCACCAATTTCTTAATAAACCCCAAATCGGGTATGCCCGAAATAGTGCCAAAAACTTCACAGCTTCACATATTATTAATAAATATGAAAGTGGAAATTTTTATAGAAATTTCAGCAGCATAACAGCCTCCAAAATGAAATTTCCAGATCTTTATAACATTTACACAACAGCTCCCAAACGGAGGATAAAAACAATGCTCATCGGGCTCCCGAAAACAACACAGAACAGCCCGAAAACACCACAAAAACACTAATAATCTATCACAGAAGTATAATCATGACCAAATACATATATTCAGCTTTATTTTAACATCTAAATGTCTAATATACAATAGCAACTCAAACTGATATGAAATACTCAACTGAAAACACCAAACTTTTACAAAAAACCCACCCGAAAACCCACAAATCTGCACTGTTCAGCACAAAGGCAAACTCTGCATGAGCATGCACATGTAATGGCTTCAAAATCCCATCCTTAGCCTTCCTAGAAACCTAAAAACTCCCATTCTTGGGTCTCCTTCTCCACAGGTTTGGCAGCCTCTAAAGAACAACAAAGCAATGCGCAAAAATCAAGTTCTAGAATCAGCCCAAAATGCCTCCAAACTCCTTAAAAGAGGGCATAACCCTAACTCACGTCCAAGAGGGGTTAATAAAACATATTTTAATAATAATATTAATTTATTAGTCCATTAGCTTCCAAATATTATCCCCTTTTTCCAAAAATTCACCTTTTTGGGCCTGCCTGCCTTAGCACAGATTATTATTTTTAATTATTTGAAAAGGGGACATGACAAGTCCTCCCCTTCCAAATATTGCTTGTATTCAAGCAATGGCTAAACAATAAACCAATCAATCCACCTGGATCCCAAATGTAGTCATGAACTATACTATTGTCAATTAACACAGGCTCCTACAATATCCTCTGCAATATAACCAAGAGGAATCTATAATCAAACTGACAATTACAGCTCAACCAAACTCCAAAGTCACAACTTCCACAGTCAGAAACCCATGAGACACAAACTCTTAGAACATCAAAACCTAATTAAAGTGGAAAAATCAAATTTCCAACACAGTAAATACCATCAATGCATCCCACTGGCCTATACAGAATGTACAATCCAACTTTGCAACAATGGTGAATGCTCCTGAATGAAACTATACCAAGTATGGAGAATCCACACACTGTACAACTCTTGCACTCAAACCAACTCTGCAAATCATCAGCCACTATCTCATAACCATAACTCCCATGCACCCCTGATTGTGAAAAGCCATCACAAGATAAACATCAAGAAATAGAACCCAAACCAAATTTGCCATGAACAAGTGATACAACCCACTGTGACTGATCACGAGCTAAGTGAGGAGATGTCATAGCTAAAGGAGTAGAATCAATAACAACACCCACTGAAGATCACTCCAAAACTCCTTCTCTAAGTCATGTATTATCATGCTATCAATTGCAGAACCTATCGCCATGTCGTGCCCATCACAACTCTCATCTCGAGGTGTCAAACTATCCCATATCTGATGATAAGCACTAGGAACCAAAGTACATCTCTGTATCATCATCTCACCAACATGGTCATCAAAGGTAAATTGATGAGCATACCTCACAATGTAATGTTGATAGAATGCGCCAATCTCAGTCAGTGGCTAAGACTGCAATCCAAATGTAACTAACTGCAATCGATCACTAATCAAGTTGGAACTGACTACTACCTCTGAAGACATCACCAAGGGAGTAGTATTACTAGAAGGAACCATGCTAACTGTCAACTCACCAACATCACACATGGTCTTTGATACAACATCTCTAGTCTTCATGCCATTAGTACTAGAGGTCACTACCATGTCAGGCATACCACAACAATCTGCTGCGGCACCCAACTCAACTGATCCTGACTCTAGTGGGGACGAACCCAATATGTCAATGTTAGTATCAAGGATGGATGCATCCCCATCTCCACTATCTTTGACAATCTCGACCATGGACATCCTCAGATCACCAAAGACCACAGCTTGTGACTGTACAAAATCTGGTAAAGACTGTAGTTGCTCTAGCTCCATGGTCACCTTAGCCAAATGAAACTATGACTCCTTAAAAGCCAATTGTGTACTCTCAAGAATCTCAGAAGTCACCTCAAGCTGCTGAGTAAGCTCACTCACCTCATCTTCCTTGGCCAACAATGCATCATATGCTATACTTCCCCACTCCATAAGATAATCTCTGTCGGCTATCAACTATATATAATCCTATCTCAGAATTCGGATAGCCTCCCATAAAGAGTGGAGCTCTATCAAGGAAAGATAACTACCTCCCTACTCATCACTAGCAAGAGAACCCCATCTATAAATTGCTAACAATTGATGAGCAATATCAAAATTTTAGCAAGCAATAGCAATGTCTCGCTCACTAACTCTCAACTGATTAGACACTTGATGGCACTGGCTAGATTGTATCCTACAAACCTCCTCTGACACACTATCTAAAGGAGTATCCTCAAGGTTACTGGTCTCTAGAGTATTACCATCCATATCATGCAAATCAACTCCAAAGCTCATATCAACATACAGAGAATAAAAAATTGTAGCACTATTATCCAACTCCTCTGTACCAAAAGAAACCACCAAGGAAACCAAGTCTTTAAAACTGCCCACTACATCCTCCAGGATGTCATCAATGCCTATATGATCCTAAGACTCATCTGTACACACTGCCAAATATGAAAGATCATCAACACATTCCAGCAAAAATGGTCGACTGGATATATGAACAAAGCCCAACACTGGTGTATAAAAACTAATACCAACATCGGATAAGCTCCTGGCACAAGAAAAGACAACACCGTGCAATCTGCTAATCAAATCCATGATAGCACCCAAACAGTCACTGCTACCAAAAAGTGTTAAATATTTCCAGTCAAATGAATCTCAAATGCCAATATAACAATCTCGAGTCCATATTCGTAAACTATAATCAACTGGTAACTCAAGCAAACTCCTCACCTGAGTAATATGACCAATACCAACTAATTCCACATACCTATCTAACATTGTCCCTATATCCTAGATGTGAATGCAAGATGAACTCGCAACATTATCAATATCCACATATGATCTACCATCCACAGAAAGCTGAGTATTAGGAGTGCAAGATGAAACTAAACTCAATTCCATGCCATGCTTATCCCCATGTCTCTCCCAATCTTGTAATGCAAATGTAGTATTCACCAAAGAAGCTCGAGTGTCCTCAAGCTCGTGAGAAAGCCTGTCAACTTCCTCCTCCTTCCTCCTCAAGGCATCTGAATAGTCTCCGACAAGGCTAAGAAGATGGTCATGATATGATATAAGATGTAAATAACTCAACTTCATCGTTCCCATTCCTTCCCTAATTGCTTGTAAGTCAACACAAGGAGACTTTGCCTAAACTCCCTTATGTCTACCCTGTAACTGAATCATCTGAATGTGATCCTCTATCATATCCTGCATCCTATCATGATGAGATAATGAAGTCACAATACTATCTTTGTTCACCTTCAGCTGGCTGGACAAATCATGTGAAGTACTACCTACCTCAACCTCATGTGATGAAGTATCTAACTGTGTCTGGTACTCTTTCTCAGCAAAGTCATGAATGCTCAATGTCTACTCATCTCTACCAGGTATCTCACCATAATGCACAAAAACATCCTCATAATCATCATCTAAACCCACTACCTCTTGTGGTAGAGTAGAATCTGAGACCTCTGCGTGGCTATAAGCTAGTTTCTCAAATTACTCATGCAAGTTCTTGGTAATTGTGTCATCTGCCCTGTGAGAAAATCTGCCAAATAGAAATCCAGTCAAATTATCCACCTTAGCTGGGTCTGACAACATGTCATTCATCATACAATGGTGCTCAACCAACTATTTAGACATGTCATGGCTTATTTTCCTAAGTTTATCTCAAATGTCTAAATAACCATCCTTTCTACTGTTCTGACTCTAGATATCAATTGTCCAAGATCGTGTCCTCTGAGACTTTGTACTATACCTATCCATTCTGGATAAAGTAGAGTGTAACCCCAATAGGTTATAACTTCTTCAAACACCAAGAACTAACATGAAATTAATTAGAAGTAGCATGCAACCATATATTTTGATATGCAGCTGATTAGAGGCAACATGCAACCACCAAATTCACCAAGAACTAACATGCAAATGATTAGAAGTAGCATGCAACCATAGATTTTGACATGCAACTGATTAGAAGCAACATGCAACCACCAAATTCACCAAGAACTAACATACAAATGATTAGAAGTAGCATGCAACCATAAATTTTAACATGCAGCTGATTAGAAGCAACATGCAACCATAAATTATGTCATGCAAGATTTGGGTAGTTGTCAAAACTGACATGCAAACTTCTACAAACCCTCAGGCTGGCAAGATCATAGCTCTGATACCACTGAAATGTCCCTTTTCTGATTTTATATGATATTTCAAGCCTCTAATCAGATCTTTAAAATCAAACAACCAATATTTCAAAGATCCACCAATTTCTCAATAAACCCCAAATCGGGTATGCTCGAAATAGTGCCAAAAACTTCACAGCTTCACATATTATTAATAAATCTGAAAGTGGATATTTTTATAGAAATTTCAGTAGCATAAAAGCCTCCAAAATGACATTTCCATATCTATATAACATTTACACAACAGCTCCCAAACGGAGGATAAAAACAATGCTCATCGGGCTCCCAAAAACAACATAGAACAGCCCGAAAACACCACAAAAACACTAATAATATATCAAAGAAGTATAATCATGACCAAATAAATATATTCAGCTTTATTTAACATTTAAATGTCTGATATACAACAGCAACCCAAACTGATATGAAATACTCAACCGAAAACACCAAACTCTTACAAAAAACACACCCGAAAACCCACAAATCTGCACTGTTCAGTACAAAGGCAAACTCTGCATGAGCATGCACATGGAATGCCTTCAAACTCCCATTCTTAGCCTTCTAGAAACCTGAAAACTCTTGTTCTTGGGTCTCCTTCTCCACAGGTTTTGCAGCCTCTGAAGAACAACAAAGCAATGCGCAAAAATCAAGTTCTGGAATCAACCCAAAATGCCTCCAAACCCCTTAAAAGAGGGCATAACCCTAACTCACGTCCAAGAGGGGTTAATAAAACATATTTTAATAATAATATTCATTTATTAGTCCATTAGCTTCCAAATATTATCCCTTTTTTCCAAAACTTCACCTTTTTGGGCCTGCCTGCCTTAGCACAGATTATTATTTTTAATTATTTGAAAAGGGGACATGATAGCTTCACTTTCAGAGAACAAGCATCTGATGCCAATTGTTGGAATTAAAATAGGAAAGGTAAACTTCTAAGGGGGGGTGAATCAGTTCTTTAAACTTTGACCCATGAAATATTCACCACACATTCATCTCACATATTCAAAACTAAAATACCATGTAAAACATGTACATCTAAAACATGCAAACAAGCAATCATTCACACATATGTGACACAAGATATGATTACCCAAAATTCCTCCAATGAGAAGGTAAAACTAGGGTGGGGATGAAACCCACAAATCTTCACTACTACAATAATAAAGTGTATCCAATGAAGGTTACAAAGTTTGATCATGAACCATGATCTACCCTATGAAAGATTTTACCTGTTAAAGGCTTACACAGACTATTAGGTCTCACCCTATTAGAGGATTTCAACACCCTATTAAATGTGTTCCTGATTAAAGGAATTCAACTCAAAATTAAGTAAACACCTTGTTAGAGGATTTTAATACAACATGTTAGGACTACTCAAGAGATTTAACTATTTTGCCTATTAGAATGTCTCAGCAATGATCTCGTGGTTAGAATTTTGATGCTTGATGAAAACTTGCCTCTATTTTGTTGTGTACTTGATCCTTCTTGATCAGATGACTCTTTTTCATTCACTGTTTCCTTCCTATGTTCTCCTTTAACTAGTTCTGCAATACAAGTCAGATCATAATTCCTTGATCACCATGAATGTCTTGGTTTGTGCATGCAAAATTCTCCTTGATCATCCATTCATTCCCTTTCTTGCTCATCATAATAAGTTTAGGGTTTGTCCTCCTTAAGAAGACCTAGGTAACTTAGGGTTAGGTTATATGAATCAATGACTGTGATTCATCCATATTGCCACTAAAAACTTCCCTTTACCTAATTGGATGCATGTAATACATAGGGATTCCAACTTAAGATTTATCCTTATCACCAAAATATCGTGGCTCGATCTTTAAGTATGCTCAAAAATCCTTTATATAGTAGTTTGTGCCAATACAAACAACTATGACAAAATAATGTTACTTGACATTTGAAGTTCCTAGTGTTCAGCACATACTAACTTCAATGTTGTCACTGAACATCTAAATGACTCAACATGTACTACTTTCTTGGCTCTTGAATCACTCGGCACATACTATCTGCTCAACACTTAAGTGACTCAGCATTCACTGTTTACTCAACATGCTCTAACTTATATGTTGTGATCAATAAATGTTACTTGTTTGGCATGAACCAAGTAAATGACTTAAGTGTATACACACTCACTAGTCAAAACCAATCTAATTTTAACAAACATATCAAAATATTATGTGAGGTTTTCTTCAACCATGTCTCTATTGTTATAGTATGGGCCTCTTTTTATGCATTAAAAAAAACCCTCATTTACAAAGGAACTATAAGGAATACTTATCCCCCAACCCTAAAAGTTGTTATAGTATCTTCAAATGATCCTAAACTAAGTATTATTCAATTATTTTTAACCCAAAAACTCTCCATATACACTTTTTATGAAACCCTCACCAAATAAGGCCAAAAATTAGGGCCTCTTCAAATCTGACCAAGAACCCACTTGTAGAATAAAATGAAATTTTTTCCACCATTAATTCAATAAATATTAACTATGACATCATAAAAAATTTCCCTTTAATGGACATAGCTCCTACTGCTGCTCCATAGCCATGAATTTCATGATTTTCCCAAGCAAGAATGGTGATCACATGTTAGTATCATGCCTATATCTACGCATTAGAACTTAGGGATAGTATTATATATATTAATGATCATCTCATATTAATCAGGGTCTACATCCATGAGGTGACCATCATTTCCAAATGAAAACCAAAACTGGCTAAGGAAAGCAATAAAATCCTTCAAAAGAAGACCAAACTCTTAAGGACAAAAATGTTATGAATATTAGTGCATGTAAACATGTTTAAAAGATGTATGAAGATTCTTTCAAGAACATATGACTACAAGGAATCAAAGATAATCATGAAACTATGCACAAAATGCTTGCAAAATGGAGATTTATTGAGTTTCTCATAACCTATCTATACAAATGATGATTAAATATGTACTGTACTTGCTCCTATGCCTTGACGAGGCTATATAACATGTAAAATAACCTCCCCATTGTATTCCATTCAGTTTGGACTTTTTATAGACATTTTTAAACCATTAAAACTAACTTCCCTCCAAAAGGAAACCAACCATTCTAATTTAAATATTCAAAATTACAACTCTTATTTCTCCATTCTAATTAGCTCAAACCCATCAAAATTTTGGAAAATATTTATGTAGGACCTAAATAACTAGTATAATATCCATTTAACCTATTTTGTATCTATTGGGCACTATTGGCCTCCCATTACATTCATATTTTTCTCAATCCTTTATTAGGACCTTGAGGAATCACATACATGTTATGAGTTTGATTATTACATATAGCCATGATTGGCTCCAAAACCTTCCACTTGACCTTTAGGGATGTATTTTTTTCATTTTCCATGCTAGGAGTCTTCATAATGTCTTTTTCTTTGAGGGGTGTCCCTGTACTAAGATAAAAACCTAAGACTAAAGTTGGAAGATATTTTGGGCAAAGAAGTATATTGGAAACAAAAATCTCATGAAACATGGCTAAGTGAGAGTGACAAAAACACAAAATTATTTCATAAGAACATCAAATAAAGAAAGCTTGTAAATAGAATATCTAAAATAAACAATGAAGACAACATGGTGGAACAACTTACTAATATCACTAATGAGGCAGTCTCCTTTGAAGATATGTTAAACAATTTTGAGCGATCCTCCTTGTATTCTCTATAGAAGTTGACAAAATCTGACTCTGTAATGTGCCAAGATCACCTGCATGCAAATAGCTTGTCAAAGACAAAGGAGCAGGAGCTTAAAGCAAACAATGCAAGAGAAAATATTTCACAATAGGAAAACGAAATTGCTATGTGAATGGATGAATTTACAATGAGAGAGAGACTACTTATAAAGGCCTCAAGGAAGCTTGTAGAACAAGCTAGAAGGTGGTAGAAGATAAGGTTGACAATTAAGCACTCTTCCACAAAAAGGTGGAACATGCTAGAAGGGAACAAACTCCCATGTTGACAACAACTCATCACTACAACTATTAACTACATGCATTTACCTAAGTAAGCTTAATTAATAGAATAAATAATTAATAAATAATTAATTATTTACTCTAACACCCCCCCTTAAGTGCAACTTAGGGGAATTCCTTAAGCTCACAAAACTAAGAGAAAATGCAGAATGGGTCCTAACAACAAGGCCATGTTAGGTACCCATGTACAATGCAAAGAAATGCAACCTTTGAAAATGGAAAAAGAGGGAAAACGTCATGGGAAAAACCCTTGCCCAAAAAGAGGTAAAAAACATGCTAAAAAAATGAAGGAAGGAAGGAATGCCTCAACAAGACCCCCCAAGGACAACTTCCACTGGAAATGTTTTAAGAGGCTCTCTCAAAAAAATAAGTACAACTTACCCCCCATGAGAGATAGAAAAGATGCCAAAGCCCCCCCAAAATAATGGAGCCCTCAGAGAAAGAATTGAACCAATGAAACTCCAATGCGGAGTAAACAAGGGAACAAAACAAGGGAACCCCTGAATGAGAGGGAAAATTGGAAGGCCTATCTGATGCTCAAAGGAGAAAATATGAGGATCCTAAAAGGGAATCCCCAAGGCAAGTGTGATGATACTGTCATGAATGTCCACTGTAGAATCTGCAACAAGTGCACCTAGAGGCTCGATGAATGGAGCTGGAGGTTCAGACAGAGCAGAAGAAGAAGAAACCTACTGAAGAGAAAATTCCTCAATTGGATGTGGTGTGGTAGTCAAAATAGGGATCTCAGCAACAATACAAAGGTTCGAGTATCTTGACTGCACCACATGATGCTCCTGTGAAAGAGAAGTAGTGTGCTCTAACAACAAAGATGGTGGACCAAAGTGCAAGAAGGTGTAGAGATGAGTGGAAGGATTAACTACCCCTGTAGCAATAAGACTTCTTCTTGTTACATGATCCCAAATGAAGATTGAATCAGTAGTGAACTCAACTGTCTTCCCTGATCCACTATGTGTAAACTGAGAAATCAAGAGAAGGTTGGCAAACCAGGATGGAACATACAATACATCATTGAAGATACCATCATGGATGTGAGCTGAACCTTTTCTACAAACTAGTAGGGAAGTGTTATTCCCCATGAGAATATGAGGAATAGGAGAAGCCTCAAGAGTAGAGAAGACACCTTGGGAAGATGTCATATGGTGAGAAGCACTTGAATCTAGTATCCAAGGAACCTGTGAAGGAGACACAATGGAAGCCTATAATGCATGACCCTTTCCAAGATCTGATGTAGATGGTGAAGATGTGGAAGAAGACTAAAAGGTAGACCCCTATGAGGTAGAAGAGGATGGAGAAGAAACAGTGTTCTTTTGAAGAAGAGCTTGCAAATCTGTAATTTGTTCTTCATAGCCATCAAATTTTTCTGAAAACAAAGTGCCTCATCATGAGATCCTTTTCAACAATAGGAACAAGTAGGAGTCTCAGTCTTCTTTTTCTCCTTCTTCTTAGAAGATGATGAACTAGTAGAAGAGGGATCTAATATCTGCTTCAACTTCTACTCTTGTGTATCCTTGACAAGCAATGCCTGTGACTATGAACCTGAAAGTGAATCCATCTTATTGATCTTGGACTATTTACGAGTTAACCAATCACAAAATATCTCAAATGAAGGCATCCTGTGTCTTTCACCCAAGGCATCCATAGTGGAGTAGAAAGTAGAAGAGAAGATCTGATATTGTCCCCTCAACCTTGAGAGTATAAAAAAGATACACTCATCATCTGTCTTGGTTTTCCCACATTCCTGCAAAAGTGTACGCAAAGATTTAAATTTCATCAAGAAGTCCTCAATGGTGGGAAAGTTGTTAGGCATCAAAGAAGTCAGCTCTGCATCAAGTTGAAGTGCCTAAAACTCATTCACTGTGCCAAACAAAGTTTGAAATTTGAGCCAATAAGTTCATGGAGTGGTCAAACCATCCAAGTGAAATAGTAGACTATCTGAAATATTTAGTGCAATCAATCCCATGGCCTCATCCATTTTATTCTTGTATTGAAGAACCTTGAAAGGGCATGTAAGAATTGGTTGATTCTCATCCAAACATGACCATAAGCCCCTTGACATGAGAAGCCTAGTCATTTGTGCATTCCAGGTGTGATAGTTGTGTGGTGTGAGATAGGTCACAGACGGATCCACCATTGAGAGAAGAAGACGAAAGTAGAAGAGTCTTATTTTAAATTAAATTATAGAAAAGAAAATGCGCTCCCCCCCCCTCACAACATATAATGATATCCCTTAAATACCACAAAAGAACAACTATGGAAAGTAAGAAAAACTGAAAAAAGAACCTAGATTTCAGATGCAGAGACGGAGGAAACTGAAGCCTCTACTTCAACATCAAAAATAGGAGCTCAATATTACTCCAAATTGATTCCAGATCTGGAAATTAGACGATAAATCATGCAGTTTTTTTTTTAAAATAGCATTGAAATATGTGTCCATATGAGCCCGAATGAAGCCTTTGAAGGTGCAAAAAATGGGATTTTTGAGTTGTAGAAAAATTGAGGAATAGAGATTTCAAACTTCTCGCACCAATGTGTAGATCACAAAATTCTACCCAAAAACAAGAAAAAAAAATGCTAAAAAAAACAAGTCCATATGAGGAAGATGTTATTGTTTGAAAATCACCTTTGTAGTTATTTTTTTCTAAATCGCCATCATCACACCTCCAAAAAATAAAGAAAAAAGCCCAAAAATGTCAGATCTGTTATGTCAAACTCTCTTTCTCCTTTTTCTCCAAATATTGAAAAATGGCTCTTCCTCCCTATTAAAGAAAAATCACAAACAAACTAGGGTTTGTCTCCGAATCGTGGCTTCAAAAAAATCTTTCAGCCAAGAAGCAGCAGGGAGGCTCTGATACCATGTAGGAGTTGATAAAATCCAACTCCGCAATGCACCAAGATCACCTGTATGCAAATAGCTTGCCAAAGAGAAACCAAAGGAGCAAGAGCTTGAAGCAACCAATGCAAGAAAAAATATTTCACAATAGAAAAATGAAATTGCTATGTGAATGGATGAATTTACAATGAGAGAGAGACCACTTATAAAGGCCTCAAGGAAGCTTATAGAAGATAAATTTGACAACTAAGCACTCTTCCACAAAAAGGTGGAGCATGCTAGAAGGGAAAAAACTCTTGTGTTGTCAACAACTCATCACTACAACTATTAACTACATGCATTTACCTAAGTAAGCTTAAGTAATAGAATAAATAATAAATAATTATTTATTTATTTACTCTAGCATTCTCAAAATGCTCTGCTTAGTAATATTCCTAAAATAATTTAAAGCAAGAGGTAACAACAACTCTTTTTCAAATGGGCCCTGACAAATCTTCAGGTCAGATAACTTCCCTACACGTTTCTTTCAAAAATGTTGGCACTTCATGTTTGATGAAATAAAAAACAACCTAGAAATTAGAGAGATTAGATTTCCACAATCCATCAGATTTGTTCATTATTGCTTATGGATTAGATTGTGCTAGAATTTTTACCATCAACGTTTCGAATCACACTATGTGATTCATCATCAGGATGAGAGAGCAAGAATCACACTGTAATTCATCATCAAGATGAGAGAGCAAGAGCTATAAAAAAGTTGATGGTAAAAATTTCAACACAATCTAATCCAGAAGCAGTAACAAACAAACCTAGAAATTGTTAGAAATTCAAGTGGATTCCTCATAGAGGTTAATCACACCTTCTTTTCTATTCAACCTAAGTGCAATTAGGTATATATAGGAGGTTGTGAGTCTTATTTCAACATCATATTGTGAAGTGTGTTCTCATTGGAGATATTTGGAGGCTGCCCCCTCGAAGTGGCCTATTACTCTTAGTTATTATCAAGTATTTATATAATATTTCATATTATTATTCTATTATGCAAATTATTTCATTACAAGTGGTATTAGAGCATGATCTTGGCACCATAGGGGTAAGATTTTTTCTCAACATTGGGGCGATTTTGGGAAGAGCATAACTTTCAGATTTTAGTTATTTTTCAAATATTTTTAAAAGGTTTTTGAAGACCATATTAAAGAAGCTATAGTCCAAAATTTAGAGGAATTAGAGCAAATTTGAGAAAATTATTGTAAAATTACTATTTCTACACAATTTATTGAGATCTTCATATCTCTCACATCCTGTCAAATTGGAGTATAGCTTGTATTGGATTTTTGAATACATAGTATAGGAGCCTAAATTTCAAAGCTTGGAGAAATTGAAAAAAAAAAAGCAAGATATTGCAAAATTAGGAAAATCCTCTCTCAAGGCAGTAAATTTGCTAATTTTTTTGGGATTTTTTTTTAGAATGGGTATCTTGGCCCTAGTAAGTTACAGTAAAAATAAAATAAATAAATTAGATAATTTACATTTCATTTGTGTGATTTATTTCAAAAATATTGGTTTCTATCACAAGGGGGCTTTCAACAAGAGGCAAAAATAATGTTACCACACTGAGGAAATAAACTGGTCAAGATTAGGAAGCAATAGAGGATAGTAATCTTAATGAGGAACTTAGTAAGTTCATGGAAGAGTTTAAGAGGGATATGTGTGACCTACAAGGAGATATATCAGATATACGAAGCATGTTAAGCACCTATATGAATGAAACAAGGAAGGAGTTCTCAATCAATTAAGGTGAAACCTTCAAGTCAACTAATAGTGACACAAATTTTAATAATCCTACAGGATCTAGGAATTTTTTTCCAAAGGTGGATATGCAAAAATTTTATTGTACGGATCCTCTAACATGGATAAATCAAATAGAGAATTTTTTGAAGTATATCAAATCCCATATGGAAAAAAGGTCATGATGGCTTCCTTATATCTGGAACCAAATCAATTCATTTGGTATCATTGGCTTTATACTCGTAGAAGGAAAAAGGGTCTCATTCTATCATGGTCAATTTTTACAGAAGAACTCCAAGCACAATATAGCAATAGTGTGGCATAAAACTTCTTTAGCCAACTTGCTAAGCTTCAACAAATAGGATCAGTTAAGGATTATATTCAAAAATTCCAAAATCTATGCTTAAGAGTGGATACAGTTATAGAGGAGAACTTGAATGATTTATTCTTGGGTGGTCTCAAGGATCACATTCAACATGAGGTACGCATGTTTTGGCCCAACTCAATAAATGAGTCTTTAATATTTGCACGTAGGGTAGAGGAGAAGTTCTTGATTCTTAGAAAGCAAGGGGCTAATGTTACAAGAGAAAAAGGATATTCAACACCTTATCTTCCTCAACCTACTAGGTTGACTCCACAAAAAAATGAGGAGAAAAGATAAAAAGGGTTGTGTTTCAATTGTGATAGCAAATATAGTCAAGGACATAAATGTAGTGAAAAGAAATTGTTCTGTATTGAAGGTCCAAGTGAGGAAGAAGAGCATGAGCCCATATGAGAGGAGGATAGGGAGTTAGGTGAGGAATCACATGAATCTCAACCAATCATTTCTTCTCATGCAATTTTAGGTTTCAATGAACTACAAACTCTCAAGGTAGTGGGTTTCTTAAAGAAGAAAAAAGTAACAATGTTGATTGACTCAGGTAGGTCTCATAATTTCATCAACAAAAAGTTGGCAACTTTTATAAATTGTTTTATATATCCAACCCTAGAGTTTCAAGTTTTTATTGTAGATGGGGGCACAATTAGTTGTTTAGGGAAATTTCATAGCATCAAATTATCTATGGGGGATTATTAACTTGATACCCCCATGTATGTGATATCCATGGGTGCAACAAATATTGTTTTGGGAGCACAATGGCTTACTACATTGGGAAAAATTGAGATGAACTTCCAATAACTATTCATGTGATTTCAATCAAAAGGAAAGGTAGTGGAGCTAAGGGGACTAAAGGAAAAATCCCCATAGATGGTAAGCTCACTCGGTCATCTATACTTACCGAGTTCTCTCGGTGATTGAAGGGATGACACGGAGTTGGCTGTATTAACCGAGCTCAGTCGGTTAACACAGAAATTATTTTCTGAACAGTATTAACCAAGCAGTGTCGGCCAGTAAAGGGATTTGTTGATTTGTAATTTTTTCTAGCCGACTATTGTATTTATTTGATTATTGGTCAGTGATTAGAGCCGACTAAGATAATCTATAAGGTATATATGAAAGATCAAGTTGTGAATTTGTAAGATGTAAGAGTTTGGATGCATAAGAGTGCGAATGTATGGATATGGAATAAGCGAATATTGAAGAAGTGTGATGAAGGATCAAACTTGTTGAAGGAGCTACAAAGTTGTATGTGATCAGTAAGGATCCAGTCAAGCATAACAGAGATCTGCAATCAGCAAAGATAAGTTGCACATTATATCAGGTCACTTCATTGTTGCTTTCTAACCATTGTAACAGTGAACTCAAAATCTCTTAACAGAGTGGGTTTAACAGCCCTATTGTAAATCCTCTTAACAAGGTGACAGTTCAGTTGAATTGTTCTAAAGACCTCTAGCAAGGCCACTCCTAATAGGGTGATTAAATCCTCTAACAGGGTCACACCTAACAGTGTGTTTTGTAACCTTTAACAGGGTTGGCTCCTGACAGGGCTCACTTCAGAAGAGTGAAAAACAGTAACTAGTTACATTGGTGGTTTTTCCCATATTGGGTTTCCACGTTAAATTTGGTGTCTCTAATGTTCATGATTGCTGAATTTTTTTGGTTATCAGTTCTTAATAATTATTAGTATTTGCTGCATTATCAAGCTTCAGTAATCTGTAACTAAGATCAAGGTTTCAGACATCTAAGGGACTATGAAATGTTTTTGTGGTAACTGATTCACCCCCTCCCCCTCCCAGTTACTCCATTCTCATTTCCAAAAATTGGTATCAGAGCTTTTGGTGCTTGCAGGAAAGGATTTCAAAGTTCTAAGCCAAAGATCAAGATGTCTTACAGAAGAGAAATTCCAAAACTTAACAAAGATAACTTCTCAGCATGGCAAGAATTGATGAAACTTCATCTGGCTACTGTTGGTGATATTGGACTGAAATACCTTGAAGAAAAATATGAAGAACCTTCTGGCACACTGTTAGTTAATGACATTGCTGAAAAGAAGACTCACAACAATATGATGATAGACATAGCATCTGCTCTCAGCTATGAAGAATTTGATGACATTAAGGACTGCAAAACTGCCTTTGACATGTGGAACAAGCTAAAGGAGATCTATGGAGGGGATGATAATGTGAGAAGAGCAAAACCAGAAAGTCTAAGAGGACAATTTGATCAAATGAAGATGAGAGAGGATGAAAACATTGCAAAGTATGTTGAAAGAGTTAAAGCATGTGTAAGTGCAATCAAGGCAGCTGGAGGTGACATCAAAGGAGAAACAGTTGTAAGCAAAGTTCTCAAAACCTTGCTTCCCGTTTATGCAATTAGAGTCTCTGCAATACAGGAAAGAAGGTGTGAGGCAAACCATAAGATAAATCTTGAGGCCATAGTCGGAAGACTAACTACATTTGAACTAGATAACTTTGACAACTATGTTCCAGCCTCTAAAAACATTGAATCAGCATTTCAAGCCAAGCTCTCACTCAAAGAGAAAAACAAAAAGAAGATAGAATCACAGTCAGAAAGTTAAAATGAATCAAGCCAAAGTTCAGACAGTGATCTCGAAGTGATTGAAGCTCTATTAGCCAGGAAACATTTTAGAGGCAGAGGAAAATACAAAGGTAAAGTTCCTCTAATCTATTTTTCTTGTGATAAAATTGGTCACATTGCAGCAAGGTGCCCAAACAAGCAAAACAATGATGAAAAGAAAGATCACAAATGGAATGGCAAAGAAGACTTTAAATCATCCAAGAACAAAGGTAAGAAATCATGTTTCATGTCTAGAAATTCTAAGGATTCTGATAATAGCGAGGATGAAATTGTTTATATTGTTGTTAAAGATAACTCTGATAGTGATGACGAAAATTAAATGGCTCTTATCTCTCATGTAAGTAAGAATGATACATGGATTATAAACAGCGGTTGCTCACATCATATGACTGGTGATAAAACTAAGTTTGATCAATTTGAAGACTATGATGGTGGTAGTGTGAGGTTTGGTAATAATGAACCTTGTTTCATAAAAGGAAGAGGAAGAATCTATCTATGCAAAGAACTCATATGTAATAATGCCTACTGGGTTGAAGGTCTCAAACATAATTTGCTAAGTGTGGCACAGTTACTAAATACTGGATTCAAGGTAGAATTCATGCATGGAAAGGCGAGACTATTGAAAGAGCAAGGAAAACTGATAGGATCTGGCACTCAAACTAAAGGTAGTTTGTTCTATCTGGAACTCAGTGAATGCTCATGTTTTATTGCTCAAATTGAAGAGAGTTGGTTATGGCATAAAAGGTTGTGTCATGTCAATTTTGATAATTTGGTAAAAATAAGAAAATTCAAGAAAGTAAGAGGCATTCCTAACATTAAGAAACCTGAGGTTGGTCTATGCAAGAATTGTCAGATTGGTAAAATGGGAAAAACTAGTTTTAAAGGTAAAAACTATCAGTCTGAAGATATATTAGAAATTGTGCATACTGATTTATGTGGACCCATTGGAATAGAAAGCTATACTGGAGAAAAAAATTTCATTCTTTTTGTTGATGACTATTCAAGAATGATGACTATCATGTATCTAAGGAATAAATCAGAAGCATTTGAGAAATTCAAATGGTATTTGGCAAGAGTTGAAAAAGAAACAGGGAAAAAGCTGAAATGTTTAAGGTCAGACAGAGGTGGTGAATTCATTTCACATGAATTCAATAACTTATGCATTGAAAGAGGTATTAAAAGACAAGTTTTAGCACCAGGAACTCCAGAACAAAATGGAATAGCTGAAAGAAGAAACAAATCCATTATGGATTGTGCAAGAACCCTGATGATAGAAAAAAACGTTGCTATCAAATACTAGAAGGAAGCCATCAACACTGCAGTTCATACCTTAAATCAAGTACAGTTGAAGAAGGACTTATTCAAGACTCCCTATGAATTATGGTATGGCTACAAACCTAATGTAAGTTATCTTAAAGTATTTGGAAGCAAATGTTATATTTTGAAAGAATCTAGAAAAGAAAATTTTTATATAAAAGTTGATGAAGGAATATTTTTGGGTTATTCTTGCAAAAGCAAAGCATATAGATGTTTAAATCTATCCACTCACAAAGTCATAGAAAGTGCACATGTGACAGTTGATGAGTTTGCAGAAAAATTAGAAGAAGAAAGCAAAAAGATACCTGAAGACTACAAGAGATTTGTTTACATTGAACCTGATACTATACCAAGTATACCATTCACTCAAGAATCCTCAACTCCTGAGTCTTCAGTAACCGAGTTGCAAATAGTTCAAACCAAGCCACAGCAACATTCAGACACTACCAAGCAAGTGTCTACCGAGTCTGAAGAGCCAGAACAACCTGCATATAAAATCGAAGCACAAGCAGATATCAATGAAACTCATTCAAGAGGTAAAGAACCTGTATTAGCTAAATATGTCAAAAGACATCATACACCAGATCAGATCATCGGAGACAAATATGAAGGAACCTTGACAAGAAGTAAGTTGAAAAATACTTGTTTACTCACTGATTTTGAACCTAGAAGTATTAAAGATGCATTGGCAAATGATAGTTGGAATGAGGAAATAGAACAGATAGAGAAGAACAAGACATGGACTCTTGTACCCAGGCCTAAAGATAAGAATATAATAGGAACCAAGTGGGTATTCAGAAACAAATTGACTGAAGATGGTAATGTATCCAGAAACAAAGCTAGATTGGTATGCAAAGGATACTCTCAAGAAGAAGGCATAGATTATGGGGAAACCTTTGCTCCTATTGCAAGATTGGAAGGAGTCTGAACCTTACTTGCATATGCTGCTCACAAAGGATTCAAAGTTTATCAGATAGATGTCAAGTCAGCATTCCTCAATGGAATACTGGATGAAGAGGTTTACATTGAACAACCTGAAGGTTTTGTTGATCCAGAGAAAAGGAACATGGTCTGCAAATTACACAAGGCATTGTATGGTCTGAAACAAGCCCCTAGAGCATGGTATGAAAGATTGCATAACTATCTTATTCAGATTGGTTTTCAAAGAACTAATGGTAATAGTAGCTTGTATATAAAAGAAGGACCAGATAATAAGATTGTCTTGGCAGAAATATTTGTAGATGATACTATTTTCACAGGGAATGATGATCTTTGCAAAGAATTCTCAGAACAAATGAACAAAGAATTTGAAATGTCTATGTTTGGTGAAATAAAATTCTTTGTTGGTCTTCAAATTCAACAAAATAAGAATAGCATATTCATTACTCAATCAAAATACATCAAGGAGATATTAGAAAAGTTTGGTATGGAGGACTGCAAACCTGTTGTAACTCCTACATGTACTGGATTGAAACTTACCAAAGATGATGAATCCAAAGAAGTAGACCAAATATTGTATAGATCTATGATTGGAAAGTTACAGTATGTAGTTCATACCAGGCTAGATATTGCTCTTGTAGTTGGTATTGTTGCAAGATTTTCAGCAAAACCAAGAGACACTCACCTAATGGCAATCAAAAAAATAATGAGATATTTGAAAGGAACTGAAGATTATGGACTATGGTACAAACTTGGAGGTAACTTGGATTTGAAAGTTTTTACTGATGCTGATTGGGAAGAAAATCTTGATGATAGAAAAAGTACAAGTGGAGGAGCATTCTTTCTTGGAAAGAGATTGGTTTCTTGGACAAGCAAAAAGCAGAATTATACATCTCAATCTACAGTAGAGGCAGAGTATGTTGCTGCAGCAGTAAACTGTTCCAACATTGTTTGGTTTAAGCAGTAATTACAAGGAATGAAGATGGAAATCAAAGAACCAGTTATTATGTTCTGTGACAATACTAGTGCAATCAACATATCCAAGAATCCAGTGATGCATTCCAAGACCAAGCACATAGCAATAAAATATCATTTTGTCAGAGAATTGGTGTAGGACAAGGAGACCAGACTAGAATATGTGCATACCAAGGAACAAATTGCTGACATATTCACAAAGCCACTACCTAAGGATACATTCTTATATCTCAGAGGTAAGTTAGGGGTCACTCCCCTATCTGAAGTTCACTAAAATAAAGTTTTAAGTGATGCATCAACCTATGACAAGTTGAAAATCTATCAAGTTGATGCAGCAGAGTATTGAAGTCATTGCATATGAATTTGTACATAAGGTACATTGTAATCTAGTTAAAAGTACTTTTGGCATACGAAGAAGAGCTTTTACTATGTTGTATTGTCTTTGGCATGTGTTGTCAAAGAGGGAGAGAAAAACTATAATATCTATTCTGAAATTTGTAAGAATTTGTAGAGGGAGAATAAAACTGTCATATCTTTCTGTTATACAATTCTTTCACAGAGGGAGATTACTAAAAGAGGGAGAAGTTTCTATCTAAGAGGGAGAAGTAGTATGTTGACATATTATGCTACACTATAAGAGAAAGACTTGTTTTCAAATTTCATGCTGCTATGACATGTTGTGTTGCCATCAATGCCAAAGAGGGAGATTGTTGGATACAATTGGTTAATTGAGTGTTGTCTCTGATGGTACACAAAATTTCATATCAGTCATCAGACAGAGTCTACCGAGCTCAGAAGGTAAGCATAGTAGTTTACAGAGTCTACCGAGCATTGCTTTATATCACATTGTAAAGATAGCTTCTACCGAGCTAACTTGGTTAACGAAGGAAGTTCAGTACTTACCGAGCTCACTCAGTGATCGAAGGAAACTGTGACAGAGTGTTTACCGAGTTGGAAAGGTAAGCAAAGAAAAGTTAGTATTTATCGAGCTGGGAAGGTAACCGAAGAAAAGTTAGTGTTTATCGAGCTAGGAAGGTAAGCAAAGGAAAATCAGTGTTTACCGAGTTCACTCGGTGTCCAAAGGGAATTTGGCAAAGACAGTTTCTACCAAGCTCACTCGGTCATCTATACTTATCGAGTTCTCCTGATGATTGAAGGGATGACATGGAGTTCATTGTATTAACCGAGCTCAATCGGTTAACAAAAGAATTATTTTCTGAACAGTATTAACCAAGCATTGTCAGCCAGTAAAGGGATTTGTTGATTTGTAATTTTTTCTAGCCGACTATTGTATTTATTTGATTATTGGTCAGTGATTAGAGCTGACTAAGATAATTTGTAAGGTATATATGAAAGATCAAGTTCTGAATTCGTAAGATGTAAGAGTTTGGATGCATAAGAGTGCGAATGTATGGATATGGAATAAGCGAATATTGAAGAAGTGTGATGAAGGATCAAATGTGTTGAAGGAGCTGCAAAGTTGTATGTGATCAGTAAGGATCCAGTCAAGCATAACAGAGATCTGCAATCAACAAAGATAAGTTGCACATTATATCAGGTCACTTCATTGTTGCTTTCTAACCATTGTAACAGTGAACTCAAAATCTCTTAACAAAGTGGGTTTAACAGCCCTATTGTAAATCCTCTAACAAGGTGACAGTTCAGTTGAATTGTTCTAAAGACCTCTAGCAAGGCCACTCCTAACAGGGTGATTAAATCCTCTAACAGGGTCACACGTAACAGTGTGTTTTGTAACCTTTAACAGGGTTGGCTCCTTACAGGGCTCACTTCAGAAGAGTGAAAAACAATAACTAGTTACATTGGTGGTTTTTTCCATATTGGGTTTCCACGTTAAATCTGGTGTCTCTAATGTTCATGATTGCTGAATTGTTTTGGTTATCAGTTCTTAATAATTATTAGTATTTGCTGCATTATCAAGTTTTAGTAATCTGTAACTAAGATCAAGGTTTCAGACATCTAAGGGACTGTGAAATGTTTTTGTGGTAACTGATTCACCCCCTCCCCCTCTTAGTTACTCCATTCTCATTTCCAACACATACAACTAGCACTAGGGAGCTAGCCACCAAACATTAGGCCTTATAGATACCCACAAATACAAAAAAGTGAGATAGAAAAAATTGTTGAGGAAATGTTGGAGGTAGGAATTATCAGTCATAGTCAAAGTGCTTACTTGTCACCTATTGTGATGGGGTGTAAGAAGGATGAAACTTGGCACATGTGTCAAGATTATAGAGTGCTCAACAAGTACACCATTAAAGATAAGTTTCCTATTCTAGTCATCGATAATCTTCTAGATGAATTAAATGGAGTTATGTATTTTAGCAAGTTAGATCTTAGATTGGGTTATCACCAAATTTGGATTAAGGAGGAAGATATTTTTAAGTTAGCATTTCAAACTCACGAGGATCATTATAAATTTTTGGTGATGCCATTTGGTCTTACCAATGCACCATCTACATTCCAAAGTTTGATGAATTCCATTTTTAAGAAGTTCTTGAGAAAGTTTATGGTAGTGTTTTTGATGATATATTAATTTATAGCAAGAGTTGGGAAGAAAATTTGTCGCATGTAGATCAAGAATTACAATTACTTGAAGATCATCAAATCTATGCTAATCCATCCAAGTGTTCTTTTGGTCTTAAGGAGGTGGAGTATTTGGGACACATAGTTTCACATGGAGTAAAGGTGGATGCTAACAAAATTAAGGCTATCATGGAATGGCCTATTTCAAAAACTATTAAGAAGTTGAGGGGTTTCTTGGGATTGATAGGATACTATAGTAGATTTGTGAAGAATTATGTTCATATAGTAGCACCCCTTACCACTCTATTGAAGAAGGATTCTTTTCATTAGAATAAATCTACTAATGTATCATGTGAGCAATTGAAGAAGGCTCTATGTAGAACTCTAGTGCTTGCCAATCCAAACTTCACCAAGGAATTCATTGTGGAATGTGATGCTTTTGTAAATGGGATAGGAGCAGTTCTCATGCAAGAAGGTTGACCAATTGCTTTTGAGAGTCATCAATTAAAAGGTAAAAATCAACTCAAACCTATTTTGCGAGAAGGAAATTCTAGCAATCCTTCATGCAGTTAAAAAATGGAGGCTTTATTTAATGGTTCGACACTTTAAGGTTAAGATAAATCATGATAACCTAAAATATTTTTTAGAACAAAAACTATTGTCAGAAGAGCAACAAAAATGGGTCACTAAGATGTTGGGATATGACTTTGAAATTGTATATAAGAAAGGGAAGAAAAATATTGTGTTCGATGCACTTTCTAGGAAGGATGAAAAAGATGAAGCCTTATTGTGTCCCCTCTCAATATTACAAGAAAATTGGGTGGTAGAAATTAAAGAAGAGTGGAAAAAGGATGTTGCAACAAGTAATCTCATCCATCAAATAAAAAGTGACCCTAGTAGTTTAGATAAGTTTTGTTAAAGAGGGATATTCTTTGGTATAAAGAGTGTTTGTATCTTTGTAAGAATTCCACTTTTAAACATAAGATTCTTAGAGAACTACATGAGTCCCTAATTGGTGGTCATTCAAGATTTTTGAAAACATATCATCAAGTCAAGGAAGATTTTTTTTAGGAAGGGCTAAAAGGTGAGGTTCAAAAATTTGTGGTTGAATGTTTGATTTGTCAAAGAAATAAGGGGGAAACAATTAAGACACTAGGTCTCTTAGGGCCCGTTTGGTTTCTGGAATACAACCGAAATAGGAATAGGAAATTATAATATGATTTGTATTCTTTGTTTGGTGCATGGAATAGGAATAGGGAATAGGAATACGTATTCTCATTTTACCCCCAAAATGAGCTTTTGTCCATTCCAAAAAATACCTGTAATTGGAATTGCTATTCTTGCATTCATTTTCGCTTTCTCAAATTTGATTAAATTTTCAAATCCGTTTTGACCTGGGGTGAGTGCGAGAACTTTGTTTTCAATATTTTCAAATATTTCAGCGATTTTCCAATGGCACCGATTGCATCTTCAAAATATTTTCAAACGGCGCCGATTGCAAGTTCACCCTATTCCAATTTAAGCTTGCATAACCAAACAAGGGATAAACAAGACTAGATTGCATTTTTCCATTCCTATTCTTCATTTTCCATTCTCATTCAAATTTTCTATTCTAATTCTCAATTCCTATGCTCACAACCAAACGGGCCCTTATAGCCTTTATCTATTCCTAGCCAGCATTGGGAAGAGGTATCTATGGACTTCATCACGAGGCTTCCCAAATCTAAAGGTCGTAATGTCATCATGTTAGTAGTTGATCGCCTCACTCAATATGCACATTTCATTACATTATCACATCATTTTACAACAAGTATAATGGAAAAAGTTTTCTTGGAGAATATCCAAAAGCTACATGGTACACCTAAGGTTATTGTTAGTGATTATGATCCTCTCTTTACTAATCGCTTTTGGAAAGATTTATTCTCATGTTTGGGTACTCAATTGGGTCATTTTTTAAATTTTTTTTTACACTACAGGAATCGATGCAACACGGCCCCCCTATAAATTGCAGTTCGCCTGGAAAACTTTTTAACGTGACCGGTAGTACTGGCACGACACACCCACCGACACCACGAGGACAAGGGAGACTAGAACCCGTGACCAACCCCCTGCAACAGGGAAGATTTAGCCAACCGAGCTAGGGCCCCCGCCCTTACTCAATTGGGTCGTAGTTCTTCATACCATCCTCAATTAGATGGGCAAACTAAGGTTGTCAATAAATGTTTGGAAGGATATCTACGTTGTTTCACTTTAGAAAAACAATCTCAATGGGTAGATTGGCTACCTCTTGCAGAATGGTGGTACAATACTTATTTTCATAGCTCATCAAAAATGTCCATCATTTGATGTAGTGCAAGGTAGGAGAATCCCCAAAGGAGATGTCCTAGCCCCTAGCTATATAACCACACAACAAAAACACAACAACAAGAAGCAACAATGCAAGATTTGATACCAACTCACAATAATTTGTCTATAAATATAACTAATTACATGCAATATGCCCAGTCATTAGGCCTTATGGGTTAGGGACAAATACAAATAGGAATTACAAAATCAGTTCTACAAGATCCTGCAAGATCCAACTTACAAAACCAATCCCAGCTAGCCCAAATCTGTAACATAACAACAAGCTACAACAATCTAGAAGAAACCACCAAGGAAATCTCTACCTATGCTCGCAAGTCCACCAAGCAATCTCCTTGTTCTCCAACCACAACCCTAGCTTTGCTCCAATTTATCCAAGATCCAAGTGTAAATTGCCTCACATTCGGTGCTATGTCCACACACTCATAACTCCATCATAATCATGTTGTAAACTACCTCACATTCAACGCTCTATCCACAAACTTGGGAAAACCAGACTCACTCCTCTGAATGAATGAATCACTCCATGATTGAATGAATCAATAAAAGACTCCACCACAACCCCTACTTATAACAATCTAAGCAACAAGTCAGCCTAGAATGTCAAAAACTAACATGAAATACTTGAAGAGCCACAAGTTGACCTCCAATAGAAATTAAATGTCCAAAAATTGATACCCAAGAAAAATTATGATATCTTCTAGCTCCAATTGAATTAGAACTTGTGCTTTAGATAATTGGTAGACCTTTAAGTCCTTTACAACCACAAAAATGTGCAAGCGCTGATTCACAAAGGATAAGTGTGCATCCAACCTAAAATTCATGCACAAAAAACTATAGCGTAAAACTACTAGAAATCAATACTCCACGAGAATTGCCATATCTCCCAACTTATTAAGAATTAGAACTTGGGCCTTTGAGAAAAGGAATTAATCTAGGCCCCCTTCAATCCCTAAAGAGATCATCCTCTCATTCATTGTGAAAAATTAGTTACATGGCCTACAATAGGAACCCAAAAACTAGAAAATATAGTTCCAACAACAAGGTACAAACCACTCAAACTTCAACATCCAATCTCTATGCAATCATGAGGAAAGGTTCACCAATGTGTTTTCAACACATCCCTAACCATGAAAATCATAACTCCACCAAATCCAATCTTGATGCTCCTACATCAGACTCCCCAGGGAAATAGAAAAGTATGTCCCATACTTTGATGCCTAAAAAAAGATCTGCAACCAACTTCATCTTTACCAAAGGCTTCCACTTAATCAAAGTCAATAGAAAAACTTTGAAAATCCACCATCTATGCTTCATCCATTGAAACATCAGAATCAAATACATATCAACAACCCAATCAGCATGCTGACACCCAAGAGCAAACTAAACATAAGGCTTCATCAACAAACCCTCATCCACATCAGCAACTAGTGAATCCACACCAGCAGCAACAAACTCCACATCAGCAACAATATGTAAGTCCTTAGCAACATATGCCAAAATCTCAACACCAACAAACCCATTTCTCACAACAAGATGCATTTCAATACATAACTCACCACCAATAGAAACTAGATCATCCATGACCAAGTGCTCTACAATTTCCATGTTAGATCCAACCAACTGATTGTGAAAACCAATGTCTATCCCAACATCAACAAGGTTAGGAATATCTTCAACAACAACCTCTAGGTTCTCTAAAAGTTCTATATTATAGTTCACAAACTGATCAACAAAACCAACCTCTTCCACCTTGACCTTGTCATGCCATCTTATCTCATGAACAAGTCTCTTAACTAGCCAAACAACTCTCTTTCAAATTGGTAGACTCCAACTCCACAAAAATCTACGCAATGCCTTCCTCATCTTGTGCTTATCTCGATCAGCCGAACTAGTTTCAAATTGAGCAACCACCTCTTTGGTTCGATAAAGAAAACTAGCTTCAACCTAAGCAAACATCTCAAAAAACCTCCTTTCCAACACATCACAGAGATTTAAAATTATCTTGGAGTCCAATCCTCTCGGAGCCATCTCCCAAGATTTTCATAAACCCTTTGCAACAAATCCTTCCTATGCTCCTTATGACAAAACTGAATTGTTTGCAAGTTAGATCGCAACCTACCACCTTGCATGAACAATAAGGAGCCACATCACAAGTCTAGGACCATAGATCTACAATCCACAAGCTCTCTACGATCATGCCTCAACAAGATCAATCTTTCATCTTTGCATCCATCGATCCATCTACAAGCACTCTGGAATTATAAGTCAGAATCATGACTCCCAAGATCTTCATAAACCCTTTGCAAGAAATCCTTCCTATGCTCCTTGTGAAAAAATTCAATTGTTTGCAAGTTAGATCGCAACCTACCACCTTGCATGAACAATCAGGAACCACATCACAAGTCTAGGACCATGGATCTACAATCCACAAGCTCTCTTCGATCATGCCTCAACAAGATTAGTCTTTCACCTTTGCATCCATTGATCCATCTACAAGCACTCTGCAATTGCAAGTCATAATCATTATCTGCCACCTAACAACCAAGAGATCTAGGACTCTAGAAAGAAAATCCACCACCAGATCAAGATCAACTCAAATCTAATTCTCCAACCCAAGTCCTAGTGTAAACTGCCATAACTTTGGTGATCTATCTACATATTCAGGAATAACCTTTTCTCTAATACCACCTAACATAGTGCAAGGTAGGAGAATCCCCAAAGGAGATGTCCTAGCCCCAAGCTATATAGCCACATAGTGGAAACACAATAATAAGAAGCAACAATGCAAAAATCTGATACTAATTCACAATAATTTATTTATAAATATAAGTGAGTACATGATATATGCCTAATTGTAAGGCCTTTTGAGTTAGGGCTAAATACAAATAGAAATTACAAAATCAGTTCTACAAGATCCCTCAAGATCCAACTTACAAAACCAATCCTACCTAGCCCAAATCTGTAACATAACAACAAGCTACAACAATCTGGAAGAAACCATCAAGGAAATCTCAACTTGTTCTCACAAGCCCACCAAGCAATCTCCTTGTTTTCCAGTTGTAGCCCTAGCTTTTCTCTAATTTATCCAAGACCCAAGTGTAAACTACGTCACATTTGGCACCCTATCCACACACTCACAACTCCATCATAATCCTATTGTAAATTGCCTCACATTTTGCGCTCTATCCACAGGCTCAGGAAAACCAGACTCACTCCTCTGAATGAATGAATCACTCCATGATTGAATGAATCAATAAAAGTGTCCACCACAACTCCTACTTATACCAATCTAATCCACAATTTGGCCTAGAATTCAAAAAACTAACATTAAATACTTGAAGAGCCACAAGTCAGCCTCCGACATAAATTAAATATCCAAAAATAGATACCCGAGAAAAATTGTGATATCTCCTAGCTCTGATTGGATTAGAACTCATGCTTTGAAAGAAAGGTATAAATTTAGGTCCTCTATAACCCTTTAAATTAAAAAAGTTTGATTCACAAAGGATAAGTGCACATCCAACCTGAAAGTCACGCATAGAAAACTGTCGTGCAAAATTTCAAGAAATTGATACTCTAGGAGAATTGCCATTACTCCCAACTTATTAAGAATTAGAACTTGTACCTTTGAAAAAATGAATTAATCTAGGCACTCTTCAATACTTGAAGAGATAATCCTCTCATTCATTGTGAAAAATTAGTTACATGGCCTGCAACAAGCACCCAGAAACTAGAAAACATAGTTCCAACAGCAAGGTAAAAACAACTCAAACTTCAACTAAAACCATCCAATCTCTATGCAATCATGAGGAAAGGTTCTCCAATGTGTCTTCAACACATCCCTAACCATGAAATTAATAACTCTATAAAATCAAATTATGATGCTCCTACATCATCATCATCCTTCCATCACATCATCATTAAAGGTGTCACCAAGAGTTCAAGCAATAGAGGGCCACTTGCTTCATCAAAAATGGGTACTATTAGGACTCAAGGAGAATTTATTTATGACACAAAATTGAATGAAACAACAAGTAGACCAAAATTATAGTGAAAGAAGTTTTGAATTTGGGGATTGGATCTTCTTGAGATTGCAACCTTATAAACAAATCTCAATGAAGCAACAAAAAAGAATAATAAGTTGTCTCCAAGATATTATTGACCATGCCAAATCATGCAAAAGATTGGTAGTGTTTGCTACAAGCTTGAGTTGCCACCAATAATAAACATACATCAATTTTTTCAAGTTTCTCATTTAAAGAAGGTAATTGGGCAGAATATTCCTACTCAAATAGTACTACCAGAACTTCATGAAGAAGGAAGAATAATTTTGGAACTAGAGTGCATTCTTCAAACACACATGAAGAAGCTAAGGAATAGAACCTTGACTCAGTATCTCATCCAATGGAAGAACTTACTAGTTGAAGAGGCCAAATGGGAGGATGAGGAGGTCATTCAAAAGAATCCACACTTGATTAGCATTGAGGACAATGCTTCTTTCAAGAGAGGGGGCATGCTATGCCCTTAATATTGGTGTATATAGGGTTATAAATAGTTAAATTGTGGCTATCTTAATCCTTAATTAAGTCATGTTATCATTATTATATTATTATTTAGGTAGGTAGGTCGGCCTATTTGTTATGTAGGGTTGTGTCTATTTAACCTAAGCATAATTAGGTATATATAGGAGGTTGTGAGTCTTATTTCAACATCATATTCTGTAGTGTGTTCTCATTGGAGATATTTTGAGGTTTCCCCATTGAAGTGGCCTATTAATTTTAGTTATTTCTTCTATTATGCAAGTTATTTCATTACAACAACACTCTATCAAAGTTATTGGCTAAAACTCTTGCCAACCACTTGACTAATTTCCTCCCATTTTTTATAAGTGAGGAATAAACAAGATTTTTCCTAGGTAGATCTATCTATGATGGAATTATTATTGCACAAGAAGTAATCCATTATTTTGGCTTTGATAGAGCCCCTAATATGATGATCAAATTAGACATCAACAAAGCCTATGATAAAATCGGTTGGAGATTCCTCTGTAGATGTCTTCAAGCCTTTAGGCTCTCTAAACAATGGATAAATTTTCTCTATGAATGTATCTCAACTCCCAAGTTTTTAGTCTTGGTCATTGGTTCCCCTTGGGGTTTCTTCTCTTCATCTAGGGGATTAAGACAAGGGGAACCCATATCCCCTTTTCTCTTCATTATTATGTCTAAGGCTTTGGGATGAGGCTTAAGGCATTTCAAACATAACAATTCCCTTAAAGGAATTCAAATCTCACAAGAAGAAAAGGCAACCACCCACCAGCTATTTATAGACAATACCATGTTATATGGGGAAATGAGTTGTAAAGAAATAGATGTTAGAAATGTTTAGAATACCTAAGAGGGGGGGTAAGGTGAATTAGTTACTCAAGGTCAATATGTACCACTTGAATAATTAAACACTTCATTGTTCTTTTTATTATGTTGTTGCTTAGTCTATATTGTAAAACTGTCATAAACATAACTTGGATTACATAATGAAAACATTATCAAATGTAAACATACATAAATCATTCCTCATAGTTTTGATACTAGGATTTTTATGTAGAAACGCAATCTAGGGAAAACCACTAACAACATGTCACTCTTTTTCACTCTTTTTAAGTGAACTCTAGGAGCCAACCCTATTAAAGGTTACAAAACACACTTTTAAATGTGACATGGTTAGAGGATTTAATCACCCTATTAGGAGTGGCCTTGTAAGAGGACTTTGATCATTCCATTTAGAATATCGCCTAGTTAAAAGATTTACATAGACTGTTAAGTCTTCAAATAACTATTAGGTCAACCTCTTTTAAAAGGATTTTAATACAAACTACTTACAATAACTAGAAAGAAAATAGTAGGTTTGATTTGTGTAATTACAACTCACTTTTGTTGGTTCAAATCTCTATTTTGTCATTGTGTTGACTGGCTGATAAGTTCTTCACTTTCATCTCTGATCTTGATTTTCTTGGAGGCCATTCAAGCAGTCAATCCACTCTTCTCCATAACACTTAAGCCTTCTTCTTAGATTCACCTAACAACATTAACCTTATCTCAACAAGCTTTCTCTATTAGCTTCATAATCAACCACACTTTTGTGTTACTGATAAATCTTTCTCTCTATGTCTCTCTTCACATACAAGCTTTCCGCACACACACACACACACACACACACACACACACACACACACACACACACACACACACACACACATAATTGTTTGGCTCTTTATCTCTTTAAATAGGCATTTCATGTTTTACCACTTTCTACATCCATCATAGATCTTTGGGTTTACGATCATGTTCAACTTGATTCACGATATCTATCCATCTTCTTGATCTTCTTCTTGAAACTTTTTTAGAATTCATCCATTAGGTATTTACCTAATTCTTGTCTTGTGATGTGGATCCTAATAAGACTCAAGGGTTTATTTAGTGCAATTTTTCCCCAATATTATTTCTACAGGGGTTTGGGGCAATACCCCCAAGACGATGTCAAGGGATAGTGCCCCTATGGGGTCTTCGGGCAATGCCCTAGATGCGCTCCCTATCGCAATAAAGGGTGGGGTCTGCGAGGGTTTTTTGGGGCAGTGCCTCTAAAGCCAAAAATACCCTTATATTGTAAAAGGTATCAACTACTATTTTTTTATTATTCTAGCCCTAATTTTGCAAGTGGACAAAAGCTTGTATAAAAAGGCTTAAGGTTAGGGATTTTCATAATGTGTGATGTGAAAATTGGTTCTTGCGGCAGTATTGAGCTATAAGGGATTACAGATTGTAATCAGGTTGTAATTACTAAATAATAATAATATTGGACTTGTTGTTGTTGGACATAGCCCAGGAATTGGGTGAACCATGTTAAATCTTGCTATATTTTGTTCTCTTTTTTATGCGATCTACTATTTCCTAGTATTGGTTATATTTTCATGTAACTATTATTTCTATCTGAGGTTAATTCTAACATCTTGTTTTGAATTTAATGATCCAACTCATCAATCTTATCTTCAACATAGTTTACATCTCCCAAGAAATCAACCTAGTTGGCTTGATCTCACAATTTTATTGAATTCATTCTCATATTGCCACTTGACAATCTCTACATTCCAACACTCAGTCATCACTGAAATACTTGGTCTTTATAAAGTTTTTTGGCTCGGCATCAACTGTGTTGCTTGGTTGATGCTAATGCTTAGTCAACACTCGATTTTATTGACACTAAAAGTAGCTCAGTTGAGACTAGATTTACTCAACACTAACTATATTTTATACTTTTTCTCAACATGTCTTAGCTTTCTTGACATAAAAAATCACTTTTCTTTATCAAAGTCTATCTTAAAAAAATTCCATTGTAACTTCCTTTTCATAACTCAACATTACCTCTAGGTGCTACTGTTATAAGAAATTTTTAAAATCCTATACATCAATCAAATATATATGACATTTAGATTAGGTAGCAATATATCTTATCAATAGATTTGACATCAATGACAAAGCAATACTTTTTCAATTGTAAGTTTCCAACAATTGAGGCCTTAAACAATGTCCTTAGTTCTTGTAAGAATGCCTTAGGACAAGAAATCAACCTATCCAAATATGAGATCTTTTTTTTCAACACTTTTGTTGCCTAGGAACAAAATATTAATAACATCCTGAATATTAAGAAAGGTTCCTTACCTTGTAAGTATTTGGGTGTTTTCCTAGAATTGGGTCAAAAAAGGCATCTAGTTGGGAAGCCTTCATTACTAAAGTGTTGGTTAACAATTAATCTTCCTTGGTTTGGTCTATGCCCTTACTCTCAATATGTCCATTGTGATGAAAGACAAAGTTTTTAGCAACATAATGGGTCAAAGTAGGTGTTCTATTAAGGACCCCTGAACTAGAAAGGTGCAACTCCCTTATATGCAAAGATTTGCAATGAATACCATCTTTAGTAGATAAGAAAGAGTTAGGGGTATGCTCTTAACTAGAGATAAAAAGAGGCATGATTAGATTACAAAAAAACTTCAAACAATCTAGACAAATTTTAGACAATAACTCATAGAGTTCTACAACAATGAAGACACAAGAGTCACTTTTAAGTTCTTCGAACACCTAAATGCAACCCATTTAATCTATTGAATGCAAAAGGTAGTAATGCATGACTAACTAACAATACATATTGTATAAGGAGAGGATGTTTGACTAACTAAGCAATACAAAGATTGCTTGGCTATCTTCTTTAGATTAGAGAATAAGGTGTTCACCTCTAGTATTTTCCTACACAATTCAACCATAACCACCTTATCTTCATGATATCTAGAGAGCCTACTAGAAAATCCATCAAATGCACCAACTCTCAAGTATTAGAAAGATGGAAATTGGATGAAACAACATCCAAATTGGTTGACCACTAATATGACCTCTAGTGAGAATATTTTCTCAGAGAACCCTTGCAATTCCTATCACAACCTCATTGTGAAGGCATCATTTACCTTTAAATATGCCTTGAAACTCCTCTACAATTGTAGGTGAGGCTAGAATTCACACACCTTGGTATTCTCATCATAGTCTTCAATAATGGGAAGACCAGGCCAGCAATGGTGCATGGCTAAGGTGTATATCAAATATGAAGACATAAAGAACTACCTTAATGCCTTTGCCAAATTTAGCCAGGAGGCAAGCTCTTCACATATAATTTGAGCCCAGTCAATTTGCAGTCCTTTAGCACAGACGATCTAGACCAATAAGAAGTGATGTTCAATGAAATAAAGAATCTCCTCATTTCATTTTAATCTTAGCAATAGTGCCAATATATCCACAATTTCCCCCTTTAAATTGGTTCCAAAAAGATTCATTGGCATCTAACTCTTTTTAGAATGAGGTGTCTGAAACCAAGTTCTTTGCAGAGCCTCTCTCCTCAAAGTCTTCTTCTCATTCAACATCAATGCAGAGGAAGAGAAATTGATGTCACAATACTCTTCCTTTATTAGGATGTTGAATGTAGATTGTGTCAATTCTTTGTTTAAAGAAAGTAGAAAAGATTGATTAGGCAGCAATATCTACTTCATCTCTATATTGTATCTTTCGATACATTTCCTTACCAATTCTTGTGCATGCACGAACATGGGGAACCCAACAGCCTCAACTAGTCTGCTTTCTTTCAACTTCTAAGTAATTGGATGAATGAGTTGGGTATTGAGTCTTCTTTATAGATCACTCATTTGAAAAATTTGAAGGAAGTTTTAGAATAGCTTTTTAACTCACTATCTAGTCCAATCAGGTGATCATATCGTGTTGCTTTGATTTCTATCAGCTTATACTTTATCATAGTCATTATGACATGAAGAACTTTTTTGGGGGAAAATCCATATAGACTCATAAATTCGAACATTGGCACCACACGAACAAAATAACTCACAACTAACAATTGTAACAATTGGGTTTGCAATAAATTAGATAGGATAATGTCTCTTTAAAACATTTTACTTCTACCCATATCATGATTCTTAAATCCAATGAACATAACATTCACTTAAATCTCCTATACTAGCAAGATTATTCACTTACCGAATTAGTTGATTTTGGCTTAATTGAAACTACCCTTTTTACTTCGAAAATAGGAACAAGGGTTTGCACCACAATTCTTTATGTGGAGGAAAGGAAGCATAAGCTTATATGTCCATAAGCTTTCCTTTTCCTTTGATTTGGGATCACATCACATGCAATACTCCTTCAATGGCTTGGTTACCCTATCATTTTCCTTTCCATGCAAATCTTTCCTTTATATTTTATCTCATTCCTTGGAGAGGCCACAAAATGATATTTTTTCCTTGAGCACTTGGAAAATTCTCTTCTTTAGTCAAGTTTGGACTTCACAAACTATTCCATCGAGAACAACTTTGTAGTAATTCCAAAGGATGTCCTTGCATCCGGTTTTAACATATCCACATTTCATATATAGGCTTCATAATATCTCTTAGACTAAAAGTACCATTGAAGCATATGCTTTCCAAGGATTTGAAAAATTAGAAGTATTTCTCTCCTTTTCCTAACATTATTTTAGAAATGAACTCAAAGACACACACTTCCAAGGGGAAGCACTCAGATTGATGAAACTTTGTTTCTCTACACACAAAAAGATTCTGACTTTGAATTTGTATTTTTAGAGTTCCATGGTTTTGGATCCATGTCCTTCTGATCCTCTCATCATGAATCAACCTTTAAATGCACGTAGAGATGTCAACACACCTTGTTCTTCGATATGCTACCTAATCGAGTGCGCCAACAACAAGGATTTGATAGCACATGCTAGAATCTAAAAGGAAAACCATTGTATCTTTAGAAGTTAATTATAGATTCTTCAATTGTTTGTTGCAACTTGCAAATTGACAACTCCAAGGGAAGGGGAAGACTAGCCTCATCTCCATATATTAGCTCAAGTGGGGAAATACCAATGGCCTTCTTAAGTGGTAATCTATTTCCCCAAAGAACTTTATATAGCTTCTTGTCTTAGTCCTTCTAGTTGTCAGAGACAAGCTTTCTCATGATATTGACCAAACCCTTGTTGTTTGATTTTGCTTGACCATTTCCCTATGGGAAATAATTTGAAGAGTGACTGAGGTGGGTACCACTATCATGTCTATAATTGATGCAGGAGCATCCTAGGCTTTCCTGGAATCTTGCATGTTTTAGAGGGATTTTGGTTAAGTTTTGAGGAGAATCAAGCTTTGATTTTGGTGGAGTTATTTTTTCATGGTTAGGGATGTGTTGGAGAAATATTGGAGAACCTTTCCTCATGATTTCATAGAGATTGGATGGGTTTGAAGTTTGAGCTATTTGAACCTTCCTGTTGAAACTATGTTTTTATAGTTTCTAGGTGCATGTTGCAAGCTATATATATATATATATATATATATATATATATATATATATATATATATATATATATATATATATATATATATATATATATATATATATATATATATATATGAGAGGTCAAGGATTGAAGAGGGCCTAGAGTATTATCTCTATTTAAGGATACAAGTTCTAATTCATTATAGGTTGGGAGATATGGCAATTCTCTCGAAGTATCAATTTTTGGCAGTTTCGCATGACAGTCTATTGTGTGTGACTTTCAGGATGCATGCACACTTTTCCTTGGGGCTTCAACATTTGCACATTTAAGGGGTTGTATAAGACCTATATTTCTACCTATGGTTTAAAGCTTGAGTTCTAAGTCAATTAGAGCTAGGAGATATTGTGATTTTACTCTGATATCAATTTCTAGACATTTAATTGTTGTTACAAGCAGACTTGTGGTATTTAATTTATGTATTTGTATTTAATTTGTGTTTTGGGACAAATTGTGGCTTAGATTTGTATAATTAGGTGTCTTGTGGAGTCTTTTAGTAATTATTGAGTTTGGGGATGGAATGAAGTATAGATGCAAATTTGAAGAGCTAGAGTTGTGGCTTAGGAACTAGAGGATCTCTTGGTGGACCTGTAGGTACAAGTGTGGATTCTTCTTGGTGTTCTTATCCAGTTGTGTATCTAGACTAGTTGAGATTGGTTTTAAGTTGGATCTTGTAGAACTGGATTTTATTTTTTAATTGCTATTTGTATTTGGCCCTAACTAGGAAGGCCTTACACCCGAGCGATATCTCATGTAATCAGTTATATTTTATAAATCAAGTATTCTAATTTGGTATTAGATCTTGTTGTTGTGTTTCCATTGTGTGGTTATATTTTTGGGGGCTAGGACATGTCCTTTGGGTATTCTCCTACCCCATGTTGCATCAGGTGGTATCAGAGTAAAGGTTGTTCATGAGTGTGTAGACAAATCGCCAAAGTTGAGGCAGTTTGCACCAGGACTTGGGTTGAAGAAGTAGATTTTTGTTGATCTTGATCTATTGGTGGATTTGTTACTTAGGGTTTGATAAAATTTTGGAAGATGCCTCCTAGAAGATTGGACCCTAGGGTAATTTTTGATCTTAGTGATGTTGTAGAAGAATGGATCTCAGAGAAGTTGAGAGTAGAATTTAGATCTGAGATTGCATTGTTGAAGAGTGACATGGTTGTAGAAATTGTAAATGCTTCAGGTGGTCTACCTAGACATGTGGATACTAAAGATGGTTATGTGAAAGTTGCTAAAGACTTTGAAGTTGCTGGATCAAGTAGTGAGGACAGAATTGATCATGTGGAGAGACCTATTGGAACCAGGGCTAGTCAGTTTGCTAGGCTTGAATCTCAATTCAAGTTGAAATATAAGATGGAGGTTTCTAAATTTTTAGGTACTTTGAATCCTAAAAACCTAATTGATTGGATTGGTGAATTAGAAGACTACTTTGAGCTTGAGAATATTGAGAATCCACTCAGAGTGAGGTTGGCACAAACTAAGTTGAAGGGACATGCTACTTTTTGGTGGAAGGAATTACAAAGAGACAGAGAAGAGGAAGGTGAGATGAAGATCACTAGATGGAGATTAATGGTGACTAAACTAAAGGCTAAGTTCATTCCTACTGATTATGAACTTGAGTTGTTTAAAAGGTTGGAGAATCTAAAGTAGACATATATGACTGTGAAAGATTATATAGAGGAGTTCTACAAGTTGACTATTCGGTATGGGAATAGAGAATTGTCAAAACAGAAGGTAGCTTAGTATATTAATTGTTTGAGATTCAATATTTAGGATGAGGTTGGTATGTTGAATATTTCTTCAGTTGAGGATGCTTATCAGTATACTTTGAGAGTAGAGGAGAAGCTAAAGAGGAAGAATCAAGGTAGTTCCCGAGGGAAGGGGAAGCAAGATAGTTTGACACAAGCTAAACCAAAAGTAGAAGGTGAACCAAAACTCATTGAACAGAAAAGAAGGACAGGTGGAGGTGTGTTCATAGGTAATTATTTCAAGTGTGGTCAAGAAGGGCATAAAATGCCCAATTGGTAGGACAATTGTTATTGTGAATGAGGCTATAGTCCAGGATAGTCAGCCTGAGAAAGGAGAGAGTTTGTTGGCTCGACGAGTACTGGTTGGTGAGAGGACATTGGATTCTTTTCAGAGAACTAGGTTGTTCAAGACTTGTTGTAAGTCTAGTGGTAAAGCTTGCAAGGTGATTTTGGATGGTGGTAGTACTGATAACCTTGTTGCTGAAGTGATGGTTCAGAAACTTGGTTTGAAGAGAATGAGACATCCTTATCATTATAGGATTGAATGGTTACAAGGTGAGAGTGCTTTGGAAGTGAGGGAGCAATGCCTTGTTGATTTCCAGATTAGGTAGTATAAGAATCAAGTGTTGTGTGATGTAGTGGATATGAATAGTTATCATGTGTTACTTGGCAGACCTTGGTAGTATGATTGCAGAGTTGTGCATGATTGTGTTAGGAATGTGTTTACTATTGAGAAAGGTGGTAGGAACTTTTCTCTCATTCCTTTGTAGAATGAAGAGCTCAGTAGGAGGAATCTAAGTATTAGCAGCCGAGTTGAGTTGGCAGATTTTGAGGTTGGGGATCAACATGGAAAGCAAATTTATGGAACACCTATGGTGGATGTGAAGAAGAAGAAGAAGAAGAAGAAGAAGAGAAAGAGTGTACAAGTTGAAGACTTGGAGGATGTGTATGTAAAGAACTATTTTTGGATTTATGTGTTGAATCCTAGAAGATGTTCTTCCAGTTACTAGAACATCTTTTTGAGCCTAGGGTGTCTGATGTAGGTGCATCCTAGGCTTTCCTACAATCCTGCATGTTTGGAGGGATTTTGGTTAAGTTTTGAGGAGAAATGAGCTTGGATTTTGGTGGAGTTATATTTTCATGGTTAGGGATGTGTTGGAGACACATTGGAGAACCTTTCCTTATGATTGCATAGAGATTGTATGGATTAAGTTGAAGTTTGAGCTATTTGAACCTTGTTGCTGAAACTATGTTTTTGTAGTTTTTCGGTGTCTGTTGCAGGCTATCTATCTAATTATCTTTAATGAATGAGATGCTTTTAACTTTAGGGATTAAAGAGGGCCTAGATTAAAATATTTGGTTAAGGGTGCAAATTATAATTCATTATAGGTTGGGAGATATGGAAATTCTCCCGAAGTATCAATTTCTGGTAGTTTCATGCGACAGTCTATTGTGTGTGACTTTTAGGATGGATGCACACTTTTCCTTGGGGAATAAGCCTTTGCACATTTAATGGGTTGTAGACTACCTATATTTCTACCTAAAATTCAAATCATGAGTTCTAATTCAATTAGAGCTAGGAGATATCACAATTTTACTTAGATATCAATTTTTGGACATTTAATTGTTGTTGCAGGCTGACTTGTAGCATTTAATTTATGTATTTGTATTTAATTTGTGTTTTGGGCTAACTTGTGGCTTAGATTGGTATTATTAGGGGTCTTGTGGAGTCTTTTAGTCATTATTTAGTTTTGGGATGGAATGAAGGATAGATGCAAATTTGAAAAGCTAGAGTTGCAGCTTAGGAACTAGAGGATCTCTTGGTGGACCTATGGGTACAAGTGTGGATTCTTCTTGGTGTTCTTATCCAATTGTGTATCTACACTAGCTGAAATTGGGTGTAAGTTGGATCTTGTTGGATCTTGTAGAATTGATTGTATTTTGTAATTGCTATTTGTATTTGGCCCTAACCCAGAAGGCCTTACAGTAGGGATTGCATGTAATCAATTATATTTTATAAATCAAGTATTGTAATTTGGTATCAGATCTTGCATTGTTGTTTCTTTCTATTGTTTTTTTACTATGTGGTTATATTGTTGGGGGATAGGACATCTCCTTTGGGGATTCTCCTACCCTACACTGCGTCGATAATGCATTTTTTAATTTCAAAAAAGTCAGGAACAAAATGCCTTAAGAAATTTACCTAACCAAAGAATGATTTAACTCTATTTTTTCTTGCTAGTAGGTTGAGTTGTTGTATAGCTTTAATGTGGTCAAGGTCAATTTTGATGCCTACCCAAGACACTATGTGACCCATGAACTTGTTCTCTATCACATAGAAGATTGGTTTCTTAGGATTGAGGGAGATTCCATGTTCCCTGTATCTTTTCAACATGTTCTCCAAATCTCTCAAATGATCTCTTCTTTTAGTGAAAATTGTCAAGTCATCCAGGTTGACAACAACGATATTTTCCTTCAAATTCGGAAAGGATGAACTCATGGCTCTTTGAAAGGTGGCTCCAACATTAATTAGCCCAAACAGCTTCTATTGTAAGTGAAAGTTCCCTAACGAGTGGTGAACATTTTTTTAAACTGATCATCAAGATGAACTTCAATCTTATTGAAGTTAGAGAAACCATCCAACATAGACATCATTTCAGAACCTACCACTCTCTGTAGCAAATGATCCATGTTGGGGAGAGCATAGTTATCTTTGAGAGATACTTGATTTAGATTTCTAAAATCAATACAGATTTTGATCTCCCCACTTTTCTTCCTGACAGGGACAATGTTAGCTATCCATGTTGAATGGTATATTGGGTAGATAATCTTAGCTTTTAACATTTACTGAATTTCTCTAAAGATGGCATATGAAATCATTAGGTTTTAGTTGTGTCAATTTTTCCTAAATGGGACTACATCTAGCTTAAGGGGAATTTTGTGCTTAAATTCACAATCCCTAAAGGTTTTTAGATCTTCATAACCCCATGCAAAAATATCTTGATATTCAGAAAGTAGTGCTTTAGCTCTGATTCTCTCTTTGGTTGAACAACAACTACCAATGTTGATAATTTTAGGCTTGAGTTCAATGCCTACATCGATTCCCTTATAATCATCTGAGGTTCCACATTTTTTGCCTCTTTCTCTCCTAATATATGCATCATGTCTATTGCACAACCTTTCTAAAGAGATTAGGTGTCTAGGTATTTTTTTACCTTTCAGTTGCTCAACAACTATCTCCAAGTCTTTCTTATTGTTAGGAGAAATCTCGTGGTAGGGGTTGACACTCTCTTCAAAGTATAGGTCTGTGAAAGGCTTGGCTCCTTCTAGAAAGTATTGGATTTACTTATCATTCTTAAAGACTTTCCATGATTCGGTATTATCAATTGCATTAGGTCTGAAGAGGATGTCAACCTTGTATTCCCTATCTTTGAATTTTGGTGAGGTAATAGAAGAGATGAAGAGGCAGTTAACATATTAGCCCTTACATTTTTTTTCCCTTGGAGAAACTTGTATAGAAAAGGCATCAAGATCTTCTATCTCATCCTAGACTCTATTCCTATAATTCCTTAGTCTTGGGTTTTTTCATAGTTTATTGGCCTCAGACTTGCTTCATTATAGGATCAAACAACTTCCTTGCAGCTTGAGGAATTATCTTTCTTTGGCTCACAATAGGAAAAGAAGTTGCCTTAGTAACAAAGAGAGCTAAAGTATCACCTTGTTGAGATGCCTTCTACTCTTGACCATCCAAAGGATTATTGTCACCATCGAGCTTGATGACTAGAACATGGGAGGAGGGCTTGGCTACTAATTTCTCCTTCTCCTTTTACTTTTCCTTGTCTTCCTCTTGTTCCCCAACCTTTCCCATGTTTGGCAAAGATCCTCCTCCACAAATTGGAATGTTTTGACTATTCTTTTCAAGAGGTTTCTCTCCTCCTACACCAATGGAGTGTATTGGTCTAGTTAATGTTGATGTAGCGATAGTTTTGGATGTAGCAATAGTAGATTAGGTTGTCCCAGAAGCTACTCCACCTATAGAACTTACAGTTCTAGTTCTTTCTTCCTTTCTTTGATCCATTCCACCCAGTTGTCAGTCCTTTTGATGATATCACACATCATAACTTCCATTGTGATGATAAGAGGACCTTCAGGCAGAGTTGACACTATAGGAGTGTCCTTAATTTTCTTGTAAGTTGATGGATGCATGTAGGATCCATCATCTGCAAGATCACTAACATCAATAGTGTCATTATACAAATTAATTTCATCAATTGTCGATATGGACTAGTACCTTTCTCTGGTTTGTTATTCATTATAACATTTGGGCCAATAGTCTTCTATATCTGAAACATGCCTATGAGTGTACCCTAGCTTTAGATGATACTTTACAAAGTTAACAGGGTCATACTAGGGTCTTATTACCTCATAATCAATCAAGTTAATTCTACTCTCAAAGGATTTAACTAAATTTTGAGCATCAGATCTTAAGGCACAAGAATAGGGTCTTACCACTATTGGAAAAGGGATCTTGACTATCTTCTTCACATTAGAGCATAAGGTGTCCACTCTAGTATTTTCCTACATAATTCAACTAGAACTGTGTAATATTCAAGATATCTAGGGACCTTCCTAGGAAAGGCATCAAATGCACCAATTCTCAGGTAGGAGAAAGATTGAGATTGAATGAAACAACATCCAAATTGGTTGACCACTGATATGGCTTCTGGTGAGAATCTCTACTAAATGCACCCTTGCAATTCTTGACACATCTTCATTATGAAGGCATCATTTACCTTTCATTTGCCTCAAAACTCCTCTACAATTGTAGGTGAGGGTAGAATTCATATGCCTTGGTATTCTCATCATAGTCTTCAATACTGGGAAGACCAGGCTAGAGATGATGTATGGCTAAGGTGTATATCAAATATGAAGACATAAAGAACTGCCTAAATACCTTTGCCAAATTTAGCCACAAGGCAAGCTCTTCACATATAATTTGAGCCCAATCAATTTGTAGTCCTTCAAAACAAATGACCTGGATGAAAAAGAAGTGATGTTCAATGAAATAAAGTATCTCCTCATTTCCTTTTAATCTTAGCAACAGTGCCAATATATTCACAATTTCCCTCTTTAAATTGGTTCTGAAAAGAATCCTTAGCATCTTACTCTTTTTTGGAATGGGGTGTTTGAAACCATGTTCTCTGAATGTCCTCTCTCACTAGAGTCTTCTTCTCATTGAACATCGATGCAGAGGAAGAGAAATTGATATAGCAATACGCTTCCTTTACTAGGATGTTGAATGTAGATTACATCAATTCTTTGTTTACAAAACATAGTATAGATTGATCAAGTAGTAGTATTTTCTTTGCCTCCAGATTGTATCATTCAATACATTCCCTTACCAATTATGGCACTTGCATGGGCATGGGGTACTTAGTAGACTCAACTAGTCTACTCTCTTTCAACTTCTGAGTAATTAGATGAATGGGTTGGGTATTGAGTATTCTATGTAGATCACCCAGGTCGTAAAAATTTAAGTGTCAAAATAACTCTTTAACTCACTCTCCAATCCAATCAGGCAATCATACCTTGCTACTTTTATTGCCATTAGTTTATACGTTCTTAGAGGAGACAAATTGCTTTGATAAAATAGTTGTTATGACATGAAGAACTATTTGGGGAAAATCCAATCATATAGACTCATAAATTCAAATGTTGGTAGTAAATGAATGAAATAACTCACAACTAAGGGTCACAATGGTTGGATTTGCAATAAATTAGATAGGTCAATGGATCTTTAAAACATTTTACTTCTACCCATATCAGTCTTCATAAATCTGATGAACATAATATTCACTTAAATATCCTATAGTAGCAAGATTATTCACTTACTAAACCAGTTGATTTTGGCTTAATAGAAACCACCCTTTTTACTTTGGAACCTGAAACAAAGGTTTTCACCACAATTCTTTATGTGTGGAAATCGCTCTCTCCCTTCCATATCCTGCTAGAGGAAGAATCAATCATGTTGAATATTTTAAATAAATAAAATGTTACAAAAGATATGATAATTCAGGATGGTTTCAAAAGTGGAGGGTATAATTCCAAGGATTGCTATAACTATCTGACCAATCTAAAACATCACGCTAAGATGTAATTTCCATACTCACTATGATGGAACCCCCTATGTGTACCAAAAGTTGGGTCCTTCTCATGGTTGGACCTTCAAAAGTGAATCTTGACAATAGATCGAATTAAAAGAATTGTTTTTGAGGGACCCCCAACTTGTCCTCTATGTCTTGTCATTAAGGAAGATATGGATCACATCCTTCTCAATTGCTCCTATTAATTTAAAGTTTGGTATTGGCTCTATAATAAATTGAATCTTAAGATGGCCCTCCCTAGCATAACACTATCTCTCATGCTCTCTTGGCCAAAATTGTATTCCAACAACATCTATCATGGTTTATGGATAAGGAAAGGAAAAGAAGGATCTTTAAGGAGTCTAGTACATCTTGGGGACAACTAAACCTAAAAAATTGAGGCGCTTATCATAGAAACCCCTAACAGTAAACTTTTAAACTCTAATGGCTTCAAAATCCATGTCAATTTGGGATTTAAAAAATGAGAACAAATGGCCAGGCCTCAAAATTCCATCTTTCTATGGTAGAGGTGGTGGGGAAAGCAAATTAAAAAGAGCCCTTTGTAGATGGACCCCTCCAACTGAAAAATTGGGTTAAATTGAATTTTAATGGAGCATCAAGGTGTAACCCAAGAATTGCTAGGATAGGATGTTCTATACACAATCATGAAGGAAAGCTTCTAGCCCAATGTTTGAATCCTACAAGTAAAGATTTCAATAACAAAATGGAATTTAATGCCCTCATTTAGGGGTTATGGTTATTCACTAAATTAGATCTTAACCAAATTGAAATAGGAGACTCAGCTATTGTGGTCAATGCATTTACGAACCAATCATTGCCTAACTAGAGATTAAATTCCCTCTTAACTAAGGCTTTAGACCTAGCTAAAAACATCCAAAATTTCATTATTACACATATATATCGAAGGGCTATATTTTGGCTGATAAACTTACCAATGAGGGAGTTGATGGAAAGGAGGAAATTATCCTCTATTCTCACCCCTTCCTACCTTAAGCTTTGGAAATTTTCCTCTATTAATCTACTTTTTAATTTTAATTAAAAGTTCTTTCTAGGTAGGAGGATGGCTCTCCCATTTTCTCCTAGGCTTCCCCTTTTCCCCACCCCCTCTAGTTATGTTGTTTGAGTTTCTTTTTGGCAACAAGAATTTACACTTCCTTGTTACATCTTTCTTTTGGTGGCATATTTACCTAGAATTAAATGTCCTAAATTATGCACCATCTTTATTAAGTCTTGGAATTGGTAGTACTTTTTGGTCAATTTCTCCAGTTAACAAATCGAGAGCCTTTGTGGAATTTATGTGGATTGGGTGGCATTTCCACACTTATTTATTTTAGTGGATTGCTTCCATGGCCTCACTTTTCCCCACATATACTCTGATCAAGCTTTCTTGCCCCTCTCGGCTCATGGCTTTTGACAAGCCTGTCAAAATAGAAAGAATTGTGTAGATTGTTAAAGTTCAGAACATGGTCATCTGATGAGCCATCCTATGATGTTTAGGGACCCAATACATAAATAGCCCTAATAAATTTTGGTCCAACTTGGACATTATCACTATGTTTATTATAGTTTCTCGTCACTTCTATGTTGACCTTAACCTCATTGCCAATCTATTTAGGGAGTTGTTTGAGGATGTTCTTCTTGGTAACCTAGACACTGCTCTCCAAAATATCAAGGATGACCTCACTATTCCATTAGTGAAAAACTATGATATGGTATATGTTAAAGGGGAACCTTTCATCACTTACCTGATCACCTTCACAAAGAACTTGACTGGTTTCTGGGCTAAAAGTGACACTTGCAAAAGGAACATGTGTTTCCTCATTCACTTTTTGCTCTATCTTAGAGCCCTTAGAAGATGACTGGTTGGAGCGTTATTTTGGTGATGAGGATTTTCTACAGGATAGATTCCTCAGGGTTTTTGTTGATGATCTTTGGGAGGCCTTTAGGGTGAACTAATGCACATATTTTATTTTTAATTATCTCAACCTTTGGAGCTTGCTAGAGCTCAAGACTAATACTCTCGATTTACTTTTACTTTTAAAAAAGCTTATGCTTTATAGTCCTAATTAAATCTCAATATTATCGTTTATCTTTTGGCTCTAAGGTGAAATTTTCTCACCATGGATGGTTTTTGTAAATAACTGAAGTCTTTGATGAATTATTAACATAAACAATGCTCTCTAATAGGAACTCTTTCTTGTAATTTAGTCTACTTGCTATAATCAATTGTCAAAGTGACAATGCATGTTTATTAAGTGGGTTCTTTAAATTAGTTGAACCCAGGGTGAATCCTTGCTTTGTATTTTACTCGATTAGCATTATTGGTTCATTTCTAACTTTTTAACAAGGTTTATTTTCTAGCGGAACATTGTTTGTGGATTCCATAATGTAAATTTAAAGAAGCAATACTGTGACCTTGAAGAATAGTATCCTTACCTTTGAGGTCATAATCTAACAATTTGATGATTCTCATATGCTCTGGTTTGGTACTCAACACTTTAGCCAGCATTAGGTACTTTATCATTTGATAGACCTTTATTTCTTGTCTTCCCTATCTTCCTATTTAAGGGCGAGCAAGGTGAATTGAATATGTCATTTTGCAATTTTTTAGGGAAACGGGACTTTATTTTATTATAAAGAGATTCCTTTCATTTAGTCTTCTTTTGGAATCTTATAATCCCAATTTTATGAGCTATTCTATTATTTTTCTTTAATAATCTTAAGCTAGGGTTGTTCTTTCATTGGCAAACAAAATACCCTATAGCTTTCCCATGCATGAAATTTTCATGAAGGCTTCCTAAGAAACTCATGAATATATTCAGGATTATTATAATCTAACCCCACTTTTGTGGAAATATTCTTTGTTTGGTAGTTGTTTGGTGCTTTGGCAAGTGGATTTGAATTTAGGTATAGGCCTACAAGCTATTTTGTTTTCAAATTGTCAAGGGTGCTACCTCACCAATCTCTTGAGCATTAATCAATTATTCTAATCATTATTTGGACTAATATAAGACTAAAGATTGTGGAAATCTTTTATCATGAATCAATTCTTTTTGTCTGAGTCATGTATTCACGTAATTCTTTACCAATTCCTTTGATCGATTGATCTTCAGAAGTTCGCACTACCATCAAATCTCTTTGAGGTTTTAATAAAGAAACTCCTTCATTCTCATTTAGCGAACAATTATCACTTATGCTTTCAAGGTGTCATTTTTATATATTTGAATCTTTCTATCATACTCACATCAATAGCTTTTGCATCATCAATCCAACCACACTTCATCACTTCACATCACCTTCTACACTTATTGTGATAAAAAAATATTTCATTGATAGATATTACAAGATATGAGAAAAATGGAGTGAATTGTATCATGGATTATGTTGTTAAATAGTTAATTGTGTTGCATTTCATGATTTAGAACTTCATTGGTTATTTATTGAATTGAGTTTGTAATCCATGCTTGGAAGAAAACATGGTAAATTTGGAAGAAAATGAAGTCATGTTTGGAAGAAAACACGGTGAAGAATGATAAGTGTTAAACATAATATCAATGTCATCTAGTTGAAACATGTAATATTACTAATATCATAATATCAACCCATATGTATAACAAGTAGATAAAAAACATGATGACATAAGTCAAATCATCTAACAAGATCGACTAATGATATGTGAGCAAAAAAATCTACACAAAGTTGCTACATATAGTCTAAGTCAACTATAGTCAAATGTCAAAAATGTTATGAAAGGTAGGTAGTCATAGGCCGAGTCATGACAAAGGGACATCCATACTAGTGCATCTAGTGTAACATCATGTGATTGGTTTTTTTACAAGAAGGGATACATTTCATTCAATTATGAGTAGTCGTTATTGGCAACAACAACTTTAAAGTCACAACTATTGATGTAGTGTGATAAAAAAATCTTGAACATTAGATTAGTAAGTGTGGGCATTAAATCAATAATTGTTATTGCAGCCATTAAAAAATAACGTCTTAAGCCGTACAATCATTACAAGAATGTTAAGAAAGATGTTTTATTTTTCCTAAAATAAACTATTATATATTATTTTTAATTGAGTAAAACATTGTGTAAGAATAAATACAGATGAAAATAAAAGTTTGCTATAGTCTTTGTCCAAACTTGGATTACATTTACATGATGTTTTTGAGTAAGGAAAATAGGTTTAGAAGGGTGCCTAAAACCTGTTACACATCAAAATATTTTCAATGGAGTCCAAACAAAAGATACAATAGACTTGAGGTGAAACAAGTCACCAACCAAAATAAGGTGATCAAGGTGGCTTCACAGAACACAGTACACTTCTGCCACCAAATAAAAACTCAATAAAACTATTTAGGACCCTATAATCCCAAAAGAGTGAGATCTAAGAAGTCGATCAAAGGATTGTTGAGAATGTTTTTTATTTTTTCCTTTAACCTTTGTCAAACCTTTCTCCACCAGAGAAGCCTCCTTCTCCCAAACCAAAGCATCTGTTAGAGTAAATAATTAATTAATTATTAATTATTTATTCTATTACTTAAGCTTACTTAGGTTAATGTATTTATTTAATATTTAGTAGTTATTTATTGTAGTGATGAGTTGTTGACAACACCAGAGTTTTTTCCCTTCTAGCATGTTCCGCCTTTTTTGTGGAAGTGTGCTTAGTTGTCAACCTTATCTTCTACCGCTTTCTAGCTTGTTCTACAAGCTTCCATGAGGCCTTTATATTCAGGGTCTCTCATTGTATTTTCACAACATTCCATTTTCATTGTAAATACATTTTCATTGTTTTGCAATATGTTCTCTCTCAAGTTTGTTTAGGGTTTTTTCAAACTCCACCTCTTCCTTCTTGGTTTCCCTTCGACAAGTTATTTGCATGCAAGTGATCTTGGAGAGCTATGGAGTTGGATTTCATCAACTCCTACATGGTATCAGAGTGGCTCTACTGTTACTTCGTTGAAGGATTTTTGAATCTGTGATTCAGAGACACAAACCCTAGTTTGTTTGTGCATTTTTTTTCAATCCGGAGGAAGAGCATTTTTTCGAAGCACTTTGGGCCCAAATGGATGCTACCATTGGATTTGGAAGGCCGTTTATAGTCAAGATTCATATAAAACTTTTCAAGTTTGGCTACATTGCATCCGAAAAAAATAAATTAGCCCCCCAATAGGTTGTTGTACGGACTATATGGAATTTGGAGCAAAAAATTAAAATTAAAAATAAATACATAGGCACCACCAAGCGGCCACCAACGCACCGCCGTGAGGCCGCCACCAAGCAACCTAACAGCAGCCACGACTAGTCGCATTGCCACAGGACCACCACGGCCAGGCCGCCGCCCACCTTCCTCCATAGCCGGTGGCACCCCCACTTCCTACCACCTGCATCCAGCTCCTCCTCCACTCCACTAGTTCCCACTACCTCTGAACAGTCAGCACTGCTCTGGACAGTCAGCCCGTCAATTTTTGCCTGCGTGGTTCAATTTGCCACTTGGCCGAATCCGAGGGTGGCATTTTGCCACGTAGACCCTACCATGTCACACTTTTTTTTGTGGTGACGACCCCCAGGCCCTCAAAGTTAGTCGCATGATGTCACCCTACATCAGCACCCCTACCAGGCTCTCCAATGTCATTTTGACCTAATTGCAATTTTTTGGCCATATCTTACAGAGGTATTTTTCCAATCCAAAAGAAGCGCTAGAAAGCTAGTTCCGAGATAGAGACATTTGTGCAAGTATTTTTAGGTTTTGATGTAGTTTAGTTGCTCATTTTTGTAGTTGAAGTTTGAAGTTTTGTTTTTGACTCTAGCATGCATATTTTTGCGTCTCATGTTAGTTTTTTGGAAAATGTTATATTTTTGGAAAGCTGGTTCTGTCATCTTTTTAGAAATGCTATCATTTCCTTTAAACTCTGGCCCATGCTCTTTCTATCATGTTTTTGACATTTTTTTCTCTATGGTGGATATCTTGGGTGTTTCAAGTTCGAGGATCATTTTCCTAGCATGGTTTCCTTTGTTTTAGGTTATACTATCTTTTTTCTCAACTTTTTTCCTTTTTTGATCATTTTTGACATCATTTGTAAGCACTTTTATGTATATGCACTGAGATAAAGTGCCACTTTTGCATTTCAGGTTCATGACCGTTGTTTTGAGATAGTTGTACATGCACTATTTTTATAAAGCACCATGGGGGGATAGTTTTTTGTTGTTTTTGGCCTTCTTCCTTTTGTTTTCCCATGTAGTGTCGGTGTTACCATGTCTTTATAGGTGTTTGTACCTCTTTCTCTCTCGTTGTTCTTGGTTTTGTTTGCAGAGGATTTTGGCCCACCTTCTCAATTGTTTATCATCTCACCCCATCTGCATTAAGGGGGGGTTATGTTGTTGTTCTAATGCATCCTTGGTTCGATGGTTCGATAATGTGAGCTATGTATTCAGTGGTTGATCATATATACAAGGCAATTGCAGTGGCTGGCTACCTATGCATTTCGGTGAGATGGATCATCTACCATATAGACACGCTCAGTTTGTGCCTTCTTCTTCCATGGAGGTTCTTCAGATCAATAGTTTCTTTCAGATGGCAGATTTTGCGACTTCTTCATGCTTTAGTGATGCTCTTCATGATCACTTTTTGTTCTTGTTTTATGGGGACATTCCCCTAGTTGGAGGCTTCTTCAGTCCTTCACAAGGTTCTTACCTCTTTTTGGGGGAGGTTTTTTCCCATGAGGTTTTCTCTCTTTCCCTGTTTTCAGAGGTTACATTTCTTTGCATTGTACATGGGTACCTAACATGGCCTTGTTGTCGGGACCCATTTTGCATTTCATCTTAGTTTTGTGAGCTTAAGACATTCCCCTAAGTTGTACTTAAGGGGGGGGGGGTATTAAGAGTAAATAATTAATTATTTATTCTATTACTTAAGCTTACTTAGGTTAATGCATTTATTTAATATTTAGTGGTTATTTTTTGTAGTGATGAGTTGTTGACAACACAGGAGTTTGTTCCCTTCTAGCATGTTCCACTTTTTTTGTGGAAGTGTGCTTAGTTGTCAACCTTATCTTCTACTACTTTCCAGCTTGTTCTACAAGCTTCCATGAAGCCTTTATATTCGAGCTCTCTCATTGTATTTTCACAACATTGCATTTTCATTGTAAATATATTTTTATTGTTTTGCAATATGTTCTCTCTCAAATCCATTTAGGGTTTTTCCAAGCTCCACCTCTTCCTTCTTGGTTTCCCTTCGACAGGTTATTTGCATGCAGGTGATATTGGTGAGCTGTGGAGTTGGATTTCATCAACTTCTAAAGCATCGACATATGACCCACCTAGAGAAACACGAAAAACCACACTAGAAAGAATACCTACAAGAACCCAACCCACAAAGGGAGGGGCAACCACGACATCCACATCCAATAATGAATCAATAGTCTGGTTCGATGGCAGAGCTACAAGAACTTGTAGCAGCCACAGTCATAGGGGAATCCATAGGAGCAGAGTAATGTTGGACCAAAACCCCAAACCACCAAGAAGGTCTTTTCTTTGATTTCCTCAATTTCGTAGGATAGCACATTGCAATATGTATAGTCCTAGAGCAAACCCTACAATGGAAAGAGATTCCTTCATAGTCTAGAGCCTAAATCCAGGAGCCATTAGGGACCTCAAGTTTGATCTTATCAAGGAGGCCCTTCAAAGTATCAACCACCACAAGGATGTGAGCGTAAGTAGTATGCATAATATCAAAAGATTTAGAATCCACCATTTGGAAGTCACCAATGGGATCTCCCATAGCTTCAAGAACCAAATCCAGCCATAGGTGAAGGAAAAGATTCGGAAGCCTAACCTAAAGAGGCATATGAGAAAAAGATTCAGATGCAGGGTCCAAACCCTCATGCCAAGGTTTGGCCAACAAAGGGCAATGATCTTCCCAGCTGAAGCGAGTGCACAAAATAGCCCTCCTATTGTCAGTAGCATCAAAATTAACAATGAAAAAAATCCTAGCCATAGGGTAAATCTAGACAAATTTAGAAATCAATGGGTCCCAGTCAACGGGTTCCAGTGCTTGGAAATCCAAGCATGAAGAGCCTAAAGGGAGGGCCAAAAGCCTTGTCATTTGAAAATGGCTACCCTCACAGAGAAGTCTGCAATCATATGAGCAATTTCTTCGGCAATATCATCCTCTAACTCCAACTGGATAAGTTTGCAAACTGTGATATAAATCACAACCGAGGGAAAATCGGACGATCCACAGCCAAAACCCCCAAACCATGGGCATCAGCTTCAAAAGTTGCCACATCCACAAAAGAGGTAGCCTTGCCTCCAGTAGCAGAAGAAAAAAACCAAACCCCCAAAACACTGCTAGAAGAAACAGGCCGAGCAAACATGGCTCTAATAGCCATACTTGGCCTAGGCGAAGGAGGGGGCAACAAGTGGGAGCAACAAAACTTTTTTAAAAAAACTTTAGGGAAAAAGTCCAGTCCTATACCCTAGGTCAACGAAGTAGGTACTTGGCACAAAAGTCTCATAAGGGAAACTGGCCTACAACCCTTCTCCACTACAAAGGGGAGTCGAACCTATGACCTCAACAAAATAAACCTCAAGGCACAGACCAACTCACTTACAAGTGGTGGCTACATTTATATGTATGTTATAAAGTTATTCGCTATTAGAAAAAGACAATCTCTTGATGTCACTGTTGTAATTAAAATATTACAATTGATTATTCAAAGTACTAAAAATGTAGAGTCGATAAATAATGGATTGATTATGTATAGTCATCATAAGGAGGGATGCATTACTTCTAAACATGCAACACTAAGTTGGAAAGAGATGGGAGAGGAATTGATCCTCATGAATTTTGGTATCACAAGACTAATTTTGGAGATGCAAAGAGTCATTTATTGATCTCCAAAAGTATTTTTATGTACATATTTAAATATGTGATTATATAAAGACTTTATTTTTTAAAAAGAATAAAGGGGCAATATGATGATAAAAAAAGAATAAAGGGGCAAACATTACGATCAGGTGTAAACAAGGAAAGTACAATTATAAGTGAGTTGTTTCTTGCACATTTAAAAAGTGAGGTTTTCAAAGGGGGCTTATAGTATATTTGAATGGAACTTTCAAAATGGGGATAACAATTATATGAAAATAAACAATAGCTAATTCACACATTAGTTGAGATCAAGAGGATAATGAAAGATACAAAATATCAAGAGTATCTAGTTAAGTGAATAGGAAAGCAACCAAAATGCTACTTGAATGAGGCAACCTCAAATTAATCATCATGGCTAGTTCTTAGATGAACTTATTTAGAATTCAAAAGGTGAAACTTATGTATTTTCCTGCATGGAGTAACTAGTGTAGGAGCATTTGTAATTTTATAATAATTTGTAATGCCATAAGAAAAAAAGTAATATAATAATAATGATACTTTTATTCATTTTCTTGTTCAACTCAGATAAAGATATCACAATGGATGAAGTTATTAAGACTATTTAGATTGTCAACAATGATAAACCTCTTGTAGGATATGCCACAAGATCGACCACCTCACTGCCCGCCACTCTTCTTAAAAATCTAGACCGAAGAAGTCTCCTTCTGGGTGGAAGGGGGTTTCAAATGATCACTATACGATTCAAAAAGATTCCTCTATTGGGAATTGTGACTCTTCTCAGGACACTTTGGTGGCGAACTTGACTATTGTTTTTGATGGCACAACTTTCCCTACGGTGGAGACATCTTCTGATCACCCTCATCCAGATTCTGTCTTTGGTGATTCAACTGTTGTCCCACATACGACTTTGTCTTTGGATATTGCTGCCCCATCTTTGGATGTTATTGATCATTCTTCTACTACGGTTCATTCCCCGGCTGCAGGGGTTTTAGGGGTTGGTTGTGGTGTTTTTGACTTTTCTTGGCAGAAGGCAACTGGTTTGGTGGAGGATGGATGGACCATAGTTAAAGGAAAAAAAGGTCAAGCCCTCCACTCCTTTTGATATGGCTTTACATTCTCAAAGGTTGGGACCACAAGGGAAATCTTGAGTTGTGGTTGTCCCTTTCATTGGTTTTCCTGGCTCTTTTGGCCTATTGTTTCTTTGTTGTCTGACATGGTAAGACACTAATTGTCTATTCCTTTTTTTTTTACCATGGGGCTTCAGGTGCCCATTCAAAACTTGTTTGTGTGGCTGATGAGTACTCTATTATCTATGATGCCACCTTGGTCACTATGTCTTGTTGGGTGACCTGTTTCACCTTTGGTCTATAGTTTTTTTTTTGGTTTGGGCTTCGTTGAAAATTTTATGATTTGTAAAGGGTTTCAGGCTCCCTCTAAAACCTGTTTTCCTTAATAAAAAACAATGATAAACCTCCCCATATTGATGGGCTCCTAACAAAGTTTTGCAAAGCTAATTGTGATTAGATTATCTATGATCTTCTTCTATGTCTACAAAGAAGCATTCAAAGAAAAGTCAGGTGGGCAAAAGTAAAATAGAGTGTCATCAAGCTCCTACCTAAAGAGGGGGTTTTTATAGAATTTGAGATTGATTGCTCTACTAAATGTACTATGAAATTTTGGCTAGATTGTGGCTCTCAAATTGATTAATATATTCCCTAAGTTCATCAGTGGTACTCAAACGAGATTCTTTAAGGGAAGAAATGTCCATGATAACCTCGTAACAAGTTGGGGGAATGAATTGGTCCAAGAGCTAGAATCAAAATTCTACTATGCTTCTTCTTGACTTTGAGAAAGCATATGATATAATTGAATGGATATTTCTTCTCATGGCTTAGAAGTCATTGGTTTCCCGAGTAATTTTTAAGAAAATCTCAACTCACCCAAAGGGAACTTAGTCACAAATTAAGTTTTATTTTGTTTATAAAGGGAGATCCCCACGTGTCCTAAAAAGGAGACCCCTACACATCCCCAACAAGGCAGACAAAAAAATACCAATTTTTTTATCCATTATATCAAATGGCTCCTTTAAAACATTCTGATAATTCTTCCCATGTATTTGAGGATTCGTTATATATTTTTATCTAAATATAAAGCTTTATTTAATACCTTTGAATAAATGGAGACATGTCTTAACTTTATGGAAATGGTAGAAAATCTATGAAGAGGAATAGTAATGCATTTTTAACTTCCAAATCCTAAGTTTAGAACATAGTTTTATAATGATTGACAAGATCCTATCAATATCAACACACAAAATCTAATAAAAACTAAATGTTTACTGGCTTTCATGGGTTTCCTAACATTCATAATAGATAAAAACACATGAAACACAATGACACATGATCCCCTACCCTCAAACCTAGTGTTACCGTCCACTAGTCATTTTGAAGAAAAAGAGACACCAAGTGGACATTCTCCTCTTAACCTTGATACCTGCTCAACTGTGGAAACAACAAGAAACGTCCCTAATTGTGTGGGGACAACTAGCCATACTTATGACCAAGAACATGTGTTAAAGGAAAAAAAAATGGTTCGCTTATATACCTCAATGTGTGAATCAAAATAGTACATTCAAAATTTAGATGTATGACAATGAAAACAACTATTGTAATTTTAAAAGGAAGAGAATGATATACACTCAATTGAATTACTTTTGTTTAATTTTTTAAGTTATGTCAAGTTTGAGTCTCAATACTATGTTTGAAAAGTTTCATTTATAGCTTTTGAAATTAAAAAAAGTGCTATTTTGTTTCTTAATATGATTGTACTTTACTTGCTCTCAAAATGTTTATTATTTGGCACTATCCATAGTGAGATATCATTAGATGATCCCACATAGTGATTCAGATAGTTTTGAGTCGTTAGATATTGATAGCTTGAATGAATCTTAGTTTCATAAACTTGTGTATTTTGATGTTTTACATAGACTTTTAAAAACATACTCCAAACTTTTCATTTATATTAGAGGGTGATAGTAATTAAGATGGTTTGAAGTTTGGATATTTGATAACATGAAAGAAGCTTAGTTTCATAGACGTATTTAAATGTTTTGAACTTTTAAATACATATTTGATAATTGCATGTGTTTTAGAGTTTCTAAATCATTCTCAATGATTCTTGCCCATGAAACTGTCTATATACAATGACATGCAGTTGCTAAGGATCAAGCCGCTTCAATTGAACAAGCAACCATTCAATCTCCTAAATTGGTTGAAGCTCCTGTGGCGGTTACGACTATTTCTTCTAGAAGAATTGGCATAGGCAGAGCAAGTTGTAAGGTGCATGTTTATAGGATCGTGATTGGCAATGTTGTCTATTCATTTTTTGTATCATGGATTGGTTTTGTACTTGCACTTTTGGAAATAGAGAGTGGCTTAGTGTACAGGAAATTTGGCTGGGAAGATAAACTATTAATATTGTTTCTAGTGCCAAACACTAAATATAAGTTGTCTTAGTATTTTTTTTTCAATTTTATATTTTTGTTACTTATTTTTCTTATGTGTCCTAAAGTATTTATCCTTTCCAACCCAACTATGAAAAATATTGCTAAATTATTCATAAAGTATTTACATTTTTCTTTTATTAGCTTCTATAATTGTGAAACATTGGATTGAACTATATTATTATTCAAACTTGACTAGTTTTTAGTGTTGTCTTAAAGCTGCATTGGAAGTAAAAATGTTAGAGCACATAGAACTAGTTTTTTCTTTCTTCACTACAATTAGTAAGGCTAACTGGCTTTTTTTTTGTCAATTACAGTTGATTATATGTTTTTGATAAGAAAAACAGGTTTTGAAGGGAGCCTAAAACCCTTTACAAATCATATAATTTTCAACAAAGCCCCAACCAAACAAAACTACAGTCCAAAGGTGAAACAGGTCACCCAACAAGAGACAATGACCAGGGTGGCATCGCAGATAACATAGTACTCATTAGCCATACAAAAAAAATTTGAACGGGCACCTGAAACCCCATGGTAAAAAGGAAGAATACACAATAGGTCCCTTACCATGTCAGACAACAAAGAACAACATGCCAAAAGAGCTAGGAAAACCAAAGAAAGGGGCATCCGCAATCAAGCTTTCCCTTTTGTTCCCAACTTTTGAGAACGTAATGCCATATCAAAAGGAGTGGAGGACCTAACATTTTTACCTTTTACTATGGTCCATCCCTCCTCCACCAAACCAACTGCCCTCTGCCCTATAAAGTCAACAACACCACAACCATCCCCTAAAACCCCTGTAGCTGGGGAATGAACCACAAAAGAAGAATCAACATCCAGAGATGGGGCTGCAAAATCCAGAGACGAAGCCACAGGTGGGGCAACAGTCAAATCGCCAGAGCCAAAATCCGAAGGAAGGTGATCAGAAGAGGTCACCACTGTAGGGATAGTCATGCCATTAAAACTAGCAGTCGAGTCCACCACCACACTGTCCTGAGAAGAGTCACCATTCCCATCAGAGGAATCTTTGTGAACAGTGTAGTGAGCATCTGAGACACCCCCCTTCCACCAAGAAGGAGACTTCTTCAGTCCAGATTTTTTAGAGGAGCAACGAGTAGCAAGATGGCCGGTCTTGTGGCATATCCTGCATTGAAAGGGGATGCCCTCATAACCAAGAGGCTGAATCCAAGAGCCATGCAAAGATTTCAACATAATCATTTCAGGGAGTCCCTTGGAGACATTGATCTCAACCAGGATGCAAGCATACGTCATCCTAAACACATTGGAAGATGCAGTATCTACCATCAAGAAGTCCCTAAGGGCTTCCCCCACTGCCTCTAAGACAGAATCCACCCAAAGGTGAAGGGGGAGATTCGGCACCCTGACCCACAGAGGAATCCAATTAAAAGATTCTGTTGCTGAGTCAAACTCCTTATACCAAGGTTTAGCCATCAAAGGAAACTTCTCCTCCATGAGAAACCACAGCGCAGAATTACATTTCTATCTTCTGAAGTTTCAAATTTCACAATGAAGAAACCTCTTGTCACAAGGTATATCTGAGCTGTACTTGAAATGAAGGGCTTCCAAACATGGCTAATCCAAGCATGCAGCTTCGGCAAAGAGGGCCAGAAACCCTTAAAACAAAAGATAACAACATTGGAAGAGAGATCATCCATATAAACAGAGACCTCATCAACAATATCAAGCTCTAAATCAATCATTATCGGGTTACTAACTGCAATAGGCACAGCATCACAGAGCCCTGGACGCATAGCTTGGCCACCAAGACCAGCCCCATAAGCAACCACATCAGCATAGGAAATGATTGAACCGCCTACAGCTCTTGGGGAACGAATATCCCCATTAGGATCAAAAGAAGCCCTGGCCTGAAAAGCAACAGCAGCTAGAGCCAGAGCAGTCGCCATAAAGTCGGGTGCGAAAGCCAAAGTCAAACGCAAGACTTTATAATGTACAGTTGATTATATGTTACAAGTGGCTATTATCATATTTATTCTTTCAATCTTCAATCTTAGGTAGGAACTTAGCTATCTCAATACTATGTTTGAAAAGTTTAATTTTCAACTTTCGAAATTAAAAAAATGTGTCATTTTGTTTCTTAATATGATTGTACTTTACTTATTCTCAAAATGTTCATTATTTGGCACTATCCATAGTGCGATATCATTGGATGATCCCGCCTCTGTTAGAGAGTGATAGTGATTCAAATGGTTTTCAGTCATTAAATATTGATAGCTTGAATGAATCGTAGTTTCATAAACTTGTGTATTTTGACATTTTACATAAACATTCTCCAAACTTTTCACCTATATTAGAAGGTGATTGTAATTAAGTTGGTTTTAAGTCTTTCGATATTTGAGAACGTGAAAGAAGCTTAGTTTCATAGACTTTGTATTTTAATGTTTTAAACTTTTGAATACATATTAAGAACTTTTATATATTAACTAAACATAATTTTTTAATATTTGTTTTTACAATGATTTATTGACATTTATTATATTATTGTACTAATGCTCTCATTATTATTATTTATATATTGATAAATAGTCCTCTAAGAAACAACATCCCAAAACTTATACATCCCATCTCTATCTCTATCCTTGAAACACCAAAGAACCTAAATACTGATCGAAAGAATTTACAATACCACAATTGAAATCTCTAATGTAGTAATCTAACCTCAGAGCCTAATCTAAAGAGAAGCCTTGTAATCTAAATGATCAAGCATCATGGTAATGTAAAATCCAGTTGCCATGACAGCCAGTGGAACCTGATGAGGGCATTCCCTATTAAGGTAGAAGCTCTTCTTACCCAAACAAAGGTCATAAGCATGCCCAACAGAATCAACCCCAAGCTACATAAAATGTACCAGGTTATACACAAAATAAAACGTACCTAGTTAATATTGTTTCTAGTGCCAAACACAAAAAAAATTGTTCTTGTCATAGTATTTTTTTTTTTCAATTTTATATTTTTGTTACTTATTTTTCTTATGTGTCCTAAGGTATTTATCCTTTCCAACCCAACTATGAAAAATATTGCTAATTATTCATATAAAGTATTTGAAATTTTCTTTTATTGGCTTCCACAATTGTGAAACATTGTACTGAACTATATTATCATTCAAACTTGACTAGTCTTGAACGTTGTCTTATAGTTGCTTTGGAAGCAAAATGTTAGAGCACATAGAACTAGTTTTTTCTTTCTTCACTAAAATTTGTAAGGCTAACTGGCCTTTTCTTTGTCAATTACAGCTGATTATATGTTACAAGTGGCTATTATCATATTTATTCTTTCAATCTTCAATCTTAGGCCTGCAGCCCTTGTTATGTAAAGTTTGAATCTCAATACTATTTTTGAAAAGTTCAATTTTCAACTTTTGAAATTAAAAAAAAAGTGCTATTTTGTTTCTTAATATGATTGTACTTTACTTGCTCTCAAAATGTTTATTATTTGGATGATCCCACATAGTTATTCTATACTGATAGCTTCTATACTGATAGCTTGAACAAATCTTTAGTTTCATAAGCTTGTGTATTTTGATGTTTTAAAAAGACTTTTAAAAAACATACTCCAAAACTTTTCATCTATATTAGAGGGTGATAGTAATTAAGATAGTTTGAAGTCTTTGGATTTTTGATAACATGAAAGAAGCTTAGTTTCATAGACTTATGTATTTTAATGTTTTTAACTTTTGAATAGAACTTTTATATAGTATCGGAACATTATTGGAAAATAATTTTTTAATATTTATTTTTACAATGCTTTAGTGAAATTTATTAAATTATTATACTAATGCTCTCATTATTATTATTTACATATTGATAAATAGTCCTCTAGAAAACAACATCCCAAAACATATACATCCCATCTCTATCTCTATTCTTGAAACATCAAAGAACTTAAATTGATCATGCTAATCTCCAAACAAAATGCAGTAATTCCAATCACAAGAACGTAGTGATTTTTTTCCAAATTTTTTGTTGTTTTCGACTATAAACTATGCAGATCATGAAGATCAAATGCTGAAATTTTCAAAAAAAATCCATGATGTTTTCAATTTTTTTGAAAATTGGTCAACTGTATAGTTTGTAGAAAGAATAGCCACGTCCAAAAGAATTTACAATGCTGCAAATGAAATCTCTAATCCAGTAATCTAACCTCAGTTCCTAATCGAAAGAGAAGCCTTTAATCTAAATGATCTTGAAAGCATCATGGCAATGAAAAATCCAATTGTCGTGACAGCCACTGGAACTTGATGAGGGCGTTCCCAACTATGGTAGAAGCTCTATCTGCAAATCCCTCAGAATGGTGCAACATCAGTTGATGCGGAAAGCGCTTCTTACCCAAACTAAGGTCAGAGACATGCCCAACAGAATCAACCCCAGGCTGCATAAAACGTACCTGATTAGCCAACCAGAGAGAGGAACTGATATGTTGGAAATGATTTGTCAGATGCTCTAGTTGCGAGTTCAATCATATGCAAAATGTGTAAGCACACAAACTGTTATGCATAAAATGGTGTTTCTTAATGAGGCTTTAAATCTTTTGAAGATGATGCAAAACTGACTCCTGTGATTTAGGAGGCACAGGCCAACCGATCCCCAGATTTAGGATAACCTTTTCTTAGGATTAGATTTAAGAGTTAGTTATGTTCGTTTCAAACTGTTGTTTTGTAATCTTTGAAGGAGTTGATTTAGGAGTTTCTTGATCATAAAGAGGGGAGCTGAAACCGTAGATTTTAGAGAGATTTGGTGATGTAATTTACTATTATTGAATAAAGAAAACAGCAGGTATAGTAAGATATGTTTTCTTACATATCAGAAGAGATGTGAACTCGTGGATGTTTACAAATGCAATCAGCAGCTGTGAAGCTAAACTCTTCAATTTTGACCAGTATCCTTCCAGCAGATGGTGAAAATGGAGTTTGTTACATAAACAAATGCAATCAACAGCTGTGAAGCTAAACTCTTCCATCTTATGTAATCAAAAGTGAATTTCAATCCTTTTGCACTGCTATTCTTTAACCTGGATGGATGCTGCTTACTTATTTCCTATAGAATTTGCAATTTCCTCTATATTGAATCTTTTATACTTCATAAATACATCTGAACTCTCTTCATGATCTTTCTATTTAATCATACACCCACTCTTGCATTTTGGCTGGATGGTTTCAATAAATTCTGAGTGGCAAGCACTGTATTTAGTTGAGTAAAATGGCTTCGAGAGGAATTGTGAACACAAGATAATTGCTTGATTTACATTGCAAAAACTTATAATTCTCCTCTACAGGATGCAAGCAGCGTGCACAATCTAACGCCAAACAGAGATTAGTGTAATTCCTCCACTCATGTCAGTTCCATCAATATGCATAGAAAAGAGCAGCAAGATTTAGCAAGATCAGAATACAGTTGTACTCTGGTTTTTAATCTAATTGATAACTGTAAAAACTATTTTTTCATGAGCCCTTTTGATGTCTGCATAAGCAATTCCTTTTTCAGAAGGGATAAAGATTTGTTCTTTAGAGGTAGGATTTTTTCCTTGTTCATACACTAGAAAAAAATCCCATAAATTGTAGAACAAAATCTAGATTTAGCAGTAATTATTGCTTAAAGACAATGGATTATTCTTGTGAACTATGTTAACATCAAAATCATGTAAACTATCCCTCTCCTACGTAATAAGAATTGGCAACCAACTTCATCCTGGACCTTCTAAACACCCCTTCCTACTTGTGTAAGAGAGGAGAGTAATATTCATTTCACTTATGCTTGAAAATAAAAGGAAAAGACAGAGAAACAGAAGATTTTCCTTAACTTTGGGTTAGTACTTAATTTCAATTCCATGTCTCCAATCCCTACCCTTTAGAAGGCATTGAATTCTACAAAAGCATTATGAGGTAAATGAAGAAATTCAGAAAACACAGTTTTCTCATCCATTGTAGGAGAAATTATAGATTTGGCAGGGAGAAAATTGCTTAAAAACAATGCATAATTATTCTGAACTGTGAAAATCTCGCATTCATGTAAACTATCCCCTTCTACATACTCAGAATTGGAAACCATTTTCTTCATCCTGGACCTGCTAAAGACCTCCTCCAACTTGTGTAACAGTAGAGAGTATACTCATTTCACTTGCTAACCAAAAAAAAAGGGAAGGACAGGTAAACACAACTTGGTCCTTAAACTTGAGGAAGATGAATTCTTCTAAAGCCTTTGAGGCAACTGAAGAAATTCTGAGAACACAATAATTTCCTATAAGTGAAATTTTTTATTCTCTCATGCAACCCTTGAATGCAACATTAACTAAAATTTCAGTACATACAAAAAACAGAAATCACTGAGAAGAAAAGATCTTGTGAGAGAATTAAGATAATCCATTCCTAATAATTGTTTAACTCACTGATTTATTAACACAATGATTTTAGAAATAAGCAAAAGCCATTGGAGATAGGCAAACTTTGATCATTATCTGAACTTCATACATGAAGGAACATACTCAAACAAGGGACACATAATTGTAATTGACACATCATTTGTCAGCTAGGACAACAATCATATTAATCAATCCATAACTTTTAATTGCTAACAATAGATTACGGTAGAGTATCTATTTGGTTCAAATGATCCACCTCAATCACAACTGTGAGCATCTCACAGATCTATAAAACAATGTTGTTATAGATGCACAAGAATTTATTCTTGTGTTAATTCTTTGGAAATGCAATTTTACCATAACCACCCATTGTGTCATTTTAACATTTTACTTTTTCTGCAAATTGCAGTGTCCAATTTGCTCAGTTGACCAATGGTATATATCTATATTCTAGCTCCTCATGATGACCACATGTTTCTTCCCGATAAAGAAACATGCTGCTTTCAAAACTATCCATTGCTCTTATTCATTAACAATGATATATATTACTTTCAGTCTCTATCTAATATCAAGACAACAATATCAAAAATTATTAAATTCTTGACATAGTTGTCCTCCAAAAACTGTAAGAGACAAAGGTAATCCATGAAAAACTTCTAAGAACTCTTCAACAGGTTCATCAAAGCCCTAGAATGAATTGAATTATTCCATCGCGTGCCAACAGAAAAGTTTTGTGGCATGAAATACACTTGATTCAAAAGGCCGATGGGACAGATTTATAAAGAACTCATTTGTCAAAATGATTTTACTAGAACCGCCCATCCCCAAAATCACCCTAGAATCAAAGCTTGTTGAGTGAATGTTATGAAGCTTTTGTAGATCTCCAACGAACCCTAATGGGTTTTTTTCCCATCTCATTATTACATCAACCACGCTACTGCTCAATAGCCTTAGCTGATCACTAAACATTTACGGTTCCAAAACGAATGACTGAGATCAGAAACAGAACAAGATCAAACTTCGTGCTTACCTTTCATCTGAAATAAAATGGAGGGTCCAATATCAGCTTCAGCACAAGTCTACCCTTCCGTTTATGGAGTACAAGCATTGACAGCTAAGTAAACGAGGGGATGAGAATCGTAGAGCAAGCCTATCCTTATTGCGATGCTGAAAACCCTAAAGAAAAACCCTAACAAGACACTATCTTGTGAATGAGATAATTAAGGTCATTTTTTTGTTTTTTATTTTCATAGATAATAGACCAAAGACATTAATATTTTTTTATTAATTCAAAATTAGTTTTTACAAGGTTGCCATGTTCAAGTGGGGCATTGGGGACCAAAAAAAGCATTTATTTTCTTACTTATTTAATTCTTGCTCATGTACATAATTAAGTAATTATTAATTATTTAATTTTTATTATTCTTTCACTTCCTCCTCTCAACTCTTACTGATTTTTAGTTTAATGGATAAATCAACTCAAATTGGCTTACCACTTAATTACTTTATTTAAAATATCGATCAACTTAGTCAATTAATGAATCAACCCATTTAATTGATGAAACAATTATCTTTATCCAAGTCATGTAGTCACTTAACTCTCTACCAATTCCTCTCATCAATTCTCATATGTTGATCTTTGGTAGCTCTCATAAAATCTCCACCATCGATTCTCTTCAAAGTTTTAATATAAAAAGCTTATTTGTTCTCATTTGACTAACCATTATCACTTATGTTTTCATGCTATCATTTTTCTATCTTTTCATCTTGCATTAATAGCTTTTGCATCATCAATTCAACCACACCCCATTACTTTACATCATCTTGTACACGCATTGCATAATTGGGGGAAAAATCAATATTTTGATAGATATTAGGATATGAGAACAATGAAGTGTACCATAGATTAAGCTATAAAATAGTTTATTTTGTTGCATTTCATGATTTAGAACATCATTGGTTGTTTATTGAATTGAGTTTGTAAATCCATGCTTGGAAGAAAACTTGATCAATTTGGAAGAAAATGGAGTCAGATTAGGGTGATTAGAGTCACACAAGACCATGATGAGGTAACAAGAAATATTAGGCTACAAAATATAGGAGCTTGGTGTTCAATTTGCATCCTTCATTTTCAAAGAAGATCCTAGAGTGAGAAAAAAGATGAAAAAATTATGATGGAAACACATAGATTTTGGTAAATGCAACGGTTTGATCAGCAAGAATACAAGGACTCGATATTTATCCACTTCAAGTGTCCCTGTGTTGAAATCAATGTGTTATTTATAAGGGAGGAAGTTAAATTAATCATGTGTTGGAACTGAGTATTTCAGCATATGATAGCAAAAACTACGCTTGTGATTTCCAACAATGTATTTGAAGCTCATTCTTGTGTGTATGCACAATCCTAGGCATATGCTAAGTGATCTTATTTGGTAGGATATTATACAAATGATTACTAGTGTTATGCAATTTATGAAATTATACAAATGATTAGGGTAAATACACTTCCAATAAAAAGTTGTGCTTTTGATAAATAATGTCGTGCATTTGATAAAAATGTATAAATAGGGGTAGTTATACAATTTATGTAATTAGGCAAGTTTGACTAGTTGATTAGTTGTGATCAAGCACTTGATAGGCTGAAGCAATGGTTGTTTGATCACAAATTAATGCACTAGTGTTGATGTTGCAAGAATAATACCCTCTTACCTGGTGTAAGTACGTTGATCTATATGAGATGTAGCTTGGTGTACTCACTTACATAGAATTATGGTTATGACCTTTATACCTAAGATCAAGGGTAACATAGGGCTCGTGTTTATATTGGTTTAAAGGTGGCATAGTAAGAGCCACTTAATATATATGTACTACTATAGAGGTTTCAGATACTCTTGAGGATGTGTGTGTTGTATATCAAAGATAGTTGGGGAGCTCGATATGATTGGATGGGGGATGACCATTCTCCACAATGGGCATTCAAACATGGTGACCTAGAGATTAAACAAGGAGACATCAGCTAGAGAGCAATGGTTATATATTATTAACCACTCCCAATAGTGTTGGCTAGGGTTATAGGGGGATTCCTATGTCTAGAGAGGAGGTCATATGGATTGGCAATTTAGAATGGGAGTGCATGCTCGAGAACATGGTCATGGGTGGCACTCAACTCACATGGGTTTGTGCTTGTTAGCTCACTTATATCATGATCTTCATCAAGTTGTATACTATGATGGAGTGAGTCTAACTGCATGGGACATTACTACATGTTTTGGAATGGGAGCATATTGCAATCTTGAGACTACTCTGTATGATTCAAAACTATAAGGAAATCTAGTCTCTATACATACACATTTGTCACATCTATCCTCATATTCAAGAAAGATGGAGTACTAGAGACCTGTGATTGATGATATTGACATTTTCATCTAACTACAAGGATTGGGAGGATGATGAAAATTATCATTCTCTTTTCCCCTTCATCCTCAAGGGGAGAGGTTGAGTGGGGGAGGATTCAATTTGTAGTCTTTCTTTAAAAAAATTTACTTCAATTTTATGTTAATAAAAACTAGTATATAATATTTTTCAAGAAATTTTGGATTTGATTATGTAAGGTTTTTTACTATCAATTCAATTAAGATCACGCTACATGATCCATCATAAGGATGTGAGAGATCAAAAGGAGGTCAACTTTCTTCTCCTTTTGATCTCTTGCATACTAATGATGGATCACATGGTATGATTTGAAATGTTGATGATAAAAAAATGTACACAATCATATCCCAAAATTTCTTGAAGATTTAGACGGACTGTGGAAGTTTGATAGCTTTGACATTCAAGCAAAAAACTACAACACAATGGTAAAGTTGTGAGTCTCTCATTTGGGAGATCCTTGGTTTGAGTCTACTCAAGCTTTAAAAATAATAATAATAAATCTCAAAAAATAATAATTAGAGTAGGTTTTGATTCATTACCCATAAAAAAAATATTGCATTCCAATAATCCCAAAAATCCTTTGACCCCTTTTCATTGGTTGTCAATTGTATATCCAAAATGACCTCCCCTCCACCTGACATATAGTATTAGTTTGATGTATGTATGTTACAATCATTAAAAAAAATATTTATAGATGCTGAAACTACATCACAAAAGGTTATTACAATAACATTGAATATTCATTTCAAATTCAAAAAAATCAAATTCACATCTTAAAAATGATTGCACCTTTGGCTTTGACATACTTGGATCCTCAGTTGCTACCCTTGATCATCTTTGTCATTTTATTGTACAACCCATCCTTTGAAACCACATCTCTAGTCTTCTTCCCTTCCATTATCCTTAGTATTCCTTCATTGTGTGTCCCATTGGCCTTATGAGGAAGTTGTTGCATTATCGTGTCTCCTCCTTCTCCCACCACCACCTCTTTGTAAATGCTCATATTTATTAGTATCCAAACCCCTCTAGTATTCTTCTAATAGGAATTTGAGGTGTGACTTATCAAACTCATCTTTTCTCTATCCATAATTTTTCACCATCACCCAATCTAGTATATAACCACATAATACTCACCATATTTTTTTGGCCATTCAATTTCAGGTCATAAAAATTGTCCACACCTTGTATATGATGAAATGGTAGAGATGTTTTTGGTATCTAAGGACATGTGACTAGTAACCAATGTGACCCATTTGAAATCCTATACTTGGCTTTGCAATGCAAAGAAAATCTACAATCCAAACTCTCCACTCTGGCTTTACATGCCTCGACACAAACCATTAAACCAATTGAATGTTCCAAACCCCATGCATTGCCATGCATATGGTAGTAACTATTGCTAAGGCTTCTTGCATAATTCAAGATTAAACTTTTTTGGCAGCATCCAATCAGAAATCATATTTTTGGCAATTCTTGTTAAAGCCTATGTTAATGATATGTTTCAAATAAGGAAAGTGAAAGTTTTTTAAACCTAACATATATTAAGATTTTTTTCAATTATTTGAGTGGGCTAGAAATGGTGTAACAAAACCATCAAACCAAAATTACACATTTCAAAGCAAGAGAAGGCATGTCTCCCAAGAAATTTGGTAGTAGTTTGTAGGAGATTAGGTTTCCAAGGCGAACCTTTGAACCTTGCAACATTTTCCAACCATCTTACATCTGACCTTGAAAAGACTTATCCTAAGGGAAGGTTCATCATCACTTCCCTTATTACATAAGGTTCCTCTCACCATCAAATTTTCCCTAGCCTCAAGTCCACTCAGTGAACCCTTAGTGTCTCCTTGAACCACAATATTTATGTTAACTTGCCCACCTTTAGAGGATCTACATTCAAAAGATCTGTGCCCTTTTTTACCACATCTGAAACAATTACCATGAAAACCACCTCTAGAATAAGAATTACCTCTTCCTTGGTAAGAACTAGTACCTTCTCGGTAAGAATCACTACCTTTCTACTCGATCTTTTCTTTATCATCATTCTTCCATTCAGATTTTTTCTTATCTTGCACAAAACTGTCATATCTACCACCTTCTCCATAAGATCTACCTTTGCCTCTTTGGAATCTACCACCTCTACCTCTCTATCTTTGTTCATGCTTCTTTGTTAAGATATCCTCATCTTTCAAGGCATATTGACATGCTTCCTCCACACTTTCCAATTTCACAAAACTTAACTCATCTTGAATTCTAGATCTCGATCCATTTATGTACCTTGCAATTTTCTCAACATCATCATCCACATGTCTAGATCTAATGTCTAGTCTATAGAATTCCTTAGTATACTCCTTCATGGTCATGTCTCTTTGTCTCAAATTTTGCATCTTTCTCAACAAACTAACATGGTAATCAACAGGAAGAAACTTGTTCTTTACCTTGTTCACCATTTTTTCCCAAGTCTTGATCTTCTCCTTTCCTCTCCTCTGTCTATCAGTTTGCAAATGCTCCCACCATAGTGAGGCATGTCCTTTCAACTTTGTAACTGCAATCTTCACCATCCTATTATCAGAAGTGTTTTTATTCTCAAAGAACTTCTCCATTTTAGAGATCCAATCCAACACATCATTGGTATCCAATTTCCCATCATAAGGAACAACTTCAACAATAGGCCTTGAATTTTCCCTAGACAACACTCCCAACAACCTTGCATCATCTTGATCTTCTTTGGGTTCTACATTAGGGTTTGGTGTTGCTGCTTTATCATTACTCAAATCATCAAGATGTGCTCCTCTCCTCTATGTAGTCTCCACAACATCTAATCTGGTTGTTGTATGTATGAAATGCGGGCCTTTGAACCTCACACACACTTCAACGTGGTCATTACCTGTGAAGTCATCCTGGAATGAACATTGAATTGTTCATCTAGAACACTCAACAACATGACCCATTGCCTCTTATCTAAAGGGATTTTGCCTGTTCAAAATCCTAAGAGATGAGGCTTAGACAACCAGACCCTCTAAGAATGAAGGATTTGATATGCAACTAATCTATGTGAGAATGCAATGTAATCTAAAATGAGATATGTGCTTAATCTAAAAACATGTAAAGGAAACTAGATTAAACATATGCATATTTAAACTAAATGAGATTAAGCTAGGAATGTAAATGTGTGCAAATATATGAGCTAAGTGAGTATGAATTTCAACATCAATTCAATTCAACCTCTTTAATGAGGAATTAAGAGTCCCTTAAATAGAGTTCCTGGAATCCATCAATAGGTGAGATCAACTCGGATCGATGGTCAAGATTGAAGCAAAGATTCAATTAAGATGGAAACTTCCTTGTGCAGGTGAAGTGAATTGTTTTTTATCTGAGTGTGATGAGCAGTTAACTAAACTTGTCATGGGTGTGAGATCAAGTTTAACTAGATTGATTCCAATTTGATAGATAGTTCACTCAAAGTTTCCATTTAGAACTAAAGAGAAGATTTTGAAGATATTATTTAATTTAATAAAGTGAGATATGAACTCATGAATGCATTTTCTATTTAATTAAATGATTGCATTTAATTAATTAAAACAAGTATAATTATTAAATTAAATAAATTTAATCCTTAGTACATTAGTCTTAGGATATAATATAATTTAATTAAAGTGTAAATACTTTAAATTAAATTAAATCTTAATCAGCAGGTTTAATGTGACTAATACGAGTCCATACTTTGGGAATTAAATAAAGAGCATGATTAATGTTGATTTAGGGTTTTTATGCATTTGATAATTAAGTCAAGTAGCGACAATCAGAATGAAAATTGTCTAATTAATTAGGACTTTAGAATTGATCAAATAGACTAGAATTGATATAATGGCAATGAGCCAATTTTGGGGTATTACATTTTTCCCTCTTTGAATGAATGTGTGAGCAGTACATTCAATTCAAAGAAAATCAGAAAGCATGATGCAAAGATGAAATTAGTTCCGAAGTTGATGATACAGAGACCAATTGATAAGCTTTTAAGAACCATCTCCAAAATGGAGCTTGATCCTAAGGAATCCAAGCAGAACACCTGGATACCCAAATTGATAAGCATTCTAAAGGTTTCCATCAGAATGAAGTTTAACCTTTATGGATCCAAATAGAACATCTAGATACTTGAGATCGACAAAATTTAAAAGATAATCTCCAGAAAGGAGCTCAATCTTTAAGGGTCCAGACAGAACATCTAGATACGTAAGATTGATAGCATTTAAAAGATTATCTCCAGAACAGAATTTAATCTTTAAGGATCCAGATAGAACACCTAGATACTTGAGAGTGTTAAGCATTTAAAAGATTATCTCTAGAACGAAGCTTAACCTTTAAGGATCCAGATAGAACACCTAGATACCTGAAATTGACACAATCAACTAATAGAAAGATGAGATATATGACAAAGATGCCAGATAGAGGGGAACAAGATGCCCCTAGTGGTGAGATGCCCTGAATGATGAGGACATAAGATGGGAACGAGATGCCTTGAGCAATAAGGATTCAGATTGATTTGGAATTCGAGTTCAATGATGTAATCATCTTGCCCCCTCGGGAGCAAAATCGAAAGATGACACACTAGAAATATGATGTAAGGAGTATGTTGAAAGATACAGAAGAAATCCAAGATGTAGCAGAATGTAGACGAGATCAGAACAATCAGAAGAAAATTCAGAGTTGATTTGCAATGATTTCAAGGTCTAGAAGACCAGGTTTGACCAGAAGTTGACCATATTTGACCATAGTTGACTTGAGTTGACTATTTCAGAAATGAATTTTGAAAATATGAAGAATTTTGAGTTGAGAGGATTCCGGTAATCCCAAAATATCAAAAAAAATTCAAACTGCACAAGCGTTCGATTGTGTCAGTCCCCAAAATTTTAAAACACATTTTTAAGGCACTTAGGTGTGTCAGATTTCAAATTCGATCTCGAAAATAGATTCAGAATGGTCAAATTAGCCAGGGGTTGATTTTCACACAAATAATAGCACTTTCAAAAATTAGGTCAACCCTTATATAAGGGCCTAAGGGGTCATTTTCAATTCATTTGTGCATTTTGTCTTTTAGTGGATTGAGCTCTAAGGGAGGTATGGCAGTGAACATGCAAGATCATCATTTTGAGTGGTCCTGATGACACAGTCTGTTGGTGGACTATGGACCTCCGGTGAGTCATCGATTTCCCAACTTTGTACTTTCATTTTCATAATTTATGATGTCATTCATTGCATTTTTAGGCATGTTTTAAATTAGGGTCAATCGGTCTTCGCACGAGATTGTCCTTTCTCATGCAAAGACATTCTCTTCTCGCACAAAGAAACATAGATTGGTGTTTTCTCGTGCGCTTTGGTGGAGTTTCTCGCATGGGAGACCCCCACTTCTCTCGCGAAGAATGAGAAATTCCTCTCAATCTTTGCACGCGAGATCTCATTTCTCACGCAAGAATTTGATTTCTTGCTCAAAGAAGTGAATTCTCACGTGAAGAGTTGAAATATTGCGCGAGATCTTGAGATGTCACGCAAAATCCAGTGACAACAAAGTACAATTTGTTTTAAAAAAAAAAAATTTGTGCGTTTTAACCTAAAATTTGCATTTTTTTCTTCATCGTTCAGCTGTATCGACCGAGTATTGATTGTTTTCTTGTCGTTGTTGGTTGTGTATGTAGGAGGTCTTTGACAATGTGTCATTTAGGTCTCATTTTTTGCCCTATGGAGCTCTAATTTAGAGTCTCAATGCTGCTGACATGGCACATATCAAGCGATTGGGTCTGTCTTCTCTATGCCAGATCCCAGTAGTGCTGGTGAATCACGACCTTTTCACAGCCTTGGTGGAGCATTTTCATTTGGAGACAAACACCTTTCATCTACCAATGGGGGAGATGACGATCACCCTGGAGTACATCTAGAGGATATTAAGAATCCCATTTCATGGATCAAGAGTGATGTATGATGTAGTGCCCCAGGTAGGTATAGAGGCTTTGTCTATCATGTTTGGGATGTTGTTTAGTGTGGAGCCTAATCAGTCCCCAAGTGGGAGATTGTTAGATTGTGATGACTGATTAGGAAAGTACTGTACATACTTCATAATTTTGTGGGGTTCAAGGCATCGCCTCAAATTTTTTATTTTTTATAGTACTATTCGTAGATTCGCCACTAAAGTTATGGCTAATTTATGGCCGACATTTTATAACCCTAAAATGACATAAAATACTTGTATAAAAGGGTTTAGGGTTAGGTATTTTTATTATGTTGTGATGAGAAATTACTTCTTGCGGCAGTATTAAGCTGTAAGGGATCACAGACTGTAATCAGGTTGTAATCACTGGATTGTAATAAGATCGGACTTGTTGTTTGGTGGATGTAACTCAGGGATTGGGTGAACCACATTAAATCTTGGTGCCTTGTGTTCATTTCTGTGTGATCTATTATTTTCTGTTATTGGTTATATTTGCATGTAGTTTTTATTTTTGTTCGTGGTTTATCCTAACAAGTGGTATCAAAGACTAGTTGTTTTTCAGTTATCCTCTGCAGGAAAGTTTCACAATCGAGTGGGAGTCTCATGGTTGAGTGGGAATAATGGAAAATGAGGGTAAGTTGAGGGTTGATAGGTTTAATGGGCATAACTTCTAGTTGTGGAAGATGCAAATGGAAGACTATCTATATTAGAAGGATTTATGGAAGTCGTTGAAAGGCAAAGCCAAGAATCAGGGAACTATGTCAAATGATGAATGGGATCTTTTGGATAGAAAGACACTTGGAAGCATTTGATTATGCCTAGCACCATCAGTGACATTTAATATTACAAAAGCAAAGATGATAGAAGAATTGATGAAAACCCTAGTGACACTGTATGAAAAGCCCTCCGCTTCAAACAAGGTATTTCTCATGAAGCATTTATTTAATATGAAAATGGCAGAAGGTGGATTTGTTGCAGATCATTTAAATGAGTTTAATACTATTACTAGTTAGTTATCTTCCGTGGGTATCAATTTTGATGAAGAAATTAGGGCTCTCTTAATTTTATGTTCTTTGCCTAAAAGCTGGAATGGCTTGGTAATGGCTGTGAGTAATTCTATTCCTGGATCTAGTACCCTAAAATGTGAAGATGTGATTGGTGTTGTTTTGAGTAAGGAAAGTCATAGGAAATCCTCAGGTGGATCTACATCAGGAAGTGCTTTGAATGCACAAAGTAGGGACATAACGACTGAGAGAGGAAGTAACTCTGAAAATCGTGGGAAATCAAGAGGAAAGTCAAAGGGGAAGAGGTCTCAATCAAGAGGACCAAATGACTGTTGGTATTGTGGCAAACTAGGTCATAAAAAGAAAGATTGCTGGAATTGAAAGAAAAATGAAGGAGATAAATCAAATGGAGACAAGGAGGCAAATGTGGTAAGTAACAAATCAGAAGAGGATGCTTTGCTTCTATCTTTAGAAAGTATTGATGATTCATGGGTTTTAGATTCTGGTGCTTCATTTCATGCTACACCTCATAGAGGTTATTTCATTGATTATGTCCAAGGGGATTTTGGGCTTGTTTATTTGAGGGATAATGAACCCTGTCAAATTGTTGAAAAGGGAAAAATTAAGATTAAGTTGCAGAATGGGAATCATTGGCTACTACATGAGGTAAGACATGTTCCAAGGCTGAGTAGGAATTTAATTTCAGCGGGGCAACTCGGTGATGAGGGTTGTATAGTTACGTTTAATGATAAAAATTTGAAGGTTTCAAAAGGTTCCCTTGTAGTAGCAAAAGGTGTGAAAGTAGGCACCTTATATCTTTGTACAAGTCATATTGTTCCTTGTACTTTGATTGTTTCAGAGAAAAATGAATGTTCAAGAACAATTGTTGCAGTTGAGTAGGGAGAACAAATAGCTGCTATAGATTCTAATACAAAACTGTGGCACAATAGACTTGGGCACATGAGTGAGAAAGGTATGAAAGTACTTCATTCAAAGAAATTTTTACCAGGTCTAAAATGTGTAAATATGGATTTTTGTGAAAGTTGTGTGTATGGAAAACAAAAGAGAGTGAGTTTTGTAAAGATTGGGAAGGAAAACAAAAAGGAGAAATTAGAGCTTGTGCATACAGATGTATGGAGACCAACTCAGGTATCTTCCCTTGGTGGCTCTCATTATTATGTTACATTTATTGATGATGCAACTAGAAAAGTATGGGTTTATTTCATTAGATAGAAATTTGATGTATTTCAAACTTTTAAGAAATGGAAATGCTTGGTTGAAAATGAGACTAGTAAGAAATTAAAATGTCTCAGATATGATAATGGTGGTGAGTATTGTAGTCATGAATTTGAAGATTATTGCTCCACTAATAGTATTCGTAGATAGAAAAATATTCCAAGGACTCCACAGGAAAATGGCGTGGCTGAATGCATGAACATGACTATAATGGAGTGCACAAGGAGCATGAGGTTGCATGTTGGGTTGCCCTTACACATGTGGGCAGAGGTTGTCAATAATGCAGTATATTTGATTAATAGAGGTCCCTATACTCCTTTGTGTTGTGTTATTCCAAAGGAGGCATGGACTGGTAAGAAGGTGAGTTATTCTTTTCTCAAGACCTTCGGTTGTGAAGCTTTTGCTCATATAGACTCTGAAAATAGAACCAAGCTAGAAGCTAAATCAAAGAAATGTGTCTTTGTTGGATATGGCATTAATGAATTTGGTTATAGGCTTTGGGATTTTGAAAATCATAAAATTTTTAGAAGTTAGGATGTCATATTCAATGAGAAAGTGTTGTACAAAGATCTATTACAACAACATGAGAAGAAAGAAGATGATTATGTAGTGCCAGATGATACTCCAAAAGCTAATGTTCCAGCCATTCCTTATGATGTGCAACAACTGCAACAACAAATACCACACACACTAGTGAATGTTAGACAGTCAATGAGGAAAATTCAACCTCCACAAAGATTTTCTCCCTCTTTGTATTCTATTTTACTTACTGATGTTGGTGAACCTGAAAGTTATGGTGAAGCTGTGCAGGTGGATACTAAGATTCAGTGGGAGTCTGCAATGAAAGATGAAATGGACTCTTTGCTGAAGAATAAGACATGAGATTTGTGCAAGTTTCCTGCAGGTAAAAAGGCTTTACAAAATAAGTGGGTTTACAGGTTGAAAGAAGAGGAAGGAGGTAAGAAAAAATTTAAGGCCAGGTTAGTTGTAAAAGGATTTGCACAGAAAAAGGGAATTGATTTTGATGAGATATTTTCTCCTGTTGTTAAAATGACTTCTATTCATAATGTTTTAAGTCTTGTGGCTACTGAAGATTTTTATTTAGAGTAGTTGGATGTTACAATAGCCTTTCTTCATGATGATTTGGATGAAGAAATATATATGGCTCAGCCACAGGGTTTTGAGGTCAAAGGTAAGGAGAACTTAGTGTGCAAATTGAAGAAAAGTTTATATGGCTTGAAGCAAGCACCTCGGCAATGGTATGTGAAATTTGACAATTTTATGCATGAGCATGGATATAATAGGTGTCATTCAGATTACTATTTTTATTTTAAGAGGTTGGATGATGATAGCTACATTATTTTATGTTTATATGTTGATGATATGCTTGTAGTTGGGTCCAACATGGATCATATTAAGGGGCTAAAATGTCATTTAGCACATAAATTTGCTATGAAGAATTTGGGGGTAGCAAAAAAATCCTTGGTATGAAGATTTGTAGAGATAGGAAGAACAGAACATTAACACTATCTCAGGCTGATTATGTTGAGAAGGTGTTGCAACATTTCTCTATGGAAAATGCTAAAGCTGTCAGCACACCTTTATCTGGTCATTTTAAGTTGACTAAGGAGATGTGTCCTAAGACATAGGAACAGGAGGATAACATGTCCAAGGTACCCTATGCTTCAGCTATAGAAAGCTTGATGTATGCTATGGTATGCACTAGGCCAGATATTGCACATGTAGTGGGAGTCGTTAGCAGGTATATGAGTCATCCAGGATTTGAGCATTGGAATGTTTTCAAGTGGATTCTCAGATATTTGAGAGGAACATCCAATAAGTGTTTACACTTTGGGGGCTCTACTACTGATTTGCAGGGCTATGTTGACTTAGATTTGGCAGGGGATATTGATACCAGACGAAGTACTAAAGGTTATGTCATTACTGTTGGTGGGGTAGCCGTGAGCTGGGTTTCTAAGTTACAGAAGATTAATGCTCTATCCACTACAGAGGCAGAGTATGTTGCTGCTATAGAGGCAGCCAAGGAGATGATATGGTTTCAATTCTTCTTGAAAGAATTGGGACATCCTCAGAAAGATAATTATTTGTTCACAGATAGTCAGAGTGCCATTCATCTTGCAAAGAATTCAGCTCCGCATTCTAAGACCAAACACATACAGTTGTGGTACCATTTCATTCGGTCAATTTTGGAGGATGGACAGTTAAAGCTAGAGAAGATACATACAAATGACAATCCAACAGACATGTTAACAAAGATTGTAACAAGGGAGAAGCTAAACTCCTCTTCAGCTTCGGTTGACTGAACATGAATAAAAAAAATAGTAGAGTCCAGGGTGGTTTGATCTAGTGGGAGCCCCATGTGGTAGTGGTATAGCTACAGGATCAGTCTCCAAGTGGGCGATTTTTTTTTTTAGTGTGGAGCCTGATCAGTCCCCAAGTGGGAGATTGTTAGATTGTGGTGACTGATTAGGAAAGTACTGTACATACTCCATAATTTTATTTTTTATAGTACTATTCATAGATTCGCCACTAAAATTATGGCTAATTTATGGCTGACATGTTATAACCCTAAAACGACATAAAATACATGTATAAAAGGGTTTAGGGTTAGATATTTTTATTATGTTGTGATGCAAAATTGCTTCTTGCGATGGTATTGGGCTGTAAGGGATTACAGACTGTAATTAGGTTGTAATCACTAGATTGTAATAAGATCGAACTTGTTGTTTGGTGGATGTAGCCCAGGGATTGGGTGAACCACGTTAAATCTTGGTGCCTTGTGTTCATTTTTGTGTGATCTATTATTTTTTGTTATTGGTTATATTTGCATGTAGTTTTTATTTTTGTTCGTGGTTTATCCTAACATGGGAGGCAGTTGGCTAGTGGACGAGCCATCACCTGGGATGAGATCGTACACACCTATGGGTAGACGCATAGATTGGTAGCAGTGTTAGCAATCTTTTTGAGCTATTTCCTAATGCTAGATAGGGGACAACATGGCTTGGAGTGTGGTTGGGGGGTTATGCTACGTCAGATGGTAGAGGCCCTAGAGATATTCGGGTGGGGCTAGTGTATGTTGGCACACATGTTCCATGAGATGCATGAGATAGTCTTCCATGGGAAGAAGACTATGGCCGCTGAGGTGTACGTGCTACAAATCTAGGCATGGGAGCATCTACCAATATGTCAGCCCATTCATGAGGATGCCCATGAGCCAATGGAGCCATACATCTGTCGATATCGAGGACACATTACCTAGGTTACCCTAGGTAAGACTGAGCACTAGAGAACCCATCTTGATGACCTAGTCTCCATCGTATGGTGGCCCTGGCGAGAGACAAAGGAGTGGGATGATGCTCCTAGAGAGCTAGGTTGGATGTTTTTCTCATGGCCATTGTTGGGTAGGATGACACAGATCATTGAGTGATTTGTGATTTCACAAGTGTGGCGGTAGTATGATCAACTACAAGATATATCACAGGAGTACTGTGCCTACGCTAGACTGGCAAAGGACATAGAGTGGGGGTGGCCACCATGACTAGACCCAGGGTGATCAATGATAGATGTGTGCAACTTGGTTGCGACATAGTGGGACTATCTCCCAAATGTGGCAGATGCAAGGATGATGCCTACATACTAGGATCATTTGATTAGCCACCCATTCTCGTGGTTTACAGATCCCTCGGGGATGGCTACATAGGCTCTACAATGACAGGCCCCATAGCAACAGGAGGCACCTCAGCCGCAGCAACAATAACAGCCATAGCCAGAGGTCTGACATAGGACTCAATAGGTGCATATCCCCCCATGGCAAATGGGATTTGTCATAGGTACAGGAGGTAGTAGGATAGAGCATGGTCGATGACGAAGATTGAGGATCGAGGAGCAAGCACTGTAGCAGCAGGCCCCTAAGTTATTGGTTGAGGAGATGCCTGACCAACCTGCTTCTCGGACATAGGACATAGTTCAATGCTACCAAGAGCGGATTCTTTAGGCCTCCTGATAGTTGGGAGATTTTCAGATTCAGGTAGTTGTCAGAGATGCACAGCTAGTAGAGCGAGATTGAGAGATTGGCCAATTGAGAGAGAGTACAAATTGCTGAGTAGAGAGAAGAGATGTTGCAAGATGAGGTCTAATTACAGGTGGCTCGAGCAGCCTATTATTTTGCAACATACTCAACAGTGGTGCCTGATGAGGCTCTATAGGTTCAACGATTCTCGCAGTGTGCTCATGAGTTCGGGGGTGCATGACCTCCTACCAAACTTGACATGCCACCACCTCCTCCTCCACCTGCTGCTCCTACTCCTCCTGGAGATGAGGGTATAGGACAAAGTTAGATGTTGTGCTCCTGGCTCTTGATTTTTTTATCTGGCTATGTATTGATTGGTGTGCCAGCACCATTTTGTATCATTTTGATTGACAACACTCAAGTAGCACCCATTTTTGTACTGATCCATTATATATATATATATATATATATATATATATATATATACGAGATTTTGAGTTGAGTATCACTATGTACATGTCATTGTCTATGTATGTTTTACTTTGATCTACATGAGATATCAATGAGATGAATGTGTTATGTGATGGATGCATGCTCACTTTGATGTGATGTGATTATGATTATGTAGAGTAGATGATATGAGTATATGGATGTAATGCATATGGAAATGAACTGACATCTCATGCAGTGTTGCGTGTTTTTGCTTGATAGTGACAGGTCTTCCATCGAGGAGCATGAATCGATGAAGCAAACGCTTGTGCAGTAGTGGAGAATCTTGATATGTTTGAAGATACCCCCAATCCCCCATCACGAAGGATAGAAACATAATCACAACTGAATTGCGTTCTTATGCAAGTGAAGTATGTAATGTAAGATTATATTAAATGCAACCCTAGGTCTGGTTACCAAGCCTCAATAATTTATCATCACTGGACTTAAACAAAGCTCATATGTCCCATAATTATCACTGACTTTGCAATCATGGAAATATGAATAGGACATATTTCATAGGTTTTTTAGGATTAAATGTTAGCATTCAAGGCACAGGAAGCCAGAATGACCAGAACATTTGTCCCTTTTAATATAACAAGTTAACATAAGCATCAGAGCATAAATGCTAGGATGACCAGAATGTTGCTTGCATGTAGACACACCAAACACATGAAAGATCCTTCTTATGCTAAGAAATCAATAAATAGTATGTCTGCAACAACCTTTGCATCCATATCCTAGGACAACATTCGTAATTTGTACTCGCAGTGACTTGTACATTCACTTAGCAGGATGAGTATTAGATATTACTGAAGTAGGAAGAATTCACTTCAATAGATATTACTGATTGTCCAATTAAGAGGAGTTGAGGTACACATGGCCATCCAATAGGAGATGGAGGCTCTTATAGTGGACACCCCTCTTTCATGAATGCTTTAGATGTTTTGGAACTAAACCGTAAATAGAAAACAAAGAAAAGGTTGTGCTCCCAGTCATTAATTCTCTAGTTAGAAATGACATCATCGAGTTGCTCGAGGAGACATGATAAAGTGCAAAATGAAGCAAACAAAGAAAAAGCTCAGCATATCCAAACAAGTATGTCATTTTGAGTTTATTTCTATGTTACAGGATTGATGTCAAGTATCAGTGTCCAGAATATGTGTGAAATAAATCTCTTTAGTAGGGTGACAATAGTAGGTAGATGCAGTCAAAATGAATGGTGACTGAGGTCAAAGAGGAATCTTCAAGGTAAAGAACCTAAAGAAGATTGAGCGACAGTAGACAGACATAGTTAGAATGACTAGTGACTGATGCAAGAGAGATCTTCCATAAAGGAATCCAGAAACATTACCTAAGCAACAGTAGGTAGACATAGTTGAAACAACTGGTGACTATTGTGAAAGAAATTCTTGAGAAGAATCTTGAAAAGATTGACACTTAGTGATAGTAGGAAGACGTAGCTAAAACAACTGGTAACTGTCGCAAAAGAGAGTCTATGAGGAGAATCTCAAATGAGTGACACTAAAGGGGAATGCCCCTAAGCTGTGAAAAGACTCAATCCATGGATACATGAGCAGAAAGTGGGAAAAGCATTAAAGCAACTATATAGAAAGCAAGAAGATGCACTGCAAGATGGTGTATTGAGAACAAGAGGCACCTGTTTACCAGGTTTTCACCTTCTTGGCAGAAATTCTTTTTTTTTTTGCTACCATGATGTCTGTTTCCAGGTTTTCACCAATGGCACTTTTTTGTATTTTTTCTCTTTTTTGATTTTTTTTTAGTTTTTTAGATTTTTCAATTTTTTTGGTGTTACCAAGGCACCTATTGCTAGGTTTTCACCAGGGTAACAATTTTTTCAGGACTTTTTCTGATTTTTATGATTTTTTTTCAGGACATAAATATGTACAAAGAGCTACTAATATCAAATCAACTGTAAAATTGCTTTAGGTGGAGAGTTTTGATAGGTTCCTTGAGCACTTCTCCTTTGGTTGTGGAAAGTTGGTAGGCGCTAGATCCATATATTGCAGTAATAATGTAAGCATTGAGCCTCTTTGGTTCAAACTTCCCTTTTTGAACTCATTGTTGTTGATTCTTAGGGTTCTCCCTTAGGACAAGATCACCCAACTGGAAGTCACGTGGCCTAACCCTCTGATTGTAGCGTCTTGACATTCGTTGTTGATATGCTCGCAGATGATCACATGCCACTTGTCGACATTCATCCAATAACACTAACTCCTGAAGCCGAGCTATCATGTAGTCGTCATCAATAATAAGACCCTTCACAGAGATTCTCAAGGTAGGAATCTCAACCTCTATTGGAAGCACAACATCCACTCCATAGAACAAAGCAAAGGGAGTCGTGCTTGTTGGGGTTTTGAGGCTTATCCTATACTCCCACAAGGCTGGATTAATTTGGAGGTGCTAGTCTCTCCTTGATTTGCTGACTATGCGATGAAGGATTTTGTGGATCGCCTTATTGGATGCCTTAGCCTGGTCATTACCTTGGGGGTAATAAATGGAAGACCAATGTTGTGTGATTTTGAATTTCTTGCATAGTTCCTTGAGGCCTTTGTTCTTGAATTGTCCTCCATTGTCAGTAATGATTAATGATGGTACACCATATCTACAGATAATGTAGTTTGTGATAAAAAGAGCTACAATTTTGCCATAGGCAACTGCAAGAGGTACTACCTCTACCCACTTCATGAAGTAATCTATAGCTTTGATGATGAACTTATGTCCATTAGAAGAGGTTGGGTGGATCTGACCCACCAAGTTGAAGGCCCATTGTTGAAATGGCCATGTTGTAGTAGAGGGAATTAGCTCTCTGGCTGGAGCATGGATCATATTCCCATGTTGCTGACACTGCTTTCAAGATCTAGCATACTTGATAGCTTCTTGCTCCATTTTAGGCCAATAGTAACTAGCTCTAAGGAGTTTGTGAGCTAGTGTCAGGCCATTTGAGTGAGATCCACAAATGCCCTCGTAAACATTGAAATTAGTGCGTGTTTGGACTCTTTGGGTTCTAAACACCTAGGGAGTGTTTTTTCGAGACCTCTCCTATATAGATCGTCAACAATAATGATATAATGCGAAGCATTATGAATTAGGTAACATTTCTCATTCTAGGTCAAATCTTCCAGAATGGTTTGATTGCGGAGATAGGAATAAATGTGATGGTAGCAGGATGATTCTTGTCCTACAATAGAACAGATCATCCTAGAATCAGGGGTGTCATAGGCTGGGTAGTGTAACACTTCCACCAAGAACTCATGTTGGAGGTCATTTTTAGATCTCTGTAGCAGGGAGGCCAAAATAGCCATGGCATTAGCCACTTTATTATCTGCTTGTGGAACTTGTTGGAAGGTAATGTGCACAATATACTTCTTCAAGTCATCAACCATGCAGTTGTAAGGAATTAGTTTTTCATCCTTTGTTTGGTACACATCATTAACCTGATTGATGACAAGCTGAGAGTCACCAAAGATGTCTAACTGATCCACTCTCCATTCGGCTGCAATCTTCATGCCATTGATCAAAGCCTCGTATTCAACAATGTTGTTTGTACAAGGAAACAAAATATTGTACGCTTTGGGAAATGAATATCTCTGTGGTGTAATGAAGAGTAATCCAGCATCTGATCCCTATTGTGTGAAGGACCCATCGAAGAACATGACCTACATTTGGTGTGTGAGTGTTAGGATTGACTCATCAAGGAAATCAATGTTCATTGGCAGAAGGCTCTAAATAGGTGCATCAACCAGTTGATCTGCAATCACCTGCCCCTTGATAACATTGTGTTCAACATATTGGATGTCAAACTCACTAAGTATCATAACTCATTTAGCCAATCTTCCTATGAGAGTTGCCTTACTGAGCAAGTACTTTAGTGGATCTATTTTAGCCATGAGTCGTGTATTGTGGGCAAGCATGTAGTGTCTCAACTTCTGGGAAGCAAAGACAACTACCAAGCAAGCTTTCTCAATGATGCTATAGTTCCTCTCATAAGAGATCAATGTGCAACTCAAGTAGTAGATAGCTCTCTCTTTTTTGTCATTGTATTCCTAAACCAATAGGATTCCTAGAGATGTTTCAGTTGTTGAAATGTATAAAAGAAAAGGCTTCCCATAGATAGGAGGCATCGGGATTAACGGATTGACAAGATATTGTTTGATCTATGTTAAGCTTTGCTCACATTCCCAGCTCCAATTAAATTTCACACCCTTATGTAAGGTCTTTGTGAAGGGTTGTGATCTATCTACTAATTGTGAGATAAACCTATGAATAGACTGGAGCCTTCTTTGTAGACCTCTCATCTGACTAATGTTCTAAGTTGGTGGCATGTCCATTATTGCTTGTACTTTCTCTAGATGCACCTCAATTCCTTTTGCAGAGATGATGTATCCTAACAACTTTCCTGATGTGACACCAAATGCACATTTCTTAGGATTGAGCCAAAGACTAAATTTTTTCCATACGATCTAGGATGGGTTCCAAATCTTGTAGATGAGTATTGCATCTAGAACTTTTGACCAAGGTATTATCCATGTAGTCCTCCATGGTTTTATGCATCATGTCATGGAAAATTGTAGTAACAACCCTATGATATGTAGCACCGACCTTCTTCAATCCAAATGGCATTACATTCGAGCAAAAGGTTCCCCATGCACATGTGAAAGCCTTTTTCTCTTGGTCTTATGGTGCAATTTTTATCTGATTGTATCCAGAAAACCCATCCATAAGTGAGTACATCTCATAGCTGGTCGCTAGAAATGTATGTATGAAATGCGGGCCTTTGAACCTCACACACACTTCAATGTGGTCATTACCTGTGAAGTCATCCTAGAATGAACATTGAATTGTTCATCTAGAACACTCGATAGCATGACCTGTTGCCTCCTATCTAAAGGGATTTTGCCTGTTTAATATCCTCAAAGATGAGGCTTAGGCAGCCAGACCCTCTAAGAATGAATGATTTGATATGCAGCTAATCTGTGTGAGAATGCAATGTAATCTAAAATGAGATATGTGCTTAATCTAAAAATATGTAAACGAAACTAGATTAAACATATGCATATTTAAACTAAATGAGCTTAAGCTAGGAATGTAAATGTGTGCAAATATATGAGCTAAGTGAGTATGAATTTCAATAGAAATTCGATATCAATTAAATTCAACCTCTTTAATGAGGAATTATGAGTCCCTTAATAGAGTTCCTAGAATCCATCAACGGGTGAGATCAACTCGGATCGACGGTCAGGATTGAACCAAAGATTCAGTTAAGATGGAAACTTCCTTATGCAGGTGAAGTGAACTGTTTCTAATCTGAGTGTGATGAGTAGTTAACTAAACTTGTCATGGGTGTGAGATCAAGTTTAACTAGATTGATTCCAATTCGAGAGATAGTTCACTCAAAGTTTCCATTTAGAACTAAAGAGAAGATTTTGAAGATATTATTTAATTTAATAAAGTGAGATATGATCTCATGAATGCATGTTCTATTTAATTGAATAATCACATTTAATTAATTAAAACAAGCATAATTATTAAATAAAATAAATTTAATCCCTAGTACATTAGTCTTAGGATATAATTTAATTTAATTAAAGTGTAAATATTTTAAATTAAATTAAATCTTAATCAGCAAGTTTAATGTGACTAATACAGGTCCACAATTTCAAAATTAAATAAAGAGCATGATTAATGCAGATTTAGGATTTTTCTGCATTTGATAATTAAGTCAAGTAGCAATAATCAGAATGAGAATTGCCTAATTAAATAGGACTTTAGAATTGATCAGATAGACCAGAGCCAATTTTGGGGTATTACAGCTGCAATCTATCTCAATGTATCCACCACAACATTGTCAGCATTTCCTCTACTTCGAACCATCTTTACAATCAAGTTCCTAGAAGATCGTAGGGTTTGGTGCTACTTCTTTATCATCACTCACATCATCAAGATGTGCTCCTCTCCTCTGGGTTGTCTCCACAACATCTAATTTGGCTATAGTCTGTCTCAATATATCCAACACGACATTGTCAGCATTTCCTCTACCCCGAACCATCTTTACAATCAAGTTCCTGCAAGATCATAACCCTCTGCAAGTTATAGGTCAAATCTATTGATTTGCAACGCTAAAACCCAAGTCAACTTAAGGTTCTATACAATCTAATCTCCACAAGGATGAACCTCTACTTTGATACCACTTGACACTGGGAGGAATGAGATAACAAGGGCCAAAGGCACATCTAGCTATCCAAATTGCTTGCAAGAGTAAACACAATGGAAAAAAATACCAAATAACAACAAATTTGGGAGATAGAGGAACAAATGCTTTCATATATTCATTCAAATAATTAGATGCATGCCTAGTTGTAAGGCCTTCTTTGTTTCAGCTATATTACAATTTAAATTCAATGATCAAACTTTGCATCTCAACTTTCTCCTCCTCCTCCTATGCTCTATCTCTCTAACTTCTATCTTTAAGACTCTACCAAAGACCTCTTTAAATATATACATAGCCACAAGTTGGCCTATTGTAATTAAAACAAAAAAAACTCTCATATTAAATGCTAGAATAAGCCACAAGTCAGCTCTCAGGAAATACCTATTATTAAATTAAATGTAAAGGTTAGATTCAACTAGAAACCACACACAAAAAACTCAAAAAATGAAGAATCCCACAAATGTTGCAACTCAATGAACTCATCAATACTCAGTAATGAAACAAGCTTAGTAGCCAAAGGGACTTAGAAACCAAATAAGACTCGGCAACCAAATGAACTCGACAATGCTTGACAACCAAACAAAATCAGCAACACTCAACAACCAAAGGAACATGGTAATGCTTGGCAACCAAAGAAACTCAGAAACCACTAAATAACTCGGCAACAGCTGTGAACTCAGAAAACATAGAAAACTCAGCAATGCAAGACATTACAACTCTGTAATAACTAAGTAATTCAGAAAATATGCAGGATAGCCATGCAACCCAGGATGCTCCTAGATCCCAATTAGACACATTTCAACTAGTATTTCAACAAACATCCGCACAACTACATCTTCATGTTGAGGGCAGACAACACTATATGCTACAAAGAAAGCAACAATATGTTCATCTACACAAACCTTTCCATTGTCATTGAACTTGGGAAAATTCTTCTGGGAGGCTCTTGGTAAATCATTGTAAGTAGCAAGGCATAAAGGGCCAATAATATTACCCTAAGGTAGAGCCTTTGACGTAGGAAGAATAATTGGTACCGGTTGGAAGATAATAGCAGTTGCAGCTACAACTTAGTGTAAGGTGAGAGAATTACACAATGACGAAGTTTGTGTTCAAAAACTAGGAGGGGAAGATGACTAACTACATCTCCAAGAAGTAGGATGGGATCATGTAAATAAAGCCCCATGGATACCTTGAAACACCGAATCCCTTGAGAAAGGTTTTCCTCTTCTCAGGAGGTCTTCTAATATGTAAAAATCATCTTTCCTTGGCTCTTCAAATACTGGATCAATTTGACCTCAATCACAAGCACTCCTAGTATACTTGGGATCCAGGGCGAATCAACTTCTTTATAGATAGGTACCTTTACACTTGCCTCAACCTTCTTTGTTGAAGCACACATTCCTAGTACTCAAGGTTGGCGTCCTCTCATTCTAATACAAAGTTGACTCTTCTATAGTCATTTATGGGTTTTCTACTTCTCCATGTGAGTGTATTCAACTTGTTAATTATGTCTTCTTGTTCATCTTGGAAGCCAATGTTGGGCTAAATTACTAGGATTTAGCTTTCATGAGGTAGCACCATATTTCCTCATGGGTCAAAAGACATGACTCAACAAATATGTGAGTGCATAGTTTAGAGTTATTCCATTGAAGTGATAGAAAAAGTTACTTAGAATACTTTATGTAATGAGAAATAAACATAATAGTCTATCTTTCATGTGGTTTTCAATATCGACAAAGATGAAATTTAGAGATTCCAACAATTGTCCCCAATAGAGTTGTCATTGGTTTGGTTTATGCCCTAACTCTTAAGTTGCCTAATGTGGTGAAAGAAAAACTTGTTAGCAACAAAATGTGTTAGAGTAGGTGTTCTATCAAGGACTCCTAAATTGGAAAGGTACATCTCCCCTATATGCAAAGATTTTCAATGAATATTGTCTTTAGTAGATCACCAAGATTTAGGGGTATGCTCTTAACTACAGAGTAGAAGAGGTGTGACTAGATTGCCAAAAAACTTCAAAAAATCCAGGCAAATTTGAAACAATGACTCATAGAGTTCCACAGCTATGAAGACACAAGAGTCACTTTTAAGATCTTTCAACACCAAAATGTAGCCTTTTTAATATACTAAATATAAAATGCAGTAATACATGACTAACTAACAATGCATACTATATAAGAAGAGGATGTTTGACTAACAAAGAAATACTCAAATTTCCCAAGTCACTGAGATTTCACAACAACCATTTATTTCCTACTTAATAGCTTACAACAACAATATCCATAATTTCTCACACAACAATAAAAATGCACATGCACTAACTTGTATAGAAAGAGGAAATGAGGTAATACTGCAAATGAGGGGAATAAAGCTTACATCCACTGATAAGAAAGAAACAAAACCCTTTTTATTTGTAATTCCATAGTTTTCATCAATAATATATTCATTTTAAGCACCATATAAGAACTAAAACTAGACTAGCATGAACCAAAGAATTAAAACATGGGGACACAGTCTTATATAGTAGTCCCAACTATCGAGGCTTGCCCAAATCCAAATTTTGTCAATCCTATTTACTTCTCAAAAAGTTACATTTATAGGCCCCTTTAGAAATGGGCATCTAAATTTCATTATTACTCGATAGAGCATCTTTCAATCATTCTAATAATAGGATTGATTGGTTAGTCATGCATTACAAAACTCTAGCCTATGAGGAGAACTTGAAATATGGCTACAATATCAAGAAGTAAGAGAGAGAAAAGAGGTGAACTTGTCATATGTTTGCAGGGAGAGTATAATCCTTTGTCAGAGCATCAGTTTTTCTTTGGAGTTAATACCTTTTCTCTGTATGCCTTCATTGCATCAGTTACACTCTTCAAATCATGGACACTTGGAATAAGAATACTATCAGATCTAATCATCCAATAATCATGCATTTATTCCAATTCTTCAACTCTGGAGACCTTTGATTAGAGCTTCTATGGTGCACACTTCAAAACACAATCCATTGCTGAGAGTTTTGGAATCTTTGCCACCTACAAATTTGATGGATTAATAATCTCTTCATTGCATGCTAGGAACTTAGTCTTCATTTGTTTGATGTCTAGTAGATAGTCATTATTGGTAACATATGATTCAGTGTGCAAAACCTTTAAATGTTCAAATAAATTGTCCATTACTTTCTTCACTAAATCATAGACATCCTTCAACTCATGCTCAAACTTGACTGAGCTCTTAATTTTAATTCTAATGATTGCTTCTAATGAAGAAATGGTTCTTGGCCTATTTTGAGTATCTCATGGGTCATAGCAACATTAGTTTTCATGTCAATCACCTCTTGCAATAAGGCCAATTGCTTTGTTAGGATCTCTAATGCTTTGTGTATTGAATTCCGGTGGCTTGACATTGCTTCTCTCTATCTGTCAGTGTCTAACAACATATTTCCAAGGTTTCCAATGAGAGAGCGACCTTGGGCTTTCATTTCATCAATCTAAGCATGACCAATTTCACTAAACTACCTCTCCTATTGTAGCTTAAGTAGAAAATTTTTGTTCTTCTCTACACTTGGATCAAATGTTCTTGTAGAGGTTCTTCCAAGTGCAACTCTGATGTAATTCATCAATTCCCTATTTGAGGCTTTGAGTGCTTATTTTTATCTCAATTCTTCCAATCTATCTTCAATCTTCTCATTTGTTGATTTCCAAATGTTGACCATAGAATCGTGAACTAGAATGCCTATGTGAACCATTCTAATCTGAAAGTCATTAGTAGTTATCTCATGAAACTTTCTTTCCTTCCGAGATTCTGCAACCTCCACTAGCATATGACTTGTAGAAGGATCTGTGGCCAAAGCTACTATAGAATTTTTCTTCTTTGCCTTCTTTGATGTTGGCTGAGTTGAAGTTGTTTGCACACTAAGGTCCTTAGATGGAGCACTTTCCTCACATCTTCTCTTATCTAGATCAATAGTCTCTTCCAACCAAGACTCAATTGAAAGGACATTGAGTGTCGACTACAAAGTTGTAGGATCAAACAACTTCCTTGCATGAAATTTCCATTATGTCTTCCTAAGAAACTCATGAATATGTTCAGGATTGGTATACTTTAACGCCACTTTTATGGAAATATTCTTTTTTTGGTAGTTGTTTTTTGCTTTGGCAAGTGGATTTGAAGGCAAATATAGGCTTACAAGCTCCTTTGTTTTCAAATTGTCAAGGGTGCTACCTCACCAATCTCCTGAGCATTAATCAATTATTATAATAATTATTTGTAAACACTCAATTATGGAACCACTCATTCATGTAAACATATATTATATACACTTTAATAGGATGTATGTCCTCCAATATCTCTTGTAAAAGAGGGTATGCCCACTTCAAGTCCCAACTTGGGCAATTGTACATATATAGGAGTTTGGTTGCAGGCTACATTGGGGGTTTTCTTTACCCTGTTCTTTTTCCCCCAGTGCTTGCACTTGAATGGGGTTTTGTATTTTGGATATTAATATAATGGGCACTTGTCTCTTATCTATCAAAAAAAAAAACAATTTTGTATTGATCAATTCTACTTCTACTCAAAGAACATTGGCATATTATTGAAAACGCAATCCCTTTGCTACATGCCACTATTATGTATGCTATACAAAATATGTTTCATGTTTACAACTTATGGAGTGTACTTTCTTTGTTCCATATAATATAGTATTTATTTATGTTTTCAAGTCACTATTCCAGATTCAATTTTGTTTGTATTTTTCAACTTCATCATTGCACCTACTTCTTCAAAAGGCAGGGGGTCCAACTCAACAAGAGCTCTTGTTAATACTTAAGTTTTTTTCTTTAATTAAGATAAATAAATTATTATTTATTCATTAATTTTAATAATGTTTTATTAATAATTGTTTAATAATTTTAAACGGATTTTTAAATTAAAATTAATTATTTTTAATTATTTAATTATTCTCATCACTTTTTACTAAGTAAATATTTTTATTTCTTTTTTTTCTATTATTTATTTTTATTAAAATTAAATAAGTGCTTATTATTAGGCAAAGCCTACAACACAACAGTAAATTGTGAGCCTAGGAGGTCTTGGGTTCGAATATATTCAAGACTAATAGAAAAATAATTAATCTTACTAATAAAAACAAAAGAATAATAAATAATCTAGGCTTCGGTCGATTACCTATCAAAAAAATAAAAAGCATTTATTATTTATTTAATTATTCTAGTTTTAGCTTTTTTTCTATAAGATAATTTATTTTTACTATCTTTAAATTTTTTTTATAGATAGTAGACCAAGGTCATTAATAATTTTATTAATTCAAAATTATTTTTTACAATGTTATCCCATTCAAGTGTGCATTGAAGGAAAGAACAAGGAAGAAAAACCCCTTCGTGTATTTTCTTATTTATTTAATTCTTTCTCATATGCATTTTTAAGTAATTGTTAATTATTTATTTTTTATTATTCTTCCACTTCAATCTCTTAACTCTTACTCATTTTTTGTTTAATTGATCAATGAACTCAAATTTTCTCAACTCTTAATTAGTTCACTTAAAAGATCAATCAACTTAGTTAACTAATTGATCTGGCCCTTTAATCAATGAATCAATTCTTAGGCTCTCTCATCTTGATGATGGATCATTAAGTACAATATGAAATGTTGGTGATTAAAATAACACACACAATCTCATCGAGAAGCATAATATATAAGACTAAAGATTGTTAAAATCTTTTATCATGAGCCAATTCTCTTTATCTGAGTCATGTAGTAACTTAACTCTTTACCAATTCCTCTGATTGATTGATCTTGGAAGTGTTAAATTCTAGGATCGCTGCAAATGTACTAACAATTTTCATTTTATTGATTGCGTTCCAAATGCAAATGAGGGCTTATAAATATGAGAAGAGGAGACATGTCTCTATGGTTAAACATCACTAGTTAACATATTAATATACTAGTAATATAAATAACCATATATGTAACTCATCTTAAGCATAGATGTAATATTAATATGTCAGTTATACATGTATTATATTATATTATTATATAATAATATATAATGTATAATATATATTATATTACATATATAATTTATATTATATATATAGGATATTTATTAAAGATGATTTACCATCAACAAGGTATCTCATATACAAAATCGTCTCACAGAACTATGACCTTAACACTCCCTCTTAGCTAGGAAGGATTTATAGAACACATTATGCACTCAAAAATATGAAGAGATATCATTTTAGTATGATATTCATCTCACTATGAGGCCCTAAATTTATCACCTTTCATAACACACAATTGAAGAAATTTTCATAACTTTAAAACACCACCTTAAGTGTGGTCTATAGTAGTAACTATGTCATGGTGTCCCGAAAGATTTGATCCAATGAACCATAACAAGTTGATTATCCTGTTGTTCGAAAAAATTTGGCCCAAAGAACCATGATAATAGGTCTACCATTTATATGATTGCCACCTTATAATGGTTACCTTATGTATGTTCGTTATCCCGATTTCAAGCACTCTGGGACAATAATTTAATGAAGTCTGTCATGATAATAGGTCTACCATTTAAAAGATCCTCACCTTACAATGGTTATCTTTTGTTTATATATGTCAATGAAAGATCATCTCTTTTCATTGCATATCATAAAAATATCATGTAGTAACTTACATTGTATCCACCATGAACCACCATAGCTGCTACTAGAGGATGGAACACAGATCTTCACCTCAAACTTCTCTCTCATAGAGGAGAGTACATTACAAGGAATTTCTTTTTGAATATATCATCCACAAAGGATTTCATATCAAAATTTTTCCTTCTAAATAATGATCCTAGAAAGTTAGGTCCTATAGTTACTTTGTCAAAAACTTTCTTTACCCAAGGATGCCTATCAAACTCACTCTGAATCATATATCAATCTATTGATTTTCTAGTGATAAGTCAATACTTTCTCATGATGCACTCGAGAGTAGGCCCATCAAAATAATGCAATCGCACATATGTATTTCTAGACTCCCTTTGAGTATTAATCTTCTAAGCTCCTGTATTGCCTTCGAATAAGTGCCACTCCTCTTAATGTAGAAGAATCTCATAATCTCAATCATCAAGGATGCTTTCTTCAAGAGCCTCACTTTATCAATCTTGATCATCAAGGTCTTTGGAGCTACTATCATTAGATTGAGTTTGCATAATACTTGATAGTATATATAAAGCACCAACCTTCTTTTCCTATAAAATATCCTCAACATAAAGGAAAAGATTAAGGAAAATAACCCTTATAGTATGTATAGAATTACAAATAAGAGAGAATACAATGAGTATACAAATGTAATACTCAAAGATAAGAAATACTTATCTACACATGAATGGAACATTTCCATTCTAAAGATGGTTCAAGAGAGAATGGAACATTGTTTCTCATTTGTCCCCACAATTTTGCATCATATTCAAGCATGAAAAACTTGGTTTTGTTCTTCTTAGCAAATAGTCATCCTTGGGGATCAAAGAAAAGAACAAAAGCATAATAAAGCAAATAACTCTTATATTACACGTATGGATTTAAGAAATTTACTGTGATATTAAATTAGTATTCAATACTTATCTCAAGATGTTAATTAACATCCTTGCAGTTCCTACATTGTAACCAATTCTAGGTCAAATGCATTCGTAGAAAACTCAAGCTCTTTGTCCAATTGATCCAAGTACTCCTTGTTTAAAGTACCATTGGTATTTCTACCCTTTTTTGAATGTGTTGCATATTTCATCTCTATCCAAATGCACTTGTACCAAATGATCTAATTATATGGAAACTTCCCTTGGCTTCACCACTGCTATCCTTTCTTGGTAGGAATAATAATTTATCTTTATACATCAATGCCAACAAGTTGCTTTGTAAGTCTAGTATGGTGTGAATTTAGTGCTCTTTCCATTCTTTGACTTCACTACTTATTGTCTTGATATCTTTGTATATCATGCTACAATGATTGATCTCATAGCAAATGGAACAATGAAAGATAAAGTGAGACTCGGTCTCAATCTCCTCGAGGTGACAAGGTCAATAGATATTGTCCTCGTCAATTTGGTGATCAGTTTGATTATGTAGCCAGTGAGATCCCACCCTCAAAGATCCCCAAGGAGATGAAAAGAGCATGAGTCCAATGATGAGTGAGGTACCGAGGGCATAAGATGGTCTCATCCTAGATATCAAGGAAGTGTTCAACATAGAAGGCCATACGTGGACGAAGCCCACCTGGGCTATTCCTCAAGGTCATGAGAACATATTGTCTATAGATGTCAAGTCTAACATGCTCATTCAACTCCTACTAAGGTGGAAGGAGGTGGGCTGGAGTGTCTAGAGAAAACTAAAAGGGGGGAAGATGATCCATACTAATACCAATCGAGCCCAAGAGGGTAGGGACCTAGGTGTACTAGAAACAAGATCTATGACTAGAGTTTGAACTCGCAACCTCCTTAAAGGAATAGTTAGCCAAGTAGGAATATCTGTGACAATCGTTAGGGGAATCAAGAAATCTTTGGAACCCATGAAGAAGCCAAACTATATCAAAGATGGTCCCTAATTTGAAAGGGTGAGCACCAAACTCTGCCAGAACGATGTTGTGTGGTGTGGACCGGTGACATCTAATAATGTGCTGAAGGAAAAGAGTTTGGAGTCTCTTAGTAGAGGCCCTGTTAGACTCCAGGAGGGAGGGGCCCTAAATAGTAGAACCATAGAGGATAGTTAGGTTGACTAGGGAGTCAAGAAGGGACATATTAGTCATGGTGTCCTAGAAGTGATGTTGAAAGCACTATCACTTAAGGATAGTAAGGGACTTGAGCCCCTTGTTGACTTGAAGCTACATAGTTGGTCTCAGGATGAACTGCAGTAAAAAAAACTTAACTCCCAAGTAAGCATATGAAGATGCAATCTCGATCTCGATACCCTAGAAGTAAAAATGGAGGTGTCATGTCTTCAAACAATTGAAGCCCATGAACCAAGTCTTTCCCATATTGACAACAAGCTCACATGGGTCGCAGAAAGAGGCCAAGCCATCAAGGAGCCACTGAAGACCATTGAGGGAAGATGCTAGGAGAATCGCATCATCAACAAATAGGAGAATAGAGATCAACACCTGATGTAAGTAACAACCATTTTCAAGGAGTGAGTAGTCATGGAGAAATGCCTCAAGCTTGTCGATGTAGATGCCAAAGAGAGTGGGGGAGAGATGATAGCCCTAATCACCCTGATAGTGCTCTAAATAGGGTTAGAGAAGCCCTGTGGAGTCCTAAATCTACCCACCACACACTCATATAACCTCATAATAGCTATAAGGAGAATCTCTAAGATTTTGATGTCCCTAAGATGCTAAAAGAGAGCCACCTAAGGAATAGAGTTGAAGGCTTTGAAAAAGTCAACAAAATAGTAATAGACTTTTGTTGAGTAGTAGCAAGCCTCCTCAATGATGGCCCATAAGGTCAAAATGTGATTAGTGGTCTGAAAATCTACAAGAAACCTAGCCTGACCCCTACCCTAGCAATGTCATTGATCGAGCTCTCTGGATAGGATATCGTTCAACATAGTTGCATAGAGTTTGGAAAAAGTATGCCCAATCATGACGGTCATGTAGTTCCCAGGGTAGAATGTTGGCCTAGACTTATGGATTAGATAGATAATATGTTGTGACCAAGAGTTGAGGAAGCTAATGCAAACCACTCAATTAAAGAGCACTGTAAGAAAGGGGCCCATGACAAAGATACCTAACTTGAAGAATTTTTCTTGGAATCCTTCCTTATTCGATGTTCTTTTATTGTTCATAACTCTAACTACCTCACTAGTGTGGGAGAAGGAGAAGAGATGACAAAAATAGGGGGGAGGATGAGATGGAGAGGGGGTTGGCTAGGAATAACATAGAGGGTGGCGGTATGGGAGGCAAGGGAGTGAAGCTCCAGAGCGGAGGGAGGGGGGTGGCGAGGAAACATGGTGTGCAAAAAGAGCTTTGGAGATTGGAAGAACATGGCATAAAGGGATCTACAATGCAATAAAGTGAACTTCTATTTTTGTGGTGAAGCAAGTAGTGGTAATCAAACCTTAACTAAGAGGAAGAGGAGGGAGAAGTGGGTGGAGCAGAGTGAAGCATGAGGTGAAAGGATTTGTAGTCCTCATTAAACCACTAGTTCATGAGGCAAGATCTGCAAGTGGGGTGAGTGGTGAGTAAGGAGGTGTGGTGGGGAATGGAGAGAAGGGAAGACTCCCACATGGTGGATGCAAGTGAGAGGAACATGGAGGTGACATCCCAAGAGTTGAAAAAGGGATCTTGGGGGAGAAGTCATCTGAGGTGATGGATGAAGAGCTCTATGTCACTATCAGTGAAGCGAAAAGAAGTGTGAGCATGGAGAGGGGAGAGAGGGGAGGCTGCTAGAAAAGGGGGGTAAAAAAAGAAGTAGAGGAGCAAGAGAGGAAAGGTGTCTGGGGTCCCCAAAGGGTGATAACTTTTTTTTTATCTAATTAATCTATTTGGTTAGTTTGGGCATTAAACTAATATTATTCTTTGGAAAGTCATCGATTTTGAGAAGAGCAATCCAAGCCAAGTTTGGAAGGGACATGTCCTTTGTAAGGAAATACCCCTTGATCTCTATATTTAATAAGGGTGTGGTTGAAGTTTAAGGACACATAAGAATCACAATTCTGCTCCTTAATCAATACTGCCATAAGATGACTTGCAGAAGTTAAAAGCATTTAGAGAATTATATTTCTCCATTCATTCAAGACTGTATATTGAAGATCATCTAAAACAAGCATAGAAAAGGTACAATCTAAGTTTGATTTAGAACGAAATTTTGTAGAAACTTTACATGGTATCAAAGCTCTATTAGTCAAACCTAGGCTCTGTAAATTAAATAATTAGATTTGATACATATCTAGCATCATTTTTCTCTCTTAAATATTGTACATAATCAGACCCAAGGATAGGTTTGATGAGAAAGAACACTTTGATGGTTGGAAATTCATAATCATGATAATTCTTGAAGAAAATAATGTAAAACAATTTGTTGATTCAACATCCAGACAACCTATTGTTGAACCTCATAAAACCATATGGAGTAAAGGAATTAGGAAAACCATACAGATCATATTAGATGGTAACTAAATCATATACAAATAACGAAGGGAGAATCGATTAATTCTTACTTCCTAAGGGTTTCTAGTCTAAGAGATGAAATTCTAAGTATAGGAACCATCATTAATGACACAGAACTAACATTGATGGCTATAGGTGGATTACCAGATTCATGGGAAACATTCGCACAAGGAGTAAGTGTCAGAGAAAATTTTCCTAACTTCAATAGAATTAAGGGAGATTGTCTTCAGGAAGAATCCAAAAAACTTAAGAAAGGGGGAAAGTTGAAAATTGAAGATGAAGAACTTCATGCTCTTAAAACAAATTCCTATAAAGCCAAGAAGAAGCAGTTCAAGAAGAAAAAGGGTAATCAAAAGAATGAAAAACCTAAGAAAGATCTATCTGAAATCAAATGCTTCAAATGTGAAAATTTTGGACACTATAGATCTAATTTCCCTTAGAATTCTAAATAGTAAGTAATTGTACAAACATTACTAGGGAAAGAGATAACTGCGATCCTGAGAATCATGTATTGTATTTGACACTATCAAATGAAGTCTCAAGTAAGGCATGGGCGATTGATAGTGGATCATCTCAACATATTATAGGACACAAAGAATCACTAGACTCTATATTAGAAAAAATTAATGGCAAAGTCACCATTAGTGATAATTCAGCATATTTCATCAAAGGAATTTTAAATTGTACCTTGAAACTAAAGTTGGGTATTTCTCTTCATCTCAAAGGAGTACTCTATGTACCAAGAATAAAAAAGGAATTTAATCCTAGTTACAACACTTGAAGATGATGGACATAATGTTGCATTCATGGATGGTAAAGCAATGACTTGGGCTAAGAACTCCTCATTTACGAAAGCAAAATTGATTGGTCAAAGAAAGGGGTACTAGGGAAGAAGATAATTATGATCATAAGAATCGTGTATTGTATTTGACACTATCAAATGAAGTCTCAAGTAAGGCATGGGTGATTGATAGTGGATCATCTCAATAGATTACAAGATACAAAGAAGCACTAGACTCTATATAAGAAAAAATTAATGGCAAAGTCACCATAAATGATAATTCAACACATTTCATCAAAGGAATTGGAAATTACACCTTGAAACTAAAGTTAGGTAGTTCTCTTCTTCTCAAAGGAGTACTCTATGTACCAAGAGTAAAAATTAATCTAATCTTAGTTACAACACTTGAAGATGATGGACAAAATGTTGCAGTCGTGGATGGTAAAGTAATGACCTAGGCTAAAAACTCCTCATTTAAGAAAGCAAAACTAATTGGTCAAATAAATGGGTATTTGTATGAATTAAATTCAAAACCTAGTCAACCCATTCAAGCCTTAATTCATGAAGTTGTTGATATAAACAAAATCTAACATAGAAGATTAGGATATCTAATTTCAAAACCTCATCGACTATGGAGAAGATGGTTACTAGTTTACCTAAGTTAAATAAAGGTCATTCAAGCATATGCAAAGGATGTGCTCTGGGTAAGAACACCAAAAGTCCATTTCATGATAACACTAGAAAAACTAACAATGTTTTGGAATTAATCCACTCAGATTAACATGGACTTATGTGTGTTCCATCTCTTGGAGAATTCTGGTACTATATACTTTTTATAGATGACTTCTCTAGGAAAACATGGATTCACTTCTTAAAATGTAAAGAATCAAAAGAAATCCTTAAGAGATTTAAAGAATTTAAAACCTTAACTAAAAACTTATCAAGACGTAAAATTAAAACTCTTAGGACTGATAATGGAGGGGAATATACCCAAGATTTGTTCAAAGAGTTTTGTAAAGAAACATGAATTAAGAGGGAGTATATGGTTCCTTATAACCCACAAGAAAATGGGGTAGTATAAAAGAAGAATAGGACAATTATAGAAGTTGCAAGAGCTATGATATTTGATCAAAATCTAGAATATTATCTTTGGGCAAAAGCATCTTGTTTTGTTTTCTATATTCAAAATAGATGTCCTCACTCCTACCTTAGAGATAAAACTTCTAAAGAAGTATTTACTAAGGTTAAACCTAATATAAGTCATCTTAGGATTTGTGGGTGCCTAGTATATATACATATTCCAAAAGAAAAGAGAACTAAGTTAGAACCCTTCGAAAGGAAATGTATTTTGGTAGGCTATAGTGAAACATCTAAAGCATATAGGATCTTCATACTTGGCTAGAAAAATATTGAACTTAGCAGGGATGTAATTTTTGAAGAAGATTTAGCATTCAAAAGGACCCTAAGTTCTAGAGATCCCTCTCCCTTACCTAGTTCTGAAGGAAGTACTGAATCCGAGTCTTAGAGGGAGAACATTGAAGAATTTGAAGATGAAATTCAAAATCTCAATCTTGAAGAAATTCAAAATTCTAAGAAAGGATCACTTTGGGCCATTAAAAAAGTAGAGGAAGCACAAGACTTTGCTGCACCATCTGGAACCTCTAGAGAAAGCAAAAGACAAAAAATGTTTTCTAGTTATGAAATAAACATGAGAGATTTTTCTAAATCAAAACCTACCAATTTTTAGATGCTATTAAACATACAGCTTGGAAGGATGCCATGACAGAAGAATACCAATCCATTATGAAGAATGATGTTTGTGAAATTATTCCAAGACTTGAAGGAAAATCTATTGTTTCTTTCAAGTGGATATTTAAAATCAAGCATGCTATTGATGGTAGCATTGAAAAATATAAATCCAAATTTGTAGGCAGGCGATTTTCTCAGAAAGAGGGGATTGATTATGAAGAAACCTTTGCTCCTATTTCCAGATACACCTTTATAAGAGAATTCCTATCTATTGCAACATCAAAGGGATGGAATGTACATCATATGGATGTAAAAGGTAAAATTCTAAGGGGAGGTTGAATTAGTGCTTTAAACTTTGATCCATAAAATATTTACCACACATCCATTTCACATATTCAAAACTAAAATACCATGTAAAACATATACATCTAAAACATGTAAACAAGTAATCATTCAAACATATGTGACACAAGATATGATTACCCAAAAATCCTCCAATGAGAAGGTAAAAATAGGGTGTGGATGACACCTACAAACCTTCACTACTATAGTTTTCCCTATTAAAGGCTTACAAAGACTATTAGGTCTCACCCCGTTAGAGGATTTCAACACCCTGTTAAAAGTGTGCCTAATTAAAGGACTTCAACTCACAATTAAGTAAGCACCTTGTTGGAGGATTCAACTGATTCACTTGTTAGAATGTGTTAGCAATGATTCTACATTTAGCACTATGAAGCTTGATAACAAATCACCTCTATTTTGCAGTGTACTTGATCCTTCTTGATCAGATGACCCTTTGTTGTTCACTATTTCTTTCCTCTATTCTCCTTTAACTGGTTCTACAATACAATTCAGATCATAATGCCTTGATCACCACGAATGTCCTAGTTTGCACATGCAAAACTTTTCTTGATCATTCATTCATTCCCTTTCTCACTCATCATGATAACTTTGGGGTTTGTCCTCCTTAAGAAGACCTAGGTGACTTAGGGTTAGGTATGAATCAATGACTGTGATTCATCCATATTACCACCTAAACCTTCCCTTTACCTGATTGGGTACATATAATACATAGGGATTCTAACTTAAGATTCTTACTTATCACCAAAATATCGTGACTCAATCTTTAGGTCGGCTCAAAAATAATTTATGTAGTAATTTGTGCCAATTCAAACAACTCTGACAAAATTGTATTACTCAACGTTTGAAGTCCCTAGTGCTCGACACATACTAAATTCAATGTTGTCACTCAACATTTGAATGACTCGATATGCACTACTTCCTCAACTCTTGAATCACTCGGCACATATTGTCTACTCAACATATGAGTGACTCAACACTCACTATTTACTTGGCATGCTCTAACTTATATGTTGTGCTTTACATATGTTACTTGTTTGGCATGAACTAAGTAAATGAATTAAGTGTATAGAAACTCACTAGTCAAAACCAATCTGACATTAACAATCTCCCCCTTTGACATGAGTGTCAAAAACACTTGGTCACACATTAATACTCTTATTCTTGATAAGTAGGAGATAATTTCCACAGCAAGTCAAATTGTGATATCGCTATCAGGATTTAACTGTGTGATTTTGAGTCAAACTCATTGACCCATGTTTCATGAATAATGACTCAACATGAATCCATCTCTCATGAGAATAAGTGGAACACTTAGCACTCCTTGGATCTAGGTGATGCTCATAGGGGTGAAGCACCGAGACTTCTTGGGAGGTCACCCATCCCAATACTATTCTAGCCTAAGTGCTCTTAACTACGAAGTTTCCTCAGGCTAGAGTAGTACTGGGATGGGTGACCTCCCGAGAAGTCCTAGTGCTTCACCCCTGTGAGCATCACCTAGATCCAATGAGTTCTATGTGTTCCATTTATTCTCATGAGAGATGGATTCATGTTGATTCACTACTCATGAAACATGTGTCAATGAGTTTGACTCAAAATCACACAGTTAAGTCCTAATAGCAATAGCACAATTTTACTTGTTGTGCAAGTTATCTCCTACTTATCAATTGATGAGCCTAAGGGGCTTTCTAATGAATGGTTCATAAGGCACAACACTTGGCGAAGGTTTTGCAAATGGGGTTCCAAGCTTTGGGTTTAACCATGGAGGAAACTCCATAGTTAAGCTTGCTCAAGCTAGAGTAGTACTAGGATGGGTGACCTCCTAAAAAGTATCAGTGCTTCATCCCTGTGAGCATCACCTGGATCCAATGAGTGCTAAGTGTTCCATTTATTCTCATGAGAGATGGATTCATGTTGAGTCACTACTCATGAAACATGGGTCAATGAGTTTGACTCAAAATCACACAGTTAAATCCTAATAGCAATATCACACTCTTATTCTTATGAGCATAACATAAACACTTATTCAACTTTTATAAAAAATTTCAAAATATCAAAATTTTGCAACATGACTTATACCTCAAAATCTTATAACTCCCCCTAAGTTGTTTGCTATGTTCTGTACTGTATTCTATATCAAATTTTTTTCTCCTACTAAGTAGATTTGCCTCAACTAATACTCTTTCTTTGTTCTCTACTTTTTGCTCTTACTCCCCCCTTTGCTCTTACTCTCCCATTCTTGCTCCCTCATTACTATTTTTTGGTATTGATTATATTTGCATGTAACTATTTTTCTATATTAGGTTAATCCTAACACCTTGTTTTGAATTTAAAGATCCAACTCATCAATCTTATCTTCAATGTAGTTTATATCTCCTAAGAATTCAACCAAGTCAGCTTGATCTCATGATTTTCTTGAATTCATTCTCATACTATCACTTGACAATCTCTACATTGTGGCACTAGGTCATCACTGAAATACTTGGTCTTTATAAAGTTTTCTGGCTCGACATCAACTATGTTGCTAAGGCGATGCTAATGCTCGATTAACACTAGATTTTATTGACACTAATAGTAGCTCGATTGGGACTAGATTTACTTAGCACTAACTATATTTTATACTTTTGTTCAACTTGTCTTAGCTTTCTTGATGTATAAACAATCACTTTTCTTTATCAAAGTCTATCTAATCAAATTTCCATTGTAACTTCCTTTTCATAACTCACCCTTACCTCTAGGTGCTACTGTAATGAGAAACTTCTAAAATCCTATACATAATCAAATAGATATGACATTTAGGTTAGGTAGCAATATATCATATTGTTTCCCCACTTTTCATCCTATACCCATTATGCAAAGTGGAAAATGATCTTGTGTCTCAATTTGGTCTAGGTAGGTCCGAGTCTATTTCTTTTCCCTCAAGTGAAAAGTCTCTCCATCGGGTTTTCATCTTGCCTCTTCCCTTGCATTACATAACCAGGTGCATTTTCATTGTTATCGTGAGTTTTGTGGGTAGTCTAGGACCTTTCCTAATGGAGATTCTTGGGTCATATCATGGTTTTCACAAAATCATTTTTGAGGATGAACTTACTTGTGGCTCATTATAGCTTGCACATAAAGAAAAGAAAGTTTATGAAAAATCCAATATCACCTTCTCTTTGGCGGGTTTTTGACCTGTGAAGATGATTTTCCATAGAGGTCAATGAAGGAGGTTTACAAGAGAAAGTAAGGAAGAAATGAGTTGTTTTATGGTTAGATTGTCCCTACATTGCAGTATTCTATCTTGGGAGTCACTCAAAATTCATCATAATGATCAAAATAACATCTGGCAAAAAACTTTGAAGTAACTTCTCCATGGTGGGTTTTCAACCCAGGAAGTCAGTTTTCCGACAAAGACATTTGTGAGAGAGAAAAGCAAGTAAGTGGGTTACTTTTTCACTTTTGCAGCCCTTTTTAGATTTTTTGAAGCCTAGAAGCACAGTTACTTAAAGGGTAAAGTGAAAATAAAATCAAAGGTAGAAAAACAGAAGTTGCCTTCTCCTGAGTGGGTTTTCAACCCTGGAAGGCAATTTTTCGCATCTATTGAAAAATCACTTTTGCAAGCATGTCGAGCTCATAGATCGATTGTAGGATACTTAAAAAAAGATAATGTAAGCAAGTTAATCACATTTGGGAATGTATCTTAAGAATAAATATGGCTGAGTAGATTTTTCCCTACGGAGTACTCCGTTCTTAATTTTTTGAAACTTGGTGAAAAATGGGAAAGTAAATTTTTAATAAAGGAAAGTTACCATTGGGCCAATGGAAACAGTGAAAAGACATGGAAAAATTTGTTAGAAACCCCCACATTTACTAATCTAATGGATTTATCCTTTAATTCTCTCGTGTGGTGCAAATCTTGAAGATTAACTGGTGAATTAAGATTTCTATATAGAGATGAACATAACGGATTTTCAAATTACCACTTTCTTTATTGAACTATTATGTTGTTGAATTGAATAGTGATTTCAAAATCTTCACAGTTGCAAAGTTCTATTCTCTATGCTACTTTCAATTTTAAGATTTCCATTCATCTCTATCTCAGAAAAGATGACAACAAGATTCACTGGATTCAATGGGCTGAACAAAATTAAGTCAAGTTTGCAAAATGTTTCAAACACCTCACTTCATTTCTTTGACATGCAATATTTTCAAAGGAGGCTACGGACGGAGCCAATTCATCCAATAATAGAGAAACTCTGAGGAAGCGGGCTAGTAGAAGCAACCAGGTTTCCAGTGGTAGTTCAAGCTCTCGAGCTGATCGTTGAATGTATTAACCACTACAATCTGGACACTAAACAATTTTTTTTGCCTGGTCACATAGTTTTGATCTCAATTGACCAACAAACTATAGTCAATTGCCACTAGATCCTAGAGTGAGAGGAATTTTTAAAATTGACAATGGGAGGATCCATGTCTAAGTTCTCCTTGAAGAAGATGGTGTGGTAGAAAGAAATTATGAGGTCCTAGTTCCAAAATCCATGGGGGGCTAAGAGTAAGGTTCCTAAGACTCTTTTTGGCACCGATCTCAAACCAGAGATCATGGACATTCTAGTTCTTTTGCATCGATTAAAAGGTGAGGTAGAAGCACTCAATTTTGTAGAACAATATTTCTTTTTGGTACAAATCATTTTCTTAGATACACATTATGTTGATTGGGCATATGAGGTAAGCGAGCATCTATCTAGAGCCCTCAATGCCACAAAGTTCTATAATACCTTCTACATGTCTTCTTTCCTAATTTATATGTTAGCTTCTCTACAATTATGGCTAGGCCTTCCCAGAAAAGAGAATTTCCCTGATGATGTAAAAAGTTATGAATTTTATCCATGCTTGCAGTTACAGAATAGCTATGCAGAGTATGTCAGAGTTAATGATTTGTTTACAATGAGGATTTGCAGGGAACTACAAGGATGCCCAGAAAGGAGGTTCAACCCAGAAGTGATGGTGGCCATTAGTCAATTTGGTAGCTACTTTAATCAATTCTCATCATTCTCGTATTTGCATCTTCCAACTTTCGACAGATTTCCTTTGAAGCTGCCTGTTAGTACTCGATATGGTCATAGTTTTTAAACTTTCAGTTTCAGAGGTTGAACCTCTTTGAACCACTTCGAACTGAAGTTTGAAGTAGTTCAAAGTAGTTCGATAGTTCAATTGACTCATGTTGTAGGTTCAATGCAAGCGAAGTTCATATTCTGGGTTCAAAATGCAGAAGTGTTAATCCAGGAAGGTTCAAAGCTTAGCTCCAGCGCATGATTCATGGTCAAAGCAGAAATTCAGATGTCATAGTGTGAAGATGTTCCTCAGCCAAAGAATGAAATAACATCATAGTGAATCTTCAAGTGAGTCAAAGGTTCAGTGACTTTGATGTTTCAAAGGTTCAACAGTTTGAACTTCAAGTATAGAGTTTTTGAACCACTTCGAACTAAAGTTCAAATTCAAAGCGGTTCAAAATAGTTCAATGTGCTCATGCAGGTTTGATGATCTATTCTGAGAGGTTCACATGTATGATTCAGTGGCTTGGTTTAGAAGTTCAAAGTGGTCCAAAGTGATTCAGAGATCAAGTTCAAATGTCAAGTTTGATGGTTCAACAGGTTCGATGGCATGACAATTCAAAATCACAGTTTTGTATACTGATAAACAACGACTTGTAACTTTTCACCCAAGCATAATTTCACAAATCACTCTGGTGAGAACGTAAATGACTAGTCTATCACCAGCATATTCAAAAGTGAATAAGATCTAATGGTGCAATCAAAAGTTCAGAAGAGTTCATCCCGCAGGTTCAAATGAGTTCGAATGGTTCAAACAAGTTCAACGGGTTCAATTATTCTGGCAGTTTTATATACCTCCACTCAGTCTTCAATAACTTTTTACTCAGACATAATTTTCTCAATCACTTCAGTCAGGTTATGCAGAATTAGGATCTCTCCAACATATCCGAAAATGAAGGAAATCTAACGGTGGAATAATTAGTTATTGCCCCCACATTGAGACCCATTTGACTATCAAAATAAATCCGCCCAACAATTGATTTTTATTATTATTTTGGACTGATTTATTCATTTGCCACTTGTCCAAATATGCTACAATGACATTTGATTTAGTGAAAAACCTTTAAAAGCTAAATGTCATAAAAATCAAATAAAATCTATCAAGGAAGGTCAAGAGAGCCAATTTCAAGATTCAGTTAGGAAACTGAAAAGCCACAAGAAAGAACAGGTTAAATATGCCAACATCAAAGACAACAAGGGTTCCACTTCTTTCAGTGCTGGAGAGTTTGATGCTGCAGAACAGAAGAATTGAGCCAGGGGGTTACATAGATTTTTCTCTCTAAGACTGTAGACTTTGTGCTTTAGCAAAGGGGAAAACTTTTCCAGATTATTTCCAACATTAGCCCATTTTCTTGTGAGGGTCATGAGGAGCAGAGACGAGTTTTTCTTTCTTTCTTTCTGAACTCTGTGTCAGGAGTAAGAGAGTTGTGTTTTATTTTAAAATGCAAAGAAGACCTCAAGATTTTATTAATGGTGATTGTAATAGTGAGGCATTTTATGCTTTCAGAGGAGGGAGACTTGAGAATTAATTGTTTGTCAAAACTTTGAGTTTGAGCAATCTACTTTCCACTAATTGTGATCTTTGTGTCACTTTGGTTTTCTCTGAAATATGCTGTTATATCTCCATATCTTCATTTCTGCACTTTCTCAAGAAGATGGATAATGTGTTTCTTGATTTTGTCTTTTGTAGCATGTCAAGGTGAATGGACTTTGTGTCATTTACCATTTAATTTCTTGTAGTTGTTTAGTTTTCTCGCATCTACGTTGTATTTATGGTTAGATGTTTGGTATCCTTTTATGCTTTTTGGTTAAAAGAATTCACAAACAATTCATTGAATATTTCATATGGGGAGCTGTACTTGATAAAATTCAGAGGAAGGTTATCAATTCCATAATAACCTATCCAACTGTTGGTGCTAGTTTGTTCCTTTATTTGGGCATTCGGGGTTAGATTTGCATGCATTTTCTCAAAGGACAATTTGTTCACTAACACTGCCCAGATACCCAAGCGACATGATTGTGTTAATAGAGATCGTGAGACAAGCTATCTAGGTGAACATGTTGAGTGCTAGTTTAAGGAAGAAGGGGTATGAATTCCCCATGAAGGTTGTAGCGTATAGTTGTGAATCTCATTCTGATGCCAAAAACATGCTCAAAGCATCCAAGAATAAGTACAAATTGGAAGAATATGAGGTTGTGAGACCCATGTTCGATCCAAATGGATATGTGAGAGAGGTGCTACAAATTGGGAGTATGATTAAGCATGTCACCACTATAGAGGATTATTGGGTAGATTGCAGGGATGAGTTGGAGAGCCAAGATCATGCTTTTGCTAGGCTCACAGTGGAACAAATAAAGACATATGGTGTTGATCTCAATGTTGAAGGATTGGAGGATGATGATTAGAATATGTATAACAATACATATTTGACCAAATTAAGAGGGATTCTTATCAGTTCTGACCCATATGTGGATGTGGAGGGGAATCTTGATATCATGGTGTCTAGGATCATCAAAAGAACTAGGAAATGGGTTGAGTAGACAACTAGGAAGAGTCAAATCAAGGGTGCAACTACTCAAGCTTCTCCAACAACTACAATGCCTACTTCATCTTAGAGTGCTACAATGGGCATGACCATAGCTTCAACCCAAGGGTCAACTCAACCTGTAGGTGGAGGTGATCAACCTCTCAACAAGAATGTTCCTATAACCCAGACCTATCATGATGGTTCTCTTTGAGTTATAGGAACCCAGGCTGATACTGAAGAGAAGAAAATGAAGGAACCAAAGGATAGTGTCTCCACTCCAATTCCATCCCCTCATGCTACTCCAGTTCCATCTCCTCACACTACCCCTATTCCTTCTCCACATACCACCCCAATTCCATCTCCTCATCATAGCCCTATGCCATCAACAATTGCTTCACTTTTGAAGCCAGGTGGTTCCCCTATATAGATAGTAGACCTAGGGGATGGAAAGAGTAGTAGCAGTGAGTCTACTAAGTCAGATGAGGAGACAAATAAGAATTTGAAAATGGAGAAGGGCCAGACTTCTTCTAGACTCATCTCTAAGGATTCAAAGAATCCTTGCTCTTCAACTGATGTAACAATAACTCCAGTGAAGAAGAAAATGTTCAGTATTGAATCACTCAGAACAACTTCCAAAGTGATAGGAACTGATTCCTAGTTAGAAGATACTTTGGAAAGGAAAAGGAAGAGAAGAGATGAAAGTGTCTTTGTAAAAGACATTATATCTCTCACAGTTCATTCTGAGATTGCGTTAACAAAGGTCAAGAAGCAAAAGACTTTGTCAATACTTGGGCAACATCCAGAAACATGGCATTTGACAATGGAAATAGCCAAGCCAAATAGGGGAGGAAGAATTGATGATATGATGCTTGATGATTTTAATCTACATTCAATCGATCTTGGAGAAGTGAGGCATGATACAAAAGTTGGCTTGTGGAGATCAAGTAATGAAGTGATAGAAGGACAATTGGAAAGTCTCAAATTGTCAAAGATCAAGATGAAAGTTGAGATAGAAGAATTGAACAAATTTATCAGGCAACTAGTCAATCCAGTGGAAACTATTTCTGATATGTTTGTGACCTAGACTCCTAGTGCAGATAAAGTGCAAGCCCTCATTTAATAGCTCCAAGAAGATAGGCATTATGGCCAGATCGATAAAGAATGGATTGAGAGACTTAAATCAGAAGGAGTTTCTCTCATAGATCAAATTGGAAATGCTATCATTAGATCAGAGACAAAAAAAGATAACATATTGTCTAATTGTAATACTCTAGCTAGAGAAAGGGTCTGATGTGATGACTGCATCTCTCTTTTAAAGATGATCATTTAGATGAAAGCAAAAGAAGCAGTTGAAGAAAAGATTCTAAAGAAAGGAAATGAACCTTTGTTTGAATGGCTCCAAAGTATGCAATTCAAGCTAGAAATGATCTAGGTGGCTGAGAAGGGACTCAAGGAAACTGAGAGTAAAGTAAAGAAGACTCAAGATAGGGGATTTGAGCTTATGAGAGGGCTACACACTAATTCTCAAACTAGTGTAAAGGAAAAGCTCTCATTGGAATAGATGTAATGAAGAGTAACTTCTCTACATTTATAGATAATTTGTCCAGAGTGGCTTCCAATAGTCAAAATAGGACCACAGAACTCCAGACACTCAGTGGTTGGATACATGTGATTATGGAGGAGTTATCAAATCAGTTGAATGTTGTAAAGGAGCTAGAAAGGGAACATTCAAAATGGCTCTTGATATTCACTAATATAAATGTGCCTAACCACAAAGAACTAATCCCAATAATGGTTGCTGCTAGGGCATATAGAGTGAAAATAGAAAAGGGGAAGTTGTCTAAATGATTCATATTATGCCCTCTTTTTGTTTTCTTTTATAATTTTGTAATACAACAAGCTAGCATCTTGCCATTTGTCATTTTCAGAAGATGAACTGATTAAGCTTCCATTGTAACGATCATCTCAAATACTCTATATGTATGAATTGAAAAGATTAATGAGAGGTGGGAAAATTTTTGGTGTGAAGTACTTTTTGTTGCAGAAACAATTGAATGGTATTTTATGTCAATCATTTTCTATTCTAGTTGATATTGTATTAGTTTACATTTTCTCTTTGGTTTGAATTGGGACAAGCGAAAAATAGAGTTTTACCTCCCCTATTTTGACGCAATGGATGAATGTAAAAGGTATTGTTATTTTTCATTCGAAGAGGAAATCCTCCCAACTTTTCTAGTTTATTAGTCACAGTTTAGATTCAAATGATCTTAGTTCAGTATTAGTTATTATTTGAATAAAATTTATGGATTCATAAGATGTGTGGATGCATAAACCTATTTTGATGTGGAGAAATTTATATTTTCTTGAGTTGGATTTTATTTAGGTCTAGCTTGGTTATTCCTCTACTGTTCTTAGGTTAAGAACATACCCCAAAGTAATTTAGGAAGAAAATAGAATTCATTGCAAGTCGATTTTAGGGAGTTGTACCTACCAATTCAGAGGAAAGCCAAAACATCCATAAGAAACTTTCCAACTATTTGTGATCAAATATTGTTTTGAATTGGGCATTAAAGAGTAATAATATGCAAGAACAAATCTATTTACCAACACTTATCAATAGATTTGACATCAATGACAAAACAACAATTGTTCCAATTGTAAGTTTTGAACAATCGAGGCCTTAAATAGTGTCCTTAGCTCTTATAAGAATGCCTTAAGACAAGATATTAACCTATCCAAATATGAGATCTTCTTTTTCAATGCTTTTGTTGCCCAAGAAAAAAATATTAGTAACATCTTGATTATTAAGAAAGGTTCCTTGCTTTGTAAGTATTTGGGTGTTTTCCTAGAATTAGGCCAAAAAATGCATCTAGTTGGGAAGCCCTCATTAGTAAAGTGTTGGTTAATATTTAGTCTTCCTTGGTTTGGTTTATGCCTTGACTCTCAATATGTCCATTGTGGTGAAAGACAAAGTTGTTAGTAACATAACAGGTCAAAGTAGGTGTTCTATCAAGGACCCCTAAATTGGAAAGGTACAACTCCCTTATATGCAAAGATTTGAAATGAATAGCATCTTTAGTAGATAAGAAAGAATTAGGGGTATGCTCTTAACCATAGAGAAAAAGAGGCGTGATCAGATTGTAAAAAAACTTCAAACAATCCAGACAAATTTTAGACAATAACTCATAGAAATTCACAACAATGAAGACACAAGAGTCACTTTTTAAAGTTATTTGAACACCTAAATGCAACCCATTTAATCTATTGAATGTAAAAGGTAGTAATGTATGACTAACTAACAATGCATATTGTATAAGGAGAGGATGTTTGACTAATTCAGTGTAGACACTTAAAATCGTCCCTAAAGACTATATTAATTTATTACTATTGCACGTACATTGTAATTAATTATTAATTAATTAATTAAATTTCTCACATTCTTCTACTTATTTGATTAAATTATTTTAATTAAATGAGTTCATTCTCCTAAGTATTTAAATTTAATTTAAATATTCCTAGTCTTAATGTGTTAAATTAATTTAACACATGATCCTCCATCATCCCCTTTTTAAATAAATTTTGTTTATTTAATCCTCACATCCTATTAATTCCTCTAAACCCATGATTAAATTAAATCTCATTTAATTTAATCTTAAGGCTAACCTAGAGGCTAGCCTATAACCATCATTTTGATCCTCTTAAGCCTACTTCTTCTCTAATCTCGCTTAATTAGCCTAATCACCTTTTTAATCCCCCTCATTAGCCTAAGAGTGTGCTCACACATGTGTGAGATGGCATGCCTACACACTCCCCTTTGCACTCTTGTCTCCCACTCTTCTTCTCAAGTTTGCTCACACATGTGTGAGAAAACTTTGAATTTTTGATTACTTGAATGGCTCGCATGTCACCTTATGTGGCACCTACATGGATGCCACCTCACCAAGCCCTCCCCCAAGCCTATAAATAGAGGCCTTCTCTCAAGCATTTGCATCTCCCATTATTGCTTTGTTACCATGCCATTTTGAGTCTTGAGTTTTCATGCTAGGGTTTCCATTATAGTTTGATTTTTCATAGAGATTTCTAGTTGAATACTAACCATTTGGTAGCTAGTTCACCATTGAATGCTTTCAAGTATGGCTTTCTCCATAGCCATTTCTTGAAGTATTCTTAATTTCATGTAGTTTAGGATCATATTGCATCATCACTCACATTTCACATTCACTCAAGAGATTCATTCCATTGTTGTGTTTGGGAGAGCACACCAAACATACCCTCCATCTTAACACACCAACAAGGCCTCTCATGGGTGCCTTTATTGAGCTGTAGAGGTGGCTGGAGGATTTGGTTTGTTGGCTGCTCAGAGTTGCAAAACTCAAGAAAGCATTAGTTAGTTATTGGTCTTTCATTTTGTTGAATCTTTGATGCATATTGGAGGTTTTTAACTAATGTTTGTTTGTTGATTCATGCTCCCAACAGGTCACATTTTCTAGCACACACTAAGAAATACAAAGATTACCTAGGTATCTTCTTCACATTAGAGCATAAGGTGTTCACCTTGATAGCTCCTTTTTCCACTAATGATAAAAATTAAAATTTTATGGTGAAAATATTTAAATTATTTGATAGGGTTATGTTTATATTATTCCCATTCATAGTTTAACCCTGGAAAATTTTCATGGTCTCCATTATTTTTTATCCTTAACCCTAGACCATATAAGTGAGCTGGTTTTTATTTTTCAAGCACATATTTTCTCACAATGTTATAAGGGAGGGTTAGCAGAATATCATAAACAAGGGTTTTAGCCTTTCCTAATATCACAATTGTTGTTGTGTCATGTTATCATGGATACAATTTTGAGTTTCCCTGATCATATGATATTCTTTGTATCGTATGATCGTATAACATTTTGAGTGACTTGCATTATTGTCTTCTCTGATGTTACAATGAAAGGTTTAACATGGTATTCAGAGTAGTTAAAGGGGAATCTATGATCTTGCAACAAGGTGTTCATCATGGGATCATAAAAGAAATATGAAGGCGTTGCAATGACATGATATTGTGTTATTGTAGGATTGTGAAGATATTAAAGGCAAACAATGAGATGAGCTGTTAGACAAGTGAATGCTTCCTGATTGGATAGAGCAAATGTACGAAGGGTTAGGTATGTATGATGTTAGAGTTAGTGGGACTAGAAAGGGCTTTTTAATATAAATGGAATGACAAACAGTGGTCTCTGATCTTACGATGAATACTTCATCGTGAGATCTCAAGATTATGAAGAGGGATCTCCAATTTTACAATTAGGGCATGATCATAAAGTTGCACAAGAAAATTAATAAGCTATCGATGATATGATATGAAAGTTTCAAAGGTTTGGCATAGCATTGTAAAGAAAAACAATATCATTGGTGATGTTATGAAAAGGTGAGCCTAGCCATGGTCGTATGATCGTAGGTTAAGAAAAGGTGACCCATGATGCTACGAGGCCTATTGTCATGTGATCATGGAATGAGATAAGGTTGATACCAATACTGTGATAAAGGGGATGTCATACAATAGTAAAGGGTTTTTCCACCATGTTTCACTGTTCGATAGGAGCTTTCTTAAGGGGGTGTTCGTAAGATTGGAAAGCCATTGTTGCAATAGTGCAATATTATGAAAGGTCTTTTCAACTATCCTTCTCATAATATCATAGGATCTTATTTTGATAGAAACATAATGATAGGAAATGAACAATGGGCTTCTCAACCAATAAGATTTGAATATAGTATGAAAAGTGCATAGTTGGATATTAATGGTGATGCCCCATGAAGTTGACAGAATAGATTGATATCATATTTCAAGCATGTTGAAATCAATGCAAGGTAAATGTTAGTGTGCACATATCAACTTATAAAGATTTCCTCTTCTCATAATCATAGTTCACCATTTGCAAAGAAAGAGAATTTGAGCATTTCCTATGTTTTTTGAGCATTCTGAATTGTTTCTAGAGCTTATTAAGAATAGTGCAGTATCTACTTAGAGTATTTTATTTACATATTCTCAAGATGTCTGACCAGGACGTAGAGGATATTCAGGCTTCAGATATGGTAGTTTCAGAGACTTCAACTTCTAAGGGAGGAAAAACCAAACATAAAACCTAGCAGATTTGCAGAGGAGTGGATAAAACTTTTCCCGGGTTCTATTAATGAAAATTCTGCAAATGATCATGCCTTCTTCAATCCATATGCTAGATGCAGAGATGCCATATGCCCTAATATTATAGGTTTTGAGCTTTTTTATTTCTTTTATTGTAATAGGGAGAAGAAAATTCCTGTATGTAACCCATGGAAGAAGAACCTGGCTAAGTCAATTTTGCCAAAAGTATTTGTGGATGTTGATTTGATGAAGGCCCTATTTCAATGTTATAATCTAACCACTAAGTCTTTCCATAGGTAGGATGGAACTATTCTACATACTTTGGACTGTGAGTCTTTCATTGAGGCCTTTGGATTAACTGGTGCTATGGGTCAACTTGTAGATTTAAAGGATTTACAAAGGAGATTTGAAGAAAACCCTAATGCTTTCATAGGAAATTTAATGCTGCAACATATCCCTAGGGATTTGAAGAAAGTGGGTGACTACCCAAAGAAGATTCAAAAGAAGATGCCACTGGATAAATTCAAAAGTTATTTTGTAAAAACTATATATGGTGTCCATAAGGTGGTAGGAAAAGATGGGTCTGATGAAGTCTATGGAGCAGAATACATAATTGCAATGGATGTACATGATTCCTACCATGCCTCTAAATATGACTATGTTAGTCATATTTTGGATATAATGAAGGAGAATATTGCTAGAGCCCAAACAGGAGATTCGAAAGATTTCACTTTCCCCTACTACTCACTACTGATGCACTTAATTCTTTATAAGAATGTAGGGTATATCACTTCTGATTTAATTGACCATACTTCTGACTTGGATGGAGATCTATCTATACAGCTCTAGACATGGGCATGGGATAACACTTACCATTTTTTTGATTTTGTGTCTTTTCTCAATAATTTTAGTGTTGTAATAATGAAGATGTTAGACCCAGGGTACTTTAGGGCACCTGAAATCTTGAAAGGTCTTTTAAGACTAGCCTTACTTCCTAAGGGGAAGAGACTAGATCATAACTGGGGGGATATTTTCTTGTTTCCCACTTTTTCTTTAATGAGAATTTATGGTTGTCCCCAGCCACCCCATATATTGCCAAAATTCATTCCTCCTAGGCTCGAAATGATTGAGTTTATTTGGCAATTGTTCATGGTAAATAGAGAACACCTAGGGCCAAAGGTACATAAGGGAACCTTTTTGTGTAGATGTTGCTTTAGGATTGGTGATTTCACCATTGGTAAAGAAGCACTAGATTTAGTCCACACTTTTCTACACCATTATAATCTATGTATAGGCCCCTATAGAATGTATGACTCTAAGGGTTAGATGAGGGAAACACTCAAAGAGATGAGAAATTATGTCTTGCCAAATTCCAAGGAGCTACCCCATGAAGACATCATCCCAAATATAGTGGCAGAAGGGGAGGTAACTGATAAGCTTGCAAAGCTTGATGATGTGCTGAGAGTAGAAGGAGAATTAAAAAGAATTGATCCTACATTTATAGGATTCTACATGGATATCCCTTACCCCTAAAGAGTTAGGAAGATGTTCATGGACCATGTGGAGATTATGGCCAAATTGCTTGAAGGTCTAATGGGGGAAGAGGACAGAGTTTGTCCAGATAGCCTGAACCAGATGCAACTTTTGAAGTAGGAGAAGATGATGCACCTCAGGCATCCTGGATGGCCAAAGGAAATAAGAGGCAAAAGATTGTTCATATCCCTCCTCGGGTCAAACAAAGGACCTTGCAGATTTTACTAGGAAATAGTTAGTATTTTGTTGACATGAGACAAAATTACCTATAAACTAGGGCTAATGCAGCTGAGAACACCCTCATAGACCTGGAATTGGTAGCAACAAGATTAGATGATAGGATCATCTAGGCTCAACAATTCTTAGAAGATGACGAATTCATCAAATTCAATGAATTCAAAAGTTTCTCATATAAAATCAAGCAAAGTGATCTTGTTCTTAAGATGAAACTAGATGAATCTGATGAGCAAAGAATGGAATTAATAGAAAAGCTACATGCCTATGATCTTGAAAGTGAAGTAATGACTTTAGAGGAGGTTAGAGATCTGGTGCAAAGGATTGGCATGTTATTGGTGCCAAGATGGGACTTGGAGCAAGCTTTTATGCTCAATCAAATCAACAGACAAGATAATGTCATTTCTTATGAGGCACTTGGTTCAAATGGATTAAAGAGAGAGACAGGTTTCAATATTGATACCAAATCCCTAGTAGTTTGGAACATGGCTCCTACTTCCAACAAGCCAAAATTGATGGATGTATAGAGCACAAAATAGGGTAATATGATTATATGGACTTTACAGGGCACCTCTAGCACAAAAATATCCAAGGCACTAAAACATTTCTCATTCATGAATGAATCCAAGGTGGAGGAATGATGCAGGAGCATCTTGCATGGAAAAAAAAAAAAAAAAAAAATTTGTGGAGGAGAGAGAAAGTGACAAAAATTAGAGGAGAAATAATAAAAAATAAAAAGGAGAAAAGAAAGGAAAGGAGGATTTTTATTTTCGAGGTGCATAGGTGGCATAAAATAGAAAAATAGGAAAAATAGTTGTCATTCCATTAATCGAGGTGTGTAGGTGGAAATTCTAGAAGGTTTTGGATAAATCATGTATTTAATATTTGTTGGGTGCTTAGTTGTATTTGGGTGGGAATTTAATATTTATTTAAAGATAGTTGTATTTACCCTTTATCCCACATTGGTTGTGTTTGTAATGTCTTGGGTTAGAAGTGCCTATTTAAGCAAGGCTTATTATCATTTGTAATCAAGCTCAAGGAGTAGCTTGAGGAGTGGAAGCTCAAGAGGAAGCTCGAGGAGTAGAAACTTGAGAAGTAGAAGTTGTGGAAGGAGAAGTTCAAGGAGAAGCTTGATATCATCTTGTGGGTGTTGTAAGGATCTTCAAGTATAATAAAATTTCTTGTGAATCATTTTTTTTTGGTCTCCATATTTTTGCACTCTTGGTTATGAGTGGGTAAGGGTGGTGTGGCCCTCTATCAAGTGGTATCAGAGCGTGTCTGTCAAGTGGTATCAGAGCAGGAGTTCCTGAGTGTACAAACAGATCGTCAAAGTGTGAGGCAGTTTGTACCAGGATCTTGGTTGGGTGAAGTTTATTAGAGCTGGTGGATTACAAATCCATTGTCCTTGACTTGTGATGTGGTTCCTGATTGTTCATGCGAGGTGGCAGGTTGCGATCTGACTTGCAAACAATTTGGTTGTCACAAGGAGCGTGGGAAGGATTTGTTGCAGAGAGTTTACGAAGATCTTGGGAGATGGCTCCAAGAGGATTGGACCCTAAGATGATTGCAAAAATCCATGATATAGTGGAGAGGAATTTTTCTAAGATGATTTCTCGATTGGATGCTAGATTGGCTAATCAAGCTAAGAAGGTCAAGGTGGAAGAGGATGGTTTTGTTGATCAAATTGTGGAGTCTGATGCAGAACCTATAGAGCAACTAGAGGTTGTTGCTGAAGATATTCCTAATGTTGTTGATGTTGGGACAGAGGTTGGTTTTCATGATCAGTTGGTTGAGTCTGACATGGAGACTGCAGAGCATTTGGTCATGGATGATCTAGTTGATGTTGGTGGTGACTTGTATGTTGTAGAGCACTCGGTCGTGAATGATTTGATTGTTGAAGGTGAGTTATGTATTGCAGAGCATCTTGTTGTGAGCAATGAGGTTGCTGGTGTTGAGAGTTTGGCATGTGTTAATGGAGATCTACATGTGGTTGTTGATGTGGGGTTTGTTGCTATGGGTGTGAATTCACTAGTTGCTGATGTAGATGAGATTTTTCTATTGAAACATTATGTTCAGTTTGTTTCTGGGAATGAACATTGGATGGTTGAGATGCTAGTGTGGAGGATTTGCATGGTGGTTTTGTTGTCCCTATTGAGGTGGAAGCCTTTGGTGAAGATGAAGATGGTGGTAGATCTTTCTTTTTTGGTGTCAAAGTGTGGGACACACTTTTCTATTTACCGAGGGAGTTTGATGCAGGAGCATCTTGCATGGAAAAAAAAAAAAAAAAAATTGTGGAGGAGAGAGAAAGTGACAAAAATTAGAGGAGAAATAATAAAAAATAAAAAGGAGAAAAGAAAGGAAAGGAGGATTTTTATTTTCGAGGTGCATAGGTGGCATAAAATAGAAAAATAGGAAAAATAGTTGTCATTCCATTAATCGAGGTGTGTAGGTGGAAATTCTAGAAGGTTTTGGATAAATCATGTATTTAATATTTGTTGGGTGCTTAGTTGTATTTGGGTGGGAATTTAATATTTATTTAAAGATAGTTGTATTTACCCTTTATCCCACATTGGTTGTGTTTGTAATGTCTTGGGTTAGAAGTGCCTATTTAAGCAAGGCTTATTATCATTTATAATCAAGCTCAAGGAGTAGCTTGAGGAGTGGAAGCTCAAGAGGAAGCTCGAGGAGTAGAAACTTGAGAAGTAGAAGTTGTGGAAGGAGAAGTTCAAGGAGAAGCTTGATATCATCTTGTGGGTGTTGTAAGGATCTTCAAGTATAATAAAATTTCTTGTGAATCATTTTTTTTTGGTCTCCATATTGTTGCACTCTTGGTTATGAGTGGGTAAGGTTGGTGTGGCCCTCTATCAAGGAAATTGAAACAGGACTGGCCCAGTCCATAAATGATTACATTGATGTTAGGAAGCTCTATGAGAATGAGCTTAGAAATAGTTATGTATATAAATAAAAAATTACTGAGCTTGCATCCAAAATCTAGGGACTTGAGGATGAAATCACATCACTCAAAGAGCAACTAGCACAAGCAAAACATAGGATTGCTGCAGCTCAGAGTGAAGAGGTACAAGGGACATTAATGCTAGTCAAAGACATTGCTGAAGCCTTGATTCAAATAGAAGAATGAGTATTGATACTCAATCAGTTCAACAAGGAGGAGATGTGAGGACAGAGATCCTTAGGAATATGGTGAGCCATAGAGTTGATGCTTTGAAGAATATATCACAATAGGCTCATAATTTATATATTTCTTTACAAAATGTTGAGCAGCTTTGCAATGAAGCATTTTCATGGTTAACACCTACTTTCAGCCTATGGGGACCTTATATTCAATTTTTGGATAGACTGATTGTATTGATGGCTAAAAATCTAGACTTGCCAGACAAGATTTTCACTATAAAGGAGAGCCTAGAAATGGTAAGAGAATTAAGTGGCTTCTTTACTGGTAAACTACAAGTCATACAAGGAAAATTGAATATTTTATCTAAGGGGGTGGAGCCTTGTATATCATCAATACTAGATGCTACCAATGTAGTAAGAGATTAGCAGGAGTGGTCAGCTTCTTTTGATAACATTTTGACCAAAGAGACTACAATAGCAATTTTTGAAGATGTGGCTGATTTCCCATTTTGTGCTTTAGTTGATTCTCTTTTCAAGGTAGAAATAAATTTAAATAAATTTATTTTTGAATCAAAAGCAATCATGGATGCCAAGTGGACCAAGGCCACTCAAGATTTACAAGAAGTAAAGAATACTGACTGGCCCACTAAAAGGGAGATTTATATTTGAGAAGTAGTGGGTGAAATAAAGGCTCTACCAAAAGGAGGTAGCTGAGATATTTTGCAAGCTAGGCATATAAAGTAAAAGGAAAAGGAAAGACTAAAGGATAAATATAAATGTTTTTCTACCTTTTCATCTACCTATCTTTTTGATCGATCTTCTGGGAGATTGTTTTGTAAAATTTGTGGTTCCCATCTTCCAAAGTTTTTGTTTTCCATTAAAATTTTGACATGTGTCCTCCTCTCATCTATAGCTTGTTGCAATCCTATATATGGATTCCCAAGATGAGAAGTGGAGGGGGGTTGTCTATAGAATTTTTATATGTGTCATGTATTATTTTTCATTTCATCCATTTTGTTCTGTAATAATCTGAATGAGTTCACATGTATGCATACTTGAATAGAAAAGGAATATTTGGGACCAATGGTTTTATCTTTGTGTCATACTATGAGTTTTATTTGCAATGTTAAGATTTAAATTGAAGGATTTATCCTTAAATATCATTATCATTGAAGTTTTGTCTCTTTTTCATATATCTATAGCTTTGGGACCGAATAGACAAGTTTTTCTTTAGTTTAATGCAATCCAAAAGGTTGTATGTCTCTTACTAATTGTTTCTTATTTAAGGAATCGAGTAATTGCTTTCTATAATTGTTAAGGTTTAGGGTTTATAGAAAGGATCAGAATCAGAATGGAACTAAAAGTTTAATGTTGACATTTTCAATCACAAGTTGATTTTAAAAGGTCTAAACCTGCTAATCTCTGACCTATATCCCACTGGATAAAGCACTGGTCCATTGTAAAGTTCAAGAGTACATTGTTGATTCACCTTGTTACATAATAATCACAACAAAAAATCAATTTACTTTCATGCATTAAAGAGCTAGAAAACTCGATCATGGCTTATTTGTTGTTGCTTTCTTTGGTTGTAATTGGCTATTGTAGTTGAGAAGTTTGTCAACAAACTATAGAAGAATATTGACCATTTCTGCTATTCTACTATAGGGGACAATCTTGCATAGAAGAATACCAAGATACTAAGATAAATCCCTTAGGTATTCATGTCTTGGCTTAGCAGAGCCTAAAGTGAAGTGAATCTTGCTAACTCTATTAATGTTGGCCTAGAACTAAGATTTAGCCTTGCTGAATATAGGATTTAGCTCATTCTTAGGCTTGTCCTTGTCTTTGTTTCCTGGTATCAGGTTTAAATCCATCTGATATGTTCTTTACAAGAAAGAACTCCAACACACCTCTAGTACTTTCCTAGACAATTCAACCAAAACTACCTTATCTTCATGATATCTGGAGAGCCTGCTGGGAAATCCATCAAATGCACCAATTCTCAAGTAGTAGAAAGATGGAAATTGGATGAAACAACATCCAAATTGGTTGATAGCTAATATGGCCTCTAATGAGAATCTTTGCTTAGGGAACCCTTGCAATTCCTAACATAGCCTCATTATGAAGGCATCATTTACCTTTACATATGCCTTGAAACTCCTCTATAATTGTAGTTGAGGGTAGAATTCACCTACCTTGGTATTATAATCATAGTCTTCAATAATGGGAAGACTAGGCCAGGGATGGTGCATGACTAAGGCGTATATCAAATATGAAGACATAAAGAACTACCTTAATGCCTTTGCCAAATTTAGCCAGCAGGCAAGCTCTTCACATATAATTTGAGCCTAGTCAATTTGTAGTCCTTCAACATAGAGGATGTGGACCAATAAGAAGTGATGTTCAATGAAATAGATAATCTCCTCATTTCCTTTTAATCTTAGCAATAGTGCCAATATATCTACAATTTCCCTCTTAAAATTAGTTCCAAAAAGATTCCTTGGCATCTTACTCTTTTTGAAACGAGGTGTCTGAAACCAAGTTCTTTGTATATCCTCTCTCCTCAAAGTATTCTTCTCATTGAGCATCAATGCAAAGGAAGAGAAATTGATGTCACAATACTCTTCCTTTATTGGGATGTTGAATGTGGATTGTGTCAATTCTTTGTTTACAAAAAGTAGAAAAGATTGATCAAGTAGCAATATCTACTTCATCTCTAGATTGTATCTTTCAATGCATTCCCTTACCAATTCTTGTGCATGCATGACATAGGAACCCAACAACCTCAACTAGTTTGCTCTCTTTCAACTTCTAAGTAATTAGATGAATGGATTGGGTATTGAGTCTTCTTTGTAGATCACCCATTTCAAAAATTTGAAGGAAGTGTCAAAATAGCTCTTTAACTCGCTATCCAATCCAATCAGGTGATCATACCCCACTGCTTTAATTTCCATTACCTTATACTTAATCATAGGAGACAAATTTCTTTGATAAAACAATCATTACGACATGAAGAACTTTTTTCGAGGAAATTCCATATAAAATCAAAAATTTGAACATTGGTGTCACACGAATGAAATAACTCACAACTAACAATTGCAACAGTTGGATTGTAGTAAATTAGATAGGATAATGACTCTTTAAAACATTTTAATTTTACCCATATCATGATTCATAAATATGATGAACATAACATTCACCTAAATCTCCTATAGTAGCAAAATTATTCACTTATTGAATTAGTTGATTTTGGCTTGATTGAAAATACCCTTTTTACTTCAGGAATAGGAACAAGAGTTTGCACCACAATTCTTTATGAGGAGGAAAGGAATCATAAGCTTATATTTCCATAAGCTTTCCTTTTCTTTTGATTTAGGATTGCATCACGTACAATACTCCTTCGACAGCTTGGTTACCCTATCATTTTCCTTTCCATACAAATCTTTCCTTTATATTTTAGCTCATTCCTTGGAGAGGCCACAAAATGAGCTTTTTGCCTTGAGCACTTGGAAATTTCTTGTCTTTAATCAAGTTTGCACATCACAAACTATTCTATTGGGAAAAAATTTGCAATAATTCCAAAGGATGTCCTTGCAACCGATTTTAGCATTTCCACATTTCATATAGAGGCTTCGTAATATCTCTGAGATAGAAAGTATTGTTGAAGCATAAGGTTTCCAAGGATTTGACCAATTAGAAGTATTTCTCTCCTTTTCCTAACATTATTTTAGGAATGAACTCAAAGACACATGCTTCTAAGGGGAATCACTTTGATGAAACTTCATTTCTCTACATGAAAATAGATCTTGACTTTGAATTTGTATTTTTAGAGTTCCATGGTTGTGGGTCCTTGTCCTTCTGATCCTCTCATCATGAGTCAACCTTTAAATGTACCTAGAGATGTCAACACACCTTTTTCTTTGATATGCTACCTAGCAGAGTGTGCCAGCAACAGGGATTTGACAACACATGCTAGAATTTGAAAGGAAAACCGTCCTATCTTTAGAAGTTAATTGTAGAGTCAAAATAGGCTCCTTTTCATTGAGAAGATGCTCAGACATAAACCCATCCAAGCCTAGATCTCCCAAGACCTTGATGTAAGGAAAAAACAAGAATCTCGCATAGCGGTCTCAAGGGAAGTGAAGCATGGAAAACACGAAAGGACCCAAAAGGAAAGTCTCGAGGATTCTTGATGAGAAGGGAACCACCTAGGGGCAATTTAGACAAGGCATCAAACATATATGCAATGGAAATTGACCAAGCTAGAGGCTTAGAAGGTAGGGACTCAAATTTGGCAACAACTAGCTCTAACTAGGGAATTAGACATGCACACATCTAGGAAGGGACATAGCATCTCTAGTTTTACAAAGCTAGAACCACAAACCTTTAGGGGAGGGAAAAAACAAAGAAAAACACACAACAAAAAGGAAACTAAACTAGGAAAATAGAAAACTAAACTAGACCACACAATAGAAAGGAAAACTACCTAAGCTAACACTAACTACACCGATTACCTGCTTTCCACTATCGAGATGATATAGCTTCAAGTCCTTGCCATTATAGGAAAATGGTTTAACTTCACCAGTGTGATAGGCCAATATGAAGGATTTATTTTGATTTACTTGCACAATTCTAAAAGGGCCTTTCCAAAGGGAGTCAAATTTGTAATGCATACCCTTGGGTTCATGTCTTTTATCCCATAACAAGACTAGATCATTTTCCATGAATCTTCTAAACCTTGTTTTTTTTCAAAGAAGTTCTTCATATGCTTGTGATTTTTTGTGATGTATTCAAACATCTTTTCATGTTCCTATTCTAGCTTGGTTAGGTACAATATTCACTTTTCCAAAGTAGTCTGGAAAATGGGATCTTCAATTGTCTGTTGCGACTTGCAAATTGATAACTCTAAGGAAAGTGGAAGACTAGTCTCATCTCCATATACTAGCTCAAATGGGGAAATACCAATGGCCTTCTTAAGTATTACTCTATTTCCCCAAATAGTTTCATATAGCTTCTTGTGTTAGTCCTTCTAGTTGTCAAAGACAAGCTTTCTCATGATATTGACCAAACTCTTGTTGCTAGATTCTACTTTACCATTTCCCTGAGGGAAATAATCTAAAGAGTGATAGATGTGGATACCACTATCATGTCTATAATGTATTTTTTTAATTTCAAAAAATTTAGGAACAAAATGCCTTAAGCCTAACCAAAGAATGATTTAACTCTATTTTTTCTTGCTGGTAGGTTGAGTTGTTGTATAGCTTTAACGCAGTCAAGGTCAATTTTGATGCCTACCCAAGACACTATGTGACCCAAAAACTTGTTTTATATCACATAGAAGATTTTTTTATTAGGACTGAGGGAGATTTCATGTTCCCTATATCTTTTCAACATGTTCTCCAAATCTCTCAAATGATATTCTCTTCTTTTAATGAAAACTGGCAAGTCATCTAGGTTGACAACAATGATTTTTTCCTTCAAATCCGCAAAGGATGAACTCATGGCTCTTTGAAAGGTGGCTCCAGCATTAGTTAGCCCAAAGAGATTTTGTTGTAAGTGAACGTTCCCTAAGGAGTGGGGAACATTTTTTTAAACTGATCATCAGGATGTACTTCAATCATATTGAAGTCGAAGAAACCATCCAACATAGACATCTTTTCAAAACCTACCACTGTCTAAAGAAAATGATCCATGTTGGGGAGAGTGTAGTTATCTTTTAGAGATGCTTGATTTAGATTTCTAAAATCAACACAGATTTGGATCTCCCTACTTTTCTTCCTGACAAGGACAATATTAGCTATCCATGTTGAATGGTGTATTGGGTGCAAATTTTGATCTCCCCACTTCTCTTCCTGACAAGGAAAATGTTAGCCTAAATACCTTTGCCAAATTTAGCCACAAGGCAAGCTCTTCACATATAGTTTGAGCCTAGTCAATTTGTAGTCCTTTAGCACAAATGACCTTGACAAAAAAGAAGTGATGTTCAATGAAATAAAGAATCTCCTCATTTCCTTTTAATCTTAGCAATAGTGACAATATATCCACAATTTCCTCTTTAAATTGATTCTGAAAAGAGTCCTTGGCATCTTACTCATTTTTGGAATGGGGTGTCTAAAACCAAGTTCTTTGCATGTCCTCTCTCCCCAGAGTCTTCTTCTCACTGAACATCAATGTAAAGGAAAAGAAATTGATGTCACAATACTCTTCCTTTACTAGGATGTCAAATGCAGATTGCATCAATTATTTGTTTACAAAAGGTACAATATATTGATTAGGTAGCAGTATCTACTTTGTCTCTAGATTGTATCATTCAATACATTCCATTACCAATTTTGGTACTTGGCCATGGGGTACTTGGTGGACTCAACTAGTTTGCTCTCTTTCAACTTATGAGTAATTAAATAAATGGGTTGGGTATTGAGTCTTCTGTGTAGATCACCCAGGTCATAAAATTTGAAGGAAGTGTCTAAACCACTCTTTATCTCACTCTCCAATCCAATCAGGTGATCATACCTTGCTACTTTTATTGCCATTAGTTTATACTTTCTTAGAGGAGACAAATTGCTTTGATAAAATAGTTATTATGACATGAAGAACTCTATTTGGGGAAAATCCAATCATATAGACTCATAAATTCAAATGTTGGTGCTAAACGAATGAAATAACTCACAACTAATGGTCTTAATGGTTGGATTTGCAATAAATTAGATAGTTTAATAGATCTTTAAAACATTTTACTTTTCATATAATTCTTCATAAATCTTATGAACATAACATTCACTTAAATTTCCTATAGTAGCGAGATTATTCACTTACTGAGTCAATTGATTTTGGCTTAATGGAAACTACACTTTTTACTTTGAAACTCGAAACAAGGGTTTTCACCACAATTCTTTATGTGTGGGAAAATAATCATAAGCTTATCTTTTTGTAAGCTTTACTTTTCCTTTGATTCTGGATCACATCATGAATAATACTCCTTTGACGGCTTAGCTACCCTATCACTTTCCTTTCCACACAAAGATTTCCTTTCTATTTTAGCTCATTCCTTGGAGAGGTCATACAATGAACTTTCCACCTTGAGGGCTTGGACTATTCTCTTCTTTAGTTGGTTTCACACTTCACAAACTATTCTATGGGGAAAAACTTTGTGGTAATTCCAAAGGATGTCCTCACATCTAGTTTTAGCACTTTCACATTTCATATAAAGACTTTATAATCTCTCTTAGATGGAAAGTATCATCGAAGCATATACTTTCCAAGGATTTGAACAATTAGAAGTGTTTGTCTCCTTTTCCTAACATTATTTTGGAAACAAACTTGAAGACACACACTTCCATGGGAAAAACACTCAGATTGATGAAACTCTTTTTCTCTACTCGAAAACAGATTATGACTTAAGATTGGTATTGTTAGAGTTCCATTATTGTGGATCATTGTCCTTTAGATCCTCTCAGCATCAATCAACCTTTAAATGCACTCGGAGATGTTAACACACCTTGTTTATTTGGATGCTACCTAATGGAGTGTGCCAGCAATAAGTATTTGACAGCATGGGCTGGAATTCGAAAGGAAAGCCATCCTATATTTAGTAGTTAAATGTAGAGTCAAAATAGGCTTCCTTGTCATCGAGAAGACAGTCAGATAGAAACCCACCCAAGCCTAGATCATCTAAGACCTTGATGGAAGGAAAAAACAAGAATCCCACATAGAGGTGTTGGGGGAAGTGGAGCATGGAAAACCCAGAAAGACCCAAAAGTCAAGCCTTAGGGATGCTTGATGAGAAGGGGGACACCTAGTGGAAACCTATACAAGGACTCAAACATATATGAAATGGAAACTAACCAAGCTAGAGGCTTAGAAGGGAGGGACTGAAATTTGGCAACATATGGTTAGATCTAGGATTCAATCATGGAATGAGAATTGTCCATGCCTTACTGGTAGAATTGCTATGCTTAATTTAGTTATGTCTAGTATACCACTTTATTAGTTATTAGTGCTAAATTTACCAACAAAGACCAGAGACGACCTTAATAAAACAAATTAAAATTACTTATGGTAGGGGTTAGAAGATAAAAATAAATTTTCTCTACTTGCATGGGAAAATGTGTGTCAACATAAGCAAAAATGGGGATTTGGTATGAAGAATATGAAGGACCAAGCTATTATAGAAGATATGATAATTTGGGATGGTTTCAAAAGTGGAGAGTATAATTCCAAGGATGGCTATAACTATCTGACCAATCTAAAACATCACCATAAGGTGTAATTTACATACTCATTATGATGGAACCCCCTATGTGTACCAAAAGTTGGGGCCTTCTCATGCTTGGCCCTTCAAAAGTGATCTTGACAGATAATTAAAAGAATTAGTTTTGAGAGACCCACAACTTGTTCTCTATGTCATGTCACTAAGGAAGATATGGATCACATCCTTCTCAATTTCTCCTATTAATTTAAAGTTTGGTATTGTTTCTATAATAAATTGAACCTTAAGATGCCCTCCCTAACACAACACTGTCTCCTGTGCTCTCTTGGAAAAAATTGTATTCCAACAACATCTACCATGGTTTGTGGATAAGGAAAGGAATAAAAGAATCTTTAAGGAGTCTAGTATGTCTTGGGAATAGCTAACCCTAAAAAATTGAGGCCCTTATCATAGAAACCCTTAACAGTAAACTTTTAAACTCTAATGGCTTATCAAAATCTATGTCAATTTGGGATTTAAAAAATGAGAACAAGCCTCAAAATTCCATCTTTCTATGGTAGAGGTGGTGGGGAAAGCAAAGTAAGAAGAGCCCTTTGTAGATGGACCCCTCCAACTGAAAATTCTGCTAAATTGAATTTTGATGGAGCATCAAGGGGTAACTTGAGAATTTTTGGGATAGGATGTTTTATACACAATCATGAAGGAAATCTTCTAGCCCAATGTTGGAATCCTACAAGTAAAGATTTCAATAAAAAAACAAAATTTAATTCCGTCATTGAGGGGTTATGGTTATGCAATAAATTAAATCTTAACCAAATTGAAATAGTAGACTTGGCTATTGTGGTCAATGCATTTAGGAACCAATGGTTGCCTAACTAGAGATTAAATTCCCTCTTAACTAAGGCTTTAGACCTAGCTATAAACATCCAAAATTTTATTATTAACCATATATATCGAGAGGGAAATAGTTTGGCTAATAAACTTACTAATAAGGGAGTTGATAGAAAGGAGAAAATTATCCTCTATCCTCACCCCTTCCTACCATAATATTTGGACATTTTTCTCTATTAATCTACTTTTTAATTTTAATTAAAAGTTCTTTCTAGGTAAAAGGATGGCTCTCCAATTTTCTCCAAGGACTCCCCTTTTCCCCACCCCCTCTAGTTATGTTGTTTGCTTTTCTTTTTGGTAACAAGAATTTACTCTTCCTTGTCACATCTTTCTTTTGGTGGTGTATATACCTAGAATTAAATGTCCTACATTATGCACCATCTTTATGAAGTCTTGGAATCAAGAGTACTTTTTGATCGATTTCCCCAGTTAACAGATTGAGAGCCTTTATGGAATTTATGTGGACTGGGTGGCAAACATTCCCATGCTCATTTATGTCAGTGGATTACTTCCATGGGCTCACTTTTCCCCACAAATACTTTGATCAAATTTTCTTGACCCTCTTGGCTCATGCCTTTTGATAAGTCTATCAAAATAGAGAGAATTGTGTAGATTGTTAAAGTTAAGAACATGATCATCTTGTGAGCCATCCTATGATGTTTGGGGACCCAATACATAAATAGCCCTAATAGATTTTGGTGCAACTCAGACATTATCACTATGTTTATTGTAGTTTCTCATCACTTCTATGACGACTATGACCTATTTGCCAGTCTATGTAGGGAGTTGTTTGAGGAAGTTCTTCTTGGTAACCTAGACACTATTCTCCAAAATATCAGGGATGACCTCACTATTCCATTAGCGAAAAAATATGATATGGTATATGTTAGAGGGGAACCTGTCATCACTATTCCAATCACCTTCACAAAGAACCCAACTAGTTTCTGGGCTGAAAGTGACACCTACAAAAGGAACATGTGTTTCCTCATTCACTTATGGTCTATCTTAGAGCCCTTAGAAGATGATTGGTTGGAGTGTTATTTTGGTGATGAGGATTTTCTATAGGATAGATCCCTCAAGGTTGTTGTTGATGATCTCTGGGAGGCCTTTAGGGTGGACTAATGCACATATTTTATTTTTCATTGTCTCAACCTTTGGTGCTTGCTAGAGCTCAAGACTAATACTCTTAATTTAATTTTACTTTAAAAAAAAATTATTCTTTATAGTTTGAACTATATCTCAACATTATCATTTATCTTTTGGCTCTAAGGTGAAATTTTCTCACCATGGCTGGTTTTTGTAAGTAATTGAAGTCTTTCATGAATTATTAACATAAACAGTGCTCTCTGATAGGAACTCTTTCTTGTAATTTAGTCTACTTGCTATAATCAACTATCAAAGTGACAATGCATGTTTATTAAGTAGATTCTTTAAATTAGTTGAACCTAGGGTGAATCTTGGGTTTGTATTTTACTCAATTAGAATTATTAGCTCATTTCTAACTTTTTAATAAGGTCTATTTGGTAGCAAAAAATTGTTTTTGGATTCCATAATGTAAATTTGAAGAAGCAATACTGTGACCTTGAAGAAAAGTATCTTTAACCTTTGAGGTCATAATCTAAGAATTTGATGATTCTCATATGCTCTGGTTTTGTACTCGATACTCTGGCCAGCATTAGGTATTTTATCATGTGATAGACCTTTATTTCTTGTCTTCCCCATCTAGCTATTTAAGGGCAAGCAAGGTGAATTAAATATGTTATTTTGTAGTTTTTTAGGGAGGTGAGACTTTATTTTATTATAGAGAGATTCCTTTCATTTAGTCTTCTTCTAGAATCTTAAAATCCAAATTTTATGAGCTATTTTATTATTTTTCTTTAATAATCTTAAGCTAGTGTTATTCTTTCATGTTAAATTAAGTTGTAGATCATTAGAAAAATAAACACCCTATAGCTTTCATGGGCATGAAATTTCCATGATGGCTTCCTAAGAAACTCATGAATATGTTCAGGATTATTATACTCTAACCCCACTTTTATGGAAATATTCTTTGTTTGGTAGTTGTTTTGTGGTTTGGCAAGTGGATTTGAATATAGGAAAAGGCTTACAAGCTATTTTGTTTTCAATTTTCAAGGGTGCTACCTCACCAATCTCTTGAGCATTAATCAATTATTCTAATCATTATTTGTAAAACACCAGTTATGGAACCACTCATTCATGTAAACATATAATATATACACTATAATAGGATGTATGTCCTCCAATATCTCTTGTAAAAGAGGGGAGGCCCTCTTTAAGTCCCAACTTGGACAATTGTACATATATAGGAGTTCGGTCCTAGGCTAAGGGGTTTTCTTTACCTCATTCTTTTTCCCCTAGTGCCTGCACTTGAATGGGCTTTTGTATTTTGGATATTAATATGATGGGCACTTGCCTTTTATTGTCCAAAATAAAAAAACAACTTTGTACTGATCAATTCAACTTCTACTCAAATAACATTGACATATTATTGCATTTTTTAATATGGAAAAAACACAATCCCTTTGCTACATGCCACTTTTGTTTATACTATACAAAATATGTTTCATGTTTACAACTTATGTCTTGTACTTGTTGTGTTCCGTATAATATAGTATTTATTTATGTTCTCAAGCCTTTATTCTAGATTCAATTTAGTTTACACTATTCAACTTCATCATTGCACCTACTTCTTCAAAAGGTAGGGGCTCCAACTCAACAAGAGCTCTTGTTAATACTTACATTTTTTCTTCTTTAATTATGAAAAATAAGTTATTATTTATTCATTTATTTTAATAATTCTTTATTAATAATTTTTTTATAATTTAAAACTCATTTTTTTAATTAAAATTAATTATTATTTATTTAATTATTTTCATCACTTTTTATTAAGTAAATATTTTTATTTTTATTTATTTTTATAATTTATATTTGGTAAAATCAAATTAGTGTTTATTATTAGGCAAAGCCTATAGCACAATAGTAAATAGTGAGCCTAGGAGGTCTTAGGTTTGAATCTATTCAAGACTTGCACATAAAAATAATTAATCTTACTAATAAAAATAAATGAATAATAAATAATCTAGGCTTTGGTCGATTACCTAGCAAAAAAAAATAAAAAGCATTTATTATTTATATAATTATTATAGTTTTTATCTTTTTTCCTATAAGATTAATAATTTTTTAAAATTTTAAATTTTTTTTTCTTTTTTATAGATAGTAGACCAAGGTCATTAATAATTTTATTTGTTAATTCAAAATTATTATTTACAATGTTATCCCATTCAAGCACGTATCAAAGGAAAAGAACAAGGAAGAAAAACCCTTTGGCGTATTTTCTTATTTATTTAATTCTTTCTCATGTGCATTTTTTACTAATTGTTAATTATTTAATTTTTATTATTCTTCCACTGCAATCTCTTAACTCTTACTCATTTTTTGTTTAATTGATCAATTAACTCAAATTTTCTCAACTCTTAATTAGTTTGCTTAAAAGATCAATCAACTTAGCCAACTAATTGATCTGACCCTTTAATCAATGAATCAATTCTTAGGTTCTCTCATCTTGATGATGGATCATTAAGTATGATTTGAAATGTTGGTGATTAAAATAACACACACAATCTCATCGAGAAGCATAATATATAAGACTAAAGATTGTCAAAATCTTTTATCATGAGCCAATTCTCTTTATTTGAGTCATGTAGTAACTTAACTCTTTACCAATTCCTCTAAACAATTGATCTTGGAAGTGTTAAATTCTAGGATGACTGAAAATGTACTAAAAATTTTCATTTTATTGGTTGTGTTCCAAATGCAAATGAGGGCTTATAAATATGAGAGGAGGAGACATGTCTCATGGTTAAACATCACTAGTTAACATATTAATATACTAGTAATATAAATAACCATATCTTAATGTAGAAGAATTGCATAATCTAAATCATCAAAGATGCTTTCTTCAAGAGCCTCACTTTATCCATCTTGATCATCAAAGTCTTTGGAGCTACTATCATTAGATTGAGTTTGCATAATATTTGATAGCATATATAAAGTACCAACCTTCTTTTCTTGTAAGAATATCCTCAACATAAAGGAAAAGATCAAGGAAAATAACCCATATAATATGTATAGAATTACAAATAAGAGAGAATACAATGAGTAGACAAATGTAATACTTAGAGATAAGAAATATTTATCTACACATGAATGGAAAATTTCCCTTCTACAGATGGTTCAAGAGAGAATGGAACGTTGTTTCTCATTTGCCCCCACAATGTGAAGTTCTTAAGTTTTTGTATTGTCAAACAATTTTGCGTCATATTCAAGCATGACAAACTTGGTTTTGTTCTTCTTAGCAAATAGTCCTACCTAGGGATCAAGGAAAAGAACAAAAGAATAATAAAGAAAATAACTCTTATATTACATGTATGGATTTAAGAAATTTACTACACTATTTAATTAGTATTCAATACTTATCTCAAGATGTTCATTAACATCCTTGTAGTTCCTACACTGTAACTAGTTCTAGGTCAAATGCATTCCTAGAAAACTCAAGCTCTTTGTCCAATTGATCCATCCTTGTTCAAAGTACCATTGGCATTTCTACACTTTGTTGAATGTGTCACCTTGCATCAAAATCATGAGAGTAGATCTCACTATTATAAGTTTTCTCTCATAGTGAGAAAAGACCATTTAATGTCTAATTTTGAGTATTCTATGAATTTAAACACATCCTATGTATTTTAAGATTATAATTCTCATATTTTAATCCCAAGAGACTTTTCTTCATGGTTGTAATCTCCACTCAAATCTTTGGCTTTTTCAACTTTACTTCGGGCTCACGATAACTCGCTCTTCCCTACCAAGTATGTGTGGACTCGATATCCCTATTCTTTGCCATACTATGTTTAGCGACTTACTTGAGTGTGTCCTTTCTTTATTAATGTGATATCCAACTATAGATACACATGGAAATGTACAGGTCTTGGCATGGTGTACATTAGGAAGGATAAGGTGAGGTGTAACTATATTCTATCTTTGACACAATGCTTGAGCATATTTGATCTCTGTCCAAATGCACTTATACCAAATGATCTAATTACATGGCAATTTCCTTTGGCTTCACCACTACCATCCTTTCTTGGTAGGAATAATAATTTATCTTCATACATCAATGCCAACAAGTTGCTTTGTAAGTCTAGTATGGTGTGAATTTAGTACTCTTTCCATTCTTTGACTTCACTGCTTATTGTCTTGATATCTTTGTATATCATGCTATAGTGATTGATCTCATAGTAAATGGGACAATGAAAGATAAAATGAGACTCAGTCTCAACCTGCCTGAGGTGACAAAGACAAAAAATATTGTCCTTCCTGTCGATCAGTCTAAATACATAGCTGGTGAGATCCCACCCTGAAAGATCCCAAAGAGATGAAAAGAGTGTGAGTCCAATGATGAGTGAGGTACCAAGGGCATAAGATGGTCTCGTCCTAAATATCAAGGAAGTACTCAACATAGAATGTCATACGTAGATGAAGCCCACCTGGGGTATTCCTCTAGGTCATGAGAACATATTGTCTATAGATGTCAAGTCTAACATGCTCATTCAACTCTGGCTGAGGTAGAAGAAGGTGGGATGGAGCATCTAGAGAAAACTAAAAGGGGGGATGATGATCCATACTAATATCAACCGAGCCCAAGAGGGTAGAGACCTAGGTGTACTAGCAACAAGATCTATGACCAGATTTTGAACCTACAACCTCCTTAAAGGAACAGTATGCCATGTAGGAATATCTGTGACAACTGTCAGGGGAATTAGGGAATCTCTAGAGCTGGTGAAGAAACCAAACTAAATGAAAGATGGTCCCCAATCTGAAAGGGTGAGCACCAAACTCTACCAGAATGATGCTATGTGGTGTGGACCAATGACATTTGATAATATGCCAAAGGAAAAGAGTTTGGACTCTCTCAATAGAGGCCACATTAGACTCCAGGAGGGAGGGGCCCTAAATAGTAGAGCCATAGAGGATAGTCAAGTTGACTAGGGGGTCAAGAAGGGACATCTTAATCATGGTGTCATAGAAGTTGTGTCAAAATCACTATCACTCAAAAATAGCAAGGGATCTAATCCCCTTGTTGACTCGGGGCTACATGGTTGGTCTCAGGCTGAACTACAGTCTAGAAAACTTAACTCCCAAGTAAGTATATGAAGATGCAATCTCGATCTTGGTACCCTAAAAATAAAAATGGAGGTGCAATGTCTTCAAACAATTGAAGTCCATGACCCAAGTCTTGCCTAGATTTACAACAAGCTCACATGGGTCATAGAAAGAAGCAAAGCCATCAAGGTGCCACTGAAGACCATCGAGGGAAGATACTAGGAGAATCACATCATCAACAAATAGGAGAATAGAGATCAACACTTGATGTAAGTAATAACCATTGTTAGCTAGTGAGAAGTCATGAGAAATGCCTCAAGCTCCTCGATGTAGATGCCAAAGAGAGTGTGGGAGAGATGACAACCCTAATCACCCCAATAGTGCTCTAAATATGGTTAGAGAAGCCCTGTGGAGTCCTAAATCTACCAACCATGCACTCATATAACCTCATAATAGCTATAAGGAGAATCTCTGAGATCCCGATGTCCCTAAGACACTAAAAGAGAGCCACTCGAGGAACAGAGTCAAAGGCTTTGCAAAAGTCAAAAAAATAGTAATAGAATTTTGTTGAGTAGTGGCAAGCCTCTACAATGATGGCCTGTAAGGTCAAAATGTGATCAGTGGTTTGAAGCCTGGAAATGTCGTTGATCGAGCTCTTTAGATAGGATATCGTTCAACACAGTCACATAGAGTTTTGTGAAAGCATGCCCAACCATGATGGTCTTGTAGTTCCCAAGATAGAAAGATGGCCCGAACTTATGGATCAAATAGATAATATGTTGTAACCAATAGTCAAAGAAGCCAATGGAAACCACTCAATTAAAGAGCACTGTAAGAAAGGGTCCTAGGACAGAGATACCCAACTTGAGGAATTTAGCTTGGAATCCTTCTTTATTTGGTGTATAGTTATTATTCATAACTCTAACTACCTCACTAATGTAGGAGAAGGAGAAGAGATGACAAAAAGTGGGGGGAGGATGAGATGGAGAGGGGGCTAGCCAGGAATATCATAAAGGGTGGAGGTATAGGAGGCAAGGGAGTGAAGGTCCATAGTGGAGGGAGGGGGGGTGGCAAGGAAACATGGTGTGCAAAAAGAGCTTTGGAGACTAGAAGAATATGGCATAAAGGGATCTACAATGCAATAAAGTGAACTTCCATTTCTTGTGGTGAAGCAAGTAGTGGTAGTTGAGCCTTAACTAAGAGGAAGAGGAGGGATAAGTGGGTGGAGTAGAGTGAAGCATAAGGTGAATGGATTTGTAGTCCTCATTAAACCACTGGTTCATGGGGCAAGATCTGCGAGTGGGATAGAAGATTAGGATATCTAATTTCAAAACCTTATCGACTATGGAGAAGATGGTTACTAGTTTACCCCAATTAAATAAAGATCATTCAAGCATATGCAAAGGATGTGCTCTGGGTAAGAACACCAAAAGTTCATTTCATGATAACACTAGAAAAACTAACAATGTTTTGGAATTAATCCACTCAGAGTAATGCAGACCTATGTATGTTCCATCTCTTGGAGGATTCTGGTACTATATACTTTTTATAGATGAATTTCTCTAGAAAACTTGGATTCACTTCTTAAAATGTAAAGAATTAGAAGAAATCCTTAAGAGATTTAAAGAATTTAAAACCTTAACTAAAAACTTATCAAGACATAAAATTAAAACTCTTAGGAATGATAATGAAGGGGAATATACCTAAGATTTGTTCAAAGAATATAAATAAGATTTGTTCAAAGAGTTTTGTAAAGAAACATGAATTAAGAGGGAGTATACTATTCCTTATAACCCACAACAAAATGGGTTAGCAGAAAAGAAGAATAAGACAATTATAGAAGTTGCAAGAGCTATAATATTTGATCAAAATCTAGAATATTATCCTTGGGTAGAAGAATCTTGTTTTATTTTCTATATTCAAAATAGAAGTCCTCACTCCTACCTTAGAGATAAAACTTCTCAAGAAGTATTTACTAAGGTTAAACCTAATATAACTCATCTTAGGATTTTTGGGTGCCCAGTATATATACATATTCCAAAAGAAAAGAGAACTAAGATAGAACCCTTTGGGAGTAAATGTATTTTGGTAGGGTATAGTGAAACATCTAAAGCATATAGGATCTTCATACCTGGTTAGAAAATAATTGAACTTAGTAGGGATGTAATTTTTGAAGAAAATTTAGCATTCAAAAGGACCCTAAGTTCTAGAGATCCCTCTCCCTTACCTAGTTCTGAAGGAAATATTGAATCTGAGTCTCAAAGGGAGAACATTGAAGAAATTGAAGATGAAATTAAAAATATCAATCTTGAAGAAATTAAAAATTCTAAGAAAGGACCACTTTGGGCCTTTAATGTAGTAGAGGAAGCACAATACTTTGTTGCACCATCTAGAACCTCAAGAGAAAGCAAAAGACAAAAAATATTTTATAGTTATGCAGCATACATGTGTGATTTTTCTAAATTAGAACCTACCAATGTTTCAGATGCTATTAAACACAAAGCTTGGAAGGATGCCATGACAAAAGAATACCATTCCATTATGAAGAATGATGTTTGGAAAATTATTCTAAGACCTGAAGGAAAATCTGTTGTTTCTTCCAGGTGGATTTTTAAAATCAAGCATGCTGCTGATGGTAGCACTGAAAAATATAAATCTAAATTTGTAGCCAAGGGATTTTCTCAAAAAGAGCAGTCCTATCTATTGCAACACCAAAGGGATGGGAAGTACATCATATGGAATAAGTCCTTTAAACTTTGACCCATAAAATATTTACCACACATCCATTTCACATATTCAAAACTGAAATACCATGTAAAACATATAGATCTAAAACATGTAAACAAGTAATCATTCAAACATATGTAACACAAGATATGATTACCTAGAAAGCTTCCAATGAGAAGGTAAAATTGGGGTCGAGATGATAGCTACAAACCTTTAGTACTATTGTAATAAAGTGTATCCAATGAAGGTTATAATGTTTGATCATGAACCATGATCTACCCTATGAAAGATTTTCCCTGTTAAAGGCTTACAAAGACTGTTAGGTCTCACCCCATTAGATGATTTCAAAACCCTGTAAAAGTGTGCCTAATTAAAGGACTTCAACTCACAATTAAGTAAGGACCTTGTTAGAGGATTTCAATACAGCCTTTTAGGACTACTCTGTAAGAGATTTAATTGATTCACCTGTTAGAATGTCTTAGCAAAGATCCTGTAGTTAGCACTATGATTCTTGATAGCAAATCACCTCTATTCTACTGTGTACTTGATCCTTCTTGATCAGATGACCCTTTATTGTTCAGTATTTCCTTCCTCTATTCTCATTTAACTGGTTCTACAATACAATTCAGATCATAATGCCTTGATCACCATGAATTTCCTGGTTGTCAAACGCAAAACTTTCCTTGATCATTCATTCATTCCCTTTCTCGCTCATAATAATAACTTTATGGTTTTTCCTCCTTAAGAAGATCTAGATGACTTAGGGTTAGGTAAGAATCAACAACTGTGATTAATCCATATTACCACTTAAACCTTCCCTTTACCTGATTGGGTACATATAATGCATAGGGATTCCAACTTAAGATTCATACTTATCACCAAAATATCACAACTTAATCTTTAAGTCATCTCAAAAATAGTTTACATAGTAGTTTGTGCCAATTCAAACAACTATGACAAAGCTATATTACTCAACATCTAAAATCCCTAGTGATCAGCACATACTGACTTCAATGTTATCACTCAGCATCTAAATGACTCGACATGCACTACTTCCTCAGCTCTTGCATCACTTGGCACATACTATCCACTTAGCACTTGAGTGACCCGACATATAAGTGACTCGGCACTCATTGTTTACTTGGCATGCTCACACTTATATTTTGTGCTCGATATATGTTACTTGTTTGGCATGAACTAAGTAAATGACTTAAGTGTATAGACACTCACTAGTCAAAACAAATCTGAGATTAACAATCTTCCCCTTCGACATGAGTGTCAAAAACACTTGGTCATATATTAATACTATTATTCTTGATAAGTAGGAGATAATTTCCACATCAAGTCAAATTGTGATATTGCTATCAGGATTTAACTGTGTGATTTTGATTCAAACTCATTGAACCATGTTTCATGAGTAGTGACTCAACATGAATCCATCTCTCATGAGAATAAATGGAACACTTAGAACTCATTTGATCTAGGTGATGCTCACAGGGGTGAAGCAATGGGACTTCCTAGGAGGTCACCCATTCTAGTATTTTTCCAGTCTAAGAGCACTTAACTACAAATTTTCCTCAAGCTGGAGTAGTACTGGGATGGGTGACCTCCTGGAAAGTCCCGATGCTTCACCCCTATGAGCATCACCTAGATACAATGAGTTCTAAGTGTTCCATTTATTCTCATGATAGATGGATTCATGTTGAGTCACTACTCATGAAACATGGGTCAATGAGTTTGACTCAAAATCACTCAATTAAATCCTTATTGCAATATCACAATTTGACTTCCTATGGAAATTATCTCCTACTTATCAATTGATGAGCTTAAGGGTATTTCTAATGAATAGTTCATAAGGCACAACACTTGGTGAAGGTTTTGCAAATGGGGTTGCAAGTTTTGGGTTTAACCATGGAGGAAACTCTTTAGTTAAGCTTGCTTAGGCTAGAGTAGCACTAGGATGGGTGACCTCCTGAGAAGTCTTAGTGCTTCACCCTTATGAGCATCACCTAGATCCAATGAGTGCTAAGTGTTCCATTTATTCTCATGAGAGATGGATTCATGTTGAGTCACTACTCATGAAACATGGGTCAATGAGTTTGACTCAAAATCACACAATTAAATCTTGATAGCAATATCACACTCTTATTCTTACAAGCATAACATAAACACTTATTAGACTTCTATACAAAATTTAAAATATCAAAATTTTGCAACATGACTTATACCTCAAATTCTTATAACTCCCCCTAAGTTGTTTGTTATGTTCTCTACTTTATTCTCTATCAAAAATTATTCTCTTGCTGAGTAGATTTGCCTCAACTAATACTCTTTCTTTGTTCTCTACTTTCTACTCCTACTCCCCCTTTGTTCTTACTCTCCTATTCCTTCTCCCTCATACTTAATCGCCCATAGCTCTTACTCCTCATTTTTGACACTGTTGTCAATGGGTTATACACTAATAGTGTATTTTTCCAAAAAGGATTTATGGACCTCAAGAACAGTCTCAAGAGTTGAATGCCAATTATCACATGCTACCTCCAAAGACTTGATTTCGATGGCCAGCTTGGCAGCAAGGTGTGCTCATCCATCTAATGTAGAAATATTGGGGTCTTTCTTCATAAGTTTTTCTACATAGCCTAGCTCCTTGTGTTGAATCTCCATGTGAGGAGTAAATTTCAATTGGATATTGATTAGTTTAGCCCTTATGTTGGCTTCATCTACATGTAATGTTGCTAACTGATATTAGGTTTGCAACAGGGTCCTAAAGTGTTTCTCACTTTGAGTTGGAGTCATGGGTAATTTAGCTCTAGATGACTACATTTCACTTTCCAAGCTTAGGATGTGATTCCTTATCTCTTGTGTGAAGAGTGTAGGATTACACAATTTGGTGTATAGAGAGAAAATGTTCTTGAGTACCTTCTTCACACTATCTATATTAGTTGCCAATGTAGCTTGTGTTAGTGCAATCTCACTAGATATTTTCTCATTCACTTTAGTTTGAAATTTCTTCTCAAACCATTCTAACAATTTGACATTAGTATCCAGGTATGTATTACATACCCTTTCCACCATGTTGGTCAATTGTTTAATGATTGGCTTTGTTTAATCTAGAGTAGGTAGACTAAATGCATGTAAGAAGATGTCTTTGATCTTAATGATAGCTTGCTTTTGCCTATGCTCCCTTCTGAGTAGCTCTTTATGTTTCTTTCTTGCTAGGGCTTCTTGAAGTATACCCATCTGCTCAATTATTATTGCTGCATAGTGAAACTTAGGCAAAACAATTTCTTTATCTAGGCTAACATCTCCATAAGTTATTACCTCTTCCACCTTAGATAACCTAGGAATTGGCACTGAGAATTGCAAAGGTGTTGCATCTATGCTTGGCCACTAAAGAGTTTGACTAGAAGGAGTTCTAGATTTTGGTAATGTTACCAGTGGTTATATTGTTTCTAGCTCCTTCGACTTGAATGTTAATTTTATCTCTTAAGGCTTGTCCTTTTCTACCTCTTTGATTACAATTGCACCTTGAATTTGTGCTCGAGGTGCAAGTACATCTACTTGACCTGTTTGACATGGTCTCCCATCATTAACTAGTGTTTCCACCTTATCTTCTCCAACTATCTCATCCTCGTCTTTTTTAGGTTCTTGAACATTTTGTGAGATTGAAGTGCTTTCCATGGGTGTACTAATAGTGCATCCTATTGTCTCCATCCTTTGATATACAAGTAAGTGTGGTGAAGATTGTACACTTGTGAGTTGAGGAGTGAAAGTAGTTGTTTCTTGTGTTTTCACTTCCTCCCCTGCAATCATAGACTCATATTTTTGAATTTCATCAACACTTACCAATACAAAGTTGTCACATAATTTGGCCTGTAGTGTGGATTGGTCAAGTATCCCTTTCAAATCTTCCTCTATTAGGGGATTGATGTTCTGAGCAGTAAAATCAAAAACATCCTTTACTTTAATAGTTTTAGTACTTATACTTATTACCTATGGGGGACTGGCACTTGACATTTGTGTATCTTGTACACTTTGATTTGGTTGTTTCTCTTCCTCAGTTGTTGCCTAATTATCAATATTCATATCAGTGTCTCCCTTAATTGTGCCTTCTTCATTGTTATCCTCTTCATGATCTTCTACCTCAATAGGTTCTTTTTCACCTCCTTTGGTGGTGGCTAGTCTATATGTGAGCTTTCAAATATGTTTGGACTTCTTTAAAACATCCTCTATGTTGTTCTGTAATATACTAAATGCCCTATATTTAGGTACAAATCTCACATCATATTTCTTCATGGATTTAGACATTTTTACCTTGCTAAGTTTTGGCATAACTTGAGCGAGGGTTGTCTCCCTAGTTTTCTTTTCTATGTCTAAACAATAATACCATTTCTACTCAACTCTATCATATAGACTCTTAGGTATTGAGTTGATAACTTCTAGAGGGGCTTTCTTGAATGTAGCCATCATGGCATTTATTGCCTCCTCTACTTGATTCTTCTCAATCTTTCCAAGGTTATCAAATTCAATGTGAGAAAAACCTAACAAGTCAACATTGTTTCCAATGTTCTCACATAAACTATCTAGGTCTAAGGATGGACTATGACTCACCACTTGGAATTGGTTGTTGTCATCAGATTCAGTCTTCTCCACATCAAATTCAGCTTGAGCAACATACTTTCTTCATGGCATTTTCTGTGGTCCACCTTCTTTCTCTTTAGGCTTGGCTACCTCTTTAGCCTTCTTTTCATTGACTCTTGTGCTAGCCCTTGTGGTAGGTGCTATTGGTTTGGGATGACTTAGTTTTGCAACCTTCTTTGGTTTTCACTATAGGTTTCTTTTTCCTTCCTTTTCTTCTTGTCATTAGGAGTAGGTGCTTCCTCAGCTTCTTCTCCCTTGGCACCTTCTAAAAAATTTGTCTCCTCTTCTTGTTGATCCTCTCCTTGACCTTCTGTTAGATCCAGTGATGCTTGAGCCTGTGTTTCTTCTTCTTCTTCTTCCTCTTCCTCTTCCCGGTATCCTTCACCTAATTTTTCTCTCAGTTTCTTCACCAATTTTTTCTTCTTTTTTATCGGAGAAACAATCTTCAACTCCATAGTATTTTAGATTTGGCCAATTCATAGTTACCAAATTCTTTGGCTTCTTTGTCCACTTCTTCTACAACTAATGTTGTGATTACTGCAAAGGCCTCATCAACATTTATCTCATATCCTAAAGGCCTTAGCCATCTCACTCTGGGAATTGCTACTTGAATATATGTATGATCAGCCTCAACTAGGAAGAAAACATCATCATAATGTTTCTCCACTAGTGAGATTGGTATCTTTAATATGTTCTTCATAGATTGTTTGAAATCTTCAAAATAACTAGTCATTACTGACTCAAAATTATTTCCTAATTGTTCAATGAACTCTCCTATCTGTACCAAAATAGATCCAAAATTCCATTGAGCAATCTTTTTTTTCCTTATTTCTCCTAGCTTTTCAATCAACTGTTGCAACTGCAACTCGACAAGATCATAAGTATGATATTTCTTCACAATTTTATAGCCCATGTCCACTATAATGCAAGGTACACTGCTTGATTGATAAAACTTGTGTGCTATTACCATCACTACAAAAGCTATTAGGGGATCTATGATTGTATCAATTTCCATCCCCCATTTGTTCCATACAGGCCCTGTGTTCTTTTCAATAACATCTTTTGAGTCACTTCTCATAGTCTTTGGTTGATCTAGAGTTGGATACCCTATTACCCTATGAATAATTTTCTTTGTGGTCTTAACTAACCCATTATCTAACCATACTAAGTTGTCATGAATTTTTCTTAAGACAGTCCTTATCCACTTAGTTTTGAAGGCATTCAGAAAATCTAGGGCATGAGTTAACCCTTTCTTCTCAACAATGTTGTATTCTACCTTCAATGCTCCATTTTCACATAATCTTCCATACTCTTCTCTAATTTCCATGTCACCTATGATATCAATCTTGCAGATATAACAGTTCCTAACATCTTGTATCATTAAGACTCGCATTGGTATCATAGACTACGCATTTAAGGGATCCTACTTATACGATATGTTTGGAATAGCCTTGAAAATAGGTTGTTTTATCTCATTGCTAATTAACTAAACATTTAAAACTTATTTTTCTGTCTACACCTTTCACTTTTGAAGAACTACATGCCATCACATAAATCTAGGCTTTACGAATTTTGAAACTACATAACTCAGCACATGATAAAAATCTTACAAATCTTGATGAAATGGTGTCGAATAGTCATTCAAATCTCCTCCAAATGCTTTAGATGGTGTTTTCAATATAACCTTTAGCTCTTTGTCTTCTCTCTCAATTTCAAATAATGTTAAATGATTAGAAATTGATCAAATAGTCCTTAAAACATTGCAATTAATGCAAAGTTCTTACATAGCTGTAAGCTCAGTATTAACTAATTTCTTGCTCACTTGGCATCCACATATTTCCATTTGCTCAATAGCCATTATGAGCTTGACCTCAACTAACCAATTTCATTATCTTGGCATCCACTAGCATTTTACTCAACAACCATAAGATACTTTTCATGCTCAACATTAACATGAAAAAGCTAACAAAACTTAAAGATTTTTCCTTGATTTTTAATAAAACTTTGCATCTTTATTCATGCATATGTAATATTTTCAATACTAAATCTTTTGAGCTGATGTATGGTAATATCAGTCCCACATACCTCTTGATTGCTTGGTTTGATGAGGTGTGATCACCTGACCCATTGGGTGAAGTGATCCCATCTCCAGTTGATGTGTTGCAATCCTCAAAGAACAAGGGTTTGATACCAATTGTTGGAATTACAATAGGAAAGGTAAACTTCTAAGATGGGGGGGGGGGTGGGGTGGGAGGAGTGAATCAGTGCTTTAAACTTTGACCCATAAAATATTCACCACACATCCATCTCACATATTGAAAATTGAAATACCATGTAAAACATATACATCTAAAACATGTAAGTAAATAATCATTCACACATATGTGACACAAGATATGATTACCCAGAAACCCTCAAATGAGAAGGTAAAACTAGGGTGGGGATGACAGCCACAAATCTTCACTACTATAGTAATAAAGTGTATCCAATGAAGGTTACAATGTTTGATCATGAACCATGATCTACCCTATGAAAAGTTTGCCATGTTAAAGGCTTACAAAGACTATTAGGTCTCACCCTGTTAGAAGATTTCAACACCCTGTTAAAAGTGTTCCTAATTAAAGGACTTCAACTCACAATTAAGTAAGCACCTTATTAGAAGATTTCAATACAGCTTGTTAGGACTACTCTATTACAAGATTTAACTAATTCACCTGTTAGAATGTCTCAGCAATGATCCTATGATTAGCACTCTGATGCTTGATGATAGATCACCTCTATTTTTTTGTGTACTTAATCCTTCTTGATCAAATAACTCTATTAGTCACTATTTCCTTCCTATGTTCTCCTTTAACTAGTTCTACAATACAATTCATATTATAATGCCTTGATCACCATGAATGTTCTGGTTTGCGCATGTGAAACTCTCCTTAATCATTCATTCATTCCCTTTATCGCTCATCATAATAACATTAGGGTTTTTCCTCCTTAAGAAGACTTAGGTGACTTAGGGTTAGGTATGAATCAACAGCTGTGATTCATCCATATTGCCACTTAAAACTTCCTTTTACTTGATTGGGTGCATGTAATACATAGGGATTCCAACTTAAGATTCATCCTTGTCACCAAAATATCATGATTCAATCTTTAAGTCTGCTCAAAAATGTTTTACATAGTAGTTTGTGCCAATACAAACAACTATGAAAAAATAATGTTACTCGACATCAAAAGTCCCTGGTGCTCAAGACATACTGACTTCAATGTTGTCTCTCGACATCTGAATGACTTGACATACACTACATTCTCATCTCTTGAATCACTCAACACATACTATTTTCTCAACACTTAAGTGACTCAACACTCAGTATTTACTTGGCATGCTCTAACTTAAATGTTGTGTTCAACAAATTGTTGCTTGTTCGACATGAACTAAGTAAATGACTTAAGTCTATACACACTCACTAGTCAAAACCAATCTAATATTAACAAACATATCAAAATATTATGTGAGGTTTTTTTTGACCATGTCTTTATTGTTACGATATGGGCCTCTTTTTAGGCATAAAGAAAACCCTCATTTACAAAGGAACTATAAGGAATACTTATCCCCCAACCCTAAAAGTTGTTATAGCATCTTCAAATGATCCTAAGCTAAGTATTATTCAATTAGTTTTAACCCAAAAACTCTCCATATACACTTTCTTTGAAACCCTTAGCAAATAAGGCCAAAAACTAGGGTGTCTTCAAATTTGACCAAGAACCCACTTGTAGAATAAAATGAAATTTTTTCCACCACTAATTCAATATATATTAACTACTACAATCATAAAAAATTTCCCTCTAATGGACAAAACTCCTATTGTTGCTCCATAGTCGTGAATTTCATGATTTTCCCAAGCAAGAATGGTTATCACATGTTAGTATCATGCCTCTATCTGCACATTAGAACTTAGGGATAGTATTATATATATTAATGATCATCTCATATGAATCACGGTCTACATCCATGAGGTGACCATCATTTCCAAATGCAAACCAAAACTGGCAAAGGAAAGCAATAAAACCCTTCAAAAGAAGACATCAAACTCTTAAGGACAAAAATGTTATGAATCTCAATGCATGTAAACATGTTCAAAAAATGTATGAAGATTATTACAAGGCCATATGACTATAAGGAATAAAAGATAATCAAGAAACTATACATAAAATACTTGCAAAATGGAGATTTATTGAGTTTCTCATAACCTGTCCATACAAATGATGATCAAATATGTATTGTACTTGCTCCTATGCCTTGACCAGGCTATATAACATGTAAAATAAGCTCCCTAACTAATTCCATTCTGTTTGGACTTTTGATAGACATGTTTAAGCTATTAAAACTAATTTCCCTCCAAAAGGAAACTAACCATTCTAATTTGAATATTCCTAAAATAATTTTCAAATAAAAAAATACATTATTACTAAAAAATAATTTAAAGCAAGAGGTAACAACTCTTTTTCAAATGACCCTTGACAAATCTCTAGGGTTAGATAACTTCCCTACACATTGCTTTCAAAAATGTTGGTACTTCATGTGTGATGAAATAAAAAACAACCTAGAAAGCGTCAGAAATTCAAGTGGATTCCTCACAAAGGTTAATCACACCTTCCTTTTTATTCAACCTAAGCATAATTAGGCGTATGTAGGAGGTTGTGAGTCTTATTTCAACATCATATTGTGAAGTGTGTTCTCATTGGAGACATTTGGAGGCTGTGCCCTTGAAGTGGCCTATTACTCTCAGTTATTATCAAGTATTTATATAATATTTCATATTATTTCTTCTATTGTGCAAGTTATTTTATTACAAGTGGCATTAGAGCATGATCTTGGCACCATAGAGGCAAGATTTTTTCTCAACATTGGGGTGATTTTGGGAAGAGCATAACTTTCAAATTTTAGCAATTTTTTCAAAAAAATTTAAAGGGTTTTTGAAGAACATATTAAAGAATCTATAGTCCAAAATTTGGAGGAATTGGAACAAATTTGAGAAGATTATTGCAGAATTACTATTTCTACATAGTTTATTGAGATCTTCATATCTCTCACATCTTGTCAAATTGGAGTATAACTTGTATTGGATTTTTGAATACATAGTAGAGGAGCATAAACTTCAAAGCTTGGAGAAATTGAAAAAGAAAAGCAAGATATTGCAAAATTAGAAAAATTCTCTCTCAAAGCAGTAAATTTGCTAATTTTTTTGGGATTTTTTTGAGTATGGGTATCTTGGCCATAGTAAGTTACACTAAAAAATAAATAAATAAATCAAATAATTTACATTTAATTTGTATGATTTATTTCAAAAATATTGGTTTCCATAATGATGGGGCCTTCAACAAGAGGCAAAAAGTACTTGGAGGTTGTGCCCTCGAAGTGGCATATTACTCTTAGTTATTATCAAGTATTTATATAATATTTCATATTATTTCTTATATTGTGCAAGTTATTTTATTACAAGTGGTATCAGAGCATGATCTTGGCACCATAGAGGCAAGATTTTTTCTCAACATTGGGGTGATTTTGGGAAGAGCATAACTTTCAAATTTTAGCAATTTTTTCAAAAAAATTTAAAGGGTTTTTGAAGAACATATTAAAGAATATATAGTCCAAAATTTGGAGGAATTGGAACAAATTTGAGAAGATTATTGCAAAATTACTATTTCTACATAGTTTATTGAGATCTTCATATCTCTCACATCTTGTCAAATTGGAGTATAACTTGTATTGGATTTTTGAATACATAGTAGAGGAACATAAACTTCAAAGCTTGGAGAAATTGAAAAAGAAAAGCAAGATATTGCAAAATTAGAAAAATTCTCTCTCAAGGCAGTAAATTTGCTAATTTTTTTGGGATTTTTTTGAGTATGGGTATCTTGGCCATAGTAAGTTACAGTAAAAAATGAATAAATAAATCAGATAATTTACATTTAATTTGTATGATTTATTTCAAAAATATTGGTTTCCATCATGATGGGGCCTTCAACAAGAGGCAAAAAGTACTTGGAGGTTGTGCCCTTGAAGTGGCCTATTACTCTCAGTTATTATCAAGTATTTATATAATATTTCATATTATTTCTTCTATTGTGCAAGTTATTTTATTATAAGTGGTATCAGAGCATGATCTTGGCACCATAGAGGCAAGATTTTTTCTCAACATTGGGGTGATTTTGGGAAGAGCATAACTTTCAAATTTTAGCAATTTTTTCAAAAAAATTTAAAGGGTTTTTGAAGAACATATTAAAGAATCTATAGTCCAAATTTGGAGGAATTGGAACAAATTTGAGAAGATTATTACAGAATTACTATTTCTACATAGTTTATTGAGAACTTCATATCTCTCACATCTTGTAAAATTGGAGTATAACTTGTATTGGATTTTTGAATACATAGTAGAGGAGCATAAACTTCAAAGCTTGGAGAAATTGAAAAAGAAAAGCAAGATATTGCAAAATTAGGAAAATTCTCTCTCAAGGCAGTAAATTTGCTAATTTTTTGAGGATTTTTTTGAGTACGGGTATCTTGGCCATAGTAAGTTACAGTAAAAAATGAATAAATAAATCAGATAATTTACATTTAATTTGTATGATTTATTTCAAAAATATTGGTTTCCATCATGATGGGACCTTCAACAAGAGGCAAAAAGAATGTTACCACACCGGGGAAATCCTCTATTCAAGATTAGGAAGCAATAGATGATAGTAATCCCAATGAGGAACTTAGTAAGTTCAAGGAAGAGGTTAAGAGGGATATGTGTGACCTACAAGGAGATACTTGTAGGTCACACATATCCCTCTTAACCTCTTCCTTGAACTTACTAAGTTCCTCATTGGGATTACTATCATCTATTGCTTCCTAATCTTGAATAGAGGATTTCCCCAGTGTGGTAACATTCTTTTTGCCTCTTGTTGAAGGCCCCAGCATGATGGAAACCAATATTTTTGAAATAAATCATACAAATTAAATGTAAATTATCTGATTTATTTATTCATTTTTAATTGTAACTTACTATGGCCAAGATACCCGTACTCAAAAAAATCCCAAAAAAATAAGTAAATTTATTGCCTTGAGAGAGAATTTTCCTAATTTTGCAATATCTTGCTTTTCTTTTTCAATTTCTCCAAGCTTTGAAGTTTATGCTCCTCTACTATGTATTCAAAAATCCAATACAAGTTATACTCCAATTTTACAAGATGTGAGAGATATGAAGATCTCAATAAACTATGTAGAAATAGTAATTCTGCAATAATATTCTCAAATTTGTTCCAATTCCTCCAAATTTTGGACTATATATTCTTTAATATGTTCTTCAAAAACCCTTTAAATTTTTTTGAAAAAATTGCTAAAATCTGAAAGTTATGCTCTTCCCAAAATCACCCCAATGTTGAGAAAAAATCTTGCCTCTATGGTGCCAAGATCATGCTCTGATACCACTTGTAATAAAATAACTTGCACAATAGAAGAAATAATATGAAATATTATATAAATACTTGATAATAACTGAGAGTAATAGGCCACTTCGAGGGCATGTTAAGCACCTATATGAATGAAACAAGGAAGGAGTTCTCAAGAAATCAAGGTAAAACCTTCAAGTTGACTAATAATGACACAAATTTTAATAATCCTATGAGATCTAGGAATTTTTTTCCAAAGCTGGATATGCACAAATTTGATGGCAAGGATCCTCTAACATGGATAAATCAAATGGAGATTTTTTTTGAAGTACATCAAATCCCATATGGACAAAAGGTCACTATGGCTTCCTTATATGTGGAACCAAATCAATTTATTTGGTGTCATTGGCTTTGTACTCATAGGAGGAAAAAGGGTTTCATTGTATCATGGTCAATTTGTATAGAAGAACTCCAAGCACAGTATAGCAATAGTATGGCAAAAAACCTCTTTAGTCAACTTGCTAAGCTTCAACAAATAGGATAAGTTAAGGATTATATTCAAAAATTCCAAAATCTATCCTTAAGAGTGGATACAGTTATAGAGAAGGATTTGAATGATTTATTCTTGGATGGTCTCAAGGATCACATTCAACATGAGGTATGCATATTTTTCCCTAGCTCAATAAATGAGTCTTTAATATTGGCACGTAGGGTAGAGGAGAAGTTCTTGATTCCTAGAAAGAAAGGGGCTAATGTGACAAGAGAAAAAGGATATTCAACACCTTATCTTCCTCAACCTACTAGGTTGATTCCACAAAAAAATGAGAAGAAAAGAGAAAAAGGATTGTGTTTTAATTCTGATAGCAAATATAGTCAAGGTCATAAATGTAGTGAAAAGAAATTGATCTATATTGAAGGTCCAAGTGAGGAAGAAGAGGATGAGCCAATATGAGAGGAGGATAGGGAGTTAAGTGAGGAATCACATGAATCTCAACCAAGCATTTCTTGTCATGCACTTTTAGGTTTTAATGCACTACAAACTCTTAAGGTAGTGGGTTTCTTAAAGAAGCAAAAAGTAATAGTGTTGATTGACTCTGGTAAGTCTCATAATTTCATCAACAAAAAGTTGGCAATTGTTGGAGTTGATGAAAGCCAACTCCAAAGATGCCCAAGATCACTTGCATGCAAAAACTTGTCAAAAAGAAGCCAAGGAAGGAAGAGCGTGGAGCAAGGGAAAAATCCTAAATGGACATAAGAGACCACAAGATATAGAAACACAAGAGAAAAATGTATTTACAATGAGAAGTGATGATATTAAATACAATGAGGGAGCCTAAATATAAAGAGCTCCAGGAATCTTCTAGAACAAGCTAGAAGATGCTAAGAGATAAGTGTGACAACTAAGCATACATCCACATAAGGTGGAAAGTCCGCAAACAATGTGAAAGGATAAGTATGACTTATGAGAGAACAAACTCTTGTATTGTCAACAACTTATAACAAACTCCCAGACTACAACTAATAAATAAATGCATTTACCTAAGTAATCTTAAGTAAATAAAATAAATAATTACTAATTAATTATTTACTCTAACACCCCCCCTTAAGTGCAACTTAGGGAAATGCCTTAAGCTCACAAAACTAAGATGAAATGTAGAATGGGTCCCGACAACGAGGCCATGTTAGGTACCCATGAACAATGCAACAAAATGCAACCTTTGTAAATGGGGAAAGAGAGAAAAACACATGGGAAAAACCCTCCTCCAAAAAGAGGTAAAAACCTAGTAAAGAACTGAAGAAGTCTCCAACTAGGAGAATGTCCCCTAAAATAGGAACAAGGAGTGATCATGAAGAAGCATCATTGAAGCATGAAGAAGCCACAAATCTTCCAAACTATTGATTTGAAGAACCTCCATGAAAGAAGAAGGCACAAACCAAGCATGTCTATATGGTAGATGATCCATCTCACCAAAATGCATAGGTAGTCAGCCACTGCCATCGCCTTGTACATAGGATCAACCACTGAATACATAGTTCACACTATCAAACCATCGAACCAAGGATGCATTAGAAAAATAGCATAACCCCCCCTTAATGCAGATGGGGTGTGATGACAGGCAACTAAGAAGGTGGGCCAAAGTCTCCTGCAAACAAACCAAGAATGACGAGAGAGGGAAAGGGGTATAAAACACCTATAAAGACACGGTCACAATGACACTGCATGGGCTAATGTTATGGAAGAGACACTCACTTGACAAAGGGAGAATTCCTAAAATAGCAAACAACTATCCTCACCATGGTGCTTTATGAAAATAGTGCACGTACAACTAACTCAAAACTACGTTCATGATCCTCGAAATGCAAAAGTGACACTTTATCTCAGTGCGATACATAAAAGTGCTTCAAAATGATAGCTACAATGATCAAAACTAAAAATAAGCTGCAAAAAAACAAAGTTTAGCCTAAAACAAAAGAAACCATGCCAGGAAAATGATCCTCAGGCCTAAAACACTCAAGATATCCACCATATAGCAAAAATGCCAAAACTATGATAGAAAGAGCATGGGCCAAAAACTAAGAAAAAGGACTACATTTCTAAAAAGGTGACAGAACTAGCTTTCCAAAAATATAAAGTTTTCAACTAATAGGCATGGGACACAAAAGATATGCATGTCAAAGTCAAAAACACAACTTCAAACTTTGACTAAAAAAATGAGCAATGAAAAAGCATCAAAATCTAAAAATAGCTACATCAATGTCTCTGTCTCAGAACTAGCTTTCTAATGCCTTTTTTAGATCTAAAAAATACCTTTATGTGCTCAAGTTATGGCCAAAAAAACAAGTAGGTCCAAAATGACCCTAGGAGATGTGCAAGAGTCTTGATGATGCAGTGTTGATGTCAGCATTTCACTGGGAAAAAATTGACGGTTTGCAAATTGTCACAAAAACAAATGATGCTACGTGGTAGGTCCATGTGGCAGCTATGTGGCAAAAAGGCTGACATGGCAGGGTCCATGTGGTAAAGTGCCTCGTGGCACCCTTGCCATGTGTCATGCGATGACAGGCGCTGATGCAGCAGAAAACACTGACAGAGCACCTTGAGTGGATGAGCGAAGGTGGCAGTTGACATCGGGAGGCGGAGGAGCTGTAGACATCGGTGAAGACTGCAACAGCCAGAGGAAGTGGAGCGTAGAAGAGAGGCCTGCGGTAGAGCTGGGCGGTGCAGCGACTGAGGCGGGGTGGCCCGCGAGCTGCGACTGGGCCAGGCTGCTCGCCGGTGACTCAGCCGACTATGGTGGCTAGCGAGCAGTGCATGGGTGGCTGCCTGGCAGTGCGCTGATGGCGCTATTTAAATTTTTTTATTAAAAAAAAATTGCCAAAAAAGTCCGTACGGCAGCCTGTAGGGCTAAAAAAATTTTGCCTCCCAGAGCTCTGTCTCCAAAATCAAAAAGCTTTATATGAAACCTGACTGCAAATGGCCTTCTGGATCTAATGGCAATGTCCATTTGGGCTGAAAGTGCTCCAAAAAATTGTTGATCCCTTGATTTGAAGAAAAAATGCACAAACAAACTAGGGTTTGTGACTTCAAATCATGGCTTCAAAAATCCTTCAACGAAGCTACAGCAGGAAGGCTTTGATACCATGTTGGAGTTGATGAAAGCCAACTCTGAAGATGCCCAAGATCACCTGCATGCAAAAACCTATCAAAGAGAAGCCAAGGAAGGAAGAGTGTGGAGCAAGGGAAAAACCCTAAACGGACATAAGAGACCACAAGATATTGGAACACAAGAGAAAAATGTATTTACAATGAGAAGTGATGATATTAAATACAATGAGGGAGCCCGAATATAAAGAGCTCCAAGAATCTTTTAGAACAAGCTAGAAGATGCTAGGAGATAAGTGTGACAACTAAGCATACATCCACATAAGGTGGAAAGTCCTCGAACAATGTGAGAGGATAAGTATGACTTAGGAGAGAACAAACTCTCGTATTGTCAACAACTTATAACAAACTCCTAGACTACAACTAATAAATAAATGCATTTACCTAAGTAAGCTTAAGTAAATAGAATAAATAATTAGTAATTAATTATTTACTCTAACAACAACTCTTCTAAATTGTTTTATATATCCAGCCCCAGAGTTTCAGGTTTTGATTGTAGATGGGGGCACAATTAGTTGTTCAGAGAAGTGTCATAGCATCAAATTATCCATGGGAGATTATTAACTTGATACCCCAATGTATGTGATATCCATGGGTGCAATAGATGTTTTTTTGGGAGCACAATGGCTTACTACATTGGGAATAATTGAGATGAACTTCCAAGAACTATTCATATGATTTCAATGAAAAGGAAAGGTAGTGGAGCTAAGAGGATTGAAGGAAAATCCCACAGATTGTAAGCTCTCATCAAATGAAAAAGTTTTTTAAGAAAGGTGCAGATGGATTTGTGGCCCAGCTATGTTCATTATAAGTCTCTCAATCTAATGCTCTTACTCATCCAGATTTACAAGCAATAATTGGTCATCACTCAATGATTCTTAGAGATATGCCTAAAGGAATTCCTCCCAAGGGGGATCATGACCATGTCATACAACTAGTTCTAGGGAGCTAGCCACCAAACATTAGGCCTTATAGGTACCCACAAATACAAAAAAGTGAGATATAAAAAAATGTTGAGGAAATTTTGGAGACAGGAATTATCAAGCATAGCCAAAGTGCTTACTTGTCACCTGTTGTGATGGTGTATAAGAAGGATGAAACTTGGCGCATGTGTCTAGATTATAGAGTGCTCAACAAGTACACCATTAAAGATAAGTTTCCTATTCTAGTCATCGATGATCTTATAGATAAATTAAATGGAGCTATGTATTTTACCAAGTTAGATCTTGGATCAAGTTATCACCAAATCTAGACTAAGGAGGAAGATATTTGTAAGTTAGCATTTCAAATTCATGAGGGTCATTATGAATTTTTGGTGATGCCATTCGGTCATACCAATGCACCATCTACATTCCAAAGTTTGATGAATTCCATTTTTAAGAAGTTCTGGAGAAAGTTAGTGTTAGTGTTTTTTGATGATATATTAATTTATAGCAAGACTTGGGAAGAACATTTGCCACATGTAGATCAAGCATTACAATTGCTCGAAGATCATCAACTCTATGCTAAGTCATCCAAGTATTCTTTTGGTCTCAAGGAGGTGGAGTATTTGGGACACATAGTTTCACATGAAGGAGTAAGTTGGACCCTATAAAAATTAAGGCTATCATGGAATGGCCTATTCCAAAAACTATTAAGAAGTTGAGGGGTTTCTTGGGATTGAAAAAATACTATAGAAGATTTGTGAATAATTATGGTCATATAGCAGCACCCCTTACCACTCTATTGAAGAAGGATTCTTTTCATTAGAATGAATCTGCTAATGTATTATTTGAGCAATTGAAGAAGGCTATGTGTAAAACTCTAGTGCTTGCCACTCCAAACTTCACCAAGGAATTCATTGTGAAATATGATGCTTCTAGAAATGGGATAGGAGTAGTTCTCATGCAAGAAGGTTGACCAATTTCTTTTGAGAGTCACCAATTAAAAGGTAAAAATCAACTCAAACCTATTTATGAGAAGGAAATGTTATCAACCCTTCATGCAGTTAAAAAATGGAGGCCTTATTTAATGGGTCAAAACTTCAAGGTTAAGACATATCATGATAGCCTAAAATATTTTTTGGAACAAAGACTATCATCAGAAGAGCAACAAAAATGGGTCATTAAGATGTTGAGATATGACTTTGAAATTGTATACAAGGAAGGGAAGGAAAATATTGTGGCCGATGCACTTTCCAGGAAGGATGAAAAAGATGAAGCCTTATTGTGTGCCCTCTCAATACTACAAGAAAATTGGGTGTTAGAAGCCAAAGAAGAGTGGAAAAAGGGTTATGATCCTATCTTTACTAGTCACTTTTGGAAAGATTTATTCTCATATTTGGGTACTCAATTAGCTTATAGTTCTTCATACCATCCTCAATCAGATGGGAAAACTAAGGTTGTTAATAAATGTTTGGAAGGATATCTACGTTGTTTCACTACAGAAAAACAATCTCAATGTGTAGATTGGCCACCTCTTGCAGAATGGTGGTACAATACTTCTTTTCATAGCTCATCAAAAATGTCTCCATTTTTGGCACTTTATGGATATCATCCTCCTTCCATCACATCATCATTAAATGTGTCACCAAGAGGTTAGGCAATAGAGGACAACTTGCTTCATCAATAATGGGTACTTTCAAAACTCAAGGATAATTGATCCATGGAAAAAAATTGAATGAAACAACAAGTAGACCAACATTATAGTGAAAGAAATTTTGAAGTTAGGGACTGGGTCTTCTTGAGATTGCAACCTTATAAACAAATCTCAATGAAGCAACAAAAAAAGAATAATAAGTTTTCTTCAAGATATTACGAACCATACCAAATCATGCAAAAGATTGGTGGTGTTGCCTACAAGCTTGAGTTTCCACCAACAACAAAGATACATCCATTTTTTCATGTTTCTTGTTTAAAGAAGGTGATTGGGCAGAATATTCCTACTCAAATAGTACTACCAGAACTTGATGAAGAAGGAGGAATAATTTTGGAACTAGAGTGCATTCTTCAAACATGCATGAAGAAGCTAATTAATAGAACCTTGACTCATTATCTCATCCAATGGAAGAACTTACTAGTTGAAGAGGCCACATGGGAGGATGAGGAGTTCATTCAAAAGAATCTACACTTGGTTAGCATTGAGGAAAGTGCTTCTTTCAAGAGAGGGGGCATGCTACACCCTTAATTTTGGTGTATATAGGGTTATGAATAGTCAACTTGTGGCTATCTTAATCCTTAATTAAGTCATGCTATCATTATTATATTATTATTTAGGTAGGTAGGTCAGCCTAGGTGTTATGTAGCATTGTGTCTATTCAACCTAAGCATAATTAGGTATATATAGGAGGTTGTGAGTCTTATTTCAACATCATATTCTGAAGTGTGTTCTCATTGGAGATATTTGGAGGTTTCCCCATCGAAGTGGCTTATTACTATCAATTTTTATTAGGTATTTATATAGTATTTCATATTATTTCTTCTTTTATGCAAGTTATTTCATTACAACAACACTCTATAAAAGTTACTGGCTAAAACTCTTACCAACCACTTGACTAATCTCCTCCCAATTTTTATAAGTGAGGAACAAATAGGATTTGTCCTAGGTAGATCTATCTGTGATGGAATTATTATTGCACAAGAAGCAATCCATTCTTTTGGCTTTGATAGAGCCCCTAACATGATGTTCAAATTAGACATCAACAAAGCCTATGATAAAATCGGTTGGAGATTCCTTTGTAGATGTCTTCAAGTCTTTGGGCTCTCTAAATAATGGATAAATTTTGTCTATGAATGTATCTCAACTGCCAATTTTTTAGTCTTGGTTATTGGTTCCCCTGAGGGTTTCTTCTCTTCATCTCAAGGATTAAGACAAGGGCAACCCATATCCCCTTTTCTCTTCATTATTATGTCTAAGGCTTTGGGACAAGTCTTAAGGAATTTCAAACACAAAAATTCCCTTGAAGAAATTTAGATCTCATAGGAAGAAGAGGCAACCACCTACCAGCTATTTGTAGATGATGCCATGTTATATGGGGAAATGAGTTGTAAAGAAATAGATGTTAGAAATGTTTAGAATAACTAATGGGGGGGGTTGGGGGGGTTTGAATTAGTTACTCAAGGTCAATATGTACCACTTGAACAATTAAACACTTCATTATTCTTTTTATCCTGTTGTTGCTTAGTCTATATTGTAAAACTGTCATAAACATGACTGGCATTACATAATGAAAACCTTATCAAATGTAAACATACATAAATCATTCATCATAGTTTTGATACTAAGATTTTTATGTAGAAACTCAATCTAGGGAAAACCACCAGCAACATGTCACTCTTTTTAAGTGAGATTTGGGAGCCAACCCTATTAAAGGTTACAAAACACACTTTTAAATGTGACATAGTTAGAGGATTTAATCACCTTGTTAGGAGTGGCCTTATAAGAGGACTTTGACCATTCCATTTAGAATGTCACCTAGTTAAAATATTTACATAGACTGTTAAGTCTTCAAATAATTATTAGGTCAACCTCTATTAAAAGGATTTCAATACAAACTACTTACAACAAATAGAAAGAAAATAGTAGGTTTGATCTATGTAATTACAACTCACTTTTGTTGGTTTAGATCTCTATTTTGTCATTGTTTTGACTAGATAATAAGTTCTTCACTTTCATCACTAATCTTGATTTTCTTGGAGGCCATTCAAGCAATCAATCCACTCTTCTCCATAACACTTAAGCCTTCTACTTAGATTCACCTAACAACATCAACATTATCTCTGCAAGCTTTCTCTATTAGCGTCACAATCACTCACACTTGTGTGTTACTGATCAATCTTTCTCTCCATGTCTCTCTTCACATACAAGCTTTACACATTCACACACACACACACACATATAATTGTTTGGTTGTTTATCTCTTTAAATAGGCATTCCATGTTTTACCACTTTCTATATCCACCATAGTTCTTTGGGTTTACGATCAGGTTCAAGTTGATTCATTGTATCTATCCATCTTCTTGATCTTCTTCTTGAAACTTATTTGGAATTCATCTATTAGGTATTTACCTAATCCTTATGTTGTGATTTGGATCCTAATTAGACTCGAAGGTTTTTTTAGTGCAATTTTTTCCACATATTATTTCTGTGGAGGTTTGGCCGCAACACCCCCAAGACAAGGTCAAGGGACAGTACCCTTGTAGGGTCTTCGGGCAGTGCCCTAGGTGCACTCCCTATCGCAGTATAGGGTGGGGTCAAGGGGCAACACCCCTGCAGGTGCTTTCAGGGGCAGCACCCCCAAAGCCAAAAATGCCCTTATATTGTAAAAGGCATCGACTACTATTTTTCTATTATTCTAGCCCTAATTTTATAAATGGCAAGAAGCTTGTATAAAAGGGCTTAAGTTTAGGGATTTTCATAATGTGTGATGTGGAAATTGGTTCTTGAGGCAATATTGAGCTATAAGATATTACAGATTATAATCAAGTTGTAATCACTGGATAATAATAATATTGGACTTGTTGTTAGTGGGTGTAGCCCAGGGATTGGGTGAACCACGTTAAATCTTGCTATATTTTGTTCTCTTTTTTATGCGATCTACTATTTTTTTGTATTCATTATATTTTCATGTAACTATTTTTTTGTATGAGGTTAATCCTAACAACTTGTTTTGAATTTAATGATCCAACTCATCAATCTTATCTTCAACGTAGTTTACTTCTCCCAAGAAATCAATAGAGTCAGCTTGATCTCACAATTTTCTTCAATTTATTTTCATACCACCACTTGGAAATCTCTACATTGTGACACTCGATCATCACTGAAATACTTTGTCTTTATGAATTTTTCTGGCACGGTATCAACTATGTTGCTTGGTTGATGCTAATGCTCGGTAACACTAGACTTAATTGACACTAATAGTAGCTCAGTTGAGACTAGATTTACTCAGTACTAACTATATTTTATACTTTTTCTCAACCTGTCTTAGCTTTCTTGATGTATAAGCAATCACTTTTCTTTATCAAAGTCTATCTAATCAAATTTCCATTGTAACTTCCTTTTCATAACTCAACCTTACCTCTAGGTACTACTATTATGAGAAACTTCTAAAATCCTATACATCAATCAAATATATATGACATTTAGATTAGGTAGCAATATATCTTATCAATAGATTTGACTGTGAGCAATGTTTCTGGATTAGATTGTGTGAGTTTTTTTAGCATTGTGTGAGTTTTTTTAGCATGATGCTAAAAAAACTCACACAATCTAATCCAGAAACATTGCTCACATTCTAATGGATTGTGGAAATCTGATTATGTTAATAGATTTGACATCAATGACAAAACAACAATTGTTCCAATTGTAAGTTTTGAACAATCAATGCCTTAAACAGTGTCCTCAGCTCTTATAAGAATACCTAGGAACAAGATATTAACCTATCCAAATATGAGATCAACTTTTTCAAAACTTTTTTTGCCAAAGAACAAAATATTAGTAACATCTTGAATATTAAGAAGGTTTCCTTTCCTTGTAAGTATTTGGGTGTTTTCCTAGAATTGGGTCAAAAAAGCCATCTAGTTAGGAAGGCCTCATTAGTAAAATGTTGGTTAACAGTTAGTCTTCCTTGGTTTGGTTTATGCCTTGACTCTCATTATGTCCATTATGGTGAAAGACAAAGTTGTTAGCAAAATAATGGGTCAAAGTAGGTGTTCTATCAAGGAACCCTGAATTGGAAAGGTACAACTCCCTTATATGCAAAGATTTTCAATGAATACCATCTTTAGTAGATAAGAAAGAATTAGGGGTATGCTCTTAACCAGAGAGAAAAAGAGGTGTGATCAGATTGCAGAAAAACTTCAAACAATCCAAAGAAATTTTAGACAATAAATCATACAGTTCCACAATAATGAAGACACAAGAGTCACTTTTTAAAGTTCTTTAAACACCTAAATGCAACCCATTTAATCTATTGAATGCAAAAGATGGTAATGCATGACTAACTAACAATACATATTGTATAAGGAGAGGATGTTTGACTAATTAAGCAATACAAAGATTACCTAGTTATCTTCTTCACATTAGAGCATAAGGTGTTCACCTCTAGTATTTCCTATACAATTCAACCAGAACTACCTTATCTTCATGATATATGGAGAACCTATTGGGAAATCCATCAAATGCACTAATTCTCAAGTAATAGAAAGATGGAAATTGGATGAAACAACATCCAAATTGGTTGACTGCTGATATGGCCTCTAGTGAGAATCTTTGCTCAAGGAACCCTTTTAATTCCTAACACAACATTATTGTGAAGGCATCATTTACCTTTACATATGCCTTGAAACTCCTCTACAATTGTAGTTGAGGGTAGAATTCACATACCTTGGTATTCTCATCATAGTCATTAATAATAGGAAGATCAGGCCAAGGTTTGTGCATGGCTAAGGTGTATATCAAATATGAAGACATAAAGAATTTCCTTAATGCCTTTGCCAAATTTAGCTAGGAGGTAAGCTCTTCACATATAATTTGAGCCTTGTCAATTTGTAGTCCTTCAACATAGAGGACTTGAACCAATAAGAAGTGATGTTCAATGAAATAGAGAATCTCCTCATTTCCTTTTAATCTTAGCAATAATGCCAATATATCTACAATTTCCCTCTTTAAATTGGTTCCAAAAAGATTCCTTGGCATCTTACTCTTTTTGGAACGAGGTGTCTGAAACCAAGTTCTCTGCATATCCTCTCTCCTCAAAGTCTTCTTCTCATTGAACATTAGTGCAGAGGAAGAGAAATTAATGTCACAATACTCTTCCTTCATTGGGATGTTGAATGTAGATTGTGTTAATTCTTTGTTTACAGAAAGTAGAAAAGATTGATCAGGTAGCAATATCTACTTCATCTTTGGATTGTATCTTTCAATACATTCCCTGACCAATTCTTGTGCATGCATGAACATGGGGAACCCGACAGCCTCAACTAGTCTTCTCTCTTTCAACTTCTGAGTAATTGGATGAATAGGTTGGGTATTGAGTCTTCTTTGTAGATCACCCATTTGAAAAATTTGAAGTGTCAAAATAGCTCTTTAACTCACTATCCAATCCAATCAGGTGATCATACCCTGCTACTTTGATTTCCATTAGCTTATACTTAATCATACTAGACAAATTGCTTTGAAAAAATAGTCATTATGACATGAAGAAATTTTTTTGGGGAAAATCCATATAGACTCATAAATTTGAACATTGGTGCCGCACAAATGAAATAACTCACAACTAACAATTGTAACAGTTGGATTTGCAATAAATTAGATAGGATAATGACTCTTTAAAACATTTTACTTCTACCCATATCATGATTCAAAAATCTAATGAACATAACATTCGCTTAAATATCCTATAATAGCAAGATTACTCACTTACCGAATCAATTGATTTTGGCTTAATTGAAACTACCCTTTTTACTTCAAAAATAAGAGCAAGAGTTTGCACCACAATTCTTTATGTGGAGGAAAGGAAGCATAAGCTTATATCTCCGTAAGCTTTCCTTTTCCTTTGATTTGGGATCACAGCACGTGCAATACTCCTTTGATGGCTTGGTTACCCTATCATTTTCCTTTCCACACAAATCTTTCCTTTATATTTTTAGCTCATTCCTTGGAGAGGCCACAAAATGATCTTTTTACCTTGAGTTCTCAAATGATTCTCTTCTTTAATCAACTTTTCACTTCACAAACTATTCTATTGGGAACAACTTTGCAATAATTTCAAAGGATGTCCTTGCATCTGGTTTTGGTATTTCCACATTTCATATAGAGGCTTCGTAATATCTCTTAGACATAAAGTATCATTGAACCATAATCTTTCCAAGGATTTGAACAATTAGAAGTATTTCTCTCCTTTTCCTAACATTATTTTAGGAATGAACTCAAAGAAACACACTTCCAAGGGGAATCACTCACATTGATAAAACTACATTTCTCTACATGAAAATAGATTTTGACTTCAAATTTGTATTTTTAGAGTTCCATGGTTGTGGTTCCTTGTCCTTCTGATCCTCTCATCATGGATCAACCTTTAAATGCACCTAGAGATATCAACACACCTTGTTTTTCGATATGCTACCTAACGAAGTGCGACAGCAATGGGGATTCAAAAACACATGCTAGAATCTGAAAGGAAAACCATCCTATCTTTAGAAATTAATTGCTGAGTCAAAATAGGTTCCTTGTTATTGAGAAGATTCTCAGACATAAACCCATCCAAGCCTAGATCTCCCAAGACCTTGATGCAAGGAAAAAATAAGAATCTCGCATAGAGGTCTCTACGGAAGCAGAGCATGGAAAACATAGAAGGACCCAAAAGGAAAGTCTCAGGGATGCTTGATGACAAGGGAACCACCTAGGGGAAACCTAGACAAGGACTCAAACATATATGCAATGGAAATTGACCAAGCTAGAGGCTTAGAAGGTAGGGACTCAAATTTGGCAACAACTAGCTCTAACTGGGGACTTAGACATCCACATGTCTAGGAAGGGACCTAGCATATCTAGTTTCGCAAAGCCAGAATTGTGAACCTTTGGGGGTGGAAAAAAAAATATGAAAAACACACAAAAAAAGGGAAGCTAAACAAGGAAAATCGAAAACTAAAGTAGGCCATACACCATAAAGGAAAACTACCTAAGCTAACACTAACTATAGGGGTTACCTGCTTTCAACTATCGAGATGATATAGCTTCAAGTCCTCGCCATTATAGGAAAATGGTTTAACTTCACCAGTGTGATAGGTCAATACGAAGGATTTTTTTTTATTTACTTGCATAATTTTGAAAGGGCCTTTCCAAAGGGAGTCAAATTTGTGATGCATACCCTTGGGTTCATGTCTTTTATCCCATAACAAGATTAGATCCTTTTCCATGAATCTTCTAAACCTTGGTTTTTTTCAAAGAAGCGCTTCATACACTTCTAATTTTTTGTGATGTGTTCAACCATATTTTCATGTTCCTATTCTAGGTTGGTTAGATACATTATTTTCTTTTCCAAAGTAGTCTAGAAAATGCGGTCTTTAATTGTCTGTTGCAACTTGCAAATTGATAACTCCAAGGGAAGGGGAAGACTAGCCTCATCTCCATATGCTAGCTTAAATGGGGAAATACCAATGGCCTTCTTAAGTGTTACTCTATTTCACCAAAGAGTTTTGTATAACTTCTTGTGTTAGTCCTTCTAGTTGTTAGAGACAAGCTTTCTCATGATATTGACCAAACTCTTGATGCTTGATTCTGCTTTACCATTTCCTTGAGGGAAATAATCTAAAGAGTGACTGAGGTGGATGCCACTATCATGGCTATAATGCATTTTTTAATTTCAAAAAATTTAGGGACAAAATGCCTTAAGCTTGACCAAAGAATGATTTAATTCTATTTTTTCTTGCTGGTAGGTTGAGTTGTTGTATAGCTTTAACGCGGTCAAGGTCAATTCTAATGCCTACCCAAGACACTATGTGACCCAACAATTTGTTCTCTATCACATAGAAGATTTATTTCTTAGGATTGAGGGAGATTCCATGTTCCCTGTATCTTTTCAAAACATTCTCCAAATATCTTAAATAATATTCTCTTCTTTTAGTGAAAACTGTCAATTCATCCAGGTTGACACCAATGATTTTTTCCTTCAAATCCATAAAGGATGAACTCATGGCTCTTTGAAAGGTGGCTCCAACATTAATTAGCCCAAAGAGCTTCTATTGTAAGTGAAATTTCCTTAAGGAGTAGTGAATTTTTTTTTTAACTGATCATCAAGATGTACTTCAATCTTATTGAAGCCAGAGAAACCATCCAACATAGACATCATTTCATAACCTACCACTGTCTACAGCAAATGATCCATGTTGGAGATAGCATAGTTATCTTTGAGAGATGCTTGATTTAGATTTCTAAAATCAACACACATTTTGATCTCTCCACTTTTCTTCCTAACAGGGACAACGTTAGCTATCCATGTTGAATGGTGTATTGGGTAGATAATCTTAGCTTCTAACATTTAATGAATTTCTCTAAAGATGGCATCTGATATCATTTGGTTTTAGTTGTGTCATTTTTGCCTAAATGGGACTGCATCTAGCTTAAGGAGATTTTTATGCTTAGATTTACCATCCCTAAAGGTTTTTAGATCTTCATAACCCCATGCAAAAATATCTTGATATTTAGAAAGTAGTGCTTTAGCTCTGGTTCTCTCTTTGGTTGAACAACAACTACCAATGTTGATAATTTTAGGCTTGAGTTTAGTGCCTAAATTGATTCCCTCATAATCATCTAAGGTTCCACATTTCCTACCTCTTTCTCTCCTAATATATGCATCATGTTTACTGAACAACCTTTCTAAATAGATTAGGTGTCTAGGTATTTTTTTACCTTTTAGTTGCTCAACACCTATCTCCAAGTCTTTCTTATTGTTAGGAGAAAGCTCTTGGCAAGGGTTGACACTCCCTTCAAAGTATAGGTTAGTGAAAAGCTTGGTTCCTTCTAGAAAGTACTTGATTTTCTTATCATTCTTAAAGACTTTCCATGATTTGGCATTATCAATTATGTTAGGTCTGAAGAGGATGTCAACCTTGTATTCCCTATCTATGTATTCTAGATGAGGTAATAGAAGGGATGAAGAGGCAACTAACATATCAGCCCTTACATTTGTTTCCCTTGGAGAAACTTGTATAGAAAAGGCATCAAGATCTTCTATATCAACCCAGACTCTATTCCTATAATTCCTTTGTCTTGGGGATTTTATAGTTTATTGGCCTAAGACTTACTTAATTATAGAATCAAATAGCTTCCTTGAAACTTGAGGAATCATCTTGCTTTGGCTCACAATAGGGAAAGAAGTTGCCTTAGTAATAAAGAGAGCTAAAGTATCACCTTGTTGAGATGCTTTATACTCTTGGCCATCTAAAGGATTATTTTCGCCATCAAGGTTGATGACTAGAACATGGGAGGAGGGCTTGGCTATTGATTTCTCCTTTTGCTTTTATTTTTCCTTGTCATCCTCTTGTTCCTCAAACTTTCTCGTATTTGGAAAAGATCCTCCTCCATAGGTTAGAGTGATTTGAATATTCTTTTCAAGAGGTCGGTCTCCTCCTCCACCAATGGACTATATTGGTCCAATTGATGTTGATGTAGTGATAGTTTTGGATGTAGTAGTAGTAGATTGGGTTGTCCCAAAAGCTACTCCACCCATAGAACTTGTAGTTCTAGTTATTTCTTCCATTCTTTGATCCACTCAACCCATTTTTCAATCTTTTTGATGATATCATACATCAGAACTTCCAATGTGATAATAATAGGACCTTTAGGTAGAGTTGACACTATAGGAGTGTACTTAATTTTCTTGTAAGTTGATGGATGCATGTAGGATCCATCATCTACAAGATCACTAACATCAATAGTGTCATTATACAACTTAACTTCATCAATTGTCAATCTAGACTAGTACCTTTATTTGGTTTATTATTCATTATAACACCCGACCCAATAGTCTTCTATATCCAAAATATGCCTATGAGTGTACCCTAGCTTTAGATGATATTTTACAAAGTTAACAGGGTCATACTGGGGTCATATTACCTTATAATCAATCAATTTAATTCTTCTCTCAAAGGATTTAACTAAAAATTGAGCATCAAATCTTGAGGCACAAGAATAGAGTCTTACCACTATTGGAAAAGGGATCTTCACTATCTTCTTCACATTAGAGCATAAAGTGTCCACTCGAGTATTTGCCTACATAATTCAACTAGAACTATTTAATCTTCAGGATATCTAGGGACCCTCTTGGGAAAGCCATCAAATGCACCAATTCTTAGGTTGGAGAAAGATTGAGATTGAGTGAAACAACATCCAAATTGGTTAACCAGTAATATGGCCTCTGGTGAGAATCTCTGCTAAATGCACCCTTGCAATTCCTGACACATCCTCATTGTTAAAGCATCATTTACCTTTACGTATGCCTCAAAACTTCTCTGTAATTATAGGTGAGGGTAGAATTCATATACCTTGGTATTCTCATCATAGTATTCAATACTGGGAATACCAAGCTAGAGATGATGTATGGCTAAGGTGTATATCAAATATGAAGATATAAAGAATAGTCTAAATACCTTTTCCAAATTTAGCCACAAGGCAAGCTATTCACATATAATTTGAGCCCAATCAATTTGTAGTCCTTTAGCACAAATGACCTCAACAAAAAAGAAGTGATGTTCAATGAAATAAAGAATCTCGTCATTTCCTTTTAATCTTAGCAATAGTGCCAATATATCCACAATTTCCCTCTTTAAATTGGTTCTGAAAAGAGTCTTTGGCATCTTACTCATTTTTGGAATGGGGTGTCTAAAACCATGTTCTCCACATGTCCTCTATCCCCAAAGTCTTCTTCTCATTGAACATCGATGTAGAGGAAGAGAAATCGATGTCACAATACTCTTCCTTTACTAGGATATCAAATGTAGATTGCATCAATTCTTTGTTTACAAAAGGTAGAATAGATTGATCAAGTAGTAGCATTTGCTTTGTCTTTGGATTATATCATTCAATACATTCCCTTACCAATTATGGTAGTTTGCCATGGGGTACCTGGTAGACTCAACTTGTCTACTCTCTTTCAACTTATGAGTAATTAGATGAATGGGTTGGGTATTGAGTCTTCTGTGTAGATCACCCAGGTCGTAAAATTTGAAGGATGTGTAAAAACAACTCTTTATCTCAATCTCCAATCCAAGCAGGTGATCATACCCTACTACTTTTATTGCCATTAGTTTATACTTTCTCAGAGGAGACAAATTGCTTTGATAAAATAGTCATTATGACATGGAGAACTCTATTTGGGGAAAATCCAATCATATAGACTCATAAATTCAAATGTTGGTGCTACACGAGTGAAATAACTCTCTTTTCCAAAATTGTATTCCAATAGCATCTACCTTGGTTTTTGGATAAGGAAAGGAACATAAGAATCTGTAAGGAGTCTAGTATGTCTTGGGGATAGCTAACCCTGAAAAATTGAGGCCCTTATCATAGAAACCCTTAAAAGAAAATTTTTAAACTCTTATGTCTTATCAAAATCCATGTCAATCTAGGATTAAAAAAATGAGAAAAAATGGTCAGGCCTCAAAATTCCATCTTTCTATGGTAGAGGTGATGGAGAAAGCAAAGTAAGAAGAGCCCTTTGTAGATGGAACCCTCCAACTGAAAATTGGACTAAATTGAATTTTGATGGAGCATCAAGGGGTAACCCAAGAATTATTGGGATAAGATGTTTTATACACAATCATGAAGGAAATCTTATAGCCCAATGTTTGAATCCTACAAGTAAAGATTTCAGTAACGAAATGGAATTTAATGCCCTAATTGAGGGTTTATGGTTATGCACTAAATTAAATCTTAACCAAATTGAAATAGAAGGAGACTTGGCTATTGTGGTCAATGCATTTAGGAACCAATCGTTGCATAACTAGAGATTAAGTTCCCTCTTAACTAAGCCTTTAGACCTAGCTAAAAACACCCAAAATTTTATTATTAACAATATATATATCGAGACAGAAATAGTTTGGCTGATAAACTTACTAATAAGGTACTTGATAGAAAGGAGGAAATTATCCTCTATCCTCACCCCTTCCTACCTTAAGCTTTGGACATTTTCCTCTATTAATCTACTTTTTAATTTTACTTAAAAGTTATTTCTAGGTAGGAGGATGACTCTCCCATTTTCTCCTAGGTCTTCCCTTTTCCCCACCCCCTCTAGTTATGTTGTTTGCTTTTCTTTTCGGCGACAAGAATTTACTCGTCCTTGTCACATCTTTCTTTTGGACGTGTATTTACCTAGAATTAAATGTCCTACATTATGCACCATCTTTATTATGTCTTTAAATTGGTAGTACTTTTTGGTCAATTCCCCCAGTTAATAGATCAAGAACATTTATGGAATTTGTGTGGACTGGGTTGCAAACATTCCCACGCTCATTTATTTCAGTGGATTACTTCCATGGCCTCACTTTTCCCCACAAATACTCTAATCAAAATTTCTTTCCCCTCTTGGCTCATCCCTTTTGACATGCCTATCAAAATAGAGAGAATTGTGCAGATTGTTAAAGTTAAGAACATGGTCATCTAGTGAGCCATCCTATGATGTTTGGGGACCCAATGCATAAATAGCCCTAATAGATTTTGGTCCAACTCAAAAATTATCACTATGTTTATTGTAGTTTCTTGTCACTTCTATGATGACCATGACCTCATTGCTAGTCTATGTAGGGAGTTATTTGAGGATGTTCTTCTTGGCAACCTAGACACTATTCTCCAAAATATCAGGGATGACCCCACTATTCCATTAGCGAAAAACTATAATATGGTATATGTTAGAGGGGAAGTTGACATCACTTATCCAATCACCTTCACAAAGAACCCAACTAGTTTCTAGGCTAAAAGTGACACCTACAAAAGGAACATGTGTTTACTCATTCACTTCTGCTCTATCTTATAGCCCTTAGAAGATGACTGGTTTGAGCGTTATTTTTGTGATAAGGATTTTATATAGGATGGATCCCTTGAGGTTATTTTTTATGATCTCTGGGAGGCCTTTAGGGTGGACTAATGCACATATTTTATTTTTTATTATCTCAACCTTTGGAGCTTGCTAAAGCTCAAGACTAATACTCTCGATTTACTTTTACTTTTAAAAAAACTTATGCTTTATAGTCTTAATTAAGTCTCAACATTATCATTTAGCTTTTGGATCTAAGGTGAACTTTTCTCACCATGGCTAGTTTTTTTAAGTAACTAAAGTCTTTGATGAATTATTAACATAAACAGTGTTCTCTAATAGGAACTCTTTCTTGTAATTTAGTCTACTTGCTATAATCAATTTTCAAAGTGACAATGCATGTTTATTAAGTGGGTTCTTTAGATTAGTTGAACCTAGGGTGAATCTTGGGTTTGTATTTTAGTTTATTAGAATTATTGGCTTGTTTATAACTTTTTAAAAAGGTTTATTTGATAGCAGAAGATTGTTTGTGGATTCCATAATGTAAATTTGAAGAAGCAATACTATGACCTTGAAGAATAGTATCTTTAACCTTTGAGGTTGTAATCAAAGAATTCAATGATTCTCATATGCTCTAGTTTGGTACTCAATACTTTGGCTAGCATTAGGTACTTTATTGATGCAGGAGCATCTTGGATTTACTTGGTGACTACTTTGGAGTTCATGGGAGGAGGCTTAGTAGTTGCTTTGGAGGGTGTTTGGACTAGTACTCGATCAAAAAAGGATTGGAGCTTGGCATGGTCTAGGGAGCTTAGCATGGTCTATGGAGCTCTGCATGGTCTAGGGAGCTCGGCATGGTCTATGCAACTCGACGTGATCTTGGGAGCTCAGCATGGTCTATGGATCTTGGCAAGGTCTAGGGAGCTTGACATGGTCTAGGGAGCTCAACATGGTCTATATAGCTCAGCATGATCTTGGGAGCTCGGTATGGTCCTTGGTTGCTTGACATGGTCTTTGGTTGCTCAACATGGTCTAAGAATTTGGTTTTTTTAGGTTGTATAACTATTTTTCCACAATAATTTAAAGGATGAAACTTTCAAATATTGAAGGCAGACTAGAATTCTACCTATGTTTTGAAGCTCAAGTTCTAATTCATTTGGAGCTAGGAGATATTGCAATTTTACTAAGACATCAATTTTGGGAATTTAATTATTGTAGGAGGCCGACTTTGGCATTTAATTTGTGTTTTGGGCTGACTTGTGGCTTATATTGGTATAAGTAGGGGTTATGGGGAAGTTTTTAGCAATGATTCATTCACTCAGAAGAGGAATGGGTGTGGGAAGTAGTTGAAGAGCAAGTTTTTCTGAGTCTGTGAATAGAGCGCCAAATGTGAGGCAATTTACACTTGGATGAAGTTGGAGCAGAGCTAGTAGCTATGGCTTGGAAAATAAGGAGATAGCTTGGTGGGCTTGTGAGCACAAGTTGAAATCTTCCTTGTGGGTTTCTACCAAAGTGTGGATTTGGACTAGCTAGGGTTTGGCTTTGGATCTTGAGGGATCTTGTAGAACTATTACTTGCTTTGTATTTGGCTGTAACTGGGAAGGTCTTACAGCCCAATACATTGCATGTAATTAGTAATATTATATGAATATATTATTTTTATTTGGTATCAGATCTTGCATTGTTATTGCTTCCTGTTATTGTGTTTCTGCTATGTGGTTTTATAGTAGGGGGCTAGGACATCTCCTTTGGGGACTCACCTGCCTTGCACTATGTAATTTATCATTTGATAGACCTTTATTTATTGTCTTCCCTATCTACCTATTCAAGGTTGAGCAAGGTGAATTGAATATATCATTTTGCATTTTTTTAAGAAGGTGAGACTTTATTTTATTATAGAGAGATTCCTCTCATTTAGTCTTCTTCTAGAATCTTAAAATCCAAATTTTATGAGCTATTTTGTTATTTTTCTTTAATAATCTTAAGCTAGGGTTGTTCTTTCATGTTAGATTAAGTAGTAGATCATTGGCAAAAAAAAACACCCTATAGCTTTTTTGGGCATGAAATTTAGATGATGGCTTCCTAAGAAACTCATGAATATATTCAGGATTATTATACTCTAACCCTCCTTTTATGGAAATATTCTTTTTTTGGTAGTTTTTTTGTGCTTTGGCAAGTGGATTTGAATTTAGGTAGAGACTTACAAGCTATTTCATTTTAAATTGTCAAGGGTGCTACCTCACCAATATCTTGAGCATTAATCAATTATTCTAATAATTATTTGTAAAACACCAGTTATGGAACCACTCATTCATGTAAACATATATTATATACACTATAATAGGATGTATGTCCTTCAATATCTCTTGTAAAAGAGGGGAGGCCCTCTTTAAGTCCCAACTTGGACAATTGTACATATACAAGAGTTCAATCCTAGGCTAAGGGGTTTTCTTTACCTCATTCTTTTTCCCTTGGTGCCTGCACTTGAATGGGCTTTTGTATTTGTAAAAGTTGAGAAAACCAACTTCACAAATCACTAACAACACCTGCATGTAAATATCCTGCAATGAAGAGAAACCAGAGAACGAAAAAGTAGAGCTTGGAAAATCTCAACGGTGTGAGAGCAAAATTATATTCCAACTTATGAAAAAAAAAGTGTAAAGGCTCAACTTTAAAGGTGAAAAAAACCCTAAAGGGAAAGAAAACTAGGTTTTCACATTATAATTAATATAAAATATTAATTAATGCACCTAAGAGAGCTTAAGTAACTAGAGCAATAACCAACTTAATTAACTAAATCAAGATGATCTAATTAATAAGCATAACAAAATAATTACTCTAACACCCCCACTTAAGTGAAGCTCAAGAGGAAGCTAACCTAGAAAAGCTATGAAAGCGGGAAAAAGGGTCCCGACAACAAGGCCTGATTAGGTAACCCAAACAAGGAAATCTATCTAAAATTGTAGACAAAGGAGAAAACCTAGTGGGAAAAACCCCACTCCAAAAAGAGATATAACAAACATGCTGAAAAAACATGAAGGCCTCAAGAAGAACCCCCAAGGACAACTTCTGAAACCCCAAGCATAGATTGCAACTGAAGATAGCGAGGTGATGCAAATGACTTTGTGAAGATGTCAACAACCTGTACATCAGTGGAAATGTACTCCAAAGAGAGGACACTGTCCTAGATTAGATGATGAATGAAATGCATATGAAGCTCAATGTGATTAGTGCATTGATACTCCACTGGGTTGTGGGAAATATGAATAACACTCTAATTATCACACCATAGAATAGTGGGATGATCAAGAGGAAAACCAAACTTAGTCATTAGCTGTCGAAGCCATAAAATCTCTTGACTAGCAAGCATCGTTGCTTGATACTTAGCCTCTATAGATGAAAGTGTGTAAGCATGTTGATTCTTGCATGACCATGTGATAGGACCAGAGCCAAGACAAAAAATAAAGCCAAAAGTAGACTTATGATCATCAACATCATCGGCCCAATCTGAGTTAGTGTAACCAACAATGTAAGGAGTCCCTGCTATGTAATGAATGCCATACATCAATGTTTCTTGAATGTATCTCAAAATACACTTGGTAGCTTGCCAATGACTCTCATGAGGATCATGTGAGAAGCAAGAGACAAGACCCACTGCAAAGGAGAGATTAGGATGAGTGTGTCAAAGTTTCAAAGCATGTCAAGAGCATACTACTGCTGATAAACAAAAATGCAAGTAGAGGACTGAACAATCTGGAGACCAAGGAAATAGTGTAGTAGACCCAGATCAGTCATCTAAAACTAGTCCATCAATGCTCTCTGGACAGTCGTAATCATAGAGGATGAGCTACCTATGAGAAGAAGATCATCAACATATAGCACAAGGATCAAAACCTCAGCCTCAAGATGCTGAATGTAGACCATAAGATCAGAATGGTAGTGAGTGAAGCCTATAGAAAGCATAAAAGAGTCCATCTTCTCATACCAAGCCGGAGGGGCTTTTTTGAGACCATAGAATGAGTGTCAAAATTTACAAACCAAGGAGGAATTTTGCACAAATCCTTGAGGCTGCTCCATGTAAATCTCCTTAGTAAGATCATTGTGCAAAAATGCACTCTTCACATCCATCTAAAAAATGGGCTATCCTTGAGAAGTTGCGAGGGATAAAACAAGGTGAATAGAATTCATCTTGGCAATAGAAACAAATGTCTCAGTGTAATCAATACCCTCAACCTATGAAAAAAACTTCACAACAAGATGGGCCTTACATTTACCAATGGAACCATCAACAACAACCTTAGTATGATACAACCATTTTCATCACACTAACTTTCTTCCCGTAGGAAGAGAACAAAGATCCCAAGTATGATTCTTCATCAAAGAAGAATACTCCTCCTCCATTGCAAATTCCCACTCAAGATGTCCTATTGCTGCTACAATGTCTAAGGATCATCACAAATAGCATTACTAAGAATACTAGAACCTACAGTATGTGAACAGGTGTGATAGGAAGTGGTAGGGTCACTAGCTAGAGATCCTCCAGCCTCAATTATAGCTCTAGCCCATTTAGGCATCTGGGGAGGATCCTATGGTAGAGGTAAATGGGGATCAACATGATCATCCTCATCATCTAGAAAAAAAAGTGGAAAGGATGAGAGAGTAGTGGTAAGTAAAGTAGACTCTGGAAACATGATATCTACTGTAGGAAGGCACTCGTCAAACTAGACATCTTGTCAAAATAGGACCTCTTAGGAATCAAGATCAAATAACCTGTAGGTCTTAACATCCTCATAGTAGCCAACAAAAATGAGGTGTCAGTTCTTCCACTCCATGGCTCTTTTTTTAGCATCTGGTATAAATGCCCATGCTTCACTACCAAAAACTTGGAATGAAGATACATCAGGCTTGACATGAGACCAAGCCTCCTCAAGATTCATATTTTGAACTACCTTATGAGGCATCTAATTCTAAATATATTTGGCACAATTGATTGCCTCTACCTAAAAACATGAATCCATTGACTTGGATTGAATCATACAATTAGCCATCTCCCGAAGGGTTTTATTCTTTTGTTCAACCACACCATTCTACTGAGGGGTGTAGGGCACTAAAAACTGATGTTGAAGACCATGTTCAGAGAAAAAATCCTTGAAAGCTTGGTTCACATACTCCCCCCCCATTATCTGTGTGTATCCATCAAATAGAAATACTAGATTGCTTCTCAACAAATATCTTAAAGACTCAAAATGAATTGAAGACATTAGACTTGTACTTCAAAAATTACACCCATGTACATTTGGAGAAGTCATCAATGAAAGTAAGTACATATCTAGCACCTAAAAAAGGAGTGGGAAATGACATGAGGTCACTATGAATCAACTCCAATGGTGCCAAAGCACGAGTGGCTCGTCTATGTGGAAAAGGATCCCTATGTTGTTTGCTAAGTGGACAACCTTGACAAACACCATCTATATAGGAAATCTGGGGAAGCCCAAGAATAAGTGCATGTGTGCTTGTCTGCTAAAGATATTTGTAATTGACATGGCCAAAATGCTCATGCCAAAGTCTACTTACTAAATTTGCATGTGCTACAAGATAAGAACTTGTGTTGCAAGAGAACTCAAATCCATCAAAGCTATAAAGATGAGATGCAGAATTAGCACTCCCAGTAGGCACAATCATCTCATAATCAAGTAAATCCCAAATAACCACATCATGTGGTGAGAACTCAACTATCTTACCAAAGCCAAAGTGACAAATCTAATAAATGGACAATAGATTCATCAATATTTCAAGGACAAAAAGTACATCCTAAAAGGAACCCCCAGCTAGTGCAATAGAACCAAAACCCATGACTAAAAGATGCGATGAGTTTCCATCAACAATCTGTGAAGTAGCACAAGGAGCAAGTGAGGTGACCAAATACTGAGTGTTTACCATATGGTGAGAGGCAACAAAATCAAGAATCCAAGCAGGCCAAAAAGTCATAGCTTGTGTAGTAAGAGTGTGACCTTTCCCTACAGGGGGAATGTAGACTTAGGAGCTGAAATGTGATGCTCTTGCATGGCTTCCTCTAAAGCCTCCAAACATTTCCAACACCTAGAAACGGGATGTCCATCCTTTCCACAAAAACTACAGGTCTCAATTGATTTCTTCTTAGTCTTGGAGGTAGACTTAGTAGACTTTGAAGTAGATTTACCCTTGGAAGGGTTAGCTGGAGGTTTGGCATCAATTTTCGGTGTATCTTTCTTTGGTTTGGCTTTCTGTTTTGGTTTTTCCTGAGAAGTCTAAGCAACCAATGCTTGGCTAGAAGAGTCAAAGGCATCCACCTATTAGATCTTAGCCTATTCTCATGTCAACCAATCACAAAGTGTCTCAAAAGAAGGCATCTAATGTCTATTACCCAAGGCATCCATAGTGGAGTAGAAAGTGGAAGAAAAGATCTAATATCGTCCTCACAACTTTGAGAGTATCAAAAAAATACACTCATCATTTGTTTTGTTTTTGCCACATCCTTGCAAGACTATACATAGAGATTTGAACTTCATCAAGAAGTATTCAATGGCAGGGAAGCTGGCTGGTGACAAAGAAGTTAACTCTACATCAAATTGTAATGCTCAGAAATCATTCACTATGCCAAAAAAGTTGTAGAACTTGGTCCAAATAGCTTAAGGAGTGGCCAAACCATCTAAGTGAAATAGTAGACTATTTAAGCTGTTTAGTACAATCAATCCCATGGCCTTATCCATTTTATTTCTATGTTGAAGAACCTCAAAAGGGCACTGTAGAATAGGTTGGTTCTCATCCAAACATGACCATAGACCTTGTGACATGAGAAGCCTAGTCATTTGTGCTTTTCAAGTGTGATAGTTGTGTGGCATGAGTCATGTCACAGAAGGATCCAACATTGAGAGAAAGAAGAAGAAAAAAGTAGAAGGGTCTTATTCTGAATTAAATTATAGAAAAGAAAATGCGCCCCCCCCCCCCCCCCCCAACAGATAATAATATCCCTCAAATACTAAAGAAAACAACTATAGAAAGCATAAAAATTGAGAAAAGAACCTAAAATTTGGATGCAGACAAGAGGAAAACAAAAGCCTCTACTTTAATGCCAAAATTGGAAGCCCAAACAAATTCAAAATCAAATGAAACTAGCACCATTGTCTCTGTCTTTTAGTCATCTTTACGGTGCTTCTTTCGAATCAAAAAAATACATATGTATGCTAAAGTTATGGCCAAAAAATTGACTACTAATCCAAAAAAGAAGCTCTCTAGGAAATTATAGACACCGTCTTGAAATTTTCACTTGTAAGGCCGTCAAAGGCCATCACTGGAAAAAATTTTAGTGGCTAGAATGTTGACATCAATGTTCAAGAAGATGGCATCATTGGCTAGAAAATGACATCAGAAGAGGCCAGAAAAAAGCTGACGTGTCACTGGGAAGTGACATCAGTAGATTAAATTGTTGACATCAATTGGCAAGGTGAATAGGTAGTGGTGCCATTGGTGGAGGTGGCACCCAAGAGGAGAACCTGGTGGCACTTGCTAGCAAAGGTAGACCTTTGAAAAGTTATTTGCATGTAGGTGATCTTGGCGAGCTGTGGAGTTGGATTTCATCAACTCCTACAGGGATGACACCCACAAATCTTCACTACTGTAGTAATAAAGTGTATCCAATGAAGGTTACAATGTTTGATCATGAACCATGATCTACCCTGTGAAAGGTTTTCTCTATTAAAGGTTTATAAAGACTATTATTTCTCGCCTTGATAGAGGATTTCAACACCCTGTTAAAAGTGTGCTTGATTAAAGGACTTCAACTCACAATTAAGTAAGCACCTTGTTAGAGGATTTCAATACAACCTGTTAGGACTACTCTCTTAAGAGATTTAACTAATTCACCTATTAGAATGTCTCAACAATGATCTTGCAATTAGCACCATGATGCTTGATGACAAATCACCTCTATTATGTTGTGTACTTGATCCTTCTTGATTAGATGACTCTCTATTGTTCATTGTTTCCTTCCTCTATTCTCCTTTAATTGGTTCTGCAATATAATTTAGATCATAATGCCTCGATCACCATGAATGTTTTGGTTTGGGCATGAAAAACTCTCCCTGATCATTCATTCATTCCCTTTCTTGCTCATCATAATAACTTTATGGTTTGTCCTACTTAAGAAGACCTAGGTGACTTAGGGTTAGGTATGAATCAATGATTGTGATTCATCTATATTACCACTTAAACCTTCCCTTTACTTGATTGGGTGCATGTAATACATAGCGTTTCCAACTTAAGATTCATCCTTATCACCAAAATATTGTGACTTAATCTTTAAGTCAGCACAAAAATAGTTTACGTAGTAGTTTGTGCCAATACAAACATCTATGACAAAATTGTATTACTTGGCATCTAATGTCCCTAGTGCTCAATACATACTGACTTTAATGTTGTCACTTAGCATATGAATGACTCAACATACATTGCTTCCTCAGCTCTTGAATCACTCAGTACATACTATCTACTCAACACTCAAGTGACTTGGCACTCACTGTTTACTTGGCATGCTCTAACTTATATGTTGTGCTCGACATATGTTACTTGTTCGACATGAACTAAGAAAATGGCTTAAGTGTATAGACACTAACTATTCAAAACCAATCTAAGATTAACAATCTCCCCCTTTGATGTGAGTGTCAAAAACACTTTGTCATACATTAATACTCTTATTCTAACAAGCATAACATAAACTCTTATTCAGCTTCTATACAAAATTTCAAAATATCAAAATTTTGCAACATGACTTATACCTCAAAACCTCATAACTCCCCTTGAGTTGTTTTCTATGTTTAGTATTGTATTTTGTATCAAAATCATTTCTCTTGCTACGTAGATTTTCCTAAACTAATACTATTTATTTGTCCTTTGCTTTCTGCTCTTACTTCCCCTTTGTTCTTACTCTCCCATTCTTGCTCCCCCATACTTGCTCCCCCATAGCTCTTACTCCCTCTTTTTGACACTGATGTCAATGGGTTATACACTAATAGTGTGTTTGTCTAAAAAATATTTATGGACCTCAAGAATAATCTCAAGAGCTACATCCCAATTATCACATCCTACCTCCAAAGACTTGATTCAGATGGCCAGCTTGGTAGTAAGGTATACTAATCCATCTAATGTAAGATTGGGGTCTTTCTTCATAAGTGTTTCTATATAGCCTAGCTCCTTGTGTAGAATCTCCATGTGAGGAGTCAATGTAGAATGGATGCTCATCAGTTTAGCCCTTATGTTGGCTTCATTTGCATGTAATTTTTCTAACTAACATTGGGTTTGCAATAGGGTCATAAAGTGTTTCTCACTTTGAGCTAGAGTCATGGGCAATTTAGCTCTAGATGATTGCATTTGACTTTCCAAGCTAGGATGTGATTCCTTATCTCCCATGTGAATAGTGTAAGATTACACAATTTGGTGTACAGAGAGAAAATTTTCTCTAGTACCTTCTTCACACTATCTATCTTAGTTGCCAATGCAACTTGTGTTAGTGCAATCTCACTAGATATTTTCTCATTCACTTTAGTTTGAAATTTCTTGTTAGACCATTCTAACAATTTGACATTAGTAACTAGGTCTATATTACGTACCCTTTCCACCATGTTTGTCAATTATTTAATGATTGGATTTGTTTCATCTGGAGTAGGCAAACTAAATGCATCTAAGAAGATGTCTTTAATCTCAATCAAAGCTTTCTTTTGCCTATGCTCCCTTCTAAGTAGTTCTTTATTTTTGTTTCTTGCTAGGGCCTCTTGAAGTATACCCATTTGCTTAATTATTATTGTTGCATAGTCAAACTTAGGCAAAATAATTTCTTCATCTAGGCTAACATCTCCATAAGTTATTACTTCCTTTGCCTTAGGTGAGCTAGGACTTGACACTAAGAATCAAAAAGATGTTGCATCTATGCTTGGCCACTAAAGAGTTTTACTGGAAGGAGTTTTAGATTTTGGTAATGTTATCAGTGCTTGTATTTCTTCTAGCTCCTTTGTCTTGGATGTTAATTTTGTCTCTTTAGGCTTCTCCTTTTCCACCTCTTTGATTACAATTGCACCTTGAATTTGTGTTGGAGGTGTAGGTACATCTACCTGACCTGTCTGACTTGGTGTCCCATCATCAACTGGTGTTTCCACCTAATCTTCTCCAACTATCTCATCCTTTTTTAGTTTCTTAAATATTTCATGTGACTAGAGTGCTTTCCATGGGTGTACTAATAGCGCATCCTATTGTCTCCTTCCTTTTATATACAACTAAGTGTGGTGAAGGTTGTACACTTGTGACTTGATGAGTGAATGTAGTTGTTTCTTGTGTTTTCACTTTTTCCCCTGCAATCATAGACTCTAACTTTTGAATTTTGTCAACACTTACAAATACAAAGTTGTTAGATAATTTGGCCTATAGTGTGGATTGGTCAAGTATCCCTTTCAAATCTTCCTCTATTAGTGGATTGATGTTCTAAGTAGTAAAATTAGAAACATCATTTGCTATAATAGCTTTAATACTTACACTTATTACCTGTGGAGGACTGGCACTCGACATTTGTGTATCTTGTACACTCTAGTCTAGTCCCTGCTCTCCCTTAGTTGTTGCCCGATTATCAATATTCATATCAATGCCTCCCTTAATTGTGCTTTCTTCATTGTTATCCTCTTCATCATCTTCTACCTCAATAGATTCTTTTTCACCTTCTTTGGTTGTAGCTAGTCCTTATGTGAGTTTCCACATCTGTTTGGACTTCTTTACAACATCCTTTATGTTGTTTTGTAATATGCTAAATGCCCTATATTTAGGTACAAATCTCACATCATATTTCTTTATGGATTTTGAGATTTTTAGCTTTCTAAGTTCTGGCATAACTTGAGTGAGGATTATCTACCTAATTTATTTTCTATGTCCAAATAATAATGCCATTTCTGCTTAACTCTATCATATAGACTCTTAGGTATTAAGTTTGCAGTTTCTAGAGGGGCTTTCTTGAATGTAAGCATCATGGTATATATTGCCTCCCCTCTACTTGATTCTTCTCAATCTTCCAAGGTTATCCAATTCAATGTGAGAGAAACCTGACAAATCAACATTGTTTCTAATGCTCTCACATAAATTATCTAGGTCTAAGGAGGGACTATGACTCATCGCTTGGAATTGGTTGTTGTCATTAGATTCAGTCTTCTCCTCATCAAATTCAGCTTGAGCAACATACTTTTTTCTTGGCCTTTTTCATGGTCCACCTTGTTTCTCTTTAGGCTTGATTATCTCTTTAACGTTCTGTGTAGTGACTTTTATGCTAGCCCTTGTGGTAGGTGCTATTGGTTTGGGTTGACTTGGTTTTGCAACCTTCTTTGGTTTTGTCACTACAAGTATCTTTGCCTTCCTTTTCTTCTTTTTAGTAGGAGTAGGTTCATCCTTGGCTTCTTCTCCCTTGGCACCTTTTGTAATTTATGTCTTCTCTTCTTGTTGATCCTCTCCTTGACCTTGTGTTAGAGCCAGTGGTGCTTGAGCCTGTGTTTCTTCTTCTTTTTCTTCCTCTTCCTTGGCTCCTTCACCAAATTTTTCTTTCAATTTCTTCACCACTTTGTTCTTCTTTCTAATCACAGAAGCAATATTCAACTCCATAGTGATTTTAGATTTGGTCAATTCATAGTTACCAAATGCTTTGGTTTATTTGTCCACTTCTTCTGCAAGTAATGTTCTAATTGCTACATAAGCCTCATCAACATTTATCCCATATCCTAATGGCCTTAGCCATCTCATTCCAGGAATTGTTGATTGAATATATGTATGATCAACTTGTCAACTAAGAAGCAAACATCATCATAATGTTTCTCCACTAGTGAGACTGGTATTCTTAATCTCTTCTTCATAGATTTTTTGAAATCTTCAAAATAACTAGTCATTACCGACCCAAAGTTATTGCCTAATTATTCAATGAACTCTCCTATCTGTACTATAATTGATCTATTTGTCTTCCATAGAACATTACCAATAGTGGAAAATGTATTGTACGCAAAAGATAATACATACCAAAATAGATCCAAATTTCCATTGAGCACTATTTGTTTTCCTTATTGCTCCTAGGTTTTCAATCAACTTCTGCAACTGCAACTCGACAAGATCATAAGAATGATCTTTCTTCAAAATTTTATAGTCCATGTCCACTGCAATGCAAGGTACAATTCTTGATTGACAAAATTTTTGTGCTATTATCCTCACTATAAAAGCTATCAGGGGATCTATGATTGTATCACTTGTCATTCCCCTTTTGTTCTATACAACCCCTATGTTCTTTTCAATAACATCTTTTGACTCACTTCTCATAATCTTTTGTCAATCTAGTGCTCGATACGCTGTTACCCTATGAATAATTTTCTTTGTGATCTTAACTAGCCCATTATCTAAGCATACTGAGTTGTCATGAATTTTGCTTAAGACAATCCTTATCCACTTAGTTTTGAAGACGTTCAATAAATATAGGGCATGAGTTAACCTTTGCTTCTCAACGATGTTGTATTCTACCTTCAATGCTCCATTTTCACATAATATTCCATTCTTTTCTCTAATTTCCATGACACCTATGCTACCAATCTTGTAGATATAATATTTCCTAGCATCTTGTATCACTAAGACTCGAAGTGGTATCATAGACAACGCACCAGAGGGATCCTATTTATATGCTATATCTAGAATGGCCTTGAAAATAGATTGTTTTTATCTCATTTCTAATTAACTAAACATTTAAAACCTCTTTTCCCTCTATAGCTTTCACTTTTGAAGAACTAGATGCCATCACATAAATCTAGGGTTTACGAATTTTGAAATTGTGTAACTTGACACATGATAAATACCTTACAAATCCTGATGAAATGGTGTCAAATAGCCATTAAAATCTCCTACAAACACTTTAGATAGTGTTTTCCAGATCACCTTTAGCTTTTCATCTTCTCTCTCAATTTCAAATAATGTTAAATGAGTGAAAATCAAGCAAATATTCCTTAAAACATTGCTGTAAGAATATGCCTTAGGGTAGAATTTACCCAAGACAAAGGAACTCAAAACACAAGCACAAATTAGACCAGAGTATGATTAGAATAACTATATAGTATTCAATACAATGTACAAGTACACTAGGAGTGCCTGAATATAAAGGCCTCTAAGATGCATCTAGAATGCCTCAAAATCAGCATCATGATTAGTCATACAACTAGGCACATGTCCACCAGATATGGGTTATCCTCCATTAAGCAAAAAAGTAAGTGTGATGATGTGTGCTAAATTAGGAGTGTGAATAACTATGTTGTCTACATGACAACTCAAAAAGGTGCACAAACTCCTAAGTGTCTCATAAAGAGAAATAATAAAATAATGCACTAATCTAAGTAAACTTAAGTAAAGTGTAAATAGTAAATACCTATTTACACTAATACCCCCCCTTAAGTGCAACTTAGGGGAATGCACTTAAGCTCACTAATGCATGATGGGTCCTGGCTATGAGGCCATGTTAGGTACCCATGTGCAAAAGCAATGCTATTGAATGATGCAATGCAATCTCTCATAAAGAAAAGAAAAGGGGAAAACCATATGGGAAAAACCCTCCTCCAAAAAGAGAGATAAGTACAATAAAGAAGATGAGAGAGAAGAAGACCTCATAAGAGATAAAAATCCTTCCCAGAAGAAGAAGAAGAGAGAATTCAAAGGACTCCCCATTCTACAACATCCCACACCCCCAAGAGATCTCACAAATGAGTATACTTGACCTCGGTGAAGGGTTTGGTGAAGATATCAGCAACCTGCTCTGCAGTAGGATAGTACTATAGTGCAATGATCTGCTCATGTATAAGCTATCTGATATAGTGCATATGAACCTCAATGTGCTTTGTCTGCTGATGCTAAATTGGATGATTAGAGATTTCAATAGCACTCTGATTGTCACAATGAGTAATTGTAGGCTTAGGTAGATCAAATCCAAACTCCTCCAGGATGTGTTGTAACCAAAGATCCTTTGTAGCTACATTGACAACTCCTCAATACTCAGCTTCTATGGAAGAAAGAGAAACATTATTTTTCTTCTTACTTTTCCAACAAATAGGGCCAGAACCAAGGTGAAATATATACCCTAAAGTGGACTTGCAAGAACCTAAGTCCCCTGCATAGTCTAAGTCTGTGTGTCCAATCAGCTGAAGTCTTGTGCCTACTACATAATGTATCCCACGTGTATATGTACCCTTGATGTAATGCAAAATACACTTGGTAGCCTTCCAATGAAGCTCATGTGGTTCTTGCATAAAGTGTGAAACCATACCAATTGCAAAAGCAATATCAAGGCATGTATGTGTCAAGTAGATAAGTCTCCCAACTAACTGTCTATATAAAGTAGCATCAACAAGTGGAGTAGTACACTTAGCCTTTAGCTTGACACCTGATAAAAAGGGAGTAGGAGCAGGCTTGTAGTCATTCATGTGAAACTAAGAAAGCAAGTTAAGAGCATACTTGGGTTGTGAAAGAGATATCCAAACTAAAGACTGTGTGATCCCAATGCCAAAAAAGTAATGTAGCAAACCCAAGTCATTCATGGAAAATCTATCCTATAGAGAGATCTTGACACTAGCAATGATGGATGAAGTGCTCCCTATAATGATTAAGTCATCAACATAAAGCACTAATATCAAGTGAGAGTCATCTTTTTGAAGAATGTAGACATTCAAATCAGAGTGACATCTAGTGAAACCTGCTAAGAGGAGGAAGGAATCCATTTTGGCATACCAAGCATGAGGAGCATGCTTTAGACCATAAATAGACTTCTTCAGTCTACAAACCATAGTAGAATCCTATATGAACCCCTGTGGCTGCTCCGTATAAATTTCCTCATGAAGATCACCATTCTAAAAATGCTCTTAACATCCATTTGGTGTACAACCCAACCTTGAGCTACAGGAATTGCTAGAATCAGGTAAATGGAGTTCATCTTGGCAACTGGTGCAAAAGTCTCTGTATAGTCAATACCTAAAACTTGTGAGAAACTTTTGGCAACTAGTCTAGCCTTATGCTTATCCACACTTCCATTTGCTACAAATTTGGTTTGATAGATCCACTTTTCTTCCCTTAGGAAGGGGAACTAAGTCCCATGTGTTATTTTTCATCAAGGAGTTATATTCTTCCTCCATAGCATTATTCGATTCTAGAATCCCTGATGCTTCCTTAAAAGATTATGGATCTGAAGTAATGGCTATGCATGCATGTGGAAATGACTTGTGTTGTGACCTAGTCCTCCAAGTGTCTGAAGGATTTCCCACTAATGAACCTACTGCATCAAGAGTTTGTTGTACCCAATGAGGTTTAGTGGAGGAAGAAGAAGAAATGGCCTCAACTATATGTTGACCCTACAAAGGTGGTGTCTTGTGAGTCAAAGTTGGAGGAATCTCATCTTTCAAGTCACTGTCATCACTATGATCACTATCCACAAAGGAGGAAGAAGGAGGAGTTGAAGAAGGCAAACTTGGACATGTCTCTTCAAAGTGAACACTCCTCTCATAAAAAAATTCATGTGTCTCTGGATCCATTAGTTTTTATGCCTTGAGATGGTCAAGATATCCAACCAATATGCATGGTTTTCTTTGTGGTTCTAATGCCTTTCACTTTTGTAGAGGCATCCTTTCCCATGCTGGACAACCAAAAACTTTGAAGTGCTTAACATTGGTTTCTTGCCACACCAAGCCTCAAAAGGTGTTCTTCCATCTAAGGTCTTATGTAGACTTCTATTTTGGATGTAGTTGGCACAACACATGGCTTCAGCCAAAAACACTTGATCTAGAGACTTGTGTTGAAGCATGCAAGTGGTCATTTCCTTAAGGGTTATGTTCTTTCCTTCAACTACACCATTCTGTTGTGGTGTGTATGCAACTAAAAGTTGAAGATATGTCCTCTCATGTATGCAAAAGTCTATAAGCCTGGAGTTGACATATTCTTTTCCATTATCTATCCTTAGGATCTTGATGGCTTTCCCTAATTTTTTCTCAACTTAAGCTTTGAATGTGATAAAGTTATCAAATACTTCACTCTTATGAGCTAGGAAAAAGACCCAAGTGTACCTTGAAAAGTCATCAATAAATGTGAGAACATAGTGGGCCTTACCAAAGGATGGTACTAGAAAAGGGCCAGTGACATCACTATGAACCAATTCTAGAATAGTAGTTGCCTTCCAAGACTTCCCCTTGTCATATTTCTCTTTAGGATGTTTACCTACTTTGCAACCTAGACATATGCCCTCTAAAAACTTGACTTGAGGTAGACCAATGACCATTTCCTTTCTATTGAGTTGCTAAAGGTAGCGATAATTAAGGTGTCCAAATCTCTCATGCCATAGTTTGCTTTGTGTGTTTGAATGAGTCAAAAAGGAAAGAGAAGTGGACTTAGGCACAAAATGTGAGAAAGAATAAAGTCTAGTCTCATGGTTTGCCTTTCCAACCACCACCATTGAATCATCTTTGAGATTTTTCACCACTACTATGTTGAGGAGGAACTCTACTTTGTTGCCACATCCATAGTGAGTGATTTGATAGATGGAGAAAAGGTTGGTGCTAAGATTAGGAACATGAAGTACATCCTTCAAGATGCCATTTTCCAACTCAACATTGCCTTTACCTTCTACTTCAACTTGAGTATCATTTCCCACATAGATGAAAGGTATGTTTGAGGTTTTTAAAGAGGAAAATTGCTTCCTTGAAGCACTCATATGATGTGTTGTTCCTAAATCAAGAACCCATTCCTCTGCATTATTTGTACTTGCAACTAAAGATTTTCCCTTGCCCTTTGAAGTGGATTAAGATCCCTTGTCCTTATATGCATTTGGTACATCAATTTTTTCTTTCCTCATTATGTTGACCAATTCATCAATCTGCTTATCTTTGCACTCATGTTCATCATGACCATTCCTGTTACAATAGGAACAAGTTTTCTTCTCCTTCTTGTTTGAATTGTTCCCCTTTTGATTATTTTTGGAAGAAGACTTTCCTTGTTGTGAAGAATATTGTTGAGTGGAAGAATATTGATTTGAGGAAGATTGTTGTTTTGAGGAGGACTATTGTGTGTCGTCTTGTGGTTTAGCCTTCCATTGCTTCTACTTCTTGTTGGTGTTTTTACCACTTGAATTACCTTCATTTTCTATCAAGGCTTTGGTTTTGGAAGACTTGAGAATTCCCATACCCACTAGATTGTCATGTTCTAAGATCAACATTTCTAAGAATTTCTAGAATAAAGGCTTAATATAGGCACTACCCATTGTCAATTTGTGTGTATTAAAGCTAGAAACAAAAGGAGTTGATGCAGGAGCATCTTGCATGGAAAATTATTGGAAAAAAAAATCGAATTGAAAAAAAAAAAATTGGAAAAAAAAAAAAAATTTCTAGAGGAGAGAGAAAAGTGACGAAAATTAGAGGAGAAATAATAAAAAAGTAAAATAAATGGAAAAAAAGAGAAAAGGAGAAATTTCTATTTTTGAGGTGCATAGGTGGCATAATAGAAAAAATAAAAAATAAATGGTTGTCATTCCATTTATCGAGGTGTGTGGATAGAATTCTAGAAAGTTATGAATATTATAGAAAGTTGTGGAAGTTGTAGAAGGTTGTGGAAGTTGTAGAAGGTTGTGGAGGAATTATAGAAGGTTGTGGATAAGTCATGCATGGGGTGGTAAGTGCCTATTTAAGCAAGGCATATGAGCATTTCTAAATCAAGCTCAAGGAGAAGCTTGAGAAGTAGAAGCTCGAGAAGGAGAAGCTCGAGAAGTAGAAGCTTTGGAAGGAAAGCTTGGAAAGGTAAAAGTTGTGGAAGGTGAAGGTTGGAAAGCTTGGAAGGCTTCAAGGTGTGAAGGAGAAGGAGGAAGTGAAGAGTTATTTTTCCTGAGTCTGTGGACAGAGTGCCGAATGTGAGGCAGTTTACAGCAGGATTGTGATGGAGTTGTGAGTGTGTAGACAGAGCGCCAAATGTGAGGCAGTTTACAGTAGGATTATGGTGGAGTTGTGAGTGTGTAGACAGAGTGCCGAATGTGAGGTAGTTTACATTTGGATCTTGTATTAGTTTTGTGAGAAGAGCTAGTGACTGCAGTTTAGAAACAAGGAGGTTGCTTGGTGGCTTGCGAGCACAAGTTGAGATCTTGGAGGTTTCTACCAGAGTGTGGATCTGGACTAGCTTAGGGTGGTGTGGCCCTTCATTAGTGGTATCAAAGTCGTACCTACATCAAGTGGTATCAGAGCAAGAGTTTCGGAGTGTACAAATAGATCGTTGAAGTGTGAGGCAGTTTGTACCAAGACCTTGGTTGGGTAAAGTTTATCAAAGCAGGAGTTCCTGAGTGTACAAGCAAATCGCCGAAGAGTGAGGCAGTTTGTACCAGGACCTTGGTTGGGCAAATTTTATCAGAGCTGGTGGATTGCAAATCCGTTGTCCTAGACTTGTGATGTGGTTCCTGATTATTCGTGCAAGGTGGCAGGTTGCGATCTGACTTGCAAACAATTTGAGGTTGTCACAAGGAGCGTAGGAAGGATTTTTTTTAGAGGGTTTACAAAGATCTTGGGAGATGGCTCCAAGAGGATTGGAACCTAAGATGATTGTGAAAATCCATGATATAGTGGAGAGGAATTTTTCTAAGATGATTTCTTGGTTGGATGCTAGATTGGCTGATCAAGCTAAGAATGTCAAGGTGGAAGAGGTTGGTTTTGTTGATTAGATTGTGGAGTCTGATGTAGAACCTACAGAGAAACTAGAGGTTGTTGCTGAAGATATTCCTGATGTTGTTAATGTTGGGACAGAGCTTGGTTTTCATGATCAATTGGTTGAATCTGACATGGAGACTGTAGAGCATTTGGTCATGGATGATCTGGTTGTTGGTGGTGACTTGTATCTTGTAGAGCATCTTATTGTGAGCAATGAGGTTGCTGGTGTTGAGAGTTTGGCATGTATTGATGGAGATCTACATGTTGGTGTTGATATGGAGTTTTTTGTTGATGCAGGGTTTTTTGCTACTAGTGTGGATTCACTAGTTGTTGATGTGAATGAAATTTTATTGATTAAGCATTATGTGCAGTTTGTTCCTGGGAGTGAGCATGCTAATTGGATGGTTGAGGTTCTGGTGTTTGATAGAGTGATGCAGATGTGGGAGATTTGTATGGTGGTTTTGTTGTCCCTGTTGAGGTGGAAACCTTTAGTGAAGATGAAGATGGTTGTAGACCTTTCTTTTGGCCTCAAAGTGTGGGACACACTTTTCTATCTACCGGGGGAGTCTGATGCAGGAGCATCTTGCATGGAAAATTATTGGAAAAAAATTAAATTAAATTGAAAAAAAAAATTCTAGAGGAGAGAGAAAAGTGATGAAAATTAGAGGAGAAATAATAAAAAAGTAAAATAAATGGAAAAAAGGAGAAAATGAGAAATTTCTATTTTTGAGGTGCATAGGTGGCATAATAGAAAAAATAAAAAATAAATGGTTGTCATTCCATTTATCGAGGTGTGTGGGTATAATTCTAGAAAGTTATGAATATTGTAGAAAGTTGTCGAAGTTGTAGAAGGTTGTGGAAGTTGTGGAAGTTGTAGAAGGTTGTGGAGGAATTCTAGAAGGTTGTGGATAAGTCATGCATGGGATGGTAAGTGCCTATTTAAGCAAGGCATATGAGCGATTCTAAATCAAGCTCAAAGAAAAGCTTGAGAAGTAGAAGCTTGAGAAGTGGAAGCTCGAGAAGGAGAAGCTCGAGAAGTAGAAGCTTTGGAAGGAAAGCTTGGAAAGGTAAAAGTTGTGGAAGGTGAAGGTTGGAAAGCTTGGAAGGCTTCAAGGTGTGAAAGAGAAGGAGGAAGTGAAGAGTGAGTTTTCCTGAGTCTGTGGACAGAGCGCCGAATGTGAGGTAGTTTATAGCAGGATTGTGATGGAGTTGTGAGTGTGTAGACAGAGCGCCGAATGTGAGGCAGTTTACAGTAGGATTATGGTGGAGTTGTGAGTGTGTAGACAGAGCACCAAATGTGAGGCAGTTTACACTTGGATCTTGCATTAGGTTTGTGAGAAGAGCTAGTGACTGCGGTTTAGAAACAAGGAGGTTGCTTGGTGGCTTGCGAGCACAAGTTGAGATCTTGGAGGTTTCTACCAGAGTGTGGATCTGGACTAGCTTAGGGTGGTGTGGCCCTTCATCAGTGGTATCAGAGCCATACCTATATCAAGAGTATATTTAGGTCAAAGATGAATCATGATGTGTTTGACCATCTTTCCATCCTTGATGGGTTCACCACAATCCTTAAGTTGTGCCTTATACATTTCTACTTGGGTAAGATAGTCCTTGATGGTGTCAAAATTTCTAGGATCCAACTTGAGAAGTTTATCCTCTATGGTGTAAGCCATGTCTTCATCTACTATCCAATACAAAGCTTCAAGTTTAGCCCAAACCTCTATTAGATCTATAAGCTTCCTAATGTGAAATTTGATAGGATCGTAGATGTTTTTCAGCAAGATTCCTGGGGCCATCTCTTGTTTGGATTCCCAATCTTCTTTCCAATCTTCATCAGCATCAATAGGAGGTTTCTTTGCTACACCAATGATATAACACAATAAACATTTTTCTACCAATGACTCTTTAATGTTTTCTTTCCAAGTAGCATAATTATGTGGAGTTAACTTTGAAAATGAACCCATGATGCAAGAACACAAGATCAAGGAGACATAGTACATAGTACACTCCCCCCTTTTCACTTAATAAAAAAATCCCCCCTAATAAATGATTTTGGCACTTTATATATAGTGTGTCTACAATGGGCCACTTACCAAAATGGACAAAGTGGGCTTTTTGATTTTACTGATTACAACCTCTATATAGAGTACAAATCTAGACTTTTACAATGTAGCTCAAAATTACAACAATTGTGAAGCAATACAATGCAAAATAGGACCTATCTCTGAAAGTGATATTTTTGTCCAAATAAGACTACAATTTGACTACAAATATGAAAACTAGATGAAAAAATATACACTTTCAAAAAAAATGGAACTTGAAAAGGAGTCCAGATGAGCCTGTACGATGAACCTGATTTGGAGTCCAGATGACTAAGTTATGGCCATTTGAAGTTGGGCTACCAAATCAAAATTGCATCTGAAGAGGGGTCTACAGAGGAAAACATTGTGTTAAATTTGATGGTCAAACAACCATCGTAGTAGTTCAAAAATTCGCTAGAATGATGGTCAGACAACCATCAAATTTAGGATCATGATTTGCTAACATCAGAGACTATACAAGCCTATGATGGCATCACCTTGTATGGTTGATGACATCAGTAGTATGGTAGGGTATGCTCATACTATATGGATGGTACAAAAATTGCAAACATGTATGCTTGCATGGATATATGGTTTGTTAAGTTGGCACACAGGTGGCATGTACGAATGCTTATGTGTCACTGACTAGTCTTCGTGCACTGTTGTGTGATGTGGATGACAACTGGTGTCCTATGTGGTGGGTCTACAGTGGACACGTGTATTTGTAGATTCACCTGTGTGGTGTTGTATATGTGGTCATAGCAGCAAACCAAAAAACACCATGTATTAGATCATTTTGTGTTGACAGAGCAGATGGTGGAGCAGGGTGGTCCACATCTTTGACATAGTACTAGCCATGTGGCACTATATGTGGTTGCCATGTGCTCAAACTGTTTGTGTGTGGGTGTTTATCTTCCCATCTCCAAAGTTGAAAAATCACGTTCAAAAGTTGAAAAAAGTGTTTCTGGATTTTTATTAAAAATCCCACATGTAGCGAGTGTGTGGTCTACGGTCGTTTTAAATATAGGAGCCCGTAATACAAATGTAAACTATGAGGTTCCCGCTAGTTGTGACTATGGGATTCACTTAGACAGTGGGCGATGTGGGAAATGAGGTGCTGGAAAATATTGTTGAAGTCACTGTGTAGTGGGAATGTTCATCAAAAAATATGTTGACTTCAGATAGAATTTGAATGCTGCTATGCTGGATTTGGAAATTAATGGCCGCCTATAAAATAAACTACCTACAAAATATTCTGCACTGCATAGGGCCAAGGTGTGACTGCTCGGTGCCTAGGCAAAAAAAAATTCTTTTCCTGGATGCCTAAATAAAAAATAATAATTTCAAAAAAGTAGAAAAATGCAAAATTAATCAGATCCAAAAATGAATTAATTAGATCAAAAAAAGATCATACTCGGCTTTGCAAATTGGTCCTTCGAGTTTCAATTTGCAAAAAAAAATTGCCTCTTAATTGACTATGGCCTAAAATAGGAAAATTTATAGTTGATCTTCATTGAATCATCACTCTAGACACAATGGCGAAGTCAGGTTTGGCTCTAGACGCTCCCAATTGTAGCTGATTCTCTGAATCTGAATCAGGTCCTTTTGAGAGATGAAGCAACAAGGTCTCCAATGGCTATGTGATGAGTATCTCCCTTAGCTCTGATATCATGTAAGAATCTTCTTTAGGGAATAATTTACCCAAGACAAAGGAACTCAAAACACAAGCACAAATTAGACCAGAGTATGATCAAAATAACTATATAGTATCCAATACAATGTACAAGTACACTAGGACTGTCTGAATATAAAAGCCTTTAAGATGCATCTAGAATGCCTCAAAATCAACATCATGATTAGTCATACAACCAAGCACATGTCCACTAGATATGGGTTATCCTCCATTAAGCATGGAAGTAAGTGCGATGATGAGAAGATAAGCCTACAATGGTGTGACATGTAAAATAGTGTTGTAAAACAGTGTTGTAGAGGACATGTGCTAAAATAAGAGTGTGAATAACTATGTTGTCTAAATGACAACTCAGTGAATAATGCAAACTCTTGTGTTGTAGACACCATGTGCACAATTAGAGTTGCATACTTCTATGTTGTCTATATGACAACTCAAAAAGGTGTGCAAACTCCTAAGTGTCTCATAAAGAGAAATAATAAAATAATGCAAAATAATAAAATAATGCACTAACCTAAGTAAACTTTTCATGCTCGGTAGTAACATGAAAAAGCTAACAAAACTTAAAGATTTTCCCTTGATTTTTAATAACACTTTGCATCTTTATTCATGCGTATGTAATATTTTTAGAACTAAATCCTTGGAACTGATGTATGCTTTAACTTTTAAATACCAGTCTCACATACCTCTTAGTTGCTCACTTTGATGGGGTGTGATCACTTGACCCATTTGGTGAAGTGATCCCATCTCCACTTGATGTGTTACAATCCTCCTTTCTCTTCCATGTCTTGTTTATCTCATCTCTAACATTTTCAATATCTGCCTTGCCTTTTCCTTTGTTGAACTCACAACTTGGTGCCTTTGACCTTATTGGATAATATTGACTGATGTGACTAGTCTTTAAATAGCTAAAACATTTAGTTTGACTCACCAACTTTTGTAGTCACTCCTAAAGTGTGTTCTAATACAATTCTCAGGAACATGTCCATACTCTTGATAGTAGTGACAACTATACCTTGTATTGTAATAAAAATTATAAAAGTTACCATTGTACCTTTATCTACTTGTTTGATGACCACATGGGTTTGGATCTACACTCAAAAGCTCTATGTCCATACTTCTGTAGTTATAACAATATCCTTCAAATTCTTGAGTGTGCATGATCTTGGTTCTACATTCATGTGCCTAATGACCTTATTTGTTGCACTTATGGAAGTGACCCATGCTCTTCTACTTATCATTCTAATTTACAATCTTGCTCTTGCACACATTAGTAGTATGTCATTTCTTACCACAATTATGACAAGTATGTTTTGAGTTCTTACTCTTTGTTATTTATTTCTTCAACACTTTTGGATGATTCTCCTTCTTCAATTTTTCTATATCCTAGTCCAGATGTATTATTGTTAGATGTAGGAGATCTCATCAATTGTTCAAAGTACTTGATAGCTTCATTTGGTTTATTAAAACATTCAGCAAATTTATTTTCCCTTTTTATGTCATTGCTCAACTATTCACTTTGCAAATTTAGTGTTTTTATCTCAATTTCCTTGGCATCCAGTTCATGGTTGCGACTCATCAGTGGACCCAAATTTTTTAATTGCATATTCTCAATCCTAGTCACCTCTGATGATTTATTTTCTAGTCTACTGGTCAAAACTCTTTTTTCATCTTCAATCATGACTTTGTCTTCCATAGATTTCTGTTTACATTCGGTCACCTCACATAGTCTTTCTAATTTCTTCAGATAGGGTTCTATTATTTTCCATTAGATATGCAAGTGCTACATCAAATTCATTAGAGTTTCCATTTGAAAATAGCTTAGTAGTGTCCATCTCTTGGTATTGTGTGTCATTCTCCTCAATAAAAATTTCCTTTCTTCTTCTCAATGATTTCTTTAGATCATCTCTTGCTTCATTCAACTGAAGTAGAATGAGTTGTATTTCAATTCTTTGATTCTCAATGATATTTCCCAAGTTGTAGAGTTCCATTTCCAAGATCTTTCCTCAAAGCTGCAAAGCTTCACTTTTAGAGAACAAGGCTCTAATACCAGTTGTTGGAATTACAATAGGAAAAGTAAACTTATGAGAGGGGGGTGAATCAGTTCTTTAAGCTTTGACCCATAAAATATTCAGCACAAATCCATCTCACATATTCAAAACTGAAATACCATGTAAAACATGTAAACAAGTAATCATTCACACATATGTGACACAATATATGATTATCTTCACTACTACAGTAATAAAGTGTATCTAATGAAGGTTACAATGTTTGATCATGAACCATGATCTATCTTATGAAAGTTCTAGCCTGGTAATGGTTTACAAAGACTGTTAGGTATCACCCTATTAGAGGATTTCAACACCCTGTTAAAAGTGTGCCTAATTAAAGGACTTCAACTCACAATTAAGTAAGCACCTTGTTAGAGGAGTTCAATACAGTATGTTAGGACTACTCTCTTAAGACATTTAACTGATTCACCTGTTACAATGTCTTAGAAATGATCCTATAGTTAGTGCTCTGATGCTTGATGATAGGTCACCTCTATTTTGCTATGTACTTGATCCTTCTTGATCAAATGACTCTCTGCTTTTCACTATTTCCTTCCTATGTTCTCCTTTAACTGGTTCTACAATACAATTCAGATCATAATGCCTTGATCACCATGAATGTCCTAGTTTTTGCATGCAAAACTCTCCTTGATCATTCATTCATTCCCTTTCTCACTCAACATAATAACTTTAGGTTTTGTCCTCCTTCAGAAGACCTAGTTGACTTAGGGTTAGGTATGAATCAATGGTTGTGATTCATCCATATTTCTATTTAAACCTTCCCTTTACCTAATTGGGTGCATGTAACACATAGGGATTCCAACTTAAGATTCATCCTTATCACCAAAATATCATGACTCAATCTTTAAGTTGACTCAAAAATAGTTTACATAGTAGCTTATGCCAATACAAACAACTATGACAAAATAGTGTTACTTGGCATCTGAAGTCCTTGGTGCTTGACATATACTAATTTCAATGTTTTCACTTGACATCTAAATGACTCAGTGTGCACTGCTTTCTTGGCTCCTAAATCACTTGGCACATAATTTCTCCTCAATACTTAAGTGACTCGACATATGAGTGACTTGACACTCACTATTTGCACGGCATGCTCTAACTTATATGTTGTGCTCGACAAATGTTACTTGTTTCACATGAACTAAGTAAATGAATTTAGTGTATACACACTCACTAGTCAAAACCAATTTGGTATTAACAAACATATCAAAATATTATGTGAGGTATTTTTTGACTATGTCACTATTGTTATGGTATGGGCCTCTTTTTAGGCATAAAAAACCCCTCATTTACAAAGGAACTAGAAGGAATACATATCCCCCAACCCTAAAATTTGTTATAGTATCTTCAAATGATCCTAAACTAAGTATTACTTACTTAGTTTTAACCCAACAACTCTCCATATACACTTTCTATGAAACCCTCACCAAATAAGGCCAAAAACTAGGACCTCTTCAAATCTAACCAAGAACCCACTTGTAGAATAAAATGAAAAATTTTCCACCACTTATTCAATATATATTAACTATTACAATCATAAAAATTTCCCTCTAATGGACAAAACTCCTAATGTTGCTCCATAGCCATGAATTTCATGATTTTCCCAAGTAAGAATGGTTATCACATGTTAGTATCATGCCTCTATCTCCACATTAGAACTTAGGGATATTATTATATATATTAATTATCATCTCATATGTATCAAGGTCTACATCCATGCGATGACCATCATTTCCAAACGAAAACCAAAACTAGCTAAGGAAAGCAATAATACCCTTCAAAAGAAGACATCGAACTCTTAAGGACAAAAATGTTATGAATCTTAGTACATGTAAAAATGTTCAAACAATGTATGAATATTCTTCCAAGACCATATGACTACAAGGAATAAAAGATAATCAAGAAACTATGCACAAAATGTTTGTAAAATAGAGATTTATTGAGTTTCTCATAACCTGTCCGTACAAATGATGATCAAATATGTATTGTACTTGCTTCTATGCCTTGAATAGGCTATATAACATGTAAAATAACCTCCCCAACTAATTACATTCAGTTTGGACATGTTATAAACATGTTTAAGCCATTAAAACTAATTTCCCTCCAAAAGGAAACTAACCATTCTAATTTGAATATTCAAATTTACAACTCTTATTTCTCCCTTCTAATTAACTCAAAACTAATCAAACTTTTGGAAAATATTTATTTAGGATCTAAATAACTAGTATAATATCCATTTAACCTATTCTATATTTATTGGGCACTATTGGCCTCCCATTACATTCATTTTTTCTCAATCCTTTATTAGGACCTTGAGGAATCACATACATGTTATGAGTTTGATTATTACATATAGCCATGATTGGCTCCAAAACCTTCCACTTGACCTTTAGAGATTTATTTTTTTCATCTTACATGCTAGGAGTCTTCATCATTTCTTTTTCTTGGAGGGGTGTCCCTGCACCAGGAAAAAAACCTAAGATTTAAGTTGGAAGACATTTTGGGCAAAGAAGAAGTATATTGGAAACAAATATCTCATGAAACATGGCTAAGTGAGGTTGAAAAAAACACTAAATTATTTCATATATCATCAAATAAAGAAGGCTTGTAAATAGAATATCTAAAATAAACAATGAAGACAATATGGTGGAACAACTTATTGATATCGCTAATGAGGCAATCCCCTTCAAAGATATGTTAAACAATTTTGAGGGATCCTCCTTGTATTCTCAAAATGCTCTACTTAGTAAAATTCCTAAAATAATTTCCAAATAAAAAATAAATTATTACTAAAAAATAATTTAAAGCAAGAGGTAACAAAAAATCTTTTTCAAATGGCCCTTGACAAATCTCTAGGGTCGGATAACTTCCCTACATGTTTCTTTCAAAAATGTTGGCACTTCATGTGTGCTGAAATTTAAAAAAACCTAGAAAGTTTCATAAATTCAGGTGGATTCCTCATAGAGGTTAATCACACCTTTCTTTCTTTAATTCCAAAATTGGATTCTACAAACTAGCTTCAAGGATTTTAATCTTATTGCCCTATGCAACTACTACACCCTTAATATTGATGTATATAGGGTTATGACTAGTCAACTTGTGGATTATCTTAATCCTTAATTAAGTGATGTTATCATTATTATATTGTTATTTAGGTAGGTAGGTTTTCTTAGGTGTTATGTAGGGTTGTGTCTATTCAACATAAGCATAATTAGGTATATATAGGAGGTTGTGAGTCTTATTTCAACATCATATTGTGAAGTGTGTTCTCATTGGAGATATTTGGAGGCTACCCCCTCGAAGTGGCCTATTACTCTTAGTTATTATCAATTATTTATATAATATTAGATATTATTTCTTCTATTGTGCAAGCTATTTCATTACAAGTGGTATCAGTGCATGATCTTGGCACCATAGAGGCAAGATTTTTTCTCAACATTGGGGTAATTTTGAGAAGAGCATAACTTTGAGATTTTAGCATTTTTTTCAAATAGTTTTAAAGGGTTTTTTAATACCATATTAAATAAGCTATAGTCCAAAATTTAGAGGAATTGGAGCAAATTTGAGAAAATTATTGCAGAATTACTATTTCTACACAATTTATTGAGATCTTCATATCTCTCACATCCTACCGAATTGGAGTATAACTTGTATTGGATTTTTGAATACATAGTAGATAACTTCAAAAAGAGGAAAAAAGAATGCTACCACACCGGTGAAATCCTCTAATCAAGATTTGGAAGCAACAGAGGATAGTAATCCCAATGAGGAACTTACTAAGTTCAAGGAAGAGGTTAAGAGGGATATGTGTGACCTACAAGGAGATATATCAGATATACAAAGCATGTTAAGCACCTATATGAATGAAAAAAGGAAGGAGTTCTCAAGCAATGAAGGTGAAACCTTCAAGTCAACTAATAAGGACACAAATTTTAATAATCCTACGAGATCTAGGAATTTTTTTCCAAAGGTCTCTCAATATAATTCTCTTACTCAATGCAATGCTCTTACTCATCCAGATTTATAAGTAATAATTGGTCATCACTCAATGATTCTTGGAGATATGCGTAAAGGACTTCCTCCCAAGAGGGATCATGACCATGCCGTACAACTAGTTCTAGGGAGCTAGCCAAAAAACATCAGGCCTTATAGGTACCCAAAAATACAAAAAAGTGAGATAGAAAAAATTGTTGAGGAAATTCTAGAGGTAGGAATTATTAGGCATAGCCAAAGTGCTTACTCATCACTTGTTGTGATGGTGCGTAAGAAGGATGAAACTTGGCACATGTGTCCAAATTATAGAGTGCTCAACAAGTACAACATTAAACATAAGTTTCCTATTCTAGTCATCGATGATCTTCTAGATGAATTAAATGGAGCTATGTATTTTACCAAGTTAGATCTTAGATCAATTTATCAACAAATTTGGATTAAGGAGGAAGATATTTGTAAGTTAGCATTTCAAACTCATGAGGGTCATTATGAATTTTTGGTGATGTCATTCGATCTTACCAATGCACCATCTATTCCAAAGTTTGATGAATTCCATTTTTAAGAATTTCTTGAGAAAGATTGTGTTAGTGTTTTTTGATGATATATTAATTTATAGCAAGACTTGGGAAGAACATTTGTTGCATGTAGATCAAGCATTACAATTACTCAAAGATCATCAACTCTATGCTAAGCCATCCAAGCGTGATTTTGGTCTTAAGGAGGTGGAGTATTTGGGACATAGTTTCACATGAAGGAGTAAAGGTAAACCCTAACAAAATTAAGGCTATCATTGAATGGCCTATTCCAAAAACTATTAAGAAATTGAGAGGTTTCTTGGGATTGCTAGGATACTATAGAAGATTTGTGAAGAATTATGGTCATATAGCAGCACCCCTTACCACTCTATTGAAGAAGTATTCTTTTCATTAGAATGAATCTGCTAATGTATCATTTGAGCAATTGAAGAAGGCTATGTGTACAACTCCAATGCTTGCCACTCTAGACTTCACCAAGGAATTCATTGTGGAATGTGATGCTTTTGGAAATGGGATAGGAGTAGTTCTCATGCAAGAAGGTTGATCAATTGATTTTGAGAGTCATCAATTAAAAGGTAAAAATAAACTCAAACCTATTTACAAGAAGGAAATGCTAGCAATCCTTCATGCAGTTAAAAAATGGAGACCTTATTTAATGGGTCGACACTTCAAGGTTAAGACAGATCATGATAGCCTAAAATATATTTTAGAACAAAGACTAATGTAAAAAGAGAAAAAAAAAATGGGTCCCTAAAATGTTGGGATATGACTTTGAAATTGTATACAGGAAAGGAAAGGAAAATATTGTGGCCAATGAACTTTCTAGGAAGGATGAAAAAGACGAAGACTTATTGTGTGCCCTTTCAATATTACAAGAAAATTGGGTGGTAGAAGCCAAAGAAGAGTGGAAAAAGGATGTTGCAACAAGTAATCTCATCTAGCAAATAAAAAGTGACCCTAGTAGTTTAGATAAGTTTTGTTTAAAGGGAGATATTATTTGGTATAAAGAGTGATTGTATCTTTGCAAGAATTCCACTCTTAAACACAAGATTCTCAAAGAACTACATCAGTCCCCAATTGGTGGTCATTGATGATTTTTGAAGACATGTCATTAGGTCAAGCAATATTTTTTTTGGGAAGGGCTAAAAGGTGATGTTCAAAAATTTGTGGCTGAATGTTTGTTTTGTCAAAGAAATAAGGGGAAATAATTAAGACACCAGGTCTCTTACAACCTTTATCTATTCCTAGACAACATTGGGAAGAGGTATCCATGGACTTCATCGCAAGGCTTCCCAAATCTAAAAGTCGTAATGTCATCATGGTATTAGTTGATCACCTCACTAAATATGCACATTTTATTGCATTATCACATCCTTTTACAACAAGTATAGTTACAAAATTTTTCTTGGAGAATATCCAAAAGCTACATGGTACACCTAAGGTTATTGTTAGTGATTATGATCCTATCTTCACTAGTCACTTTAGGAAAGATTTATTATCATGTTTGGGTACTCAATTTACTCATAGTTCTTCATTCCATCCTTAATCAAATGGGCAAACTAAGATTATTAATAAATTTTTGGAAGGATATCTTTCATTTCAGAAAAATAATCTCAATGGGTAGATTGGCTACCTCTTGCAAAATGGTGGTACAATACTTCTTTTCATAGCTCATAAAAAATATCTCTATTTTTGGCACTTTATGGATATCATCCCCCTTCCATCACATCATCATTAAAGGTGTCACCAAGAGTTAAAGTAGTAGAGGACCACTTGCTTCATCAACAATGGGTACTTTCAGGACTTAAGGAGAATTTATCTATGACACAAAATCAAATGAAACAACAAGTGGACCAACATCATAGTGAAAGAAATTTTGAAGTTAGGGACTAGGTCTTCTTGAGATTGTAGCCTTATAAAAAAATCTCAATGAAGTAACAAAAAATGAATAATAAGTTGTCTCCAAGATATTATGGACCATACCAAATCAGGCAAAAGATTGGTAGTGTTTCCTACAAGCTTGAGTTGCCACCAAAACCAAAGATAAATCCAGTTTTTCATGTTTCTTGTTTAAAGAAGGTAATTGGGTAGAATATTCCTACTCAAGCAATACTACCAGAACTTGATGAAGAAGGAAGAATAATTTTGGAACCAAAGTGCATTCTTCAAACATGGATGAAGAAGCTAAGGAATAGAACCTTGACTTAGTATCTCATCCAATAGAAGAACTTACTAGTTGAAGAGGCCACATGGGAGGATGAGGAGTTCATTGAAAAGAATCCACACTTGGTTAGCATTGAGGACAATGCTTCTTTCAAGAGAGGGGGCATGATATGCCCTTAATATTGGTGTATATAGGGTTATGAATAGTCAACTTGTGGCCATCTCAATCCTTAATTAAGTCATGTTATCATTGTTATATTATTATTTAGGTAGGTAGATCGGCCTAGGTGTTATATAGGGTTGTGTCTATTCAACCTAAGCATAATTAGGTATATATAGGAGGTTGTGAGTCTTATTTCAACATCATATTTTGAAGTGTGTTCTCATTGGAGATATTTGGAGGTTTCCCCCTCAAAGTGGCCTATTAATCTCAATTTTTATCAAGTATTTATATAATATGTCATATTATTTCTTCTATTATGCAAGTTATTTCATTACAACAACACTCTATAAAAGTTTCTAGCTAAAAATCTTGCCAACCACTTGACTAATCTCCTCCCAATTTTTATAAGTGAGGAACAAATAGGATTTAGGTAGATCTACCTATGATGGAATTATTATTGCATAAGAAGCAATCCATTCATTTGGCTTTGACAGAGCCCCTAGCATGATGAGCAAATTAGACATCAACAAAGCCTATGATAAAGTCAGTTGGAGATTCCTTTGCAATGTTTTCAAGGCTTTGGGCTCTCTAAAAAATGGATAAATTTTCTCCATGAATGTATCTCAACTCCCAAGACTCATTGGTTCCCCAAATGGTTTCTTCTCTTCATCTCGGGGATTAAGACAAGGGGAACCCATATCCCCTTTTCTCTTCATTATTATGTCTAAGGCTTTGGGATGAGGCTTAAGGAATTTCAAACACAACAATTCCCTTTAAGGAATTTAGGTCTCATAGGAAGAAGAGGCAACCACCTACCATCTATTTGTAGATGATACCATGTTGTATAGGGAAGTGAGTTGTAAAGAAATAGATGCTAGAAATGTTTAGAATAATTGAGAGGGGGGGGGGGGGGGGGGGGTGGTGAATTAGTTTGTCAAGGTCAATATGTACCACTTGAACAACTAAACACTTCACTATTCTTTTTATCCTATTGTTGCTTAGTCTATATTGTAAAAAAATCATAAACATAACTTGCATTCAATAATAAAAACATTATCAAATATAAACATACATAAATCATTCATCATAGTTTTGATACTAGGATTTTTATGTAGAAACCGAATCTAGGGAAAACCACTAGCAACATATCACTCTTTTTCACTCTTTTAAGTGAGCTTTGGGAGAAAACCCTATTAAAGGTTACAAAACACACTTTTAAATGTGACATCGTTAGAGGATTTAATCACCCTATTAGGAGTGGCCTTGTAAGAGGATTTTGATCATTCCATTTAGAATTTCACCTAGTTAAAAGATTTATATAGATTGTTAAGTCTTCAAATAACTGTTAGGTCAACCTCTGCTAAAAGGATTTTGATACAAACTGATTACAATAACTAGAAAGAAAATAGTAGGTATGATCTGTGAAATTACAACTCACTTTTGTTGGTTCAGATCTCTATTTTGTCATTGTGTTGACTAGCTGATAAGTTCTTCACTTTCATCTTTGATCTTGATTCGCTTGGAGGCCATTCAAGAAATCAATCCACTCTTCTCCATAACACTTAAGCCTTTTGCTTAGATTCACCTAACAAAATCAATATTATCTCTACAAGCTTTCTCTATTAGCTTTGCAATCACTCACACTTGTGTGTTACTAATCAATCTTTCTCTCTATGTCTCTCTTCACATATAAGCTTTGCACATCACACACACACACACACACACACACACACACACACACACCCCAACAATTGTTTGGCTCTTTATCTCTTTAAATAGGCATTTTTTGTTTTACCGCTTTCTACATCCACCATAGATCTTTGATTTTACAATTAGGTTCAACTTGATTCATTGTATCTATCCATCTTCTTGATGTTCTTCTTGAAACTTCTTTATAATTCATCTATTAGGCATTTACCTAATCCTGGTGTTGTGATGTCAATCCTAATCAAACTCAAAAGTTTATTTGGTGCAATTTTTTCCCCATATTATTTCTTTAGGGGTTTGCGGGCAACGCCCCAAAGACTAGGTCAAGGGATAGTGCCCTAGGTGCACTCCCTATCATAGTACAGGGCGGGGTCAAGGGGCAACACCCTTGGTAGGGTTTTTGGGGGTAGTGCCCCTTAAGCCAAAAATGCCCTTATATTGTAAAAGGCGTCAACTACTATTTTTCCACTATTCTAGCCCTAATTTTGTAAGTGGCAAAAAGCTTGTATAAAAAGGCTTAGGGCTAGGGATTTTCATAATGTGTGATGCAAAAATTGGTTCTTGTTGCAGTATTGAGATGTAAGGGATTACAGATTGTAATTAGGTTGTAATCACTAGATAATAATAATATTGGTCTTTTTCTTGGTGGATGTAGCCTAGGGATTAGGTGAACCACATTAAATCTTGTTGTCTTTTGTTCTCTTTGTTATGTGATCTACTATTTTATGGTATTGGTTATATTTTCATGTAACTATTATTTTTGATTGAGGTTAATCCTAACACCTTTTTTTTAATTTAAATGATCCAACTTATCAATATTATCTTTAACATAGTTTACATCTCCCAAAAAAATCAACCGAGTCAGCTTGATCTCACAATTTTTTTGAATTCATTCTCATACTACCACTCGACAATCTATACATTCTGGCACTTGGTCATCATTGAAATACTTAGTCTTTATAAAGTTTTCTAGTTCAACATCATCTACGTTGCTTGGTCGATGCTAATGCTTGGTCAACACTAGATTTTATCAACACGAATAGTAGCTTGGTTGAGAATAGATTTACTTGGCACTAACTATATTTTATACTTTTTCTCAACATGTCTTAGCTTTCTTTACATAAACAATCACTTTTCTTTATCAAAGTCTATCTAATCAAATTTACATTGTAACTTCCTTTTCATAACTCAACCTTACCTCTAGGTCCTACTATTAGGAGAAACTTCTAAAATCCTATACATCAATCAAAGAGATATGACATTTAGATTAGGTAGTAATATATCTTATCAATAGATTTGACATCAATGTCAAAACAACAATTGTTTCAATTGTAAGTTTCCAACAATCAAGGCCTTAAGTAGTGTCCTTAGCTCTTATAAGAATGCCTCAAGACAAGATATTAACCTATCCAAATATGAGATCTTCTTTTTCAACACTTTTGTTGCCCAAGAAACAAATATTATTAACATCTTGAATATTAAGAAGGTTTCCTTTCCTTGTAAGTATTTGGGTGTTTTCCTAGAATTGGGTCAAAAAAGCCATCTAGTTAGGAAGGCATCATTAGTAAAGTGTTGGTTAACAATTAGTCTTCCTTGGTTTGGTTTATGCCTTGACTCTTATTATGTCCATTGTGGTGAAAAACAAAGTTGTTAGCAACATAATGGGTCAAAGTAAGTGTTCTATAAGGACCCTGAATTGGAAAGGTACAACACCCTTATATGCAATGATTTGCAATGAATGCAATCTTTGGTAGATAAGAAAGAATTAGGGGTATGATTTAACCAAAGAGAAAAAGAGGTGTGATCAGATTGTAGAAAAACTCCAAACAATCCAGACAAAGTTTAGACAATAACTCATAGAGTTTCATAGCAATGAAGACACAAGAGTCACTTTTAAGTTCTTTGAACATCAAAATGCAACCCATGTAATCTAATGAATTAAAAAGGTAGTAATACATGATTAACTAACAATACATATTTTATAAGGAGAGGATGTTTGACTAACTAAGCAATACTTAGATTACCTAGCTATCTTCTTCACATTAGAGCATAAGGTGTTCACCTCTAATATTTTCCTACACAATTCAACCAGAACTACCTTATCTTCATGATATCTAGTGAGCCTCTTGGGAAATCCATCAAATGCACCAATTCTGAAGTAGTAGAAAGATGGAAATTGGATGAAACAACATCCAAATTGGTTGACTGCTTATATGACATCTAGTGAGAATCTTTGCTCAGGGAAACCTTGCAATTCTTGACATAGCCTCATTGTGAAGTTGTCATTTACCTTTACATATGCCTTGAAACTCCTCTATAATGATAGGTGAGGGTAGAATTCACACACCTTGGTATTCTCATCATAGTCTTCAATAATGGGAAGACTAGGCCAGGGATGGTGCATGGCTAAGGCATATATCAAATATAAAGACATAAAGAACTGCCTTAATGCCTTTGCCAAATTTAGCCAACAGGCAAGCTCTTCACATATAATTTGAGCCCAATCAATTTGTAGTCCTTAAGCATAGAGAACCTAGACCAATAAGAAGTGATGTTTAATGAAATAGAGAATCTCCTCATTTCCTTTTAATCTTAGCAACAGTACCAATATATCCATAATTTCCCTCTTTAAATTGGTTCTAGAAAGGTTCCTTGACATCTTACTCTTTTTGCAATGAGGTGCCTGAAACCAAGTTCTTTGCATATCTGCTCTCCTCAAAGCCTTCTTCTCATTGAACATCAATGCAGATGAAGAGAAATCAATGTCAAAATACTCTTCCTTTATTGGGATGTTGAATGTAGATTGTGCCAATTCTTTCTTTATAGAAAGTAGAAAAGATTGATCAAGTAGCAATATCTGTTTCATCCCTAGATTATGCCTTTTGATGCATTCCCTTACTCATTCTTGTACATGCACAAACATGGGGAACCTGACAGCCTCAACTAGTCTACTCTCTTTCAACTTCTGAGTAATTGGATGAATGGGTTGGGTATTGAATCTTCTTTGTAGATCATCCAAGTCAAAAAATTTGAAGGAAGTGCCAGAATAGCTCTTTAACTCACTATCCAATCCAATCAGGAGATCATACCCTATTGATTTGATTTCCATTAGATTATACTTTATCATAAGAAAGAAATTTCTTTAATAAAATAGTCATTATGACATGAAGAACTTTTTTGGGGGAAAATCCATATAGACTCAAAAATTCAAACATTGGTGCCACATGAATGAAATAACTCACAAATAATAATTGTAATGGTTGGATTTACAATAAATTAGATAGGATAATGACTCTTTAAAACATTTTACTTTTACCCATATCACGATTCATAAATCTAATGAACATAACATTCACTTAAATCTCCTATAGTGGCAAGATTATTCACTTACCAAATCAGTTGATTTTGGCCTAATTGAAACTACCCTTTTTACTTTAGAAATAGGAACAAGAATTTGCATCACAATCCTTTATGTGGAGGAAAGGAAGCATAACCTTATATTTCTATAAGCTTTCCTTTTCCTTTGATTTGGGATCGCATCACATGCAATACTCCTTCAATGGCTTGGTTACCCTATCATTTTCCTTTCCACACAAATATTTCCTTTATATTTTAGCTCATTCCTTGGAGAGGCCAAAAAATAAGCTTTTTTCCTTGAGTGCTTGGTCAATTCTCTTCTTTAGGCAAGTATGCACTTCACAAACTATTATATCAGGAACAACTTTGTAGTAATTCCAAATAATGTCCTTGCATCTGGTTTTAGCATTTCCACATTTCATATAGAGGCTTTGTAATATCTCTTAGATAGAAAGTATCATTGAATCATATACTTTACAAAGATTTGAACAATTAGAAGTATTTCTCTCCTCTTCTTGACATTATTTCAAAAATGAACTCAAAGCCACACGCTTCCAAGGGGAAGCACTCAGATTGAATTTGTATTTTCAAAGTTCCATGGTTGTGGATCCTTGTTCTTCTAATCCTCTCATCATGAATCAACCTTTAAATGCACCTGGAGATGTCAACACATCTTGCTCTTTGATATGCTACCTAATGGAGTGTGCCAACAAGGATTCAACATCACATGCTGGAATCTGAAAGGAAAACCATCCTATCTTTAGAAGTTAATTGTAGAGTCAAAATAGGCCCCTTCTCATTGAGAATATGCTCAAACATAAACCCATACAAGCCTAGATTTCCCAATACCTTGATGGAAATAAAAAACAACAATCTCACATAGAGGTCTCGAGGGAAGAAGAGCATGCAAAACTTGAAAGGACCCAAAAGGAAAGCCTTGAGGATTCTTGATGAGAAGGGAACCACCTAGGGGAAACCTAGACAAGGACTCAAACATATATGCAATGGAAGTTGACCAAGCTAGAGGCTTAGAAGGTAGGGACTCAAATTTGGCAACAACTAGCTCTAACTAGGGACTTATGCATGCACATGTCTAGGAAGGGACCTCGCATGTCTAGTTTTGCAAAGCCAAAACCACAAACCTTTGGGGGTGGGAAAAAAAAATAGAAAAACACACAACAAAAAGGAAACTAAATGAGGAAAATAGAAAACTAAACTAGACCACACAACAAAAAGGAAAACTACCTAAGCTAACACTAACTGCAAGGGTTGCCTACTTTCAATTGTCGAGATGATATAGCTTCAGGTCCTCGCCATTATAAGAAAATGGTTTAACTTCACCAGTGTGATAGGAAAATATGAAGGATCTATTTTGACTTACTTCCACAATTCTAAAAGGGCCTTTCCAAAGGGAGTCAAATTTGTGATGCATACCCTTGGGTTCATGTCTTTTATCCCATAACAAGACTAGATCATTTTCCATGAATCTTCTTCATCTTGATATTTTTCAAAGAAGCTCTTCATACGGTTTTGATGTTTTGTGATTTGTTCAACCATATTTTTATGTTCCTATTTTGTCTTGGTTAGGTACAATATTTTCCTTTCCAAAGCAATCTGGAAAATGGGGTCTTCAATTGTTTGTTGCAACTTGCAAATTGATAACTCCAAGGGAAGGGGAAGACTAGCCTTATCTCCATATAATAGCTCAAATAGGGAAATACCAATGGCCTTATTAAGTGTTACTCTATTTCCCCAAAGAGTTTCACATAGCTTCTTGTGTCAGTCCTTATGGTTGTTAGAGAGAAGCTTTCTCATGATATTGACCAAACTCTTGTTGCTTGATTCTGCTTGACTATTTCCTTGAGGGAAATAATTTAAAGAGTGACTGAGGTGGATACCACTATCATGTCTACAATGAATTTTATAATTTTAGAAAATTTAGGAACAAAATGCCTTAAGAAATTTACATGACGAAAGAATGATTTAACTCTATTTTTTCTTGCTAGGAGGTTGAGTTGTTGTATAGCTTTAACATGGTCAAGGTCAATTCTGATGCCTATCCAAGACACTATGTGACCTAGAAATTTGTCCTCTATCACATAGAAGATTGATTTCTTAGGATTGAGGGAGATTCCATGTTCCCTATATCTTTTCAACACATTCTCCAAATCTCTCAAATGATATTCTCTTCTTTTAGCTAAAACTATCAAGTCATCCAGCTTGACAACAATGATTTTTTACTTCAAATCCACAAAGGATGAACTCATGGCTCTTTGAAAGGTGGCTTCAACATTAATTATCCCAAAGAGCTTCTTTTGTAAGTGAAAGTTCCCTAAGGAGTGGTGAATATTTTTTTTAACTGGTCATTAGGATGTACTTCAATCTTATTGAAGCCAGAGAGACCATCCAAAATAGACATCATTTCAAAATCTACCACTATCTATAGCAAATGATCCATGTTGGGGTCAAAGTAGTTATCTTTAAGAGATGCTTGATTTGGATTTCTAAAATCAACACAAATTTTGATCTCCCAACTTTTCTTTCTGATAGGGACAATGTTAGCTATCCATGTTGAATAGTGTATTGGGTAGATAATATTAGCTTCTAACATTCAATGAATTTCTCTAAAGATGACATCTAAAATCATTGGGTTTTAGTTGTGTTAGTTTTTCTTAAATCTGACTATATCTAGCTTAAGGGAAATTTTATGCTTAAATTCACCATTCCTAAATGTTTTCATATCTTTCCTAATCCCATGCAAAAATATCTTGATATTTGGAAAGTAGTGCTTTAGCTCTAATCCTCTCTTTGATTGAAAAAAAACTACCAATGTTGATAATGTTAGGCTTGATTTCAATGCCTACATTGATTCCCTCATAATCATTTGAGTTTCCACATTTCCTACCTCTTTCTCTCCTAATATATACATCATTTCTATTGAACAACCTTTCTAAAGAGATTAGGTGTCTAGGTATTTTTTTACCTTTGAGTTGCTCAACATCTATCTCAAAGTCTTTCTTATTGTCAAGAGAAAACTCGTGGCTTGGTTCCTTCTAGAAAGTACTATATTTTCTTATCATTCTTAAAGACTTGCCATGATTCAACATTATCAATTACATTAGGTCTGAAGAGGATGTCAACCTTGTATTCCCTATTTTTGAATTCTAGATTAGGTAATAGAAGGGATGAAGAGGCAGCTAACACATCATCCCTTACATTTTTTTCCCTTGGAGCAACTTGTATAGAAATGACATCAAGATCTTTTATCTCATCCTAGACTTTGTTTCTATAATTCCTTAGTCTTGGATTTTTCATAGTGTATTGGCCTCGAACTTGCTTCACTATCAATTCTACATCACATTGGGCTTTTAGAATAATAATTCCCCTTTTCTTTGCAATGGTAATGCCTTAGAGAAAAGATTCATGTTCTATAGTGTTGTGTGTCTTCTTGAATTGTAGCTTAAATGCTAGTTGTGTCAATTCTCCCTCTAGGAAAATTAGTAGCACACCTACTCCTCATCTGGTAGTCGCACAACTTCTATCAAATTCTAAGGTCCAAACTCCTTGATCATTAAGAGGATCTGATTCCTCTTGAAGAGTACTAAAATCAATGAACATCATACAATTCCCATATTCCATTTCTTGATACAAAATTTGAGCCTTGGGATCATTAGAAATTATCACAATAAATTTGGCTTTTTCTTCAGGTTCAAGCTTGATCATTTTGTTGCCAATGGGAATAATTTTATTTTTCCTCCCATGTCCCTACAAAATCTCCCACTTAGTAGCATGCCATAACTAGCGAAGATACCAGCTAGCAGGATAGTCAATTTCATCTTTTTTATTGGATGTGCAGCTAAGGCTACTTAGGAATCTTTTAATTGACCTATTAGGGGAATCTATTTTGCATCCATAGAATAAAAACATGCAAAGGTTTTGGTTAAGCATAAGCCTAAGGAATGAGAAACAATAGAAGGTATGACATTTTCTAATGTGCCCATTGACATGTAATGAAACACAGAAGGGGTCATGTTTCTAGCCAGGGGAAGTAACTATGACCGAGGATTCTTCTTCACTAAATAACATAGGAAGGATTGGTTCCTCATAAATAGGGGAAAATGTGCTAGTTAAAGTCTTATAACTAATGGAAGCATTGATACTTGGGTGAGCTTTGTTACTAACTTCATCTCTGCAATAGTCAAGTAGCTTTTGCAATTTAGCAAGATTAGACTTCAAGTATTCTGGAGGAGACACTTGAATACGAGCATCTTTAAAATATTGAATATTATTAAATGAAGAATGGGCCTTACCACTTGGCTCTAATTTTGATATTTCTTTCTTTGAGGTAGAAGGGGTAGAAGTACTAGCCATAGTTGGTGAATTAGAAGGAGCAGTGGTCCAGATAGGAACTGAGCTTGCTGGAGCTCAGTTCTTCTAGCTTCTTTTGGGAAAACAATAACCTCCTCTAGTTAAATCTTATTCATATTCCAAAATAAAATGCTCAAAAGTTTCCAAGAATAAAATCATCTTCACTTTCTAAATACTCCATTTTTAGCTTATTTCTTTCATTCATCTTCCTATATCTATTCATTTTAGGGCAAGAGTCACCATCATGAACTTCTCATAAGTGGAATATGCACATGCTCTATTTCTTGGGAGTTACCTCAATGGAAAGCCTTTGCTGAATAGGTGGTAACTATAAAGCCTTTCCTCTGTGTTTCTTTCTAGGTATATCTTGATAGGGTTTTTGAAATGAAGAGGTTGGTTTACCTATTTTCCTTTTCATGGAAATCATCTCATTTAACAGCTTTTGAAGCATTGCTTCCTTGTTGTTGGTAGGGCTAGTAGTAGTACTTATGAAAGGTCCACTCTAAATGTCTCTCTTCAATTTCCTGACTACTATCAAATCATCTTCTAATTTGATTGACAAGGTCTAATTTGAAAGCTAATATCTAGAGGCATAGAACTAATGAAGAACAACTTTTGGTTATATGTAGTTAGCCTACTTGCATTGGGAATTTCTTTAACCAAAATTTGTTGAACCTTGCAATAAAATTTCTCATGGGAATACTCAACTCCTTCTTGTTCTAAGTTAGCTAAGATGACAATATATGCTCATCTTCTATGCTTTTATAGAAGGGTTCAAACCAATTTTGCATGTCATCCCAAGTTTTTATGCATCCAATAGGAAGATTTTGGGACCAATCAATCACATTTTCAACTAGTGTTTCAACAAGCATCCGCATAGCTATGTCTTCATATTGAGGGAGAAAATACTACAGTCTGCAAAGAAAGAAGCAATATTCTCATCTGTAGAAACCTTTTAATCACCATTGAACTTGGGAAAATTCTTCCACGAGGCTCTTGGTAAATCATTTTTAGTAGCAAGGTGTAAAGGACCAATAGCATTATCCAAGGGTACAACCTTTGATGTAGGAAGAATAACTAGTACTAGCTAGAAGGTAATAGAAGTTGGGGCTACAACTCCATGTAAGGTGAGAGCATTACACAATGATAGAGTTTGTGTTCAAAAAATAAGAGTAGAAGAGGGTTGTTTACATCTCTAGGAAGCAGGATAGGGTGGTGGAAATAGAGCCCCATGAATAGCTTGAAGTAGCAAGTCCCATGAGAAAGATCTTTCCCTTCTCAAGAGCTCTTCTATTATGAAAAAAACATCTTTCTTGAGTTCTTGAAATACTGGATCAATTTTACCTTGATCACAAACACTCCTAGTATGCTTGGGATCTAAGGTGAACTAACTTGTTTATGGATAGGTACTTTTAGGCTTACCTCAGCCTTCTCTATTGAAGCACACCCTCCTAGTACTCAATGTTGGCTTCCTCTTGCTATAATAGAAAGCTTACTCTTCTATACCCATTTATGGATTTTTTGCTTCTCTAAGTGAGTGTATTTAACTAGTTAATTATGTCTTCTTTTTCATCTTGGAAACCAAGGTTGGGCTGAATTACTAGGATTTGGCCTTGATGAGGTAGCATCATATTTCTCCATGCGTCAAAAGACATGACTCAACAAATTTTTGATTGCCTAGTTTAGAGTTATTCTAGTGAACCCATAGATAGACTTATTGAGAATACTTTATGCAATGAGAAATAGGCACAGGAGTTTATCTTTTATGTGGGTTTCAATAACGAGAAAGATGAAATTTAGAGATTCTAACAATTTTCTCCATTAGATTCACCAAAAACTATTGGTTACCATTTTTTCTTCCCTGGTTTGGTTTATTCCTTGACTCTTAATAGGCCCAATATGGTGAAAGACAAAGTTGTTAGCAAAAAAATGGGTTAGAGTAGGTGTTCTATCAAGGACCCTTGAATTGGAAAGCTACAGCTCCTTTATACACAAAGATTGCAATGAATATTGTCTTTAGTAAATCAACAAGAATTAAGGGTATGCTCTTAACCAAAGAGCAGAAGAGGTTTGACTAGATTGCCGAAAAACTTCAAACAATCCAAGCAAATTTTAGACAATGACTCATAGAGTTCCACAACTATGAAGACACAAGAGTCACCTTTAAGTTTTTTCAACACCTAAATGTAGCCTATTTAATATACTAAATGTAAAATGTAGTAATGCATGACTAACTAACAATGCATACTATATAAGGAGAGGATGTTTTATTAACTAAGCAATACATAGATAACCCTAGTCACTGAGATTTCACAACAACGATTTGTTTTCTACTCAGTAGCTTACATCAACCAAATCTAGAATTTCTCATACAACAATAAAAATGTGCATGCACTAATTTGTATAGAATAGAGGAAATGGGGTAATACTAAAAATGAGGGGAATGAAACTTACATCCACTAAAAAGAAAGAAACAAAACCCAGTTTATTTGCAATCCCACAGTTTCATCAACAACATATTCATTTCAATCACCATACAAGAACTAACACTAGAATAACATGAACAAAAGAATTAAAACATGGACAAATAGTCTTATATAGTAGTCCTAGCTACCAGGGTTTGTCCAAATCCAAATTTTGTCGATCTTATTTACTTACACTTATAGGCCCCTTTAGAAATGGCCAATTACATTTCATGATTACTCAATAAAGCATCTTTGAATCATTCTAATAATAGGATTGATTGGTTAGTCATCCATTAATAAACTCTAGCCTACAAGGAGAATGGAAAATATGGCTACAATATCAAGAATTAAGAGAGACTGGGAGAGAGAGAGAGAGAGAGAGAGAGAGAGAGAGAGAGAGAGAGAGAGAGAGAGAGAGAGAGAGAGAGAGAGAGAGAAGAAGTGACACTTGTCATATGTTTGTAGGGAGAGTATAATCCTATGTCAGAGCATTAGTTTTTCTTTGGAGTCACTTCCTTTTCTCTGTATGCCTTCATTGTATCAGTTACACTTTTCAACTCATGGACACTTGGAATGAGAATATTGTCAACTCTAATCATCCAATAATCATGCATTTTTGCCAATTCTTCAACTCTGGAGACCTTTGATTGGAGCTTCTCTACTACATGGTCCATAAAAAAATCCACTACTAAGAGTTCTAGAATCTTTTCCCATTGGAAATTAGATGGATCAGAAGTCTTTGCAATGAATTCCAAGAACTTGGTCTTCATTCATTCAACATCTACCAACTAGAAAATACTAATAACATATCATTTAGTGTGTAAAGCCTTTAAATGTTCAAATCTCTTGTCCATTGCTTTCTTCACTAAATCATCGATATCCTTTAGCTCATGCTCATACTTGACTAAGCTCTCAATTTTGAATTCTAATGATTTCTTCCAATGAAGTAATGGTTCTTTGCCTATTTTGAGTATCTTGTGAGTCATAGCAATATTAGTTTTCATGTCAACCAGGTCTTGTAATAGGGCCAATTGATCTATTAGGCTCTCTGATGCTTTTTACATCAAATTTTGGTGGCATGACAGTGTTTCTCTCAATCTACCAGTGCCTAACAATAGATTTCCAAGGTTCTCAATGAGAGGGGGACCTTGGGCTTTCATTTCATCAATCTAGGCATGACTAATTTGACCAAACCGCCTATCTTGTTGTAGCTTAAGTAGAAAATTTGTGTTCTCCTCCACACTTGGGTCGAATGTACTTGTAGAGGTGCTTCTAAGTGCATCTCTAATGTAATCTATAAATTCCCTATTTGAGGCTTTGAGTACCTCTTTTTCTGATATCAATTCTTCTATTCTATCCTCAATCTTCTTATTTGTTGATTTCAAGATGTTGACCATAGAATCATGCACTAGAATGCCTATGTCAACCTTTGCAATTTGAAATTCATTAGTATTTAGCTCATGAAACTTTCCCTCCTTCTGAGTTTTTGCAACCCACACTAGCATATGACTAGTAGAGAAATCTAGAGCCAATGTTGCTATAGTCTTTTGCTTCTTTGCCTTCTTTGATGTTGACTGAGTTTTAGTTTCTTGCACAATAAGGCCCTTAGATGGAGTACCTTCCTTACATCTTCTCTTCTTCTAATAAATAGTCTCTTCCAACCAAAACTCAGTTGAAAGGATATTGAGTGTCGACTCTAGAGCTATAAGATCAAACAACTTCCTTGCAACTCGAGGAATTATCTTGCTTTGGCTCACAATAGGGAAATAATTTTCCTCAGTGATAGTGAGAGCTAAAGTATCACCTTGTTGAGATGCCTTCTACTCTTTGCCATCCAAAGGATTATTATCACCATTGAGGTTGATCACTAGAACATGGGAGGAGGGCTTGGCTACTGATTTCTCCTTATCCTTTTATTTTTCCTTGTCTTCCTCGTGTTCCCCAACCTTTCCTGTATTTGGAAAAGATCCTCCTCCATAGGTTGGAGTGATTTGAGTATTCTTTTCAGGAGGTTGGTCTCCTCCTCCACTAATGAACAATATTGTTCCAGTTGATGTTGATGTAGTGATAGTTTTGGATGTAGCAGCAGTAGATTAGGTTGTCCCAGGAGCTACTCCACCTATAGAACTTGTAGTTCTAGTTATTTCTTCCTTTCTCTAATCCAATCCATCCATTTGTTAGTCCTTTTGATGATGTCATGCATCAAAACTTCCATTGTGATGAAAACAAAACCTTCAGGCAGAGTTGACACTATAGGAGTGTCCTTAATTTTCTTGTAAGTTGATGGATGCATGTAGGATCCATCATCTGCAAGATCACTAACATCAATAGTCTCATTATACAACTTAATTTAATCGATTGTCAATTTGGACTAGTACCTTTCTCTAGTTTTTTATTCATTATAACACCCAACCCAATAGTCTTCTATATTCAAAACATGCCTCTGAGTGTACCCTAGCTTTAGATGATATTTTACAAAGTTGACAGGGTCATACTAGGGTCTTATTACCTCATAATCAATCAACTTAATTATGCTATCAAAGGATTTAACTAAATTTTGAGCTTAAAATTTTGAGACACAAGAATAGGTTCCTAACACTATTGGAAAAGGGATCCTAACTATCTTCTTCACATTAGAGCATAAGGTGTCCACTCCAGTATTTTCCTACACAATTCAACTAGAAATGTCGAATCTTCAAGATATCTAGGGATGCTCTTGGGAAAGCCATCAAATGCACCAATTCTCAGGTAGGAGAAAGATTGAGATTAGATGAAACAACATCCAAATTGTTTGACCACTAATATGGCCTCTAGTGAGAATCTTCACTAAATGCACCCTTGCAATTCTTGACACATTCTCATTGTGAAGGCATTATTTTACCTTTACATATGCCTCAAAACTCCTCTAAAATTTTAGGTGAGGGTTGTTAGGATTAAACCACAAATAGAAATAAAAATTATATGCAAATATAAACAATATCAAAAAATAATAGATCACAAAGAAAAGAACACAAGACACCAAAATTTAATGTGGTTCACCGAATCCCTAGGCTATGTCCTCCAAACAAGTCTAATATTATTACAATCTAGTGAGTACAACTTGATTACAGTCCATAATCCCTTACAGCTCAATAACACCACAAGAATCAATTTTTGCATCACAATACTGAAACAATCCCTAACCCTAAGCCCTTTTAAACAAGTATTTTACCACTTTAGGGTTATAATTAATAATTACATGTAAGCCCAAAATCCCAATAAAATAGGGCCCAACATTTTTTTATGAAGTATGTGCAATACTTTCCTGATCAGTCACCACAAACTAACAATCCTTCACTTGGGGACTGAATAGACTCCACACTAGATAAAAATCTCCCACTTGGAGACTGATCTTATTGCAATATCGCTATCACATGGGGCTCCCACTGGATTAAACCACCCCAAACTTTGTTGTTCTATTATTCCTATTTAGTCTAGAAGACCAACCAAAGCTGAAGAAGAATTTAGCTTCTCCCTTGTCACTAACTTTGTAAACATATCCATTGGATTATCATTTGTATGTATCTTTTCTAGCTTTAACTATCCATCATCCAAATCTAACTGAATGAAATGGTACTACAACTATATGTGTTTGGTCTTTGAATGCAGAGCTGAATTCTTTGCAAGATGAATGGCACTCTGACTATCTGTAAATAAATAATTATACTTTTGAGGGTGCCCCAATTCTTCCAAGAAGAACTAAAGCCATATCATCTCCTTCACTGCCTCTATAATAGAAACATACTCTACCTTTGTAGAAGATAAAGCATTAACCTTCTGTAACCTAGAAACCCAGCTCATGGTTACCCCACCAATAGTAAAGGCATAACCTATAGTACTCCACCTAGTATCAATATCCTCTACCAAATCTGAGTCAACATAGCCCTATAAGTTAGTAGTAGAGCCCCCAAAGTGTAAACACTTATTGGATGTTCCTCTCATATATCTAAAAATCCATTTGACTACATTCCAATGCTCAATTCCTGGATGACCCATATACTTGCTAACAACTCCCACTACATGTGCAATATCTGGCCTTGTACATACCATAGCTTACATTAAGCTTTCTATAACTGAAGCATAGGGTACCTTTGACATCTTCTCCTTCTCTTCTTATATCTTGGGACACATCTCCTTAGTCAACTTCAAATGACCAAGTAAAGGTGTGTTGATAGTGTAGACACCCAAAAATTGGCAAAGACCTAAATCATACAATTCTAACCAATCAATGCAAATTAAAGAGAAAATCAAAAGAAATGCAATAGACTTTCAAATCAAAAATCACATCAAGTCATTAATTATCTATCAAATCGATAAGACCTAAATCAACTTTTAAAAAGGAGAAAAACAATTCAAATTTATAAAATGAAATTCAAAAAGGGAGGAGGAAAAAGATAAAGTGTTGGAAACAAACAAACATTTATTTAATCAATTATCTTCACAAAAGAGAAAATCTCCCTTTTTCATTTAAAAGAATCATAAATATCCCCATTTATCCTCAAAACCAAGTCTATTGGATTCTTCCTCATGATCTCTTATGAGATATTTTTAGTTTCACTTTCATCCACCAGTCAAAGTTAAAATCCTGATTCTTACCCCAATCCCTTCCAAAATCTTATAAATAGGAGGGAAATCCAAGAGCCAATGGACCCAAGTTTTAGGTATTTGCACTAGCACACTCTGAGTTATGATTTTTAGCATTATCATTCTAGTGAATTCATAGCATTTTAGCATTGTTTTTATGTCATTTAGCATCATTTATTACATGGTAGATCATTGTATGTCCATTGTCATAGCATGTTAAGAGTTGTTATTTCCATATAATTTGCATTATAGTCATAGATCTTGCATGCATTCTTGTAGATCTGCATTCTAAACATACTTCCATTCTAGAACTATCACTAATATGTTGGTCTGAGAGCTTTCTTAGCAATTGTAGTTAGGGAAACATGAGACACTCATTTAATATACATTTTGATAACAATTTATTGAGTTTAGTCTAGTTTGTTGTCAGTCTATCTACATTCTACATTAAAGTTTCATGAATATGCATTCACACCATGTACAAAATGGTGCCCAATGTGGGGCTTGAGCTCAAAGCCTCTTTATCTTCAAATCTTTTAGTCTAATCTTTCATTTTTAGTATAGATTTATGTTTCTCATTGTTTCCTTGTGCAGATTTGATCAATTGCAGATTCTATAGCATTTTGGAGGCTTCATATAAGTGAAAACAATGTCCCAAAGCCTTCCTCGAGCACACAAGGGCCAGATCTGAATCTTCTGGCACTTTTGAGCTCCATTTTAATGCTTCTGAGAGATATTCTATCACTATTAAACTCTAGTTTAATGCATCTAATATTTCTAAAGTGCATTTGAATAGTTCTATAATGTATTTAAATCTTTCTATAGTGCTCTTGAATAGTTGTGTAATGCATTTGATCATTTTTGAAGCACATATAAAGTGTTTTACAATGAATTTGATGTTACTATAGTGCATTTGATAGATTAAATAGTGCATACAAAGCTTTTTGTAATGCATATGAGTATTTATGTAGCATATCTGGTAAAAATTATAGTTTCTTGAATCTAACTTTGAGATCTAAATATCATTTTCTTATAGGTCCCTTCTGAGTTAACAAAAAGCTCTCAGATTGTAGACAAAATGTGACAGGAATGAAGACCCTTCTAAAAGCATCTAGCCTTTGCTAGCTCCAAATTAGGTAAGTGGACCTTGGTTCTTGTCAATATAAAGTGTGGCATTTCAAAGTTCCAAACATAGCTTAATAGAAGTGTTCAATCTTGCTAATCAAAAATAGAAGTAGGCCTATTCTCTCAACTCCTTCGAGTTGATCAAAATGCTTGACCTTCTGTAAAGATCGATTGCAATTGAATGAGGAAAGAATCCACACATAGCTTAACTAGGAGCCCCTCTATCTTCAATAGTATAAGAGCTGGTGATTAAAATTTTGTGTCTATTATGTTTAGGAAGCCAAAACAATAGGGATATGATCTCACTCTTCTCGAGTGATTAGATTCCCAAACCTATTTGTGACTTTCATTTCCTACTTTTCACTAGGTAGGATTATCTAGCCATAGAAAGACTACCTCCCGAGTTGCCTTAGCAAGGCTAGTGAGAGGGATTTCCTCCCAATCTTGTATTCCCAATTGAATGCAAGCCATCTATGTTTGGGATATAGCCTTCCTCCAGTAGTCCTATAAGGGATTGCACCAAACCTCCTTAGCATTGGTAGAAAGCTCTCTATCACAAGAGAGGTAAATCCAAACATAGTTGGTTAAACACTAAGACCCACTAGTCATCAGCTTTAGATAACTTTGTTAGGAAGCTCTTTCCTTTCACTTTATAGGTGTGTGCACTTTTATGTTTTGCTTTGGTTTATACTACTTTTTTTCTTGGTTGTTTCTTAAAGAATTAATAGGGAACACCAGTGCGGATCACTATCCTTCTGAAAGATGCAACTTCAAACTGAACATTGAGAAACCAAGACCAAAACAAGAACATCACTGAATAATCCTAAAGTAACACATATACTACATGAAACATTGCATTTGAACACTCCTATAACACTTTTCATCTATATTATAATGCATGTTCCTACAAAACAACACATCTAAGCCTTTAATCAATGCATTTGCACAGTAAAACAATGCATCTAAAACATTAAACAATGCATATGACAATTAGAATAGCACATCTAAGCATTTATAAATTGCATATGGTCAATAAAATAGCTCATTTGACCAATCCTATGATGTATCTGAGTGAAAACATAAAATAGAGGCCATCTGCATGTATGATAACTACAAACAAGCGATAAATTTGGATACCCTTTTCCTCGTTAGTATTTTATAAAGTCTAAGAAATTCCATATTTGATCAAAAACATCTTTCTGAAACAAGAAAAGCTACAAACATCATTATCAACCCAATAGTTATCATTGCTTCATTTTGCACATCAACCCAGAAATATTCAAAGACACGCATCTGTCCTTTACATGACTTTGTGAAAGTGAAACTCATCCTATCAACATTAGCAAACACCTTGTCTAATCTAGCTTGTTACTACAAATGAAACACGATCAACAAAAACTCTCACATTTTGAAAATGCCTAAGAATTAAAAGAATCCAATTCACATTTCATGCCACTACATAAAACTAGTATAGCGACAAAGCCAAAATGATTGCCTATACGAGTGAGTGCTAGAATAGCTAGCAGAACCATCAAATGAGAAAAACCTCTAAATCTCCTTGAACCTACTACAACAACAGATTGCTCACAAAACATAGTTATTCATAAGTCACCCTTGTTAAATTGAAATTTAGAATCCTTATCTACAATGGGTTCATCTAACATATGGATGATAAGAGTATTGAAACTAAAATCAAAGATTTTCAACAAAATCTTGAACTTGTCGACATCATGGAAAAGATACTTGAGAAACATAAGGAATTAGCACAACAAGATGCAAAATTACCATCTGATTTTGATGTGACCAACTTGAAATGAGATGAAGAAGAGTTGCCCCTAGATGTTGTCACACAAAAATTACAAGACCTACAAATGGAAATGGAAAGAATGAAAAGAGGAAAAACAAAACCCACAGAATTCAGCCTCAAAAAGGTGTTTCCTCTCCCTTTCAATAAGAACATTACCTTCACACCCTTTCCAAAAAAGTACAAATATCAAAAATATGATAAATATTTTGGCACATTAGATCCACAAGACCACCTCAGACAATTCTATACCTTGAGTATGGAATTTGTTCGTGACACAACATACTTGATGTGACTATTCCCTAGAAGCCTTAGAGGGAAAGCCATGGAGTGGTTCTCCAAGCTACCCTCCAATATCAAAACCTTTGACCAACTGACTTTTGTATTCATCTCCCAATATTCTTACAATATCAAAAGGGGAGTCACAATGATTGACTTATGCAACATGAAACAACTCCCCGACGAGTCATTTAAGACCTTGATACAATGGTGGAGACACACATTTGCAAAGTATCATAGAGACATACCAGAAAAAGAGAAGACTGGCATCTTCATTAATAGTCTCTCCAAATTGATGAATTACTGGCTTCAGCTCCAAGGGCCTAAAGATTTCAAAACTACCTTAGAGAATGCTACTAAGGTAGAAGAGACCTTACTAAATAATGACATCATTAAACTATCAAAAGATGGTAAGTTCCTTTCAAATAACTCCACACAGACTCATAATTCCTCTAATCAGAAAATTGATAAACAAAAGTCATGGTGTAGAAACAACAAGAACAATGTTAATGATAGGATGGTCAAAGCTAACCATGTCAAACGTCAAATCAATCTAATTTAGTTGTATCCCATCATCGAAAATACCAACTCCAACACAACCCAATAAGATAATTCCCATCCATTCTATTGACATAATGTGGAAACTCCCTCAAAGACAAATCAACAAGTTTCTTACAATCAAGCTACTCCTCCTTACAGATATCAATCCTCCGATATACCCATGGTGTATACTCCTATCAGGGTGTCTTACAAAAGTGCTTTGCAAACCCTCTTGGCTGATGAGCTCATCATACTTCCTAAGTCCAAACCCTATGAACCCCAAGTCAATCTGAAGTGGTGGAATGATAAGCATGGTTGTGTCTACTATCCAAATAGGGGGCGGCTGAAAAATTATTGTTTTTCCCTTAAGGGAGCAATACAACAATTAATCAATGACAGAACCATAAAAGTGAACAATCTTACCAACAAAAAAGACCACATGACCTTTAAGAACCCCTTCATGAGCCATGAAAAGGGGGAACCCTCTAAAGCTAATCAAACTAAGGTTAATTATGCACATCATTACGACAACACCATTAACATGATCTCTAATTTTTCTGATGTCATGAATGTTATCATAGTTACATACAAAAATAAGAAATAATCATCGAATGTCATCACTCAAGGCCAAGCCCTCTAAAGTTGTTCTACCAAGACCTGTGACAAATCCAAATCATGAAATTGTAAGTTTGTCTTTGCCAAAATACAACCTGGTCAACCAATTTCTTAAGACTCCAACCCACATCTCCATTTTTGAACCATTGCAAATCTCCTCGAAGCACAAAGAAATACTCACCAAAGCCTTAGTGCCAAATGACCTAGATGTGAGTAGATTTCATAACATGGTCAGCAATCTAGTTGCCCCTCACTATGTATCTTTTTAAGCCCAAGATGACATGTCTATCATTCAGCCACAAAACTCTCCTTTTCATATTGAAGTCTTTATTCATAGAAATAGAGTTAAAAGAGCATTGGTTGATGGTGGGATAGGCCTCAATATTTTCACACTCAATCTAGTAAAAGCCCTAGGGTATGCAAAAGATGGTTTTTACCCAAGAAAGAAAATCACCATCAAAGCCTATGACGATGAGGAGAGATCCTCCAAAGGCATGGTTATTTTGATAATCTGAGTAGGACCAATTATGAAAGAAATTGTTTGTTAGGTCTTAGACCTACAATTTACTTATAACATCCTATTGGGAAGACCGTGGATTCATGACATGTAGTTCATTCCCTCTACCTACCATCAGTGTCTTAAATTTCCTTACATGGGTCAAGAGGTGACCATACCTAGAGATCAACATTTTGTTCAATATTGTAATTCCCTTGCCCCACATAACAGGGAAGAAACTAGCACACCGATAGATAATGTTAACTATTCCACATCCATAGATACCTCATGCTCTATTGGTTGAAATGACAATCACTTATCAACATCAACTAAGGGAAAAGAGAAAGTTGATTGTTCGAGTCCTTCCTTTCCTTCACCATCATCATCCAAAGACCCTAAATAGTCAAGCTATGAAGAAATGGATAGATTGATGAAATAATTTGATAGAAAGTGTAAATTGTAACACTAAGGGGTGGGTGAGTACTTAGTCTCCTTATTTGATCCCCCTCTTTCTCCAAAATCTCATGGGAAACCATCATCCACTGCTAAGCCTTATCACACACATTTTATCAAAGCAAGCGGAACACCTCCAAGTTCAGTAGAAGAAATCAGCCAGAGAAACATTGACATTTCCCCCCATCTACATAGAAAAGGTTTTGATCTCATGAAAAAAATGGGATATACTGGAGATGGTCCCTTAGTGAAAGGGACAGGCATCGTCGAACCTCTGATAGCACAATTTAGGTCCAACAGGTCCAAAACAAACGTAGGGTATGGTAACCAAGATAAGACACAAATATCTTTTGAAGATCATCCTAAGCATAGTGATTCCTCCTCTTCCACCTTAGTATGGGTACCTAAACAAAGGGATAATAATGGTTAGGAAAAAAATGACATCATAAATGTAAATATATCCCTCTTAGGTTCACATTGTTAGGATAAACCACAGACAGAAATAAAAACTACATGCAAGTATAACCAATAAGAGAAAAACAATAGATCACACAGAAATGAACACAAGGCACCAAGATTTAATGTGGTTCACCCAATCCCTGGGCTATATCCACCAAATAGCAAGTCCGATCTTATTAAAATCCAGTGATTACAACCTGATTACAATCCGTAATCCCTCATAGCTCAATACTGCCACAAGAACCAATTTTGCATCACAACATAATCAAAAAAATACCCAACCCTAAACCCTTTTATACAAGTATTAAACCACTTTAGGGTTATAACATGTTGGCCATAATTAGCCATAACTTTAGTGGCAAATTTATGAATGGTGAATAGTACCAAAAAAATTTCTACGAATGGCGAATAGTATGTACAGTACTTTCCTGATCAGTCACAACAATCTAACAATCTCCCACTTGGGGATTGATCAAGCTCCACACTAAACAACAATCTCCCACTTGGAGATTGATCTGTAGCAATACCACTACCACATGGGGCTCCCACTTGATCAAACAACCATGGACCCTATTGTTATTTTATTCATGTTCAGTCTAAAAGACCAACCGAAGCTAAAAAGGAGTTCAGCTTCTCCCGTGTTACAACCTTTGTCAACATATCTGTTGGATTGTCATTGGTATGTATCTTCTCCAGCTTTAACTTTCCATCCTTAAAAATTGACCGAATGAAATGGTACCGCAACTATATGTGTTTGGTCTTAGAATGCAGAGCTGAATTCTTTGCAAGATGAATGGCACTCTGACTATCAGTGAAAAAATAATTATCCTTCTGAGGATATCCCAATTCTTTCAAGAAGAACTAAAGCCATTTCATCTCCTTGGCTGCCTCTGTAGCAGCAACATACTCTACCTTTGTAGTGGATAGAGCATTAATCTTCTATAACCTAGAAACCCAGCTCACGGCTGCCCCACCAACAGTAAAGACATAACCTATAGTACTTTGCCCAATATCAATATCCCCTGCCAAATCTGAGTCAACATAGCCCTGTAAATTAGTAGTAGAGCCTCCAAAGTGTAAACACTTATTGGATGTTCCTCTCAAATATCTAAGAATCCACTTGATAGCATTCTAATGCTCAAATCTTGGATGACTCATATACCTGCTAATGACTCCCACTGCATGGGCAATATCTGACCTAGTGCATACCATAGCATACATCAAGCTTCCTACTACTAAAGCATAGGGTACCTTGGACATCTTATCCTCCTCTTCCTATGTCTTAGAACACGTCTCTTTAGTCAATTTCAAATGACCAGGTAAAGGTGTGCTGACAGCTTTAGCATTCTCCGTAGAGAAATGTTGCAACACCTTCTCAACATAATCAGCCTGAGATAGCATCAATATTCTATTCTTCCTATCTTTGCAAATCTTCATACCAAGGATTTTTTTTGCTGCCCCCAAATCTTTCATAGAAAATGCATGTGCTAATTGGCATTTCAGCCCCTTAATATGATCCATGTTAGACACAGCTACAAGCATATTATCAACATATAAACATTAAATAATGTAGCTATCATCATCCAACCTCTTAAAATAAACACAATAATCTAAATGACACTTTTTATAGCCATGCTCATGCATAAACCTATCAAATTTTAGATACCATTGCCAAGGTGCTTGCTTCAAGCCATATAAACTTTTCTTCAATTTGCACACTAAGTTCTCCTTACCTTTGACCTCAAATCCCTGTGGCTGAGCCATATATATTTCTTCATCCAAATCACCATGAAGGAAGGCTCTTTTAACATCCAACTGCTCTAAATGCAAATCTTCAGTAGCCATAAGACTTAAAATAGTACGAATATAAAACAACAAGAGAAAATATCTTATCAAAATCAATTCCCTTTTTCTGTGCAAATCTTTATACAACTAACCTGGCCTTAAATCTTTTTTGACCTCCTTCCTCTTCTTTCAACCTATAAACCCACTCATTTTGTAAAGCCTTTTCACCTGTAGGCAACTTACATAGATCCCATGTCTTATTCTTTAGCAAAGAGTCCATTTCATCTTGCATTGCAGACTCCCACTGAATCTCAGTATTCACCTGCACAACTTCATCATAACTTTTAGGTTCACCAGCATCAATAAGTAAAATAGAATACAAAGAGGGAGAAAATCTTTGTGGAGGTCTAATTTTCCTCATTGACCATCTAACATTCACTGGTGTGTGTGGTATTTTTTGTTGCAGTTGTTGCACATCATGAGGAATGGCTGGAACATCAGCTTTTGGAGTATCATCTAGCACTACATAATCATCTTCTTTCTTCTCATGTTGCTGCAACAGATCTTTGTACAACACTTTCTCATTGAATATGACATCCCGACTTCTAACAATTTTATGATTTTCAAAATCCCAAAGCCTATAACCAAATTCATTAATTTCATATCCAACAAAGACATATTTCTTTGATTTTGCTTCTAGCTTGGTTCTATTTTTAGAGTCTATATGAGAAAAAGCTTCACAATCGAAGTTCTTAAGAAAAGAATAACTCACCTTCTTACCAGTCCATGCCTCTTCTGGAATACTACAGCCCAAAGGAGTAGAGGGACTTCTATTAATCAAATATACTATAGTATTGACAGTGTCCACCCACATGTGTAAGGGCAACCCAGCATACAACTTCATGCTCCTTGCACGCTCCAATATAGTCATGTTCATGCATTCAGCCACTCCATTTTTCTGTTGAGTCTTTGGAACAGTTTTCTATCTACGAATACCATTAGTGGAGCAATAATCTTCAAATTCATTACAGCAATACTCACCACCATTATCAGATCTGAGACATTTTAATTTCTTACCAGTCTCATTTTCAACCAAGCATTTCCATTTCTTAAAAGTTTGAAATATATCAGATTTTTGTCTAAGGAAATAAACCCATAGTTTTCTAGTTGCATCATCAATAAATGTAACATAATAATGAGAGCCACCAAGGGAAGATACCTAAGTTGGTCCCCATACATCTCTATGCACAAGCTCTAATTTCTCCTTTTTGTTTTCCTTCCCAATCTTTACAAAACTCACTCTCTTTTGTTTTCCATACACACAACTTTCACAAAAATCCATATTAACACATTTCACACCTGGTAAAACTTTCCTTGAATGAATTACTTTCATACCTTTCTCACTCATGTGCCCAAGTCTGTTGTGCCACAGTGTTGTATCAGAATCTACAGCAACTATTTGTTCTCCTTGCTCAACTGCAACAATTGTTCATGAACATTCATTTTTCTCTGAAACAATCAAAGTAGAAGGAACAATATGACCTGTACAAAGATATAAGGTGCCTACTTTCACACCTTTTGTTACTACAAGGGAACCTTTTGAAACCTTCCAATCTTTATCATTAAAAGTAACGACACAACCCTCATCACCGAGTTGCCCTACTGAATTAAATTCCTACTCAACCTTGGAACATGTCTTACCTCATGTAGTAGCCAATGATTCCCATTCTACAACTTAATCTTAATTTTTCCCTTTCCAACAATTTGACAGCATTCATTATTCCCCAAATAAACAAGCCCAAAATCCCCTTGGACATAATCAATGAAATAACCTCTATGAGGTGTAGCATGAAATGAAGCACTAGAATCTAAAACCCATGAATCATCAACACTTTCTAAAGATAGAAGCAAAGCATCCTCTTCAGATTTGTTACTTATCACATTTTCCTCCTTGTCTCCATCTGATTTATCTCCTTCATTTTTCTTTCGATTCCAGCAATCTTTTTTTTTGTGCCCTAGTTTCTCATAGTACCAGCAATCGTTTGGTCCTCTCGATTGAAACCTCCTCCCCTTTGACTTTCCTCTTGATTTCCCACAATTTCTAGAGTTACTTCCTCTCTCAGTTGTTTTGCCCCTGCTTTGTGCATTCAAAGCACTTCCTGATGTAGATCCACTGAGGATTTCCTACAAGTTTCCTAACTCAAAACAACATCGATCACATTATCATATTTTAGGGTACTAGATCCAAGAACATAATTACTCACCGCCATTACCAAGCCATTCCAGCTTTCAGGCAAAGAACACAAAATCAAGAGAGCCCTAATTTCTTCATCAAAATGATACCCATAGAAGATAACTAACTAGTAATAGTATTAAACTCATTTAAATGATCTATAACAAATCCACCTTCTACCATTTTCATATTAAATAAATGCTTCATAAGAAATACCTTGTTTGAAGCGGAGGGCTTTTGATACAGTGTCGCTAGGGTTTTCATCAAATCTTCTGTCGTCTTTGGTTTTGTAATATTAAATGCCATCGATGGTGCCAAGCATAACCAAATTCTTCCAAGTGCCTTTCTGTCCAAAAGATCCCATTCAGCCTCTGACATAGTTCCCTAATTCTTGGCTTTACCTTCCAACGGCTTCCATAAATCCTTTTGATATAGATAGTCTTTCATTTACATCTTCCATAACTGGAAGTTTTGCCCATTAAACCTATCAACCCTCAACTTACCCTCATCTACCATTGCTCCCACTCATCTGTGAGACTCCCACTCAACTGTGAAACTTTCTTGCAGAGGATAACAAAAAAAAAAAAAAAACAACTAGGCTCTGATACCACTTGTTAGGATAAACCACAGATACAAATAAAAAATACATGCAAATATAACCAATAATAGATCACACAAAAATGAACACAAGGCACCAAGATTTAACATGGTTCACCCAATCCCTAGGCTATGTCCACCAAACAGCAAGTCCAATCTTATTACAATCTAGTGATTACAACCTTATTACAATCTGTAATCCCTTACAGCTCAATACTGCCTCAAGAACCAATTTTGCATCACAACATAATGAAAAAAATACCCAACCCTAAACCCTTTTATACAAGTATTAAACTGCTTTAGGGTTATAACATGTTGGCCATAATTAGCCATAACTTTAGTGGCGAATCGACGAATGGCGAATAGTACCAAAAAATTTCTACGAATGGCGAATAGTACCAAAAAAAAAATTCTACTAATTATGAAGTATGTATAGTACTTTCCTAATCAATCACCACAATCTAACACACATCCCACCCTCAACGAAGATGATGATGATTCCACTAAATGAGAATTTGAATCATTATCCAAGGAGTCTTTCCATAAAAAAGAATGTGATGTTGTTCACATACCTGCATCTAATAGTTTAGCTACACAAGGAACAACCTCTTGTCTGAGACCCACTTCACTGAGAGTCAATGAACAACAAAGCAGCTTAGAAGATGATGGACATGTTGAAGGTTTTCAGTTTTGTAGGACCACAAAATGAGCTAATGTCTAAAATATTATGAGAAAATCACAAACTCAATAAATGTACATTAACACCCTCTAGTCTACCATGAAAGCTAAATAAACAAAAAGGAATCAACACAAGGTTAGAAACCTCATCTTTCATTTGTAGCTCCCATGTCCTTTCTTCTCCATATGATGTAGCTCCAAATTCCTTATAGTGTACATAATATTGAAGAAAAAGCCTAAGATTGTGATAATTCTATGAGAATAATAGACAATGTGATTTTAGTGTGAGAGCAAGAGTGAAAATTTAAGAAACTAGCAACCGAAAATGAGAGGAAGAATGCTCATTTTATAATCAACATGAAAGATGAGAGCATTGGATTTGTCACCTTAGATATGTGACATGCCAAGAGATTCCTTTGAGAATCCATGACACATATGACACAAGATGCCAAGTGTAGGATTATATGATGCTTGGAAGTCAAACTTGGCTAAAGATGAAAGAGAATCTATGATGTGTCATATGACACCTCAAACCCACTTAAAGCCAAAAATCTATGAAAATGGAAGCCAAATATGGATGTACATAAGAGAATAAGAATATATGGATTATGAATAATCTTAGCCAAGTTTCAATGGAGAATCCATGAGGTGTCATACCCATGTGGCACAATGATACCAATATTATGTGGAATATTTGAATTAAAAATCTATTATTCCACATAAATAGAAATTAGTGAAAAATGGAATTAATGGTAGAAAATATGACTTAGGAAATTGAGAATTTCCATGGTTTGTGAATAATGGATCAATTAATTGAGAAGGTTAGTTAAGAAGAAGAATTAGTAATGAGAGATGACAGATGATTGGAATTGACATAGGCTTAAATTATGGGTTATTTAATCCTATAGAGAAAGTTAGTAGGTGATTGGTCAAATTGATTAAATAAGTGCTACAATATCCTTTGTTGGAATATGATGATAATGGAGATTGACTAGGATGATGATGGATAAACTAAAGCCATGGTCAAATTGTTTGCTGGATTAAATGATAGCATGCCAAGGACACATGACATTAAAGATATCTAACATTTAACTGACATTGTAAAATGCTACATGATCGAGATTGGTTGATAGGGTTGATCATAATAACATTGATGGACACTATCAATATTATTAAATGCTTGAAAATGCCATGATCTGACACTGAGAGACTCAACAATGTCAAAGATTAGATGACATGAATGATAGTTTGACCTAGCACTGAGAGCCATGACAATACTAAGGTCAAATTGATAAGATTTGATAGATTTATAGGTTTCCAAGGCACTGAAAGCCACAAAAATGCCTAGGATTGGACAAATGATGATTGATTTGGGATGTTTGATGCATTTTGGGTTGATTAAGACTGATTTCGAGTGATTTTGAGTTGATTTAATATGATTTTGAGTTGATTTGAAATGGTTCCAAAATTATATGAAATTGATGTAAAAGAGGATACGAATGATGACAGACACTATTGAGATATGATCAAGTTGGCCAAAAGATCAAGGTTAGTGGAATGAAAAAATGGGATGAATTAGTATGAAGAAGTGATGAAATCATAGATGCGAATCATTTTTGAGCATCTACATTTTGTCCCTCTTTGATACAATGTGATTTAGAGCGTTGTGTCAAAGAATGTTGATGAAAAAGTCATTAAAAGCATGCCCTAGTAATGGTGGTATATATTTATGCCCCCTCAATAAATTTACCAACATAGGCATATGATAGGTCAATTTCATCGACAATAAGAAAACAAAACCATAGCAACTGACAGATCAAAAATTAGAGCTAAAATATGAAAGTTATGGGCTCCAAAGTGCAAAAAGGCACTACAACCAACACAAAAAGGGCCTCTTACACATCCATCTAGGCAGTAGCACACAATAAAAATTCTTGGAGAGAGTTTTGAAAGTCATTTTCACCTTCACTTTTGGGAGAAAAGAGCTCTAAAGCAAGGAAAATAGATCAGCTACCTAGGGAGCAACACCATGCTGAACGAGTGCATACCTTCTGATGGCGAGTAGATGCAGGACCTTTAGTGAGTACATCAAGGCCTTCTTTGTGATTTTTATGCTTTTCTATACTTTTATATGTTTTTTCATGCTTTACTATGCTTTTTAGGCATGTAGGAGTCAGTCAGAGTCAAATGGGGTCAAACAAGGGTCCCAGGGCTAGATTAGGGCATCCAAACATCCCAACTACACCCAAAATGCAGCCAACCACATAGTGGGTGCACTTTTCATAACCAAGTGTGCATTGAGTGCACTTGGTATGACCAAGTGCTCCATGTGCACAATTGGGGGCCCCAACTGTGCCCTAGGATGCTCTAGGAGTCTGAACAAGGTCCAGATGAGACCAAATTGACCTAAAACTTGGGGTGGACAAGCATGACCCTAGGGGGATGTCAAAAGAGTATTAAGACATAGTCAAAGGTGGTCAAATTTTGGTCAAACTCAGGTAAATGCTAATAGAGGACAATGCAAAGGGCCCAAAAGGGTGCAAACAGACTCAAAATGACTCAAAACTTGCACCACATGTTCAAAACCCTAGGAAGAGTTGAAAAAATAGGTTAAATAAGGCTACCATGGTCTAAAAAAAGTCAAATATAGTAAAACTTAGCTTAGATGGAGGGAAAAGGCTAACGAATGGATAGGGATATGGTCAAAATGATGCAAATGGGCTTGAAATGATCAAAAACTCGGTAAACATGTTCAAAACCCTAGAAAGAGTTAAAAACATAATTCAACTTAGTTAAAAATGCTTAGATAAAGTCAAACTAGAGCCAAACTAAGTCAAAATTGGGTCAAAAGTAGGGCAAATTAGATACAAAACTATAGAAGGTTGACATAAGCTATATGGTTATGCAGGAGGAGCTGCCCCTATTATAGATGAAGGGACATAGGCCATAGAGTCTTATGTTACATCACTAGATGACAGCTAGTGAGTGGGGGATCTTGGCTAGTCTAGGGTTATATCATATTACTTTTATGCCAGAGGTGAGGGGCAACAGAGCCCTACTGACAGCATTGACTAAGAGATGGCACTTAGAGATGAGTTCATTCCATCTACCAACATGAGAGGCTATAGTGACCCTTCAAGATGTATGGTACATCTTGAGGATACCAATTCATGGGGAGTTAGTAGTGTATAACCTAGTGACTGGACGAGCAACATTACACTGATTGTTTGGATGTCAAGATGTGGAGTTAGGAATTCATGATTATGAGATTGGATGGCACTTATTAGTGGCACACCATGAGTGGTTAGTAGTGGTGATCTACTAGGTGATCGGTAGGCTATTGATACTAAATAGATGGGGACATGGATTTCCCATTAGATAGGGCTAGGTGTTAGAGAAAATGGTGATGGAGGAGACTAAGTTTTCCTAGGGTCCATGTATGTTAGTGATGTTGTATTACTATCTACATCAGGTAGCCTAAAAAGGTGGTTTGACATTTAGTATTGAGGGTACATTTTTATAGATCTAGGGTTATGAGCACATTGCAGTATTTTGGCCACTTGTTGAGAGGGAGTTAGTAGAAGACATGCCATGTGCATATAGTTATAGAGATGTACTAGCATAGGGACCACTAGGATATATGAGGTACTTCTAAAATTAGCTAGATACTATGACACCATTCATCTAGAGAGCTTATAGGGATTGCCCTAGATGGGATGATGATGATATTCACCTACCATACTATAGGTAGGAGTGCTATCTCATAGGGCAAAGAGTGATTGGGCACTTGGTGATAGAGATGTACCTACCAAAGTGGGTATGCAGATAGCTTGGTGAGATATAGGATGTACTAACTAGTCTAGCACTATTTGCATAGTCCAAAGCAGAGGTTTGAGAGTGTGGAGCACCCATCAGGACCCAAGTGGTGTATGCACAGCTAGGGGAGTTATAGCCATGGATATGGGGAGCAACAACAAATGTAGTGGATGCAAGCACAATGATGACATATGATAGATGGTTTGCACAACATTGTCTCAGACATTTGAAAAATCCAGTGATACCAGTACCATGAGCGATGTCTTGAGTAGAGTAGGATGAGGAGGAGGAGGAGGAGGGAGGAGATGAGGGTGATAATGAGGAGGGGGAGATGAGGATGATGATGGGGGGGAGGGAGATGAGGATGGAGAGGATGCTAAGGATGATGCGGGGGATGATCATGAGAATACTAAGGGAGAGGATGAGGAAGATGATGAGGAGGATGTTGAGGGAGAAGATAAGGGAGATGATGATGAGGAGGGTGGAGATAATGGGGGTGGGGATGGTGTTGGAGGTGGTGACAAGGGAGAGGATGGGGATGACTATTGGGAGGTTGGGGATGATGGTGGTGAGGGAGGTGATGAGGATGATATAGGTGTGGGTGCAGTTGTGATGAATGTGGAAGGGCATCTAGTGGATTACACTGACAGAAAACTAGTACCAGTACAGGTAGGGCCCAGACAGTTAGAGCTGATGGATCTAATTAGAGGTCTACAAAGTCAGTTAGACTGGGTTGTAGTAGAGAGGGACACAATGATAGGAGATAGGGATGTAGTGATAGTAGAGAGAGATTAGGCTATGGCTGAGAGGGATGTCACAGTGCATAGGGTAGAGATGGTAGTGCAAGAGTCTCAAGAGTTCATTAGCAGCATAAAAAATGCAAACTTCTGAGAGATGGCGATGATGATGAGATGGGCACACATGGAGACACAGTACTAAAGGGATCAATATGAAAGGGTGGTTCCACCAAGGTAGAGTGTAGAGAGCTTCCATGCATCAAGATCTCACTCCCATCGAACACATAGGACATAGAGTAGTGTAGGCGTGATGGGGTCAATGAGGCCACCGTAGACAGTAGAAGGATCATCCTCGAGGCTAAATAGAGGCTGCAAGGCTAGGGACAACATATGATGACACTAACATGCTCATGTATAGAGGAGCTTCTCTATTTTTTTTTTTGGTTTTCTATTATGCTCTTTCATGGCTCACACCTACAGGTGATTAGTATTGATGTAAACCATCATCACATACTCTGATACTTTTTGAGACACTTATAAGATGCAACTATGCTATGATGGCTATATGAGATAGTTTATGCATATGTTTTTATATGTTCTATATGGATGCATTTATGCTTTGTTATGTGGGCTTTTATATGATGACATCATGTGTTGGTTTATTACGTGTTATGCTTAGAAAATGACATCTTTATGTTTGCCACATGTTCTTCTCATGAATGAATGCCTAATGAAATGTAAATGATATGAAATGAATGTAAATGAAATGTAAAATGATATTAAATGAATGCAAATGACATGTCAAATGAATGCAAATGACCTATAAAATGAATGCAAATGAAATGTGAAGATAATATAAATGCCATGTTTATGCAAAGATATATTGCTTTGGATTTTTTTGGACTTTTGACATATGCAAGAATGCAAGGCAACAATGCTTTTGATGTATCAGAGTACGAGACCAAGGCGGTAGATGAAGAAGACACCAAAGATAGAGGAGATGAGATGAGGAATTGTTAGTATGATGGGAAGGCTTTTGCTTTTGTAAAGTGCACTATATGTCAAATGGAGCTTTATTTTGATATGGAAAATGGAATGCAATGCATCATGGCATAAAGGGCCAGAGCACAAATGCAAATCTTTTGTGTAAACAAGCACGATGTAGACAGAAAATGACCTTGTCCTTCCTAAGGCATATATACATGCCCTAGACTCTCAAAGGCACATTTTAACAGACAAAAAATAAAAGATGACCATGAACCATCCCGGCCACTCTCATAGATCAGTTTATATTATTGAGTGGCATTCAAACATGATCAAAGAGAAAACAAAGCAAAAATAAATCACTCACTAAATAGCACAATCCAACAACTATTCTTGTCCATTATTACTTTCCTTTTAGTATTGTAAGTCTTTAGATAGTGTTTGATATGTTATCATATGATAGGTTTGATTGTTGATTCAGTTGATAGGTTTGTAGTGACATGTTGGATTGATTGTTAGGACATGTTGCTTAGATAGTGTGTTTTCCATGGAAGTGCAGTGCTTTAAGTTTCAGTCTGTGAAAGTGCAAGTGTTTATGCAAGAGGGGTGATTATGTACAAGGTTTATTACAAATTTTCAATGGGTTTTGTGATTTTTAGGGTTTTTGGTGGATATTTGATATTTTTGTGTGACTCGTTTCTTTAGGACATTTTACAATTTTTAGTGTTTACTTTTGGACATTTTATGATTTTTAGTGATTTTGTTCAGGACATTTTATGGTTTTTTTTAAAAAATCAGGATCATATTTGAATTTTTAGGATTTTTTCAAGATTGTATTTGAATTTTTAGGATTTTTTCAGGATCATATTTGAATTTTTAAGATTTTTTTAAGATCATAAAAGCATATACAAGTGTTAAATCCAATCCACAATAAGTCCAATGGATAACAAGTGCCTAGGGATATGCCCCTAGTTCAAGTTCAAACTCATGCACTGTGTAGGTAATATGCCCCTAGAAAAGATGCAAACTATGTACAAAAGCCAATGACAATGTGTGTACAGACTGGTGATGTTGTAGGTAAGATAACAATGGATATTAACAAATTCATGGGCCATGAAAAGAGACCAGGGATGTCTTGCAATACGAAGGATATGATCAAGAAATAACAAAAGGGGAAAAACCAAATGGAATCTTGATAGATGGAGAAGCAACAACTGATTACACATGGCACTTGTTTCCTAGGTTTTCACCATGGTACTTGCCCAAAGTGCCTATTTGCCAAGTTTTCACTTTTGGATGGAATTTTTCTCTAGACTCAAATTTCATGCCAAAATTCCTATTTGCTAGGTTTTCATCAAGGCATCCAATTTTTCATTACTTTTTTCACTTTTTCCTTTTCTTTTTTCATTACTTTTTGCTTTTTTTTTTAATATTTTTTTCAGGACTTTTAGATAGAATCAAGTGTAATACTTGCAAAGATGCATTCCATTGATGGACATGGGAAATGGTTCACCCTCTAGAGTTGCAAGTTGATATACTCCAAACCCAAATGATGTAGTAACTACATAAGGTCCTTCCCAATTTGCTTCAAATTTGCCTTGTTTTTCTCTGTGTTGTTGAGTCTTGTAGTTCATCTTCAGGACTAGATCACCGATCTCAAAATTATGACCTCAAACTTTCTTGTTATAGCTTTTTCTGAGTTAGTTTTGGTAAGCTTACAGATGTGTCAAGGCCTCTCATCTTTTTTCATCAAGCATTTCTAGTTCATGGAGTCTAGAAATTTGATATTTTTCATCATCAACAACATCTTGTAGGGACACTCTCAATGATGGAATTTCAACTTCAATGGGAAGTATGGCCCCAGTGACATAGACAAGAGAGTATGGTGTTGCACCAGTAGGAGCATGCACACTTGCTCAATAGGCCCAAAGAGCTGAATTTAGTTGTAGGTTCCAGTCTCGACTAGAATCATTGACAGTCTTTTGGAGAATCTTAACAATGATCTTATTAGATGCTTTTGCTTGGCCATTTCCCTATGGATGGTAAATACTAGAATATCCATGGTAGATGTTGTGCTTCTCGTAAAGCTTGTCCACATCTTTTTTTTGGAATGAACTACCATGGTCAGTAATAATAACCAAGGGTAATCCATACTGACATATGATTTAATTTAGAATAAACCTTGAAATCTACTTTCCAATGGTGAAAGTTAGAGGGACAACTTCAACCCACTTGGTAAAATATTTTGTTGCTATCATGATGAACTTATGACTGTCAGAGGAAGGAGGAGAAATAGCTCTAATAAGATTAAATTCCCATTGTGAAAAGGGTCATGGAGAAATGACTAGCTGCAATTCTTGTGTTGGTGCATGGATTAGATTGCTATGTATCTGACACTTATGACATGTTTTGGAAAAATCATGGGCATCTTGTTCAATGGTCAGCCAATAATATCTAGCTCTGATAAGTTTCTTGGCTAGACTCAAACCATTGAAATGACCTCCACATATACCTTAATGAACCTTGTGTATGGTATTTTTAGCTTCTTGTGAGTCAAGGCATCTTAGAAGGGTTTGGTCAAAGGATCTCTTGTAAAGGGTGTCACCGATGATGATGTATCTCATGGCTTGATGGATAAAGGCTCGACGTTCATTTTTGGACAAGTTGGGTGGTAGGATTTGGGCATGTTAGTAAATATTTTCATACCAGGGAGAATTGGGACCAACAAGTTTGCACAAAAACTCAAATTGAGGGAGCTTGAATGTTGGAATCAAAAGTTTCTCAACAAGGAATTCACAATGTTCTGCATTTTGAGGCATATCAATCATAGAAGTGATGGTAGCCATAGTGTCAGCTTGCTTGTTGTGTATTCTTGGTAGCTAATGAAAAGAGATAGTGACAAATTTAGATTTAAGGAAATTTACCATCTGCTTGCATGGCATTAACTTATAATCTTTGGTTTCATAGTTATCATTGACTTGGTGGATGACCAACTGGGAATCACCAAAAACTTGTAAATGTTCAATGTTCCATTGGATGGCTATCTTGAGTCCCGTGATCATTGCCTCAAGTTTTTCTATGTTGTTTGTACAATGGAATGCTATCCTATATGACTTGGGGATAATGTATCCTTGGAGAGTGATAAACATAATGCCAGCTCCTGAACCATTTCTTGTATGTGATCCATCAAAGTAAAGCTTCCATTAATTAGCTATATCCATGTTAAATATGGCTTCATCCAAAAAGTCTATCAACATGGGATGATCATTTTTCATAGATGCTTTTGCTAACTAATCTGCTATCACTTGCCCTTTGATTTCCTTTATGTCTACATATTCGATGTCAAACTCACTAAGGATCATGACCCATTTGGCTAAGTAACCTATGAGAGTGGCCCTACTTAGGAGATACTTTAGTGGGTCAATCTCAGAGATGAACATTATTTTCTGATGGAGCATGTAATTTCTTAGCTTTTGGGCTACAAAGACAACAACAAGGCAAGCTCATTCAATGAGTGAATAATTTAGTTCATAGCCCGCAAGTGTTCTACTAATGTAGTATATGGCTCGCTCTCTTCCTTGTTCATCATTTTGTGCTAAGAGAGCTCCTAATGTTGTATTTGTAGTAGATATGTATAGAATGAATGGTTTGCCTAGAATAGGAGACATTAAACTGGTGGATGTAGAAGATAATCTTTGAGCTAATGGAAAGATTCTTGACACTAATTTTTCCATTGAAAGATACTCCCTTATGTAATAACTGTTGAAAGGAGTGACACTTATCTGCCAGTTGGGCAATGAATCTGCGAATAGACTGTAATCTTTCTTGTAGTCTTCTTAATGTTTTTAGATTTGTTGGAGGAGGCATGTCAAGTATTGCCTTTACTTTCTTAGGATCCACTTCACTGCCTCATTTAGAAATAATGTATCCTAGGAGTTTTCCAGAAACAACCCTGAATACACACTTTTTATGATTTAGATGGAGCTTATAGCTTTCCATTCTATTGAATATCTGATCTAGGATGCCCAAATGATCCTTTCTTTTATAGGATTTGCAAATTAAGTCATCGACATAGTCTTCCATGAGGATGTACATGAAATCATGGAAGATGGTAGTCATTGCTCTTTGATATGTTGCCCCAATAATTTAAAGATCAAATGGCATAACATTCTAGTAGTATGTTCCCTAAGGGCATGTAAAAGCTATTTTATGTTGATCTTCAAGGGCTATTCTTATCTAATTGTAGCCAGAAAAGCCATCCATAAGTGATAACATCTCATATCGAGCTATCATGTCTACAATGATATCTATATTTGGTCAAGGGAAATCATCCTTGGGACATGCCTTGTTAAGATCACAGAAGTTAGTGCATATCTAGATGCCCCCAGAGTGTTTGCTTACTGGTACTAGATTAGATATCCATTCAACATAATCAATGGGTCTTATGAAGTCAAAATCCAATAATTTCTTCAATACAACTTTGACAAGAAGGGCAACTTGAGGATGCATCTTTCTCAACTTTTGCTTTACTAGTTTTGCTCCTAGTTTTAGTGGTAAGTGATGAAGGACTAGTTCAAGATCTAATCCAGGCATGTCCACATAAGACCAAGAAAATTTGATCTGCCTCTCTAGAAAGAATCTAAAAAATTCATCTTTTTCCTCTGGTGATAATGAGGCTACAAAATATATGACCTTGGGGTTGTTAAGGGTTCCTAAACTTATCTCTTCTGTCATTTCCACAAGTAATGTTGATCTTTCCTTCAATGGGGGTGTGTCAAATCTTCCATCCTCAGGCACCTCAGAGAGGTTTTCACCCTTGGATACATCCTTTATTTTTACTTTTTCATGGTCTAATGGTGCCTTTCAGTTTTCACTAAGAGACTTACTCTTGTCTTTTTTTGTTATTTTCTCAATTTTGCAACTAGAAGATGGAGCTGACTCCTTGAAATATGCCATGATGTTTAGATCAATGGAGAATCTAGACTTGTGATCACCTTGTGGTAAATCTTCATAGAGCTCAAAGGATTCTATGATAGCATCATCATTTTCAAACTGGTCAAATGTTGGTTGTCCTTGTTGGTCCTAATCAATAAGCTTGGGGAAAACTAGGGAAATGCCATCATCGCTATTGAATAAGTTTTGGTCAAAGGCATATATATGGATATCTTCTTTAGTGATATCATCAGGATCATACTCAAAAGTAGGAGGGCTTGGATTCCATAATGTTTTGATCCAAGGTGAAGAATTGGTTTGAGTGATAGGTGGATTTACATGTTTATCTTCTACAGGTAGGCTATTAGGGTATACAAACATATGATCAAGACCAAGGGAGGTATCAAGATCATCCATGTTGGATACAGATTGGGTGGGTTTGGGTTAGGTGTTCATAGATGCCTTGTTATCATTTGAAGCATTCACATCCTTAGATGAGGGTGACTCGGTAATAGGAAGACCTAGAATAAATGGTTTGAATCTAAGTCCCAAGCTATGAGGTCGTCCTGATGCAGTGATGGGCCAAAAAATGCCTTTCTTTTGGGGTCCCAAGTGACTACATCTATCATATCCCTTTTTCTACATGATGATGATTCCAGGTCCATATTTTTTGGGGGATATAAGAGTAAGTTCTTGTTCTACTTTAGCCTTTTAAATCCATGTAGAAGTGTTTTCACAGACATGTTCTTCATGTAGTCCTCCTCCACTAGTGAAAGAAACAGAATATTTCTATTGAAATGTGAATCTAGGCTTGTTCTATATAAGATGAGGTTTACCATATGACTTGGGAGATAAAGGAAATTTCCCAATGTGAAAGGCATGTGACATGGAATACTCAACACAACCCTAGTCTTGGATTTTGAGCTTTCCTTTGAATGTGGGTGTGAGTGTGGAAGGATCAACATATTTGGAGGACTCGAGTGGATTTGTTGCATGGTTTGTTGGGACTTAGTACATAGTGGTTCCTCTAAGATTGGCACAAAATTAGAAGGGATCTAGATCACCAAGAATGGTGACCTCTACATTGTTATAGGAGAATTTTTAGCACTAGTGATATGTAGAAGGTACTTATTTCATAGCATGGATCCATGGGTGGCCTAGTATCATGTTGTAGTTTATTTCTATATCTAGGACCTAGAATAAAGTGTTCTTAGTAGCTTGACCAACTCTGATAGGTGATATGATGACCCCCATAGAGAAGTGTTCACCATCATCATAGGCTTTCATTGTGATTCTTCAAGAGGGATCCACATCATCTTTAGAATAACCCAAACCTTTGACTACTTTAAGTGTATAGATATTCAGCCCTACTCCATCTATCAAGACACTTCTAACTTTAACATAATGGACAAAGACTTCAAGGTGAAGAGGATCATTGTGATTTTTTATGTCTTTAGGAATATCCTGAGGGGAAAAGGTGATATGTTGTGATGTAGATAGGTTCCCCAACATGGCTTTGAAATAGGCAACATCAATATTATCTAGGACTAAAGACTCTTTAAGGGCTTGATCCAAGATTTTTTGATGTTGGGGAGATGCATGCAGTGGGTACAAGATGGATATTTGCGTAGGGTCTTTTTGAGTTGTTCAATAAGGCTATAGTTAGATGAAGTAGGAGCAACAAGTCTACTAGGGGGTGCAGGTCTAGTAGAAGCAGTAGCTCTAAATGGGGCTCCAAGTAGGGTGATCTTGGTGTGGTGTGTAGTGATAGCACAACGAGGGTCCTCAGCCTTTAAGGTGAATGTGGATATACAAGAATCTGACTCATTGAAGCAATTGATGGTGTAGTCATATCCAATGTGTGTGTAATTCACATTACCTTCTGAGTTTGAGTTTGAACTAGAGGGTTTCTCTTTGTCATGATTACCCAAAAGATCTTTGAAGATAGTGTGATCAGTGTTGGATGCTAGTAGTGATGAATCAACTATAATTACACCATCATCAATAAGGTCTTGTATTGCATGTTTTAGTTGGAAATATGATGAGGTTTTATGTCCTTTGGTGTAGTGGTAATCACAAAAAAATTTGTCATCCCACCAAGATGCTTTAGTTAGTGGCCCATCTTTGGTTGGGGGTAACCATAGGAAGTTATTACTGAGTAATTGTTGAAGTGTAGTCTCAAGAGGTATCCCAAATGGTGTGAATTTTCTATCTTTGGTTATAGAATGTCTCTAAGGTCCATCCTATGTGGAGGTCTCAATTTTTTGTTGTGGAGGTGATATTTGATTGGGAGTTTGTAAATTTGTAGGGTTTGTACCTTTCAAAGTTAGTTGAGGTTGTGTCATGCTAATCGTACGTGCACCCATTATGCCATCATTGGTCACATCTTGTTTTTGGAGAAAAATTTTGTCTTGTCATTGGAGGAGTTGGTGTTTGTGTTTTCCTTATTCATCTTAAGGATTCCCTTACGGATAAGATCATCTTCAAAGCTAGCCCCTTTTTTTATTAGTTTAGAAATGGTACTTGGACTTTTGATTTTGAGTTCATGCATTAAGTCAGGGACTAAGTTTTTAATGCACAAGTTAAATTGTTGTTCTCTAGGAATGTCAAGTGAGCATTGACTGACTAAGCTTCTCCAATGTAGTATGAATGTGATAAATGGTTCTCCCATCTTCTATTTAGTTGAGCACAAATCAGAGAGTGTCACCTCATTTGTAATGTTAAAGGAAAAGTGGGAGATGAACTTTTTTGCTAGCTCTAACCAAGATTTGATAGTACCAAGAAGTTTGGAGTACCATTCAAGTATGGTCCCACCTAGGGAATAAGGGAACAATCTCATGAGGTAAGTGGGCTCATCACTAGTTTGGTACAAGAGGCACATAATTCTTAGATGTGATAAACAAGATTGTCTTTTCCTCAGCATTTTTCAAATCTTGGAGCCTCAAAGTGTTTTGGGAATGGAGACATATACAGACTTTTATCAAATGGATTAGGGCGTAGATCCCTTTCTATATATAGATCTTATTTCTTTTGGACTCCCAATGCCTCAACTTCTTTGGAAAATTGTTCGAATTGTTGTAATAACTCTTCATTAGGGTTTTGCATGATAGCTTTCAATTCTATATGCTAAAAGAAGTGACTTTTTGAGAGCATGAATCAACAAACAAACATTAGTTTAAATCACATATGCATCAAGTACTTATCAAAATAAAAGAACTAACTAATGCTTGCTTGACTTTTGCAACTCAAAGAAACCAACAAACCAAATCCTCAAGCAACCTCAAATAGCTCAACAAAGGCACCCATAAGAGGCCTTGTTGGTGTGTTAATATTGGAGGTATGTTTGGTGTGCTCTCCCAAACACAACTATGTGATTGAATCTCTTGAATGGTGAATGTGCAAATGTGAGTGATGAAACTATGAACCTATGCTATATGAAATGAAGAACACCTCAAACAATGGCTATGGAAGAAGCCATGTTTGAAGGCATCCAAGGATGAAGATGTGAGATGCAAAAAAAGAAACTAAATTAATGTGCAACCCACACTAACATGAAAGCGAAATGGAGATGCAAATGCATAAGCAAACTAGACTAATAATGAAAATTCAATCTAAAAACCAGCTACCAAGAGTTAGTATGCAACCTAGAAATCACTATGAAAGCTCTACTATGAAGACTCAAAATTCAAACTAGCATGATAACAATGCAATTATAGGAGATGAAAATGCTTGAGACAAGGGCCCTATTTATGGGCTTGAGGGAGACCCAGGGTGAGGTGGCATCTATGTGGCATCCTCATAGTGCCACAAGGAGACACAAAAGCAAGCCATGCAAGTGGTCAACATTAAAAGTTTTCTCCACATGTGCGAGAAAAATTTGAGAGAAGAGTGGGGAACAAAGCTTGCAAGATGGAGTGGTCTCACACATGTGTGAGCAAACACTTAGGCTTAAGAAGGGTTGAGAAAGATGATTAAGGTAATTAAGTGGGGCTAAATGGTGGATAGGCTTAGGAGGATGAAAGTGATAGGTGTAGGCCAGGCTTTAAGATTTAACTTAATCATAGGTTTAGAAGAATTAATGAGATGGAGGGATTTAAATAAATATAATTTATTTAAAAGCGGATTTATTGAGGATCATGCATTTTGGGGGGGTGGGGGGCGGTGGGTGTGGGGTATTTAAATTAAATTTAAATACACTAAGCAAGTGAACCTATTTAATTAAATAGATTTAATTAAATAAGTAGAAGAATATGACGAATATAATTAATTAGTAAATAATTAACTATAATGTCAAAGGAAATATTAAATAAATTAATATAGTGTTTAGGACAATTTTAAATGTCTACACCTTTAAGTCTTTTGTGTCTACTCGGTTCTGACATTTCTATGTATGATGAGTCTGGTGATGTCACACTAGGTGGTGGAGGTATGTTAGTACCTTGAAGACAAAAGGTTCCTTGTTGTGATAGATGTTGGCGTATTTGTTATTTGATGTGGTACTTGTTGTGGTATCGACTGTAATTGATGCACCATATGTTGTTGTTGTGTCATTTTTTGTGGTTGTTGTTGGGATACCTATGTTGGTTCCATGTGAGACCATGTATGTGATTGTTGTTGTGGAGGTATATGTTGGGGTTGTTGTGGAACATGTTGTTGTTGTAAAAAATGCTTTCTCAAGGTGTCTGTGGTATTCCAACTATTGTTTGAGTTGCTCTTTTTGTTTAGCAAACACGGCTTGATATTGTTGGATTTTTTGTTGATACATTGCATGGAAGTCAAGTGGTTTTACATTGGATTACATATTAGGGATGTTGGATGCTTGCACCACTTGAGGTTGTTGTTGTTGTGGTTGATGTTGTTTTTGATATGTCAAATTTGTGTTGAAAACATTAAGTCCTTGGACTATTGCAGGTTGATGTTGTTGAGGTAGTGGGTTATGTCCTTGAGAATTGATCACCATATTGGTATTGTTGTTTTGGCACCTTTTTGTGTTAGAGGTTTCTCCTTGGGACATCATGTTGATTTGACAATGAGCCACACTCAATTTTGGAATAGGTGTAATATCAATAAGACTTTTCCTTTTTGCATCAATAGGGATTGTTGCACTTGATGTTTCACATGGTCTACTCGTAGGAGGCTCCATAACATTTGATGTCATAACACTTGGTAGAGTTAGGAGCAAAGGTGCACTTTGTTGATCTTCCTCCAAAGGAGGTATGTTTGGCATCTTTAGAGTATAATTCCATTTAGGCATGTCTTGTTGTTGCATCATGTGATTGAGGTCAAGTCTTAACATCCTCTTGGGATACTTAGGAAGATTCTTGTTTCCCTTCATTGGTTGTGGTTCACAAACAAGGGATTAATGTTGATGTGTTCAAATGTACTTTGGAGGATTTTGATGGTTGATTCTTGATGGGACCTTATAGGTTTCATTATTGTTTTCAAAAACTCCAAAGGTTGTTTTCCCTTATCTAATTCCAAATTGATCATGGGTTCCATGTTTTCAATTGTTGTTGATTTGATGTTTGGACTTAGGCCCCTCCAAGTTTGGGTTAAACTTGACAATTTCTTGGGCTACCAAAAGTTTGAATTTCTTGTGAATTCTTTTTTCTTGATATGCCCTAGCCATTTATTCATGAATGATGCCATAATCAGTGTTAGAGTCATCACTTAGGTGTACGATACTTTGTTGTGTATTTTATGTATTAGAGTTGAAGGTACTTGTGTTGGGTTTGCTGAATTCAAAGGAATGTGTTTGTTCATCCTTAGATGTGGTTGGTACACTTCCACCTCTAGGTGGTATTGGCACAAATATAGGTTCAAAGTTAGGACTCCATTGAACCATCCCATGTGTGGGGGAAGTGTTTGAAGGAAACCACATAGAAAGTGTGTTGCTAAGGGTCATCCCTTGATTAAGGTGATCTTGCAAATACATGTTTAAGGAGTCTAGAAGTAAAGGTTTTGATGCCTTGATTTGGTCTTCATAAAATGTTTGTTAAGTTTTCTTGCTCTTATTTTGTCTTGGATGAGGTTTTGGTTGTGTTGGTGCCTCAGAAAACAAGGGTTGATAAAGTTCTTCAGCTCTCTAATTTGATTGCATCCTAGTGAGTGTTGGCATGATACCTAAGGATGTAGATGTAGTGGAGGAAAACCTAAATGGACACCCTACCTCCCAAGTGTGCACCTAAACTACCAACTATGCTCAGACAGTACCAAGTGCACCCTTGGTGCACTTGGGGCCCTAAAGGTAAGTAGTTGTTAAGTAGAAGGTATGTAGTTGGTAAACAGAGGTCTCGGCATGCCTAAAATGTAGAAAATGAATGATATGAGTGATTTTGAGTGTTTTCTAGGGTTTTGGGATGCAATGAAGGCTATGGAAGTGAAGATTAGGGTTCTAGAATCTAGAATAAAATCCTTAATTTCCAAGTGCACTCTGAAACTACCAACTATGCACCTGAAGTGTGCAGTTGGTAAAACAAGGTTGTAGTTGGTATAATAGGTCAAAACTTGATACTTAGGATGTGGGTATGCAAGATATGAGTGTTTTTTGGGATTTTTAGGTGTTAAAGGATTTTATGCAATCTAGAAAAGTGCCAAATGAACTAGGGTTTTGATATGCAAGATGCAAATGTCCTAGTGAAACTATGCAAATGCAAAGTGATGTTTGGGAATTTGACTAAAAGAGATGAAAATGACTCTATGGTATGCAAAATGATGATTAGGGTTAGACCTAGGACTTGATAATGATGCTAGAGGTTGGTGTATGCAAGGTGGACTATGCAAGGGATGGTGTGCTAAGGTTGATAATGACGTCTGGGTTATAAAAAATGAGGATAAGTGACCAAGGAGACAAGTTGGTTGATAGACAATTTAATAGGGTTTGATAGTGGAAATGATGCTAGGGTTTTGAACAATGCAATATGAAGGAGATATGCCATTAGGGTAAGTCAAAATGATGTTTTTGGAGACTAAGAATATGATGGTGCTAATGATAAGGGTATATGCAAGGTTTTGAACTTAGGTGAAATCTTTGGAAATTATTTTGTCTAAGAGTTTTACCTTATGAAGATGGACTTTGGATCTTGACCAAAAAGTGATAAAAGATAAAAAGATCAAATTGATAAAGAAAAAAAGGTCAAATATATCAAGACATAGACAAAGTTTGACCAAAGAAATTGATAAGAAAAGACAAAAGGACTAGCCAAGATCCATCATCCACCAACACTAGGAGATACTCTAGGACTCATACTTTGTTTAGATTTTTTGACTAAATTCAAAGGTTTTGGGGTTCAAAATGACATTTAGGGGGCTCAAAATGCTAGTTATGCTGGTTGGATATGCAATATGGAAATTTCCTAAGATGAAAAATGATATTTTGGGTGCAAGATGTCATTTTGGGTGAGACGTAGAATGAAGATCTATGGAGGCTTCTTAATGTAGTTTTAGAGTCTCAAAATGTAGTTTGGAAGCCCAAAATTGTCATATAGGTCCCCAACTACACTCTAAGAGCACCAAATATGATCCAATAATACCAACTATTCCTATGGTGTAGTTGGGGCTAGTTTGGGCACAGTTGGTAGTTTTATGGAGCAGTTGGGAAGCTGGGTTGAATTTTTTCTAAATCTAAGTGGGGTGGTTGTCAAGTTACTATGCCAAAAAGCTAGCATGTTAGGGATGATTTTATGATGGATTAGGAGATGTAGAAAAAAATTTATGACCTAAGGAATGATGTCCTAATTGAAGGTAATGAAGACTAGGAGGTGCAGAATGCAGATTAGGGCATGCTAATGCAAGGGGACCTATTTAGGTACTTATGGACACCTCTGAAGCCTCTGAATGCTACCTGGAAGCCTAAAATGGGTCCTTAGACCACCAAGTGTGCTTAGATAGTACCAAATATTCCTATGGTTTAGTTGGGGATAGTTTGGACATAGTTGGTAGTTTCAGAGCACAGTTGCGAAGTAGGGCTAAAACTAAGGCAATTTTAAGTGTCAAGGTTTCTAGATTGATGTCACAATGAGCTAGATAGTAGAGGATAGTGTTAAGACTAGGATAAATTTTTAGAATGAAAGTTAAGACACAAAGATGTAAGATGGGAGACACAAAGTGTAGTTTTTGAGGTTGAAATGCAAAGACTAATGGATTCACACTAAACCCTAATGGATGCAATATGAAAGATGAGGGATCCTAAGTGAGGACTAAAAGATGCAAGATGAATCCTATATAATGCAAGTATGCAGCTTAAACTAGGGTGAATGCAAGTGGTTTCTATGCAAGGATGAAACCTATGTTATGCCAAGCATGTTTGGGATCACAAGTTGCCATGTCTTTTAAGCCTTGAATATATTGTACCAAAGTTTGCAAAGTTTTGACCAAGGTTGTAATATTTAGATAGTGTTTGATTTTTTGACAAGGTTCTAACAATATCCAAGGTGTAAATTTTAAAATTGGCTTTTATCTTGATTAATGTTTTACACACACGCAAGACACATTAAGACAAGAATAATTGTTGTTAAAAGTGAATAGTCACACCACAGCCTAGGCTTTAGGACTATCTCCACTAAATTTCTACTTGAACTAAAGTTCAGCCACACTTATCCAAAGTGGACAACCTAGGATATTAGCACCACATGCTCCCCCTTACAGTGCACTCACTTTTCAGGGCTACCAAGATTTGCTTCCCAAGGGGCATGACTTCCCAAGGGATTGTTGTCTCTACTAAGGACCATGAGAATGTAGGATGTCTTCATAGGCATGGTTAACCCCTTGAACCAGTGGATAGAAAGGATTTTGGCCACTAAAACATGGATTTTAGTAAGGGCATTTTGTTTGGCAAGTGAATGATAAACTTTCTCAGAAGGTCTCCCAACCCCAAGAATTGAGCTTTGACGCACCACAAGGGTAATAGAGGAGAGTTATCACACAGCGATACCGCCAACATGACTTTCACCATAATCAAGTTTTATATAGAAACTAGAACATTGATCTGGCTTTTGGCTCATTACCACTCTAAAGTCATCCCCTAGCATACCCAATATTAGGTATCTTGGTCCAAGGCAAGCTTCTTATAGAAGTTAGATGGATTTCTCTTACACCCAAGTTCCATGAATGGCAAGGGGAGAGGATATGTACATGTAACCCCTAGGGTTTTAAACACTATAGACATGCCAATTAGAAAAGAAAAAGTTCAGTTTATGCACCAAACGAAGTGTTATCTAATCTAGGAAATCCACACACATGGTTTTGACAAACACATAGGGTCTTTGACCATGTCCTGCAAACAAGCATGATTATGTCTTCATCCAACGATCACCACATACTACAAATAGACCATTAGTAACAAAAAAAATCTACCCTAGTTCCTACAAAGAAATAAAAACCCTAGATGTAGATTTTGAGTTATGTGTGTGCTTTTTGTGAACTAAGTGTGCTCTGACAGAGCAGACTGTGCCCTAGAAGGTTAGAATGACCCAGAATGCCCCCAAGTGCACTAAAATAGTGATAATTATTCCCATGGTGCACTTGGGGCCCAGAAGGGTGTAGTTGGTATTTTTTGGGCACATCTAGGAGGTCAGTTGTAGAGTGTGGGGAAATCATGCCCAAACAAGACCCAGAAAGTGAAAGTTTGAAATCTACCTTCCCAAGTGTGCTCAAATAGTGTAGACTACACCCATGGTGTAGCTAGGCCCATAAGGGTATAATTGGTCATTTCTAAGAATATTTGGTAAGCTGGGAATAGTAGAAAATAGTTATGGTGGCTCCTAGACTAGTAAAATTGCCTCCTAGGGGTCCCAAGTGTGCCCTAACAAAGAAGAGTGCACCCTAGGACAGCAAGCTAATAGAATGTAAAAATAAGAGCATACAACCATATTACTGGGCCCCCTAATTAGACTAGGTGTGATAAAGGAGAGAGAATCAGAGTTACACCCCTCCAAGTGAGCTCCTTCCTTGCATCTACAAGCACAAACACAAGAAACCCAAGTTTGTTAAGCATGTTTACGTCAGGTTCACCAATTATATGACCAAAAAATAGGCTAATGCCTAACATACTATGAGAAAATCACAAACTCAATAAACATACATTGACACCTTCTAGTCTACCATGAAAGCCAAATAAACAAAAAGGAAGCAACACAATTTTAGAAACCCCCTCTTTCATTTGTAGCTCCCAAGTCCTTCTTTCATCTCCATATGATGTAGCTCAAAATTTTCTATAGTGTGGACAATGTTGAAGCAAAATCCTAAGATGGTGATAATGCTATGATAATACTAGAAGATGTGATTTTAGTGTGAGAGCAAGAGTGAAAATCTAAGAAACTAGCAACCAGAAATGAGAGGAAGAATGCTCATTTTATAATCAACACGAAAGATGAGAGCATTGGATTTGTCACCTTAGATATGCAAAATGACAAGAGATTCCTTTGAGAATCCATGACACATATGACACAAGATTCCAAGTGTAGAAATAGAAGTTGACCCTAAAAAGTACAAGCCATAATCAATATACAACCTTTGAAGAACCTAAGTCAGCTATGCTCTCTTTAAGGATAGCTTCAATCAATTTGTTGGTTCATTTATCAGTTGGCAAAAACATGTGTACCTTTCACCCACTTACTACATAAAGATATAATTTTTCAATGGGATGATCAGTGCTAGAATGCTTTTGATTTACTCCAAACCTAATTGATGAATCCACCCATGTTGGTACCTCCAATATCACACAAACCTTTGTTACTGTACATTTTTCTAATGGATAAATCAATTGGAGCCCTCCTAGCACAAGAAAACAACCAAGGAAAGGAATGGGCTATCTATTACATCAGTCATACCTTGGTCAATTATGAGCTTAATTATTCTTTTATTGAAAAGGAATGTCTACCTATAGTTTTTTCTTCCCAAAAGCTATGTCATTATCTTCTAACACACAAATTCAAGCTCATCTCCAAGATTGATCCCCTCAAATATCTTCTTATCAAAACAGCATTAACAGGCAGATTGGCCAAATGGGTGATGGTCCTAAGTGAATTTGACATTGAGTACATTGATAGGAAAGAAATAAAAAGATAGGCCATTGTCGATCAATTGGAAGAGGTGCCTATAGAGAGTTCAAATCCTATCCTAGCTAATTTCCCAAACATGCACATTCTTTAGATAGAGCCAATAACATGGAAATTCTATTTTGATGGTTCCTACACACATCATGGACCAGGTGCTAGTATTTTGTACATCATGCCACTAGGTGTTACCATCCCTAAGTCTTAAAAACTATTTTTCCCCTACACCAACAACGTGATAGAATATGAAGCTTTGGTCTTGGGTCTCAAACTAGCTTTAGAGTGGAAATTGACAGCACTAGAGGTTTATGGAGACTCCTAGTTGATCATCAATCAAGTCACTAACACTTCTTAGACCAAAGATGAAAATTTATTGCTTTAAAAACATATGGTAAACAACCTCAAGGCATTTTTTGTTCACATTACCTTTGAAAAAATTCTTAGAGATAAAAGTAGAGCAACAGATGCTATGGCTACCTTGGCCCCCTTACTCTAGCTCCTGGAGCAGCACGAGTGGTATGAGTTCTTAGTAGAAGAGATGGTTTAACCCACGTTTATTCAATCTCATTCCCTTATCATTTTCCACTTAGATGCTCATGATTCCCTTTGTTATAACCCCATCATCACTTACCTTCGTGATAACACCATTCCTTCTGAACCCTCATGTAACAAAAAATGAAATTTTATACAACAAACCTCTCTTTACACTTTGGTGGCCGATACACTGTATAGGAAGGGTCTTGATGGTACTTTGTTTAGATGTCTTGAAAAGGATGTGTCACATTATACCAATTCCAATTTTACACCTCTTTAAAGACCAAAGCTTTACATTATACGCCACTCCTTGTCAATTTATTACCCCTAAGGCAATGGCGAAGCAGAGGCCACCAAAAAAATCATTATCAACATTCTCAAAAGAACTCTCAATGATATTGGTAGATATTGTATCTAGGCCTAGAGGATGAGTGTTAGGACACTTACAGGTGCAACACCCTTCCCCTTGGTTTATGGTTGTGAAGCTATTCTTCCTTTAGAAGTGGAGATTCCATCCTTGAGAGTTACTCTTTGGGACATCCTATTAGATGAGAATTACATAGTGGCCCATCTAGAATAGCTAGAATTTTTAGAAGAACATCAGTGTGCAACACATGAACATCTCAAAGTGTATCAGAGTAGGTTATCAAGAAATTACAACAAAAAGGTCAAACCTTGTGTTTTCCAGATTGGTGACCTAGTGCTCCGAGAAAACCCTAAGAACCAAGAGGCTAGAGAAAACAAAGTTAAGTGGGAAGCCAATTGGATTGGTCCTTACATTATCACAGAGTCCTTTGGGCCTAGTACTTATACACTTTCATATTGTGATGGCACAAACCTAGCAAAACCCATCAATAGCATCCATCTCAAGAGATTTTATGTCTAGAGCCTTGAGAAACACATCAAAAATACCCAAAAAAAAAAACCAAAGAAATCAAAAACACTAGAAAATTCCAAAAAAAATTGGTTTGAAAAGGAGCAAGAGATAGCACCTTTGGACTTCCCAAACAACACAAGTCCTTCAGTGTTGAAAAAAATCAAGACACTACTCAACCAACTATCTCTGTGACAAATTTTGCTTGTTTGAGGCTTATCTAGCACGGTCAAGTTAATTTCACACATACCCAATTGAGAAACACTTATGGGTTACAAATCAGTGGTCCCTTACCATCCAAAATAGCTTGTAGTAGTAGAGATAGCCAATATGATAGCAACAAAGGGAAGAACCACAAATTGGGAGAAACAAGGAGTCAGATTATGTATTGAGATGCCATAGACATGAATTACAAGAAGATCAATGCACACCTCAGTTATCTACCTTGACCAACAATTTCCAATGTTTATTTTAGCCCTTAGTCAACCCATTTGATGTCCCACACTCCCTTTATTACCTCTTTAGGTACCTCACATGGTCCTGGTTACCCTCGTATTCCAACAAATCTCACTCCCATCCTTCATTCCACCCCCATAGACCCAAAAATCATCCAAAATTATCAAAAAAATTCAAAAATCATCCAAAATTATCAAAAAAACAAAAAATCATCCAAATTTATTTTTAAAAATTCAAAAATTACAAAAAAATATCAAAAATTACCAAAAATTACCAAAAATATTCAAAAATTATCAAAAAAATTCAAAATTTGCAAGAGGTACCCCTTTTCCTTCCTCTTGTCACAAACAACAATTCCTAATGGATCATTAGTCTTTTTTATGTTGCAGTGGCCACGATTGGTCAAGCCACTTCATAAAATATATCAATGCTATCTTAAGAGCCTAGATATCTATCAGACTCTTTCATCCTCACTCAATCAGGGGTACAAAATAAGTAAGCGTAAGTGTGAGAGCTTGGCTCCCCCTCTAGCGCCTTTTTAGGCCCAAACACCTTTTTCGATGCCCCTCAAGCACCTTTCTAGGCCCAAGCACCTTTTTAGGCCCAAGTACCTTTTTCAAGGCCCTCAAGTACCTTTTTAGGCCCAAGTGCCCTTCTCAAAGCCCCTTTAGCACCTTTTTAGGCTCAAGTGCCTTTTTCAAGGCCCCTCAAGCACCTTTTTAGGCCCAAACACTTTTTTAGGCCCCTCTAGCATCTTTCTAGGCCCAAGCACCCTTTTCATGGCCCCTTGAGTGCCTTTTTAGGCCCAAGTGCCTTTTTCAAGGCCCCTCAAGTGCCTTTTTTGGCCCAAGTGCCTTTTTCAAGGCCCCTCTAGTGCTTTTTTAGGCCCAAACACCTTTTTTAGGCCCCTTAAGTGCCTTTTCCAGGCCCCCAAACTCTATTCCATAGGCCTTGAGAGTATTCATCTCGGCATGCACCTAGAGAAATGTCCCAATGTTGGCTTTATAATCACCTGTAACGACTATTAACATACGTAGAATTATGTCATACATATCACAACTCTCTAAATGTTATGCAAATCTCTACTCATCTTACATTACAAGCCCACACGGACGTTCAGTTCCCCACAAATAAGTAAAGGTTTTCCTTCCTCTACAGATCATATTGTTCCCACTTTTATGGAGATTAAAACCTTTCTAAAAAAATTCAAAAAATCCCAAAAACATTCACATATTCCTCAAAATGCTAAAAACATCCAACTATATTCCAAAAATACCAAAAAAAATGCTAATATATTACAATCAACATCAGTTATCCCTTTGCTTGCTGCAACCACAAGCATAGACTTTTATTCTACTATGCCGACAATGACAACTTTACATTCGATAAACATTTGGTAGATTATTTATTCTAGCCTTCTTGAAGGAGGTGGCAAGATAGGGTGTCCAATCAATGGTGTTTCTTCTAACCTAGCTCTAGAAGAGGAAGCTCCTAGCATTATTCATCTACGTACCCACACTGCATCCATGGGAATTGGAAACCTCACACCACATAATTGTGCATTTAATAGTTGGGTAAATTCCCTATCTATGAACTGCATCTCTCGCCGATCATCATTTAGGAATGCTTGATGAAAACATTCTATATAATAAGTGGCTTCCCAATGTACTTTTTTTGTTTGATGCATTTCCACAAACACATTCTCTACTAGCTTGTTTACTCTCGGTGTAGTGATCACTCATTGGGCCACATCCCACTCTTGTTGCATCTGATCAGTCACAATTTTCTAGTGTTCCATGTCTACTTTTGCCTTGCAAAAATGCTGCTATAACTATCTAACCTTCCCCTCACTTAATGCTAATTTCTCTTGTAGCTTCAATGCCAGAGAGTTTTCTTTTGCAATCGCCTCCCTAAATGACTCTGACTATGATTGCAACAACACCAGCTTGTTCTAAGCACTTTATAAACCCACTTGTGACATCTTTAGAGATTCTTGCAACTTGTGACTATTTTGCTCACATTCTCACATCATTTTCATCCACCTGTGATTGCTCCACATGTAGTTCTACCTATATTGATTGTACTCACGCCCACTCAACATCCACCACTACTTGCAATCATCTTTCCTTTGTTTGTGCTCCATCTTCCCATGTTTTCTCCATCAATCCCAGCAAAAATGCAACTTCCTATTATGCATTCTCCACTTGGACTCTCTCTGCAGCCAACATTCTCCATAATTCCTCCACATCGCTTGATGCTTGATCTCCACCCATGCCTCTAGTCAAGGATCTTCCACATTTTCACCACTTTCCTCCCCTTCAGTTGACCCTTGTCCTAGAATCACAAGGCTAAGTAGCCAACATAATCCTTGCCTCACCCTACTAACGCCCCCCACATCCTTTGGTGCTTCTCCCATGGACTTTTTAGGAGATGTTATCTCCCTTGTCTCCTCCTCTGCTCCTGACAGTCCCAAGAAAATTGTTTTCCACCTACATCATTAGGTCATAATGCAATACCACCTATAATGTCTGTTGTGCTATAGCCCCTGACAACATCATTAATGTCAACCAGGGTGTTTCTTCTACCCTACTTATCACCTCTTTAGGTTGCACTCATCCTTGTCCTGCATGACACACTTCACCAGGCTCCAGAATTACCACTTGTAATTCTGACTAATACACCAATTCCTCGAAGGTTCACTAAATGTGCTTCGCTCTTTGCCTTTGCCTCATCCACCTTCCCTAGCTAGCATCACCCTCTTACTACAACTAATCTGGTGAGCCTGACATATTTCCACTTGCAAACTTCCTGCAAATTCTCAATATATCCACTAGCCACATTCTACTCTCCACCTTGCCTTGTTCCATTCCCATGATAATTGCTTACTTCTAGCCATCACTTACCTGAGACTTGTTTTCCACTAGTCTTACCATGTATCCACTCTCTACATCTCGCTGCACTAGTACTAGGTACACTTGACCCTTGGCTCTAACATTCAACCACCCTAATTCCTACCAACACACATTGCATGATAGAATCCACTACTAAATCATCACCAACACATCTCATGCTTTCTTAGACACCTAGTACAACAATTGATCCCTAGAAAAACTAAACAAACTTGACACTATTACGCACAACTAGAATCATGCCTGGTCTGCATATAATGGTTTTCTAAACTATCATGCACTTTTAGTACCTCAATGATTTGCTTGACTAGAGGTACCGGGATGAAGTCATGATATTTTTTATTGGTTTTTCATTGTTTAACTTTGGTGATCCTTTGGTTTTGTGCATTATTGGTGTCCACTTGTAAGTGCCTCCTCTCATTTGGAAAGCCATGTGTACCTCGACCAATTTTGTGCACTATCTTAGGTAAGGTCTTTTATCTAACATGTGATTGTTTGCATGCCTTTTTTTATCTTCTATAACTATAGCTTCTATTTTCTAGTAGTTGTTATATTTCCATGTACATTTTTGATACTTCTCAGTGTGACATAGTATTCATATCACCATAGTTGAGCTAGTGGTGATTGTACTTTGTCACCTTTTATTAAACGCTCTATGATGAAAATTAATTTTGCATCTCTTTACAAAGTGATAGTTAGTTGCATTCATTTTGTTTGCATTTTCATCTTGGGTTCTTTAAAAATAAATGCTTGGCACACAAATTAGGATTTCACAAGAAGACCTCCACCCATTCCTTCAGCAAACTCACAACTAGTTATCCAATAATAGGCAACAACATCAACATCTAGATGAGCTTTTAACACTCAACTGTCATGGAATTTGTCTCCTCACAATATCACCACCTATTGGAAATATTAGAAGTTACTGATTCACCCCTCCCCTCTCAGTAACTTGTCATATCTTGAATATTTCCAACAATTGGTATCAGAGCTTTAAACCTCTCAAGATAAAAGTTTTACAGCTTGAGCAAAGATCAAAGACAATGGAGATATTCAGACTTGAAAAAACTATTGAGAATGAAAAGCTAGATCTGAAAATGGCCATGGCTCAACTCAATGAAGCAAAAGAGCATCTTTCACAATCCTTGAAAAGAAGAAAAGAACTTGCAAAGCAAATGAATAACCATCAGTATGTTGAAGAAAAGATTGAAGATCTCTCACCATCAAATAGTTCAGATGAAGCTGACAAAGCAATCAAAGAACTTTTAGAAAAGAATGGATCTCTGCAGGAAGAAGTAAGAAAGCTCAAAAGGGAACAAGGAATCCAGTCCATCAGGCTATGCGAAATCTTGGAGCAAAGGAACAAGGCAGGTGAAGACTTAGAGGTAAGGAATAATCAATCCTCTCAGCTTGAAAATCTTGTAACTCAATTATCTAATGCAAATGAAGAAATTATGAATCTGAGATCTGAGAATGAGAATTTGAGAAATGACTTAATTACTGAAAGACAAATCAATGCAAGCTTACAAAGTGATCTAATCTCTGAAAAACAAGTCAATGAGAGAATGGTAAAATCTCAAAAGGACATGGATCAATTGAATCTGCAAAATGAAGAAAACTTTCATAAACAAAATGGCAAAGCAGGCCTTGGATACAAGGAAGAAGGTGAATCCTCCAAACAGGGTACTCAAAAGAATCAAAAACCTACTTGCAGCCACTGTGGTAAGTTAGGTCATACATCTAACGGATGTTGGAGCAATGGAAAAGGCAAATTTAATGGAAAGTGCTACAATTGCAATCAGCATGGACACAAAGCCAATGAATGCAAAAAGAAACCAAAATTTGAAGGTAAATGTCACAAATGCCAAAAGCAAGGTCATAAGGCATCACAATGCAAATCCAAATCATTTAATCCAGCTGAACAACTTGTCAAAGCAATATTTGGTTGGGACTACAACACTTGGTGCAGATGTCATTATTGTGGAGAATATGGTCATACTGGCATAAACTGTGCAAGGCATCACCTAAGAAAAAGGGATACCACTGTAAGATGTTATACATGTACAGAACTTGGTCATATATCTAAAAACTGCATGAACATAAAGAAAGTCGAGGATGAGAAGAAAATCAAAGTAGACAATATTCGGAAACAAATGAAGCAGCAATGGATTCCAAAGTCTACCGAGCCAGATAATTCAAGTAATGGAATGGTCACTCAAGAAGTGAGTGACTCTCCCATTTCCAATTAAAGACTCATCAGGATAAAACCAGGACTGTATCTACAAAGCATTATTCTAAGCAGTCCTAGAATGAAAATATGATCAAATCAGTATTTCAGATACATCAGGATCATGGTTGGTACATGACCTTACCGAGCTCAGTCGGGTGCAATAAGGCTTCTTTCACCAAGTTGCACTTACCGAACATGGTTGGTTCTTCTCTTACTGAGTTAAGGGTGGTTTAACCTATTTTCTTTTGGTCACCGAGTTGCAAAGTTTAAGCCGAGCTAGTGGATGACAGTCTTTCGATCGCAGCTACCTCCGTACTGAACATAAATGGCAAATTTTTCATCAAAAAGGCAGATTTCAACCTCATTTTTCACCGCGAATTCGAGATTTACAAAAAGAGGGCTTTCAAGCGAGTTCAAGTGAGTTGAAGAGATTTTCCAGTGAAGTATTCTTATGAAATCCTTTCACTCACTGAGTAGCAATGGCTTCCGCAAGCACCACCAGCAGCAAGGCGAAGAAAGGATCCGAAATGCTTGTGAAGGGAACGGAATGGAAGGCACCGACGTTCAAGCTTGTTCCTGCCATCGCTGAATCACTCGACCCGCATGGAGCTCAATCACAGATCCCTCCAAAGGTACTTCTAATCAATGATATTCATACTCATTTCAAGTGTATTGTGCAAGAAATAGGGACACTAGATATGGATAGCACCCTAGCCGAGTTATGCGTGGATGGAACCCTAAAACCTGAGTTCAAACATTTGGAAACCAAAGGCTTAACCCATATCCCGCATCTGCCAAAAAGTTTCCAAGTGAAATGGGTGAGGTATATCTTGAGCCGAGTGCATAATGGTCAGTTGTGGTTGGAACAACCAGTTTTGATAACCAAGAAGATGATTCACAAAATCACGGGTCTCCCGATGCTCAGCAAAGCCAAAACCACCAAAACCCTAGGACGGGATGAGTTACAGAAGAAAACCCAAGCTGAATGGGATGGCAGAGGTTTAAAGCTCAACAATGTTTCAGATATAGAACTGAAATTTGGTATTTATGTTATTGCATACAAACTGTATAGTTCCAGCAGGCTGAATAGTGTACCTTGCGAGGCTGTAGATTTGGCATATAAAATTGTAAAGAAAAATATGGAGTTTGACCTAGCTGATGTGCTATTAAAACAATTCAATAAAAACATGGAAAGCATAAGGACTACAAAGACAAACCCTTGTAAATTTGGTTCTTTGCTAGTTTGTTTATTTTTCTATGTACAAAAATTCTTTCCATCTAAGGGTGCAGTTGTATGGAGGAAAGATGCTCCAATTTTGTATCAAATAAATGAATTCATAGTAGAAATGGGTATGAATTTTGACAAAGTAATGGATAATTATTTTGAAGATTTCAAGGAAAGGATGAACAACAGATTCAGAATACCTCCAAAACTTGTTGAAGAGTATAAGGATGATGTCTGTTTCATGGTTGACTGTGACAAGGTATACATACAGGCAGTTAGACCCCGAGTTGCATGGGTGAAACCTCTTCCATATGAGGTAAATATTGATGAAACAAGGGATATCATTGAAGCACTGGTAAATGAGCCAGTAGACCCAAGGCAATGAATTTTTGGTACTTATGATGAAGCAAAGGCCAGAATTGAACTGGAAATCAAAATTCCACAGGCCATCAGCAAAGGTAAGAGGAAAGTGGCCAAACTGAAAACTGAAATGAGTCCTCTTATGGTCACCGAGGGAAAAGGTGAAGATAAAGAAAGTGAAGAAGAAGAAGAAGGAGAAAAAGAATCAGAAAAAGAGCAACTAGCAAAGAAGAAAGGCAAGGTAATCATTACCAAGCCCAAGAAGCAGCCTACTGCAGTATTCACTCGGAGGACGAGAAAAGGTATTCAGGAACCTGTATTGGTCAAACCTGCACCTACATTCGAGCAAAGGCTCAAATCATTGGAAGAAGGAGCTGGCATCGCAAATTTCAAGGCATTGAGATTTGAGACAAGGACTGATGTAGAGAAAATGCAAATTGAGGAACTGGTACTTAACAAAATGGGAAAATGGAAATACTCCCCAGACCAGATTGCTCCTCATATCTCTAAAGAACTACTAGAGAGAGTACAGCCAAGATGGGAGTTAGCCACCAAGACGGTAAAAGATATATATGAGCAATCCTTGAAGAATCTTCGGCCTAGTCTCACTGGAGCAGAGGTAAAATCTGAATTGAAAACCTATGAAGGTAAAATGATGATCAGATTCCACACTTTTTTGATTTTGATCAAAGATATAGAGCATGTTGTAAATGATGCTACAAACATGTGGAAAAACATCTATCATCTACATAAGCCCAGTGTAGACCCAGTAGAAATAAAAGATGATGACAGCAGCAACAGCAGTGATGAATCAGATAGCACTCCATCCATCACAGTTACACCAGGAGAGTTGCATGCAATGATGGAAGACAAAGAGGAAGAAGTTGAAGAGGAAGATAAGGAGGATGATACGGTAAAAATTGCAGCAGCAGTTATTGCATCCCTTCCTCACTCCCCAGCTAAACCTGTGACATCATCAAGGTTGGAGTCAGCTTCAGCAGGTTCATCTACACCAGATTTACCATCTACACCTGCCATATCTCAGCTCCAGGTATCATCAATGGAAGTGACTACCACTTCATCTACCGAGCTGCATCCCTCTTCGTCTACCGAGCTGCACCCCTTTTCATCTACCGAGTTGGCCTCCTTGACTCCATCATCATCAGTTGGTATTGCTGTAAGTTCTCCAATTTTGACAACTCCAATTTGTTCTACAATTTTGTCGCCATCTACTTCAGGCATAGTGAGCTTAGATACTATATTACCGAGTGTATCACCATTTTTGGCCAGCACTCAAATTTTTGACCCTGTACATACTCCTATTGGCACTCAAGCCTCAAGCATCCCAGTTTTTACTGCTAGTCCTTCTGTCTCTACTGTTGTGTCTATTCCAAAGGTCAAACCAGTCATCTCAGAAGTCAAACAAAAGCAACCATTAAGACTTATGATCACTAGAAAGGAAATTCCTGAAGACATTGACTTGGACACAGAGATAGTAATTCCAAAGATTGACTTTGATAATGCTACCATTGAAGAAATGAGGTATGCTAGTCAACTTATTGAGAAAAAGGCTACTCAGATGCAGTTAAGATCGGAAAGGGATAAGGAATATAAGATAATTGAGGAAGCCCGAAACATAATCACTGAGGCTATAGGTGTTGATGTTGATACTTCTCAACACATTTTGATTCAACTGGAAGAGGCAGTTAATAAATTCAATGAAGATGCCTCCGGACAAGAAAAGCTAATTGAGCGTGCAGAAAAGAAATTTGATAATAAGGTATTGGGTCACATTGCCCAGAACATTGCAATAAATCAGGTTGCATTAACCTCAGTTTTGGCAGATATGGAAAATTCTTTTAATAATGTAACATCTCTTTTTGCTAAGCTTTGTGATGTTACCGAGTACACTAAAGGAATAAGAGAGAAACTAAATAAAATTGATGAAGATCTGAAGGTGAGCGCACAGAACTTGAAGCTTGACCCCAGTTCAAGGTCATCTCATCACCTCAGAATCAAATTTTTGTTAGAGAAGCAGGTAGAGCTGTTGAGAGAAGAGGCAAGGATCCGATCTACATTGATAGATATCCAAAACATGATCCTTCCCATCATGGATTCAATGCAAAAGCACATTACACATTCAAAGACGTTAATCCATGATAATAACTTCTCCATTGTAGATCATGTGATTGAACTTTCGGCTGAAGTTCAAGTAGCTCTTTCCACCTGCAAAATTTTGCAAGAGAATTGGGATAAGACTCTCCAGCTTATTCTCCAGGTACATTCAGAGTTCATCTCTCATTTTGGTGTTTCTATATAAGTATATATATTCTTTTATTCTTTGGCATTATTGTCAAAAAGGGGGAGATTATTGTTGGATATGTATACTATGGGTGAATAAGTGTTTTCAAGAAAAATTGTACAAAGGAAGAGATATACAGCTCATGTAAATAATGTATGTACATTCTATGGGGGAGTTGTATATAACAAAGCTATTCTATGGGGGAGTTGTATATAACGAAGCTATGTATATTCAGAATTAGTCATCAGCATGTCAGATAAATTTTGTCTCATAAGTGTTTTTGTCACTAATGCCAAAGGGGGAGATTGTTGGCATTATGATACATTTTTGTCATTAGTTACAACACTTATTGGATTCTAAATGCTTACCGAGCTCTCACCGGACATTCCTTTGTAAGCCAAGCTTTACCTAGTTATCAGAGTTTACCGAGTGATCAAGGTGAACAAAGAAGTCAGTGTTTACCGAGTGATCAAGGTGAACAAAGAAGTCAGTGTTTACCGAGTAATCAAGGTGAACAAAGAAGTCAGTATTTACCGAGTACAGCAGCCAGTGTTTACCGAGTGTTCAAGGTAAAGAAAGGAATCAGTTTTGACCGAGTGAAGATGTACTTAGTATTAATCGAGAACTTCGTGATAACTGAGCTCAAATGGTTATCAAGGAAATTATTTTTTTACCGAGCTCAGACGGATATCAAGGAAACTAACTATCATCGAGTCACAAGGTTCTATCAAGTGTTTCCTTTGATCACCGAGCTGCAGTTCAGATAGAAGTATTCACCGAGTGACATCTCTTCTACCGAGTCTCCAGTGGTTACCAAGTTCAGAACTACTTGAAGTGTTTAGTATGAACCATGCCTTCACTTCTACAGAGTGCATGACAATGCCGAGTAACGCAGTGGACGCCGAGTATCAGAAGGACACCGAGTCAGTTCAGTGAACCCGAGTTTTTACCTTGGGCCGACTTTGTATAGAGATTTGCACTTGTTGTTTTGGCCGACCTTGCATGCATTGTTTATTTGAATGGTATATATATGTAATGTATTGTATCATTCAAAAAGAAGAAAAAGCAAGTAAGAAATGAGATGAAAAGCAATTGCAATGGCAATAGAAATTGTGATTAATGAAACTGCGAAAGTGTGAAAGAAATACATGCGTGCGAAAGTATGTGTGTTGATTTGTGAAGATATTCAGCAAGGTCAAATTTTGGAGCAGAAAAGTTTTATCTATCACATCAAGGTGAATCAGAGCATAGCGGATCTTATCAACAATCAGTTGTAATCAGATCCACTGTTTCATTCTAACAGGTGAATCAGTTTTTGTAAATCCTCTAACAAGGTAGACTTAACAGTCTTTTGTAAATCTCCTAACAGAGTGCATACTTTATGGTATGTTTGGAAATCCTCTAACAAGGTGGATCTAGCAATCCTTTGTGCTCGTAACAGGGCAGATCACCATAAGTGGTCATTGTAAGCCTTAACCGGCCAACTTCAAACTGTAGTAACGAAGCTTGTGGGTTTCATCCCCACCCCAGTTTTACTTTCTATTTGGAAGGTTTCTGGGTCACCAATTCTGTGTGTTCAAGTGTTGCAAATGATTTTGTTTCATGCTTACAGTAGGTTACTTGGATGAATGGTGAATATATCAGTATACAGTTTTATTGTTTGAAATTTTAGAAGTTACTGATTCACCCCTCCCCTCTCAGTAACTTGTCATATCTTGAATATTTCCAACACCACTATGCATCATAATTCATTGTTTCACATCATCATCTTATATTTTCATCCCACCTATTGCATTACGTGGCTTTTGAATCTCAAACAATTCTATTCACTATTACCTTGTATCAAATTTAATCCCTTATCACACCCCCTCATCTACTGCATTACATGGCTTTTTGAATCTCATTTTGTCATATCCCATTTCATCTCCTTTTTGTTCACCATAATTCACTACATCACACATCATCCCCCCTCCATTTCATTTCCTTGCATATCACAGTTCATTTCATTTTATTATATTTCACTTTCCCTATGTTTCGACATTTGTGACTTGCATTTCGTGTTCTTCCTCACATTACCTTTAATTCATGCATTTCATCTATTTCATTTCATGGCTTTTGAATCTCAAAAGTTTATATCCCATCCCACAGCTTTCAAATCTCAAACCATTCCATTTCTTTCCATTTTTCACTTTCTTTCACATTCTATTTGTCATGTTACATTTTACCACATTTTATTTCATTACGTTCCCATTACGTTTCTCACATTTTTTTAATTTATCATTTCTAGTCATTACAATCCCATCTTCACTTTTTTTTTCATTTTACCATATTCACTTCTAGGACACTTTGTCAAACATTCATTCATTTACACTTTTATTTTCATTTACACATTCATTTCATTTTGACATCATTACATTGCATCACATCACAACAAATTTCATTTTATTACATATCATTATCATTACATTACATTCCATTACATTCATTTTATTCCATTACATACAATCCTATTTTATCATAACTCATATCATATTTCCTCTCATTACATCGTATTACTTCCATTTCCTTGCCATTTCATCATATTTTTTATTCACTTACCAATTTCTTTTCATTTCATTACATTAGCTCTAATCATTTCATTACCTATCATTTCATCACATATCATTTCATTTATTTGACATTTCATTCCATTTTATTTACCTATTTCATTTCATTACCTCACCTATTTTTTCATCACATATCATTTATTTCCACATTTTATCACATTTTTATCATATTTCATTACATTACCACCGCATTCATCCCATTACAATTCATTTTTTTCAAAATTCATTCCATTTCATTTACCTATTTCATTTCATTACCTCACCTATTATTTCATCACATATCATTTCTTTCCACATTTTTATCACATTTCATTACATCACCACCACAATCATCCCATTACAATTCATTTTTTTCACAATTCATTCCATTACATTTACAAATCACTTTATTACATCGCATTACATGATGTTACATTACACCAAATGTCATTTCATTACATTCCATTAAATCTCATTTCATCACATCTAATTTCCATTTTACTACATTTTCATGTCATTCCATTACATTTCATTATATTCCATTCTATTACATTCTATTACATCTCATTTCATTAAATCCAATGTCATTCTACCATATTTCATTTCATGTCATTACACTCATATTATCACATCACCTTTTCATTACATCATTATTTCAATGTCATTTATTTTAATCATTATCCATTTTGTCATGCTACATTAATCATTCACTAATATATACACATTCGCATATACTACTACCATATCCATCAAATCAAACCATCACATGCATACATAAGTCCATGATATAACAAGTGCACACATTGGAACATCAATAAGCTTGGATATCTCATACAAAAAAAATAACAATCAAACAATGCATCCACATACCAAAATCAACATAAATAGCAGATAAACTACATCAATGAGAACATCCAAAGATCACATAACCTATACGTCAATAAATCATGGCATCCAAGGATCAACCAAGTAACATCAACATGAGTATAAAAAGAACATCAAAATAATAATCATAAATAATGAGGAGAAATCCACAACACATAATGCACACTCATCCATGTGTAGGTGCTCGATCTGATGATCCCTACTCACTAGGGGCACTCGTCTCCTCTTGCAGAACCTACTCTATTACATCTTTCCTAGGTGTAGCCTGTCCAATCACAACTACCTAACTCGTCGATACCCCCTTTTTCCTTAGTGGTGGTGGTGGTGGTGTTGGCCTTGGTGTCATCACAACTATAAATGTCTGTAGGGTACTCAACACCTCACCCATCTGAGCCTCCATGGCACTCATCCTAGCCTCCAAATTAGTCAATCCCCTTGGCCTCTCTAGTGGTGGTTGTACATCTGGTGCTATTGGTTGTTGTACCTATGGTTGTGCCTCTGGTAACACCTATTTCTATCCCTATGGTTGTGCACCTACTAGATCTCTGATCGGAGCCTACACCTATAGCCTCTGGCGCTAGACAAATTGCACATCCTCTAGCAACCTATCCCTCACTTGCTCTGCTCTAACCCACTCCACCCCTCTATCCCACTAACCAACACCCACACCACCAACCAACCCTCCTCTCACCCTCACCCCAACATGACCTTAGATCCCTCCAACCCTCTCTACACACACTAGTCCCTGCATTCAGCGTTGTGCCACTCCCCTGTATGGTACTACCATAGCTACTCAGCCTCTCCTCCCCCATTCTTGTCGTCTCCCTCTACCTCTCCTTAGGCCACCCTTATCATCGTCATCTTCTCCCCAACTTGATGGCTCATTGATCCCTAGAATAGGCTCAACTAGATCTATGTATCTAGGGAAGGAATGCTCCCAAAACCACTGTGCATAATCCCCCTCCATCCCTGCATCTACCACCCCATCTCTCAAGGCCCATGGTTGTGGTGTATCTATCATCTACAAAAAGGCCTCCAAGAAAGCCTCATACTCCAAGTTTGGCCCCCACACTACTCTCTGAATGCACATGAGCATAATGAGCTGACCCCTATGGCATGCCCTACCATCGACTGAACTATGTCACCACCGAACTAAAACAAAACTACTATATCACTATAGGTATTCGGTCTAGCAAATACCTCAAATTGAAGAAGCATACCATCTCATCATCATCCTCCACCCATGGCTCTATGAACCAATAAGGTCTCCACACAACCTCATCAATGTCATCCAAAATCTGTGGCCAATACTTTGTCTTTCCCAAATGGGGTTGCATGATCACACCAAAATAAGTATACATAAATGGCATACCCTGAGGCTACTGTCGTACACACACTAGAAAAGTAATGGGTAGCTGCTCCCATGTCCATAGTTGTAACAAAATCACCCTACTGATAGCAATGAGGCTCCAAAATACACAAGCTAATGTAAATCATGATATAAGTGGGCTAAAATGCAACTACCCCATCAAATCTTCATGGATGATCAATCATGTCCTATATCAATTGGCCCCATCCAACTAGACATCCCTACCCCCATCAATCTAGCAACAAAAACCCTCCTATCAATCCCACCAAAACTGTTGAAAATTGATCATACTGTAGCTTCTAAAACCAAGATACACTGTCATCCCCAATGCTATCATCTCTGAACACATCTCTGAAAGTGGTGCCATCAGTAGTCTGACCATAATACACCAAATCCCCTACTATTGGGATTTTAAATATCCTATATACATCCTTGAGATTCAATGTCATCTCTCTCATCGACAAATGAAAGGTGTTATGGTTCGAGTGCCATCACTCAACCAAAATTATCAATAGCCCCCAGTTCACTCAAAACTAGGGCATCTGTAACAAATATGTGAACCCACATCTATCTATCACCTAATAATCTATGCCCAAAAATCATCCCACTACCTCTAAAGGCTATGAATATAGTCCTTGTACCATGATATTTTTCCCACGCACCTATTTTTCATTAGATAAACAAAAAAAAGTTAGTTTTTGTCACAAAGAAATCATTAGACATCAGTTCATATTTACATCTAGCTACCTAGCTATTGGTTCTATCCTAGACGTGTTACTCATCTCTCTCTATCCTGAGTCAAACTTTCTTATTTTCCCTACTCTGTATCCTTAGTTGGAGCATCACCTATCTATCATCAAATTGATCCTACAACATCACTTCATGAATACCTGACTACTATTATTTACTCATTATGATGATCCCTAGCTGACAGACCTAGAATCTAGCCTTTTGTGTTATCTTATGCTCAACTTAGACCCTAAACTCAATTTTCACACTTCAATTATCATTCATGTTATTTTCTAGGACAAACACACTACCAAATCAATTAATGCATTAAACCAGGCAGGTGCACTACTTTAACATTTGCAAGCGCTCTTGTCCACATCATATGCTCTATCAAATTTGTATGTTCTATTAAAATAATCAAATGCACTATATAACAATGTGTAAGCGCTATTTACTTCATAAGCATTCAAATGTATGCACTATAAGATTGCTCAGATGCACCAAAACTTTTAAATGTGCCATTAAAATCCCTATATGCACTACTATTTTACCATATGCGCTAATTCACCTCAAAACTAGGTTTTTAAAAGTGCTATTCCATCCTATGTATGTGCTAACTAATCATTTGAATGTGCTAAATTATTTCAAAAGTGCTAAAAGAAAAAGTAAATGCACTAAAAGGCTAAAACTACCACATTCATCATGGAAATTTGTTCCAAAATCCAGAAACATAGATACAATGAAAAATCTCAAAAATGGTAGATCTCAACAACTTATTGGGGCACCATAGTCTATTGGATGCTCATACCAATGACCTTTCTTGAATCTATGTTCTCGTAAAGGGACCATCATCCTCACTGACTTAGAGCTCCAAATCACCAAATGCAAAAGGAGATTGTGAAAATGACATGGGTAAAAAGTCTTTTGACCTATTTGACCATCCTAAGGGGCATTTCTATCACTTTTCACCCTATTTATCCACCCTTGGAATTCTTTTGCTGACTTTCATGAATGAGAATTGTATCAAACCAACTTGATCACCTTTATTCGTCAACTATCCAACTTTCATAAATAAAATTAGAACCTACTTAATTTTTACACTTCCATATTTTTTTCCAATTTCATTTATGAGGGGGTAATATATCTGTATCAAACCAAGGCATTTAAACTGGGATATTAAAATTTTCAAAAATAAAAAATGTTCTACCCCAGCCAAAATTTCAAACATCAAATTATCAATGATTAGACATCAAACCATGAACAAATAGACATCATGACAACTACAAAATGTCAAAATATCATCGAACAGACATCTAATTATCAGAAGTTGACCTAAAACTAGAAAATCAAGATAGTCTTTAAACTAATATGCTTCGCATATTAGCTCAAAGAGGGACATTTGTAGACACCCAAAAATTGGCAAAGACCTAAATCACGCAATTCTAATGAATCAATGTAAATTAAAGAGAAAGGTAAAGAAACACAATAGACTTACAAATCAAAAATCACATCAAGTTATTAATTATCTATCAAATCAACAAGACCTAAAGCAACTTTAAAAAAGGAGAAAAAAAATTCAAATTCATAAAATGAAATTTAAAAAGGGAGGAAGAAAAAGACAAAGTGTTGGAAATAAACAAACATTTATTAAATTAATTATCCTCACAAAAGAAAAAATGTCCCTTTTTCATTTAAAAGAATTAGAAATATCCCCATTTATCCTCAAAACCAAGTCTGTTGGATTCTTCCTCCTGGTCTCTTATGAGATATTTTCAGTTTCAGTTTCATCCACCAATCAAAGGTAAAAGTCATGATTCTTACCCCAACTCCTTTTGAAATCTTATAAATAGGAGGGAAATCAAAGAGCCAAAGGACCCAAGTTTTAGGCATCTGCACTATAGGCACACTCTGAGTTATCATTTTTAGCATTATCTTTCTAGTGAATTCATAGCATTTTAGCATTGTTTTTATGTCATTTAGCATCATTTATTACATGGTAGATCATTGTATGTCCATTGTCATAGCATTTTAAGAGTTGTTATCTTCATATAATCTGCATTACAGTCATAGATCTTGCATGCATTCTTGTAGATCTGCATTCTAAGCATACTCCCATTCTAGAACTATCACTGAGATGTTGGTCTGAGAACTTTCTTAGCAGTTGTAGTTAGGGAATCATTAGGTGCTCATAGAATTTACATTTAGATAACAATTTCTTTGGTCTAGTCTAGTTTTTTGTTAGTCTATCTGCATTCTACATTAAAGTTTCATGAATATGTGTTCACACCATGTACAACTAGCTTTAGCATTCTCTGTAGAGAAACATTGCAATACCTTCTCAAAATAATCAGCTTGAGATGGTGTTAATTTCATGTTCTTCCTATCTCTACAAATCTTCATACTAATGATTTGTTTTGTTGCCCCCAAATCCTTCATAGAAAATGCATGTGCTAACTGGCGTTTCAACCCCTTAATCTGATCCATGTTAGACCCAGCTACAAGCATATCATCAACATATAAACTTAAAATAATGTAGCTATCGTCATCCAACCTCTTAAAGTAAAGATAATGATCTAAATGACACCTACTATATCCATGTTCATGCATAAGACTATCAAATTTTAAATACCATTGTTGAGGTGCTTGCTTCAAGCCATAAAAACTTTTCTTCAATTTGCACACTAAGTTATCCTTATCTTTGACCTCAAATATATATATATATATATATATATCTTCATCCAAATCACCATGAAGGAAGCTTGTTTTAACATCAAACTTCTCTAAATGAAAATCTTTAGTAGCCACAATACTTAAACCAATACGGATTGAAGTCAACTTACATAAATCCCAAGTCTTATTTTTTAGCAAAGAGTCCATTTCATCTTTCATTGCAGACTCTCACCGAATCTTAGTATCCACCTGCACAGTTTCATCATTGTTGGTGTAAATAAGTATTTAATTATTACATTTTACTTAAAATTAAGCACTACCATATAAAGTAGTTCAAAATTATGCATTGCTCTACTACCATGTAAGAATTTGCCTTAGCATATCTGGAACGTATATGAAAAATTAAGCACTGCTATACAAAGTAGTTCAAAATTATGCATTTCTCTAATACCATGTAAGAATTTTCCTTAGCACAAAATTTTCCCAAGACCAAGAAACACAATAACTAGCACAAAAGACCAATAGAGTATGATCAAAATAAAAATATGATATTCAATTCATTGTATAGTACACTAGAGGTTCTTTTATATAAAGGCCTCTATGATGCATCTAGAATGTCTAGGAGTTAGCCACATTATAAGTCTCACAACTAGGCACATGTCCACTAGGTGTGGGTTATCCTCCATTAAGCTTAGGAGTTAGTGTGATGATGAGAGGATAAGCCGACAAAGGTGTATCATGAACAAATATGTTATAGACACCATCTACTAAAATAATAGTGTAAACAATTGTGTTGTCTACATGATGACTCGGTTGTTTATGAAAACTCCAATGTTGTAGACACCATGTGCTAAATTAGAGTTGCTTACTCTAGTGTTGTCAACATGACAACTCAAATGAATACACAAAATCCTAGGTGTCTAACCTAAGAAATAATAAAATAATGCATTTAACCTAAGTAAACTTAAGCAAAGTGTAAATAATAATTATTTACACTAACACCCCCACTTAAGTGCAACTTAGGGGAATGCACTTAATCTCACAAAAGCTAAGGTGAAATGTATAATGGGTCTTGACTACTAGGCCATGTTAGGTACCCAAGTACAATGCAATGCAAAAATGCATGAAATCTCTCTATAAACAGAGAAAGAGGAAAACCTCATGGGAAAAACCCTCCTCTAAAAAGAGAGATATGTACAATATAGAAGAGAAGGATCATGTGACCCCCTAGTGAAAAATCCCTCACCCCCAAGAGATCTCGCAAATGAATATACTTGACCTCAGTGAAGGGCTTGGTGAAGATGTCAACTACCTACTGCTCAATAGGACAATATTGCAGTATGATGACCTGCTCATGGATTAGCTCTTTGATGTAGTGCATATGAACCTCAATATGTTTGGTGCACTAATGTTGCACTAGATATTTAAAGATCTCAATAGCACTCTGTTTATCACAATGGATGATTGTGGATTGGGGAAGATCAAATCCAAACTCCTTTAGAATTTGTTGTAGCCAAATAGCCTCTGTTGCTACATTCACAACTCCTTGATACTCAGCCTCAGTTGATGAAAGAGCAATGGTGTTTTTATTTTTACTCTATCAACAAATGGGGCTAAAACCAAGATGAAACACATATCCTAAAGTAGACTTGTGAGAATCAAGGTCTCCTGCATAGTCTGAGTCTATGTATCCCACTAACTGAAGACTTGTACTAGTTGTATAGTGTATCCCATGTGTATGTGTACCCTAGATGTAATGTAGGATGTTTTTGGCTGCCTTCTAATGAAGTTCATGTGGCTCTTGCATGAAGTGAGAAACCATACCAAATGCAGAGATGTTAGGGCGTGTATATGTCAAGTAGATAAGGCTTTTAATCAACTATCTATACAAGGTTGCATCAACAAGTGGAGTGGAACACTTAATTTCTAACTTAACACCTAAAAGGAATGGGGTAGATGTAGCCTTGTAGTCATTCATGTGAAACTGAGCTAGAAGATCAAGATCATACTTGGGCTATGATAGTGTTATCCCTGATGAAGACTGATGTATCTCGATACCAAGGAAATAGTGTAGTAGTCTTTAATTTTTCATTGAAAACCTATCCTACAAAGTAGCCTTAACATTGTCGATGATGGATGCAGTACTTCCTATAATGATCAATTCATCCACATAAAGCACAAGGAGAAAATGTGAATGACCCCTTTGAAGAATGTAGACATTCAGATTAGGATGACATCTGGTGAAGCCTTTGGAGAGAAGGAAGGAATCCATCTTGGTGTACCAAGCTCTGGGAGCTTGTTTAATTCCATAGATAGACTTCTTCAATTTACAAACCAAGGTAGCATCCTGTATGGATCCTTGTGGCTACTCCATATATATCTCCTCACATATATCACTATTCAAAAATGCACTCTTCACATCCATCTGATGAACAAGCCATCTCTAAATTGCTACTATAGCTATTATCAAATAAATGGAATTAATCTTTGCCACTGGTGCAAAGGTCTTAGTATAGTCAATGCCTAGTACTTGAGTAAAACCTTTTGCAACAAAGCGAGCCTTATGTTTATCCACACTTCCATCTGCTATAAATTTGGTCTAATAGATCCACTTACACCGAACCAATTTTCTTCCTTTAGGAAGAGAGACTAAGTCCCATGTATCATTTCTCATGAGAGAGTTATATTCTTCCTCCATTGCTCTATCCCATTTTGGAATACCTGATGCTTCTTTGAATGATTTTGGATTTGAAGCAACTGCAATATAAGCATGTGGGAGTGAGTTGTGCTATGATCTTGTCCTCCTTGAATCTAAAGGATTCCCTACCAATGGTCCTCTAGCATCCAATGTTTGCTTAGCCCATCTATGTCTAGTGTAAGAAGATGTAGTGAGAGTATCCTCAATCTCAACTAGTTGATGCCTTTCTGTTGGTCAAGGATGCACATCTTCCAAGTCATTATTTTCACTATCACTCTCTTTGATGGAGGAAGAAGGAGGAGTTGAAGAAGAAAAGCTTGGACAACTTTCTTCAAAATGTACACTCCTCTCATAGAATATATCATGTGTCTCTAGATCCATTAACTTGTAGGATTTATGTGAGTCTGCATATCCAACAAAGGTACAAGGTTTTCTTTGAGCTTCTAATGCCTTGAATTTTTGTTGAGGTATTCTTACCCATGTTGGACAACCAAAGACTCTGAAGTGCTAACTGTAGGTTTCCTACCAGTCCATGCTTCAAAAGGAGTTACTCCATCCAAAGCTTTGTGAGGACTCCTATTTTGAATATAGTTAGCACAATTCATTGCTTCCACCCAAAAGACTTGATCAAGAGACTTCTTGTGTAGCATGCAAGTGGCCATCTCTTTGAGAGTTTTGTTTTTCCTTTCAGCAAAACTATTTTTTTGTGGCATATATGGTAGTGAATTTTGAAGATCAATACCCTCTTGAGTACAAAATTTTATTAGTCTTGTGCTCACATACTCCCCCCCATTATCTGTTTGAAGAACTTTGATGAATTTCCCTGACTGCTTTTCCACTTGAACCTTGAAGCTAAGAAATTTTTCATACACTTCACTCTTGTGAGTAATGAAGAAAACCCAAGTAAAGTGAGAGTGTTCATCTATGAAGGTGAGTGCATAGTGAGACTTGCAAAATTATGGCATTGGAAATGGTCCTACCACATCACTATGAACCAATTCAAGAACACATTGTGCTCTCCAAGACTTCCCCTTTTCATACAACTTTTATGGATGTTTCCCAGGTGAGCAACCTGAACAAACACCTTCTAAAAACTGAGTTTGAGGTAGACCATTGACCATATTCTTGTTGCTAAGCTACGAAAGATATTTGTAGTTGAGATGTCCAAATCTCATGCTACAGTTTACTTTCTACATTTGAATGTAATAATAAGGCTTATGCATTTGATTTTGGCACAAAGGAGGAGAAATTCTAAAGCCTTGAATCATGATTGGCTTCACCTATTGTGATCATTGAGTCATCCTTAATTATTTTCACTACCACTAAATTTGGAAGGAATTCCACTTTATTTCCACCTCCATAGTGATTCATTTCGTAAACTAAAATAAGATTAGAGGTAAGGTTAGGAACATATAGAACATCCTTGAACGTTCCATTTTTCATCTCAACTTCACCTTTACCTTCAACTTCCACCTTTGTATCATTACCTACGAAGATGTGTGGTGCCTCAAAATGTGTCATGGAAGAAAAATCTCACTTTGACACACCCATATGATGTGTGGCACCTGAATCAATGATACATTCTCCCTAACTAACAATGTTTGTAAGTAAATAATGCCCTTTACCCTTAGAATCTAAGGATGAATTTTCTTTCTCCTTATAAGCATTAGGTAGTGGAACATTGTGTTTCTTCATGATTTTCTTCAACTCATCAATCTATTTATGATAACACTCATGTTTGTCATGACCCAACTTCTTGAAATAAGCACACTCTTTCTTCTCCTTATTAGTGTCACCCTTCTTATTTGTATTCAAGGAAGATGTGCCTTGTTGATTTTATGGTGGTGTTTCCTTTTCTATATCCTCTTGTTTTTTGTTCTTCCACTTCTTCTTCTTGCCCTTTCCTTTATTTGAAGTTTGAGCAGCTAAATTTTGAGAACCCTCATTATTAGCACCAATGCCTTAGACTTAGATGACTTGATAATTCCCATTGATTGCAACTTCTTTTCTTCATCATCCAATAGTTGAGCATAACCATCAAATGTGACTTTTTAATAGGTAGCCCCTAATTCTTAGTGGTGTTGTAAAAAGAAAAAAATGTGAAGCAATCAGATGATAGCTTATTATGAATAAGATAGATCAACTTGGCATCTTTAATAGGACTACCACAATCATCAAGCTTTGTTCTTAATTCATTCGCCTTAATGATGAGATCTTGTATAGAATCAAATGTCTTAGGATATAGGGAGACAAGATGATCTTCAATTTTATAAACATCCTCCTTAGTAACTTTACCATATAGCTTTTTGAGGGCATCCCAAGCTTCCTTGGATGTCTTATACTTCTGGATCTAATAGAAGATCTTGCCTTAAACCCCCAACATAATATCACATAGGGCTTTCCTATCTTTTGTTTCCTAAGTAGTAATATCACTTTTAGATACTTGATCACCTGTTGGTTTAAGAAGGGTACCATCAACATATTGAGAAACTTCATTATGCATTAATTGACACCACATTTTAGTAGACCATGTAGCATAGTTATGTGGTACTAATTTTGAAAATTTAAGATTTTCCATGATGCAAGAAATGAAAGATAATAGCAAGAAAAGAGGAACACAACACCAAGAGACACAACCCCCCCCCCCCCCCCCCCCCCCAAATGAAATATTTTGGCACTTTATACTTATTGCGATTACAATAGCCACTTGCTAGTTTTGGCCTTAGTGGTCTTCTAATTTTTTGTTTACAACCTCCTTTTAGAGTTCAAAACTCGAACTATACAATGTATCTCAGATATACAACAATTCTGAAGTTATATCAAAGCATTACAATGCAAAAATGACCTAATTTTAAAAGTGATAATTTTGTCCACACAAGCCTATAATCTGATTACAGATCCAGAAAGTAGATGAAAAATAACACACTTTCAAAAAAAAATAGAACCTAATTTTGAGTCTAGAGGAGCCTGTATAGAGCAATTAAAATTACAAAACATAGGATTGGATAGGTACAGTCACAAAAAACTACAATTTCTGACAAATCCATGCACCAAATCTAGAAAAGAATAGCACCACTAAAAAGTGTAGGAAATTCTACCCAAAATTTAAAAAATTACATTGATTTGGAGAATAGATGACTGAGATATAGCCTCCCAAAGTCAAACTGTCAAATCAAAATTGCATCTAGAAAGGGGTCTAGGCAAAAAACTGTGAGGTTAAATTTGATAGTCAAACAATCATCCCAGTAATTCAATTTTTCCTTGAAATGACGGTCAAATAGCAGTCAAATTTAGCATAGTAAAATGTTGATGTTAGCAAAAAAATGTGCTCTCTGACATGGTAGGTGACATCAACAGTCATACAGCACTGTACAGCCTATGACATGGCAATTTGGACACGTGGCAAGTTGTGGTTAGTCTAAGTTGTCCACTGATGTGTTTGCATGGTCCAATATGGTAGTGCCACATGGGTTGAGGTGTTTTTGCAATCTTCTTAGATGGCACTAAGGGAGGGGTAGATAATCATCATGTGGTATGTGCTTAAAGGGACCATGTGGTAGGGTCTTCATTGTGGTGGATCCACATGGAGGCAAAGGGTCTACGTCGGACATCATGTGGTATCTACAAACTACAACCTCAAATGTCACTTGGAGCAAGGGGAGACCTCCTATGTTGTGTTGCATGGCAACTGTGCACAAGTCGGGAGGTTGTGGTAGAGGTCAACAGCTCGTAGCTGGGGGTCAAATTTGAAAATAGCTGCTGAAAGGAGGAATTTTGCCATGCTAGAGTTAATACAGTAGTGGTCGTGAAATCATTGAAGACGGAAGACTAAGTTTTTGATGGGAAGAGGATCTGTCGGTAAAAAGAATCTGTCAGGACCTTTCATCCCATGTTTGCAAGGTTGCAAATGTTAATGTGTTTTAAATAACATAAAGCACCAGACTTCAAAGAAAGTGTGAGTGGTCATGGGTGATAAAGGTAGTGCCAAATTTGTGTATGTTTAGCCAAAAAAATTGTGTTCACCGCTTGTTGTATGGAAAAGATGGCCAAAAATATGAGTAGTCCACCTGATATTGGAATATTATAGAATTACAGTGAATATTCCACCTACGAGGGTCGGGGTTTCACCACCTGATTAATGCAAAAAAAAAATTCTCTACAAACCCTACTGGCCTAAAAAAAATCCAAAAAATTCACCTTCTATACCAATTCCTACAATACGGCTTTGCCACATCAGCCAGGGTGGCATTTTTTGCTGACACAAGCATTTTTCTATGCTAAATTTGATGACTGTCTAACCGTCATTTCTAGACAAATTTAAACTACTTTGATGGTAGTGCTTAATTTTTTGTCTACTTTCCAGATCTGTAATCAAATTATAGGGTTGTGTGGACAAAAATATCACTTTTAGAATTAGGTCCTTTTTTGCATTGTATTTCTTTGATTACTTTTCAAAATTGTTGTACATCTGAGCTATAGTGCTTAGTGAAAAATTTGAGCTCAAAAGGCAATTGTAAATAGCAAAATCAGAAGTCCACTTTGTCCAGTTTGAGAATTGGCCTATTGTACATGCACTACATATAAATTTCCAAAAGCATCATTTTTGGGGGGTCTTTGGATTGAGTGAATGGGGGGTGTCTTGCGTTTTGCATCTCTCTTTTGTGCTCTTTTCATTTTCTACATCATGGGTTCACCTAAAGCTACACTTCTAACTTCACAAAATTATACTACATGGAAGAATATTGTATGGAGTAGATTAATAGAAAAAGTTTTAAATCTATATGTTGATGGTACAATTACAAAACCCAATGATGCTACAACACTCGTTGATTGGAAAATTAAAGACAATCAAGCTTTAGGAATTATCAGGAGTTGTGTTCGCAAAGATCTCTTCTTCCATATTTCTAGATTTAAGGAAGCCAAGCCTATTTGGGACAAACTTGAAGGGTTGTATGGTAAGGTGGATGAAAAAAAGGGATACTAATTTGAGGATGACCTACTTCTGTTGGATCTTAAGAATTTTGACACAATTCAAGATTATATCAACAAATCCAATGAGTTGAGAGCACTACTTAAATATTGTGGTAATCCCATGCAGGATGACCAGTTGCTTCATCACATTTTGAAGAGTCTACCTTCAGAGTATGTATCTTTTGTTTCAAGTTACAACACTCACATGTTGACCATGGGAAGTGCCTTCACTAAGCCTACATTTGATGCATTTGCAGAAATGTTGATCTTAGAACAATCCAAGTTGATAGACATGGGAATTCTCAAGTTATCAAAGGCCAAAGAATTGGTGGCTACTAGTGAGAACCAATCAAATCAAAGTGGCAAAAGTTCTACCAACAACAAGAAAAAGTAGTGGAAGCAAAAATCACAATCTCATATACAACAATCTTCCTCCTCGCGGCAAGGCAATTCTTCTTCCAACAAGAAGGGAAAAAGTGATAAGATGGATAAATTGTTGTGTGCATATTGAAAGAAATCAAATCATGATGAGCATCATTTCAAGACTAAGAGAATTGATGAATTAGAAAACCTACTTAGGAAGAACAAAATCAATGTGCCAAATGCTTCCAAGGATTCAACTCCACCCACGTCAAAGGGAAAAGGACAAGCACTTATGGCTAGTTCAAGTTGTTCAAGGGAATGGATTTTTCACTCAGGTGCCTCGTATCATATGGGTTCTTCAAAAAGAGGCTTTTCTTTATTGAAGTAGGCTAAGGTGCCATAAATCTTTGTAGGGGATGATACAAAAATGGAAGTTGAATGGAAAGGACAAGTTGAGATGGAAAATGGAGAGTTCAAAGAAGTTCTCTATGTTCCTAACCTTAGCTCTAATCTCCTTTCAATCTACCAAATCACTCACTATGGAGATAGCAATAAAGTTGAGTTCCTTCCTGATTCAATAATGGTGCACAATCTTAAAGATGATTCATTGGTTGCAGTGGGTAAAGTTAATCATCACAAAAGGCTTTATTCTTTCTCCCACTTTGTGCCTAAGTCTCCTTCACATGCCTTGTTGACTCAATCTCATTCACAAAGTACATTATGGCATGAGCGATATGGACATCTTGCCTTCTACTATCTTCATCAACTTTTCTCCAAGAACATGGTCAAAGGTCTACCTACAATCAACTTTTCTAAGGGTGAATGTTCAACTTGTTCAATTAATATGCATCTAGAAGAGAAGATTGATAAAGGGAAATCTTCAAGAGAATCAATTGTTCTTCAATTGGTTTACATGGTTCTAATAGGTCCTTTTGTAGTAATATTAGTTAGCAATGGTCGCTACAAAATCACTTTCATTGATGACTTTTCACACTACACATGGGTCTACTTTCTTGATCACAAGAATGAAGTATTTGACAAGTTTCTAGCCTTCAAGAATCATGTTGAAAAGCAATCAAGGAAAGCCATCCAAGTTCTTCGTATGGAAAATGAAAGTAGATATGTGAACTCAAGACTTAGAGACTTTTGTGAACTTGACGGTATTCATCTTCAGAATCTAATAACATTCAGTTCATAAAACACAAGTGTTACAGAAATGAGGATTAGAACTCTTAAGTCAATGGCAAGTTGCATGATTCAAGCTAGGTCTCTTGATCCATCACTTGAATTCCAAGCTATCAGTAGTGCCAATCACATACTCAATAGGTCTCCTCATAATGCCTTAGATGGAAAGACTCCTTTTGAGGCATGGTGTGGTAGAAAAGCAATTGTGAAACACTTCAAAGTCTTTGGTTGTCCAACATGGGCAAAGATATCTTCCAAGGAATGCAAGGAACCACCACCAAGGCCTTGTACTTTCATTGGATATGAGGAGAGTGTTAAGGTATATAGACTTATGGATCCTAAGACTCATGAGATTTCATCGAGAGGAATGTTCACTTTAAGAAAAGTTCACATAGCTTATCCTCTAATCCTCTCCACACTTTATACATAGTGGAAATTGATAGTGATAACAATGATAGTGATTCAACAGATTTAGATATTTGGGGTCCTATTGTTAGTTGTAGTAAGAGGTCATAGCATCAACACATTCCATATACATACATTGCCATAGTGATAGGTCCATGTCATTCAACACATTCTAGCTCCAACATTAGGAGATGACTACATAGTAGATATTTCAGGTTTGTTTGTGGAGTCATACATAGTAGATTTGGGAGACATCATTTATGATATATATCTTCTCTTTGATGAAGAAGATCCTTCTTTAGTTGTTGTAAGGGTTCACTCTAACCCTCCTACCCATTCTCTACATGATCAGTCTTCACAAGTTGATATGATTGTGGATCCTTATGTACAGTAGCTACAGGAGGTCTCTTTATAATTCAAGGAGATAGTTGGTTCTTTCAGACATGTTCTACATCCATCCTTGCTAGATCTAACATTTTTCTTTTCAACAATATTGGAAGGGGCGATAGTCAGTATCAACATAGGGATAGTTGTGCAAGTTTTAGAGACACCATTCATCATCGAGATTCCTTCTAAACATTGGGGAAGCATCTCATTTGTACCTATGATATTGTTTCTTCCAAAGGGGAGGAACATTATTTAGTAGTCATGTATCAACTTCTACATTAGACCAACTATCACTAATGGACATTCTACATTTGGGGGGGCGGGGGAGGGGCTGGGGGGTGTCTTGATTACTCCATCCATCCATGCATCTTGTTTTTTCATCTCTCTTTTTGGGGGAGGATTTTTCCCATGAGGTTTTCCCTCTTTCTATGCTTTATGAGAGATTTCATTGATTTTGTACATAGTTACCTAACATGGCCTAGTTACCAGGACTCATCATGCATTTTTATCCTAGCTTTTGTAAGCTTAAGTGCATTCCCCTAAGTTGCACTTAAGGGGGGTGTTGGTGTCAATAAGTATTTACTTATTACACTTTACTTAAGTTTACTTAGGTCAATGCATTATTTTATTATTTATTAGTTTGACACCTAGGAGTTTGCGTACTCTTATGAGTTGTCATGTTGACAACACAGAAGTAAGCAACTCTAATTTAGCACATGGTGTCTACAACACTGGAGTTTTCATAATCAACTGAATTGTCATGTTGACAACATAGTTATTTGCACTCTTAATTAAGAACATGGTGTCTACAACATAATTTTACATGCTACACCTTTGTAGGCTTATCCTCTCATCATCACACTAACCCATGTCCTTAATGGAGTATAATCCACTCCTAGTGGACATGTGCCTTGTTGTAAGACTTATCAGTGTGTTAACTCCTAGACATTGTAGAAGCATTCCAGAGGCCTTTATATTCAAGCACTCCTAGTGTACTTGTACATGAAATTACATCAATTTAGTTGATATTGTTATTATGATCATACTCTTTGGTCTATTCTTGTGCTTGTGCTTGATTTCCTTGATCTTGGGTGATTTTACCCTAAGGAAAATTCTTACAATCATAACATTCAAGTTCACCAGCATCTGTTAGTAAAATAGAATACAAAGAGGGAGCAAATCTTTCTGGAGGTCTAATTTTCCTTGTTGACCATCTAACATTCACTTGTCTATGTGGTATTTGTTGTTGCGGTTGTTTCAAATCATGAGGAATGGTTGGAACATCATTTTTTTGGAGTATCATCTAGCACTACAAAATCATCTTCTTTCTTCTCATGTTGCTGCAATAGATCTTTGTACAACATTTTCTCATTGAATATGACATCCTTGCTTCTTAGAATATTACAATTTTCAAAATCTCAAAGCCTATAACCAAATTTATTAATGTCATATCCAACAAATACACTTTTTTTTTACTTAGCTTCCAACTTGGTTCTAGTTTTAGAATCTATATGAGAAAATGCTTCACAATCAAAGGTTTTGAGAAAAGAATAACTCACCTTCTTTCTAGTCCACACTTCCTCTGGAATATCACAAACCAAAAGATTAGAAGGACCTCTATTTAATCAAATATACAATAGTATTGGCAACCTCCACCCACATGTGTAAGGGAAAACCAGCATGCAACCTCATGTTCCTTGCATGCTCCATTATAGTCATGTTCATGTGTTTAGCTACTCCATTTTCCTATGGAGTCCTTGCAATAGTTTTCTATCTATGAATTCTATTAATGGAGCAATAATATTCAAATCCATGACTACAATACTCACCACCATTATTATATCTGAAACATTTTAATTTCTTACCAGTCTCATTTTCAACAAGCATTTCCATTTCTTGAACGTTTGAAATACATTAGATTTTTTTCTAAGGAAATAAATCCATATTTTTTTAGTTACATCATCAATAAATGTAACATAATAATGAGAGCCACCAAGGGAAAATACCTGAGCTGGTCCCCATACATCAGTATGCACAAGCTCTAATTTCTCCTTTTTATTTTCCTTCCTAGTCTCCACAAAACTCACTCTCTTTTATTTTTCATACACACAACTTTCAAAAAAATCCATATTAACACATTTTAGACCTAGTAAAAATTTCTTTGAATGAATTACTTTCGTACCTTTCTCACTCATATGCCCAAGTCTATTGTGCCACAATGTTGTATCAAAATCTACAATAGCTATTTGTTCTCCTTGCTTAACTACAGTAACTATTCCTGAACAGTCATTTTTCTCTGAAATAATTAAAGTAGAAGGAATAATATGACCCATACAAAGATATAAGATGCCTACTTTCACACCTTTTTCTACTACAAAAGAACCTTTTGAAACCTTCTAATTTTTATCATTAAAAGTAACTACACAACCCTCATCACCGAGTTGCCTTGTTGAATTAAATTTCTACTCAGCCTTGGAACATGTCTTACCTCATGTAGTAGCCAATGATTCCCATTTTGAAACTTAATCTTAACTTTTCCCTTTTCAACAATCTAATAGGGTTCATTATCCCCCCAATAAACAAGTCCAAAATCCCCTTGGACATAATCAATGAAATAACCTCTATGAGGTGTAGCATAAAATGAAGCACTAGAATCTAAAACCCATGAATCATCAACACTTTCTAAAAATAGAAGCAAAGAATCCTCTTCATATTTGTCACTTACCACATTTACCTCCTTGTCTCCATCTGGTTTATCTCCTTCATTTTTCTTTCAATTCAAACAATCTTTCTTTTTATGCCCCAGTTTCCCACAATATCAGCAATTGTTCGGTCCTCTCGATTGAGACCTCCTCCCCTATGACTTTCCTCTTGATTTTTCACAATTTTTGGAATTTCTTCCTCTTAGTCGTTCTACCTCTACTTTGTGCATTCAAAGCACTTCCTGATGTAGATCCATTTGAGGATTTCCTATGACTTTCCTCAGTCAAAATTACACCGATCACATCATCATATTTTAGGGTACTAGCAGGAATAATATTACTCGTAGCCATTACCAAGCCATTCCAGCTTTCGAGCAAAAAACACAAAATCAAGAGAGCCTTAATTTCTTCATCAAAATTGATACCCACAAAAGATAACTGACTAGTAATAGTATTAAACTCATTTAAATGATCTACAATAGACCCACCTTCTACCATTTTCATATTAAATAAACACTTCATGAGAAATACCTCATTTGAAGTAGAGGACTTTTCATACATTTTTGCTATGGTTTGCATTAGTTCTTCTGTCATCTTCACTTTTGTAATATTAAATTCCACCGATGGTTCCAGACATAATCGAATGCTTCCAAGTGCCTTTATGTCCAAAAGATCGCAGTTGTCATTTGACATAGATCACTAATTCTTGGTTTTTCCTTCCAATAGCTTCCATAAATCCTTCTGATCAAGATAGTCTTCCATTTGCATCCTCCATAATGAAAAGTTATGCCCATTAAACCTGTCAACCCTCAACTTACCCTCGTCTACCATCACTCCCACTTAACCATGAGACTTTCCTATAGAGGATAACTGAAAGAACAACCTTGCTCTAATACCACTTATTAAAATTAAACCATAGACAAAAATAAAGATTACATTCAAATATAAACAATATCATAAAATAATAGATCACATAGAAAAGAACACAAGACACCAAGATTTAATGTGGTTCACCCAATCCCTAGGCTATGTCCACCAAATAGCAAGTCTAATATTATTACAATACAATGATTACAACCTGATTACAATCTATAATCCCTTACAGCTCAATTACAACTTGATTATAGTACTTTCCTGACTAGTCACCACAAACTAACAATCTCCCACTTGGGGAATGATCAGACTCCACACTAGACAACAAGGGTAGAATTCATACACCTTGGTATTCTCATCATAGTCTTCAATACTGGGAAGATTAGGCTAGAGATGATGTATGGCTAAGGCGTATAACAAATTTGAAGACATAAAGAACTACCTAAATACCTTTGTTGAATTTAGCCTCAAGGCAAGCTCTTCACACATATTTGAGCCCAGTCAATTTGTAGTCCTTCAACACAAATAGTATTGACAAAAAAGAAGTGATGTCCAATGAAATAAAGAATCTCCTTATTTCCTTTTAATCTTAGAAATAGTGCCAATATATCCACAATTTCCCTCTTTAAATTGGTTTTGAAAAGAGTCCTTGGCATCTTACTCTTTTTTAAAATGGGGTGTCTGAAACCAAGTTCTTTGCATGTCCTCTCTCCCCAGAGTCTTCTTCTCATTGAACATCGATGCAAAGGAAGAGAAATTAATGTTGCAATACTCTTCCTTTGATAAGTAGGAGATGATTTCCACAGCTAGTCAAATTGTGATGTGAATATCAGGATTTAACTGTGTGATTTTGAGTCAAACTCGATGACCCATGTTTCATGAGTAGTGATTCAACATGAATCCATCTCTCATGAGAATAAATGGAACACTTAGCACTCATTGGATCTAGGTGATGCTCACAGGGGTGAAGCACCGGGACTTCCCGGGAGGTCACCCATCCCAGTACTACTCCAGCCTGAGCGCGCTTAACTGCGGAGTTTCCTCCACAGTTAAACCCAAAGCTTGCAACCCCATTTGCAAGCTTTGGGTTTAACTGTGGAGGAAACTCCGCAGTTAAGCGCGCTCAGGCTGGAGTAGTACTGGGATGGGTGACCTCCCGGGAAGTCCCGGTGCTTCACCCCTGTGAGCATCACCTAGATCCAATGAGTGCTAAGTGTTCCATTTATTCTCATGAGAGATGGATTCATGTTGAATCACTACTCATGAAACATGGGTCATCGAGTTTGACTCAAAATCACACAGTTAAATCCTGATATTCACATCACAATACTCTTCCTTTACTAGGATGTCGAATGCAAATTGCATCAATTATTTGTTTACAGAAGGTAGAATAGATTGATTAGGTAGCAATATATGCTTTATCTCCATATTGTATCATTCAATACATTCCCTTATCAATTCTGGCACTTGCATGGCCATGAGGTACCTGGTAGACTCAACTAGTCTACTGTCTTTCAACTTTTGAGTAATTCTATGAATGGGTTGGGTATTGAGTCTTTTGTGTAGATCACCCAGGTCGTAAAATTTGAAGGAAGTGTCAGAATAACTCTTTAACTCACTCTCCAATCCAATTAGGCGATCATACCCTACTAATTTTATTGCCATTATTTTATACTTTCTTTGAGGAGACAAATTGCTTTGATAAAATAATCATTATGACATGAAGAACTCTATTTGGGGAAAATCCAATCATATAGACTCACAAATTCAAACGTTGGTGCTACACAAATGAAATAACTCACAACTAATGGTTGTAATGGTTGGATTTGCAATAAATTAGATAGGTTAAAAAATCTTTAAAATATTTTATTTCTACCCATATCATTCTTCATAAATCTAATGAACATAACATTCACTTAAATCTCCTATAGTAGCGAGATTATTCACTTACTAAATTAGTTGATTTTGGCTTAATGGAAACTACCCTTTTTACTTCAAAACCCAGAACAAGGGTTTTCACCACAATTCTTTATGTGCAGGAAAAGAATCATAAGCTTATCTTTTTGTAAGCTTTACTTTTCCTTTGATTCGGGATCACATCATGAACAATACTCCTTCGATGGCTTGGCTACCCTATCACTTTCCTTTCTGCATAAAGATTTCCTTTCTATTTTAGCTCATTCCTTGGAGAGGTCATACAATCAAATTCCCACCTCACGGGCTTGGACTATTCTCTTCTTTATTTGCGTTCGCACTTCACAAACTATTCTATCGAGAACAACTTTGCGGTAATTCCAAAGGATGTCCTCACATCCAGTTTTAGCATTTCCACATTTCATATAGAGACTCTATAATCTCTTTTAGATGGAAAGTATCATCAAAGCATATGCTTTCCAAGGATTTGAACAATTAGAAGTTTTTGTCTCCTTTTCTTGACATTACTTTGGAAACAAACTTGAAGACATGCACTTCCATGGGGAAAGCACTTAGATTGATGAAACTCTTTTTCTCTACTCAAAAATAGATTTTGACTTAAGATTGGTATTGTTAGAGTTCCATGGTTGTGGATCCTTGTCCTTCTAATCCTCTCATCATGAATCACCCTTTAAATGCATTTGGAGATGTCAAAACACCTTGTTCTTCTAGATGCTACCTAATGAAGTGTGCTAGCAATAGGGATTTGACAGCACGGGTTGGAATCTAAAAGGAAAACCATCCTATCTTTAGAAGTTAATTGTAGAGTCAAAATAGGTTTCCTTCTCATCAGGAAGACACTTAGATAGAAACCCACCCAAGCCTAGATCACCTAAGACCTTGATGCAAGGAAAATGCAAGAATCCCGCATAGAGGTGTTGAGGGAAGCGAAGTATGGAAAACCCAAAAAGACCCAAAAGTCAATCCTCGGGGATGCTTGATGAGAAAGGAGACACCTAGGGGAAACCTAGACAAGGAATCAATCATATATGTAATGGAAACTAACCAAGCTAGAGGCTTAGAAGGGAGGGATTGAAATTTGGCAACATATAGTTAGATCTAGGATTCAATCATGGAATGGGAATTGCCTATGCCTTGCTGGTAGAATTGCTATGCTTAATTTAGTTATGTCCAATATACCACTTTATCATTTATCAGTGGTAGAGTTACTGAAAAAGACCAGAGATGACCTTAATAAAAAGATTAAAAATTACTTATGGCAGGGTTAGAAGATAAAAAGAAAATTGCTCTACTTGTATGGGACAAAGTGTGTCAACCTAAGAAGAAATGGGGATTTGGTATTAAGAATATGAAAGACCAAGATATGGATTTAGGAGCTAAGTTGATTTGGAAAATGATTATGTATCCACACCTCAAATGGGCCAGAACACTTCTCAACAAATATGTACTTCTCAGTGATCCCTTAAGCATTCTTAGAACTAAGAACCCCCCGAGGGGGTCTAACCTATGTAACTTCATGAATATTGTTTGAAAATAATCCTTAATAAAGTTACTTTGAAAATAGGAAAAGGAGATCAAATAAGATTCTGGATAGACTCTTGGGGTGGCTATCATATTATCAACAAGCTCATTACCATTCACTCTACCAGAACTATTCTAGAAGAAAGACTTGGGCATTTCTTAATCAATTATGTAGAGAATGATATGGAATTCTCAATTGGATGGGAGTGGAAATCATTATCTCCCTTCCATATCCCCCTAGAGGAAGAATCAATTATGTTGAATATTTTAAATAAATGAAATATTATAGAAGATATGATACTTTGGGATGGTTTCAAAAGTGGAGAATATAATTCCAAGGATGGCTATAACTATCTAACCAATCTAAAACATCACCCTAAGGTGTAATTTCCATACTCATTATGATGGAACCTCCCATGTGTACCAAAAGTTGGGGCCTTCTCATGGTTGGCCCTTCAAAAGTGAATCTTGATAGTAGACATAATTAAAAGAATTGGTTTTGAGTGACCCCCAACTTGTCCTCTATGTCATATCATTGAGAAAGATATGGATCACATCCTTCTCAATTGCTCCTATTGATCTAAATTTTTGTGTTGGCTCTATAATAAATTGAACCTTAAGATGGCCCTCCCTAACACAACATTGTCTCCCATGCTCTCTTGGCCAAAATTGTATTCCAACAACATCTACTATGGTTTGTGGGTAAGGAAAGGAATAGAGGAATCTTTAAGGAGACTAGTATGTCTTGGGGATAGCTAACCCTAAAAAAGTGAGGCCCTTATCATAGGAACCCTTAATAGTAAACTTTTAAACTCTAATGGCTTATCAAAATCCATGTCAATCTTGTATTTAAAAAATGAGAAACAAATGGCCAGGCCTCAAACTTCCATCTCTCCATGGTAGAGGTGGTGGGGAAAGCAAAGTAAGAAGAGCCCTTTGTAGATGGACCCCTCCAACTAAAAATTGGGTTAAATTGAATTTTGATGGAGCATCAAGGGGTAAACCGAGAATTATTCAAATAGGATATTCTATACACAATCATGAAGGAAAGCTTCTAGCCCAATGTTTGAATCCTACAAGTAAAGATTTCAATAACAAAATAGAATTTAATGCTCTCATTGAGGGGTTATGGTTGTGCACTAAATTAAATCTTAAACAAATTGAAATAGAAGGAGACTCGACTATTGTGGTCAACGCATTTAGGAACCAGTCATCACCTAACTAGAGATTAAATTCCCCCTTAACTAAGGCTTTCGACCTAGCTAAAAACATCCAAAATTTTATTATTAACCATATATATCGAGAGGGAAATAGTTTGGCTGAAAAACTTACTAATGAGGGAGTTGATGGAAAGGAGGAAATTATCCTCTATCCACACCCCTTGCTACCTTAAGCTTTGGATGTTTTCCTTTATTAATCTACATTGTAATTTTAATTAAATTTTCTTTCTAGGTAGGAGGATGGTTCTCCCATTTTCTCCTAGGCCTCCCCTTTTCCCCACCCCCTCTAGTAATGTTGTTTGCTTTTCTTTTCAGCGACAAGAATTTACTCTTCCTTGTCACATCTTTCTTTTGGTGGTGTATTTACCTAGAATTAAACGTCCTACATTATGCACCATCTTTATTAAGTCTTGGAATTGGTAGCACTTTTTGGTCAATTTCCCTAGTTAATAGATCGAGAGCCTTTATGGCATTTATGTGGACTGGGTGGCAAACATTCCCATGCTTATTTATTTTAGTGGGTTGCTTCCATGGCCTCACTTTTCCCCACAGATACTATGATCAAGCTTTCTTGCCCCTCTCAGCTCATACCTTTTGACAGGCCTATCAAAATAAAGAGAATTGTGTAGATTGTTAAAGTTAAGAACATAGTCATCTCATGAGCCATCCTATGATGGTTGGGGACTCAATACATAAATAGCCCTAATAGGTTTTGGTCCAACTCATACATTATCACTATGTTTATTGCAGTTTCTCATCAATTCTATGTTGACCATGACCTCATTGCCAATCTATGTAGGGAGTTGTTTGAGGATGTTCTTCTTGGTTACTTGGACATTGTTCTACAAAATATCAAGGATGACCTCACTATTCCATTAGCAAAAAACTATGATGTGGTATATGTTAGAAGGGAACTTGTCATTACTTATCCAATCACCTTCACAAAGAACCCGATTGGTTTCTAGGCTAAAAGTGACACCTACAAAAGGAACATGTGTTTCCTCATTCACTTCTGCTCTATCTTAGAGCCCTTAGAAGATGACTGGTTGGAGTGTTATTTTGGTGATGAGGATTTTCTACAGGATAGATCCCTCAAGGTAGTTGTTGATGATCTCTGGGAGGCCTTTAGGGTGGACTAATGCACATATTTTATTTTTTATTATCTCAACCTTTGGAGCTTGCTAGAGCTCAAGACTAATACTCTCGGTTTACTTTTACTTTTAAAAAAACTTATGCTTTATAGGCCTAATTAAATCTCAACATTATTGTTTATCTTTTGGCTCTAAGGTCAACTTTTCTCACTGTGGCTAGTTTTTGTAACTAAAGTCTTTTATGAATTATTAACATAAACAATGCTCTCTGATAGGAACTTTTTTTTGTAATTTAGTCTACTTGCTATAATCAACTGTCAAATTGGAAATGCATGTTTATTAAGTGGGTTCTTTAAATTAGTTGAACCCAAGGTGAATCTTGGGTTCGTATTTTACTCGATTAGCATTATTGGCTCATTTCTGACTTTTTAACAAGGTTTATTTGCTAGCAGAAGATTGTTTGTGGATTCCATAATGTAAATTTGAAGAAGCAATACTGTGACCTTGAAGAATAGTATCTTTAACCTTTGAGGTTGTAATCTAAGAATTAGATGATTCTCATATGCTCTGGTTTGGTACTCAACACTCTGACCAGCATTAGGTACTTTATCATTTGGTAGACCTTTATTTCTTGTCTTCCCTATCTACCTATTTAAGGGCGAGCAAGGTGAATTGAATATGCCATTTTGTAGTTTTTTAAGGAGGCGAGAGTTTATTTTATTATAGAGAGATTCTTTTCATTTAGTCTTCTTCTAGAATCTTAAAATCCTAGTTTTGTGAGCTATTTTGTTATTTTTCTTTAATAATCTTAACCTAGGGTTGTTCTTTCATGTTAGATTAAGTAGTAGATTATTGGCAAACAAAACACCTTATAGCTTTCGTGGGCTTGAAATTTCCATGATGGCTTCCTAAGAAACTCATGAATATGTTTAGGATTATTATACTCTAACCCCACATTTATGAAAATATTTTTTATTTGGTAGTTGTTTTTTGCTTTGGCAAGTGGATTTGAATTTAGGCAGAGGCTTACAATCTTTTTTTTTTCAAATTGTCAAGGGTGCTACCTCACCAATCTCTTGAGCATTAATCAATTATTCTAATCATTATTTGTAAAACCCTAGTTATGGAACTACTCATCATGTAAACATATATTATATACACTGTAATAGGATGTAAGTCCTCTAATATCTCTTGTAAAAGAGGGGATGCCCTCTTTAAGTCACAACTTGGACAATTGTACATATACAGGAGTTCGGTCCTAGGCTGGGGGGGTTTCTTTACGTCATTCTTTTTCCCCCGGTGACTGCACTTGAACGAAGTTTTGTATTTTGGATATTATTATGATGGGCACTTGCCTTTTATTAACCAGAAAAAAACAATTTTGTACTGATCAATTCAATTTCTACTCAAAGAACATTGGCATATTACTGCATTTTTTAATATGAAAAAAAAAACACAATCCCTTTGCTACAAGCCACTTTTGTTTATACTATACATAAAATGTTTCATGTTTACAACTTATGTCGCGTACTTGCTTTATTCCATATAATATAGTATTTATTTACGTTTTCAAGCCTTTATTCTAGATTCATTTTAGTTTACACTATTCAACTTCATCATTGCACCTACTTCTTCAAAAGGTAGGGGCTCCAGGTCAACAAGAGCTCTTGTTGATACTTAAGTTTTTTCATTTTTAATTATGAAAAATAAGTTATTATTTATTCATTTATTTTAACAATGCTTTATTAATATTTTTTTAATAATTTAAAACTTATTTTTAATTTAAATGATTTTTTATTATTTATTTAATTATTTTCATCACTTTTTATTAAGTAAATATTTTTATTTATTTATATTTTTATTATTTATATTTCTTAAAATCAAATCAATGTTTATTATTAGGCAAAGCCTACAACACAACGGTAAATAGTGAGCTTGGGAGGTCTTGGGTTTGAATCTATTTGAGACTCGCACATAAAAATAATTAATCTTACTAATAAAAAAATGAATAATAAATAATCTAGGCTTACCCGATTACCTATCAAAAAAATTAAAAGCATTTATTATTTATATAATTATTCTATTTTTTAGCTTTTTTCCTATAAGATAAATTATTTTTTTATTTATTTTATTTTTATTTTTTATAGATAATAGGCCAAGGTCATTAATAATTTTATTAATTCAAAATTATTTTTTACAATGTTATCTCATTCAAGTGCAGATCAAAGGAAAACAATGGGGAAGAAAAACCCCTTAATGTATTTTCTTATTTATTTAATTCTTTCTCATATGCATTTTTTACTAATTGTTAATTTTTTAATTTTTATTGTTCTTCCACTTCAATTTCTCAACTCTTACTCATTTTTTGTTTAATTGATCAATCAACTCAAATTTGCTTAACTCTTAATTTGTTCACTTAAAAGATAAATCAACTTAACCAACTAATTAATTGGCCTTTTAATCAATGAATCAATTCTTAGGCTCTCTCATTTTGATGATGGATCATTAAGTATGATCTGAAATGTTGGTGATTAAAATAACACACACAATCTCATCGAGAAGCATAATATATAAGACTAAAGATTGTGGAACTATTTTATCGTGAATCAATTCTTTTTGTCTGAGTCATGTATTGACTTAACTCTTTACCAATTCCTTTGATCGATTGATCTTCATAAGTTCACACTAGATCTCGGCCATCGAATCTCTTTTAGGTTTTAATAAAAGAAATTTCTTCGTTCTCATTTAGCTAACCATTATCACTTACGCTTTCAAGGTGTCATTTTTATATATTTGCATCTTGCTGTCATACTCACATCAATACCTTTTGCATCATCAATCCAACCACACTCCATCACTTTACATCATCTTCTACACTTATTGTGATAAAAAATCATATCGTTGACAGATATTACAAGATATGAGAACAATGGAGTGAAGTGTATCATGGATTATGTTGTTAAATAGTTAATTGTGTTGCATTTCATGATTTAGAACTTCATTGGTTGTTTATTGAATTGAGTTTGTAATCCATGCTTGGAAGAAAACATGGTAAATTTGGAAGAAATGAGGTCATGTTTGGAAGAAAACATGGTCAACAATGATAAGTTTTAAACATAATGTTTTAAACATAATATCAATGTCATCTAGTTGAAACATGTAAGATAACTAATATCATAATATCAACCCATATGTCTAACAAGTAGATCAAAAACATGATGACATAAGTCAAATCATCTAACAAGATTGACTAACAATATGTGAGCAAACAAATCTACACAGAGTTGCTACATATAGTGTTAGTCAACTATAGTCAAATGTCAAAAATGTTATGGAAAGTAGGTAGTCATAGGTCGAGTCATGACAAAGGGACATCCATATTGGTGCATCTAGTGTAACATCATATGATTTGTTTTTTTTACAATAAGGGATACATTTCATTTAATTACAAGTAGTCATTATTAACAATAACAACTTTAAAGTCACAACTATTGATGTAGTGTGATAAAAAAATCTTGAACATTATATTAGTAAGTGTGGGCATTACACCAATAATTGTTATTGCATACGTTAAACAATAATTTCTTAAGCCATAAAATCATTGCAAGAATATTAAGAAAGATGTTTTATTTGTCCAAAAAAAAAATTATATATTATTTTTAATTGAGTGAAACATTGTGTAAGAATAAATACAGATGAAGCAAAAAGTTTGCTATAGTCTTTGTCTAAATTTGGATTACATTTACATGTATATTTTTTATTAAGGAAAAATAGGTTTGGAAGGGTGCCTGAAACCTGTTACACGTCAAAATATTTTCAATGAAGCCTAAACAAAAGATACAACAAACCTGAGGTGAAATAGGTCACCAACCAAAATAAGGTGATCAAGGTGGCCTCACAGAACATAGTACACTTCAACCACCAAATAAAAACTCAATAAAACTATTTAGGACCCTATAATCCCAAAAGAGTGAGATCTAAGAAGTCAATCAGAGGACCGTTGGGAACATTTGTAATTTTTTCCTTTAACCTTTGTCCAACCTTCCTCCACCAGAGAAGCCTCCTTCTCCCAAACCAAAGCATCGACATATGACCCACCTAGACAAAGAGACAAAACCACACCAGAAAGAATGCCCACAAGAACCCGACCTAAAAAGGGAAGGGCAACCGCAACATCCACATCCAACAACAAATCAATATCCTAGTTCGATGGTACAGCTACAGGAATCCGCAACAACCATAGTCACGGGGTAATTCATAGGAGTAGAGTCTTTAAGGACAACGTAATGTTGAACCAAAACCCCATACCACCAAGAAGGTCTTTTCTTTGATTTCCTCAATTCTACAAGATAGCACGTTGCAATATGTCCAGTCCTAGAGTAGACCCTATAATAGAAAGGAATTCCTTCATAGTCTAGAGTCTAAAATCAGGAGCCATTAGAGACCTCAAGTTTGATCTTTTCAGGGAGGCCCTTCGAAGTATCAACCACCATGAGGATGTGAGCATATGTAGTATGCATAATATCACAAGATTTAGAATCCACCATTTGGAAGTCTCCAATGGCATCTCCCACAGCTTCAAGAACCAAATCCAACCATAGCTGAAGGGAAAGATTCAGAAGCCTAACCCAAAGAGGCATATGAGAAAAAGATTCAGATGCAGGGTCCAAACCTTCATGCCAAGGTTTGGCCAACAAAGGGTAATGATCCTCCCAACTAAAGAAACTGCACAAAATAGCCCTCATGTCGTCAATAGCATCAAATTTAACTATGAAAAAAACCCTAGCTATAGGGTAAATCTAGACAGATTAAAAAATCAACAGATCCTAGTACTTAGAAATCCAAGCATGAAGAACCTGAAGGAAGGGCCAGAAGCCTCAAAATCGTAAAATGGCTGCCCTCTTAGAGAAGTTTGCAATCATATGAGCAATTTCTTTGGCAATATCATCCTCCAACTCCAACCGAATAGGTTTGCAAACTGTGATAGGAATCACAAATAAGGAAAAAACTAGACGATCCATAGCTAGAACCCCCAAACCATGGACATTAGCTTCGAAAGCTACCACATCCACAAAAAAGGCAGCTTTGCATCTAGTAGTAGAAGCAGAAAACTAAACCCCTAAACCACCATTGAAAGAAACGGGCTGAGCGGACACGGCTCCAATAGCCATATTTGGCCCAAGCAAAGGAGGGAGCAGTGGGAGCAACAAAAATTTTGTAAAAAAACTTTGGGAGAAAAGTCCAGTCCTATACCCTAGGCCAACAAAGCAAGTAGTTGGCACAAAAGTCTCGTAAGGGAAACTGGCCTACAACCCTTATCCACTACAAAGGGGCGTTGAACCTGTGACTGTGATGTCAGAATGCAAAGAAAAAAATATATAGGTTTCCCAAGAGAGGAGACGAGTCCTAGGAGTCATGTTGTAGTGACGATAGGGGAGGAGGGTGCACCCTCGAGGAAATGGGGTGAAAGAGGAACAGGTTTTGCCCCATTTTCTCGACAATAGAAACGGGAAGGAAAAGGGAAGGGAAAAGGGCTCAAAACAAGGCCTTGCATGACTTGTTAGTAAGAGTGGAATGAAGCAGGGTGAATTGGATAATGATTAATCTAAATGCAGTTGAACTACATGAATGCATGGGATTCAATTGTGTTTATATGGGAGAGCACACCCTAGTTTGATATTGCAAGAGGAGTTATGCATCAAATGCTATAAAAGTGTAGATGACAAGATTCCTTTGTGTGGATTAGACTCTCAACAAAATAGAGATTTTAGGAACATAGATGTAGGCTTCATATTCATGATGGAAAATATGATAGATACGCACTGGAGAGGTCTGGGCACACCCAAATTCTTGTTAGGGATCTTGGTGGAAAGTGTACTAACCTGTTGGCCCTAGTGAGAAATGCATAACCATAACTCAAAAATTGACAGAGATGTGCTAAAGAGTCATGAAAATAGATCATATGGCAAAATGACCCGTGTAATCAGGTTAAGTCATTCAAATGATACCAAGATATTGAAGATTGAGGCACACATCATGGGGAGGCTATCACTGACACACAAAGATAAAATCAACAAAAGACCTTATGACCAAGTAGTCATTTAGTCCACAATTCTTGCCATGAACCTTATTCAGATGGTGAATTTGTAAAGCCTGTGTAGGAAGGATTCATCCTGTAAGGCAAAAATTGATTATTTGATTGAATTGTATTGAAATGTTTATGATTGTTTGCTGGCAATTGTGTGAAAGGAACAAGGTTCTCAAATCATTTAGTCTCAGTGTGAATTTGTGTAAGTTTGTTTGCAATCACTATTTCGATAAGCTCAATTTGATGGGTTGAAGCTTAGTGCCATGAGATAAATAGAAGAATTTGGATAAGATATGATAAGATAATGGACAAATTAAATTGGAATGGAAGGGGAATGCAAGAGAGCAAGTGATAAATGTTCTCCAGAGTAAAGTTTGTTTAAAGGAAGACTAGAAATTTGATCGAGGTATATGCAAATAGATGGGAAAATGAAGCAATTGATTATGGAAAATGATTTGTATGAAATGATTAGAAGAAGGGAATATGATTAGATTAGAGGAGAAATTAATTAATTGAATTGATGAAAATCAATAGATTGGGACCACTAACAAGGGAGATCCAAGGAATGGTAAATGGATGAAAAGGGTGGGGATATCTGAATGAAGGAATAATATGGGGGACCAAAGGATCCGGTATAGGACAATGGGGAGCCAAGGACCATGTTTCAAAGGAGTTAAAATGCCCCATACCAAGGATATGAAAATGGAAGGAAATATGGTGGGAAAGGATGCATGGAAAAGGAAAGATGGTGTGAAGGCTATTGTATGGAGGAAGTGAAGGCATGTGTATTTCCAAAGCATGTATGAACATTTTTTTGTTGTGCCTCCAGTTTTGAGCACACACATAGGCCTGAAAATGGAATGAATAAGGGATATGGGAGGGAAGGTATGAAATAGGGATAATGATATGAAGAGTATGGATGAAATGTGGGACATGAAATGGATGGGATAACCAAGACCAAGGACATACGAAAGGAGCATGGAAGTATGTAGTAGCATGGACGTAGGATAGAGAAAAGGAAAATGCCAAGGAATCTGGGATACAAGATATGGATATGATGTCAAGATCAAATATATGAAAGGATTATGGAAGTATATATAGGATAATGTATGGATAATGTGCAAGGGATATGGAAAGTGAGCATATGGATGGAAGCAATAGGATAGTCAAGATCAAAGATGGACAAGGATGATGAATGGTAGATAGGAATATGGAAGATATACAAGGAAATATAGTATGGATGGAGCTTGCCCCTAGTGTAGAGTGCAAGTGGAAGAGGATAAGTGAATGGAAGGATAAGTGGAATTGGAAGACAGTAAATACAAAGGGAGGACTTAAGCATCTAGATATATGGATGGTATTTCTTGATATTTATTTCTCTTTCTTTTTTATTTTCAAGGAATTTTGACTATTTTCTCATAGATGTTAGTAGGATAATGAAAAGAAGGATGAAGTGGATTGGTAAACGAAGCTCAAGGACTTATGAAAAAAATTGGATTAAGGGGGTGGAGTGGTTGGGAGGAAGACATGGCTAATGGATGCTAGGTTGGAAGATTGATGACTGAGTGGATGAAGGAGGTGGAAAGATTGAAATTGACACACACCTTGAAGGGTGATGGAAAGGAGGAAGTCTTGGAGGATATGTAGGAGAAAGGTTGAATTTTGGGATATAGGGACCCACAATGGATGAAAGAGATGATGGATTTAGGATGGTGGATTTGGGTATATAAGGACCCAAAATGGATTCAAAAAATGGAAGTTTTGAGGATTTATAGATGAAGGAAGCCTTTGGATTAGCGAAATTGGAAGCCATTTTGAAGTTTTCGTTGAGATTGATTGCTTCATTAAGTAGCTTTGGAATCCACATAATTTTTGAATTTTTTATTTTGAGCCTTTGTGGCCTTTTGATTTTTTCTTTCCTTTGGATCACATTTTTCTTTTCTTAAACATGTCGTTTAGAGGGGACATGTTGATCCTTGGATTTTTGCAAATTTTTGGCTTTATTCACTTTATCTTTGGCATCCAATGTGCTTCCATTGGCCATGGGATGAGTGTATGAGGATAAATGGTATGGAGAGACGGTGGATGAAATTATGGAGGGTGAACATTGGAAGGAATTCAAGGATGTGTGCCCTTGTTGATCTTTAATAGGTATATGAGAGGATGAAGTGGAAAACATGGATATGGTGGATGGATGTATGTAAGGACCCAAAATGGATGGAAGGGATGAAGGGTTTGTCTTTGGAACTTAAGAACTCAACATGGATGGAAATGAGGAAGGAAGCAGATTATGGATATATGGTCCCAAAATGGACTTGGAATATGGATGATGGGAACATTTAGGTTTGGATGGAGGAATTTTAGGTTTGGAAGGAGTGGAAGGTGTACCACCATCTTGAGACATTATTTCTTCAATGGGATACTTATCATTTTCAATACAAGATGCGAGTCCATGTATATGGGGTTCATGAGTGGATTGGATAGGTGTGATAGGATCATATGGAGGATTAGGATCACAACGGGGATTATGAGGGATAATAGGATCACAATATGGATTGGGATCATGAAATGCAAATGAAGTGGTATTTTATCTTGACTTAAAGGAGGATCATGTAGTGGGATGGAAGGAATTATTGGATCATCAAGTGGTATAGGATCATATAATGGAGTGGATGGAAAGGAACTATGAGATGGAGTGATTTGATCTTGACATGGAGGAGAGTTAGTGGATTCTGTAGAAGGAACATCTCCATGAGGTGGAGAATCTATGGATGCTAACTCTTGAGATGGAATGGAATCAGTAATGTGCGCGGTACATGGAATGTCTTGATCTTGATTAGGAAGGGGTTCATGAGATTGAATAAGAGGGATAAATGGATCTGGAGAGATAAGGGAATAATGGGATGGAGAAATGCTCAGATCTAGAAGAGAAGAGGAATCTGTAATGGCATGCTTTGGAGGAAGGTCTGGAGATGGAATTAGGTGTATGACTTTGGGTGGTTGGATCACTTTATTTTTTTTTTTATACTTAGACAAGGTTTCTAGTGAGATAAACCTATTACAAGGTGGTGATGATGTTGATTTTGGAGGATTAGGATTGTGTGGAGGTGGAGGTATGGGTAGGGGATTGGGATGATGGTTTTGGACATTAAGCTCGAAGTATGGGGAACTACATGGAAGATTTGGATTGGATGGGACATGAGGACTATGGTCTTCGAAACATGGGGGAAGAGGACATATATCTTGGAGGGTAGATTTTTGCTTTTAATTTGCTAGGCTCAAGATAGAATTCTTGAGTTTCTCAATTTCTTTGGCAATGACATTTTTGTTTGAGGAATTGTGTGTGTTATGAATGGAATTGTATGTGGTTGAAGGATAATGAGGTGGATTTCCCTTGTCAAAGGTAGAGGAATAAGGAATGTGAGATGGATTATGATTGGACATACAGTTTTAAGGATTGATTTGATATGGGGTTTGTGTTGGAGGTGTGACTCCATATTGTCTTTGAAGGTCCACAACCATTTGGTTAAGCCAATTCTTATCCACTGAGATTAGATGAGGAGTGTTGAGAGATTTGATGAGAAATGAAATATGAACTTGAGACTAGGAGAAGTTTTGGACTTTGCTTTAATTTGATTTGGATTGGATTTGACTTCATTTGATTTGATATGGGATGAAGGTTTGAGATAACCTTGATAAGATTTGGGTCATTCAAGATAGTTGGGATTAAAGTCCAAAGATTATGATGGTGCTCCTAAGTCTAAAGAAGAAGATTTTATGAAAATTGAATTAGAAGAATATTTGAATAGATGAAGAAAGATTTATTGATTTTGGATGAAGATGAAAATGGATTGAATTAGGAATTGATTATAAAGGAATGAATTTGACAAGGGATTGGATTAAGAATCATGAGGATGAATCATTGGATGAGGGAATTGGATCATGATATGGATCATGAATCATGACTAGGATGAAGATTAGGAATTTGATTGAATGATTAGGAAGATGAGGACATGATTAGGATGGTTGAGATTTTGAAAAGTGTGATGAAATGGATGAATAGAAGAAGTGATGTAGAAAATAAAAGAGCTTCTTGGATTTTGAACTTTTATGATGTTTTTGGATTTTTTATGAAACATAACATGCAAAGCATACAATGAAATATATATACACAAAAAATCTTAGATGGTGTGTTCCCTTCAAATGGGGAGGTTTTTGAACACTTAGTACGTCAAACATGCCAACAATCCTATAAGGTTTTGACTAGGATATACAAGCTCAACTAGGGGTGTCCTCAATATACGCAAGGTACGTGAGGCCCAAATCTGTAGATGAAAGAAAATAATGCCACACAGTCGGAGGATATGGTAACCCAAATCTCCACCTTCAATTCCCAAAGGTATAAAGTTCTTTGAGGCCTAGCCAAGAGTGACAAAATTTTACTTCCAAGAGAGGTGTCTTTCGATTCACCTCCCGATATTTATACTCTGCCAAAATGCTAGATTTGAGGTCGTCCCAAAGGGTAATGAAATCCCCAAGCGGGCCTCCTTAAAAAAAATGTAAAACAAGGCCACTTATTTCTTGTGCACTCAAGATCACCCAAAAGTGCAAGAGGAGTGAATACGTAAGTGGTCTTGGGTTTAAAATACACTTGTTCTTTTCTGATGAAGCTTTAAGTTTTCTATCTACTTTTGAAGACACTTGTGTTTATAACATACAATGTTCTTTCCAACTTGACAACATCGTCAACATAATAAAATCGAGGATTCATCAACAAAAATAAATCGATCAACGTCAACATAATAAAATCGATAGAGATAGAGAAAGTTCCTTTACTACATTCAAGATTGAGTGAGTGTTTGTTTTAAGGACCAAATCCAAAGATTCATTGCAATGTTCTTTGATCCTTAAACATTCTAGATTTGATAAGATTCATTTTAAACCTTGTTTTAAGCACCAAATCCAAAGATTCATTGCAATGTTCTTTGATCCTTAAACATTCTAGATTTGATAAGATTCATTTTAAACCCAAATTGAAATGTGTATCATAGCATTGTCCTTTGGCCTTTATGCATGCAAGAGTGTATTTGACTTCTAAGCATTCATTCCAAAAAATGTTTGTGAATTTCCTTAAGGCATTCAAGATTAATTTTGGATTAGTTTAGCTTCAAGACATTCAAGTGTTGGATTTATCAAATTAATTGCAACATACATTCCAAGATAAATGATTAAGCATTCAAGTTCATTCCCAAAAGCAATAAAACATTAAAGAAAACCTGCAAGAAAATATGGTTAGATGTTTCTAAAATGCTCTCATCTACAATGCTACAATAAACAAGATGATTAGCTTCAACAAAATCTCAAAAAATGAAAGCTAACTATGAGAAAATTTATTCTAACTTTGTTTGTTATTTTTTCTATAGGTAAATAATCTTAGAATGACTCCAATCCTATGGATCCACAAAAAGTCAAATTTTGATTTATACTCTTTTAAAAAAAAAAAAAAATCGCAAACGACAGAATGTAGGCAGAGACGACAAACAACACAGACGATAGAATAAAAAGAAGTATAATGTACCTAATACTTGCACATCATAGACAACAAAATGTAGATCGGAGACGCCAAACCACGCAGATGACAAAACACCAAATTTGGGTGGCCGTTCACAATGCAAATGACAATATAAAATACAGAGATGACAGAATGGAATGGAGATGACAAGATAGCTATTTTTTGCAGTATGAAGTAGTTATTTTTATAAAAAAAATTATCACAAGTAGAGACGCCAAACCACAGAGATGTTGATTTGCGAAGACGATGAAGCGTCTTCACAGACAACATTGTGTCCTAATGGAGACAACAGTGCATAGTTTCTATGGAAAACTCTGAGTTTTTGACCAATTTTGAATATGGAAAAGGGATGTGGGTCCTACCAAGCATGCCAAAATGTATGCATGAAAACTTAACCTATTGGGAGCACGAATAAAACGTTAGTAGCATGTGCATAAGACCATATCGAAATGAAGAAAACTACTAACTAATATTGCATTTTAATACTAATGCAATTAATAAGAAAGAGTCCCCACACAACCTCAAAACAATTCAACAAAAGTGCCCATAAGAGGCCTTGTTGGTGTGTTTAAGTGTGAAGAATGTAGATGTGCTCTCTCAAACACAACTATGAATCCGAATGATATGAGAGATACAATAATGAATCATGCAACTAAGCTAAATGATGAAGAATGCTTAAAGAGATGGCTATGAAAGTAACCATCCTTGAGAGCACTCAATGGATAATGAAAGTGGATGTAAAAAACAAATCTAAGAATGCAATACTACTATGAATAAGCAAAGCGACACAAGAAGTAAACAACTACCAAAGGGTTAGTAACAATATACAAATTTTTAAGAAAGCGCTAACTCTAAACTAGCATGATAATAATGCAAATGAGGAAGATGAAATATGCTTGAGACAATGGCTCTATTTATAGGCTTGATGGGGCTTTGAAGAGGTGGCATCTATGTGGCATCTGCATATGTGCCACAAGGGAGACACATGGGTTAAAGGGCAAGCCATGCAAAAGTCAAAAAAATTCTTTATGGTTGAGAGGCTCAAGGTGTGCTCACACATGTGAGCAACCTTGGAGAAAGGAGTTGGGAACAAAGGTGTAAGAGTACCTTTTTGGAGAGTTTAATGAGAGGAGGCTCCTTCAGCCTTGTGTTGCTCACACGTGTGAGCAACCATTTAGTTGCTAAAAAGGTATTAAAAGAGGTTTAGGATAATAAAGTGGGATTAATTAATAGATAGGCTTAGAAGGATGAGATTGATGGGTATAGAGTAGGTTTTATGATGGGGTTAAGATTCAATTAAACAAAATTTAACTCAATCACAGGATTAAAAAATTTAATAAAGTGGAGGGAATTAAATAAATTAGAATTTATTTAAAAGGGGATTTATGGAGCACTATGCATTAAATCAATTTAATACATTAGGGGGATGCATTTAAATTAAATTTAAATACATTAGGGAAATGAACCTATTTAATTAAATAAATTTAATTAAATAAGTAGAAGAATATGACAAATATAATTAATTAATTATAATGTCAAAAGAAATATTAAATGAATTAACATAGCATTTGGGACAATTTTGGGAGCATCTACAATGACCTCAACAAAATAAACCTCAAGGCATAAACCAACTCACTTAAAAGTGGCGGCTACATTTTTATGTATGTTATAAAGTTATTCATTATTAAAAAATGACAATCTCTTGATGTCACTTTTGTAATTAAAATATTACAATTGATTATTCAGAGTACTAAAAACGTAGAGTCGATAAATAATGGATTGATTATGTATAGTCATCATAAGGAGGCATGCATTACTTCTAAACATGCAATACTAAGTTGGAAAGGGATGGAAGAGGAATTGATCCTCATGAATTTTGGTATCACAAGACTAATTTTGGAGATGCAAAGAGTCATTGATCTCCAAAAGTATTTTTATGTACATATTTAAATATGTGACTATATAAAGAATTTATTTTTAAAAAAGAATAAAGGGAAAATATGATGATAAAAAAATAATAAACGGATGAACATGATGATTAAAAGGAATAAGGGGCAAACATTACAATCAGGGGTAAATAAGGAAAGTACAATTATAAGTGAGTTGTTTCTCGCACATTTGAAAAGTGAGGTTTTCGAAGGGGGCTTATAGTATATTTGAATGGAACTTTCAAAATGGGGATAACAATTATATGAAAATGAACAATAGCTAATTCACACATTAGTTGAGATCAAGAGGATAATGAAAGATACAAAATATCAAGAGTATCTAGTTAAGTGAATAGGAAAGCAACCAAAATGCTACTTGAATGAGGCAACCTCAAATTAATCATCATGGCTAGTTCATAGATGAACTTATTCGGAATTCAAAAGGTGAAACTTATGTATTTTCCTACATGGGGTATCTAGTGTAAGAGCATTTATAATTTTATAATAATTTGTAATGCCATAAAAAAAAGTAATATAATAATAGTGATATTTTTATTCATTTTCTAGTTCAACTCAGATAAAGATATCACAATGGTGAAGTTATTAAGACTATTTAGATTGTCAATAATGATAAACCTTCGAATATTGATGGGCTCCTAACAGAGTTTTGCAAAGTTAATTATAATTGGATTATCTATGATCTTCTTCTATGTCTACAAAGAAGCATTGAACAAAAAGTCATGTGACCAAAAAGTAAAATAGAGGTGTCATGAAGCTCCTACCTAAAGAGGGAGTTTTTATAGAATTTGAGATCAATTGCTCTACTAAATGTCCTATGAAATTTTGGCTAGATCATGGCTCTCAAATTGATTAATATATTCCCTAAGTTCATCAGTGGAACTTAAACAAGATTCATTAAGGGAAGACATGTCCATGATAACCTCCTAACAAGTTGGGGGGATGAATTGGTCCAAGAGCTATAATCAAAATTCTACTATGCTTCTTCTCGACTTTGAGAAAGCATATGACATAATTGAATGGTTATATCTTCTCATGGCTTAGAAGCCATTGGTTTCCCGAGTAATTTTTATGAAAATCTCAACTCACCCAAAGGGAACTTGGTCGCAAATTAAGTTTTATTTTGTCTATGAAGGGAGATCCCCATATGTCCTTAAAAGGAGACCCCTACACATCCCCAACAAGGCAGAGAAAAAAATACCAAATTTTTATCCATTATATCAAATGGCTCCTTTACAACATTCTGATAATCCTTCCCATGTATTTGAGGATTCATTATATTTTTTATCTAAATATGAAGCTATATTTAATACCTTTGAATGAATGGAGACATGTCTTAACTTTATGGAAATGGTAGAAAATCTATGAAGAGGAATAGTAATACATTTTTAACTTCCAAATCCTAAGTTTAGAACATAGTTTTATGATGATTGACAAGATCTTATCAATATCAACACCCAAAATCTAATAAAAACTAAATGTTTACTAGGTTTCATGGGTTTCATGACATTCGTAATAGATAAAAACACATGAAACACAATGACACATCCCCTACCATCCACTAGTCATTTTGAAGAAAAAGAGACACCAAGTGGACATTCTCCTCTTGACCTTGATACCTGCTCAACCGTGGAAACACCAAGAAACATCCCTAGTTGTGTGGGGACAACTAGCCATACGTATGACCAAGAATTCTCATATGTTAAAGGAAAAAAAAATGGTTCGCTTATACACCTCAATGTGTGAATGAAAACAATACATTCAAATTTCAGATGTATGACAATGAAAACAGGTATTGTAATTTTAAAAGGAAGAGAATGATATATACTCAATGAAATTGCTTCTGTTTTATTTTTTATGTCAAGTTTGAGTCTCAATGCTATATTTGAAAACTTTCATTTTCAGCTTTTGAAATTAGAAAAAAGGTTCTATTTTGTTTTTTAATATGATTGTACTTGCTCTCAATATGTTTATTATTTGGCACTATCCATAGTGGGATATCATTGGATGATCCCACAGAGTGATTCAGATGGTTTTGAGTCGTTAGATGTTGATAGCTCGAATGAATCTTAATTTCATAAACTTGTGTATTTTGATGTTTTACATAGACTTTTAAAAACATACTCCAAACTTTTCATTCATATTAGAGGGTGATATTTTGATGTTTTACATAGACTTTTAAAAACATACTCCAAACTTTTCATTCATATTAGAGGGTGATAGTAATTAAGATGGTTTGAATTCTGGATATTTGATAACATGAAAGAATCTTAATTTCATAAACGTATTTAAATGTTTTGAACTTTTAAATACATATTAAGAACTTTTATATATTATTGGAACATAATTTTGTAATATTTGTTTTTACAATGCTTTATTGAATTTATTATATTATTATACTAATGCTCTCATTATTATTATTTACATATTGATAAATAGTCCTCTAGAAAACAACATCCCAAAACATATACATCCCATCTCTATCTCTATCCTTGAAATATCAAAGAACTTAAATCGATCATGCTAATCTCCAAACAAAATGCACTAAAGACAAAACAAAGTCGAACTTCTTTTTTCAGATTCACAAGAACGTAGTATTTTTTTTCAAATTTTTTGTTGTTTTCGACTACAAACTACGCAGATCATGAAGATCAAATGTTGAAATTTTCACAAGAATCCATAATGTTTTTTATTTTTTGAAAATTGGTCCACTGTACAATTTGTAAAGAGGATAGCCATGTCCAAAAGAATTTACAATACCACAAGTGAAATCTCTAATCCAGTAATCTAACCTCAGAAACTAATATAAAGAGAAGCCTTCTAATCTGAATCATTTTGAAAGCATCATGGCAATGAAAAATCCAGCTGTCATGACAGCCAGTGGAACTTGATGAGGGCATTCCAACTATGGTAGAATCTCTATCTGCAGAACCCTCAGAATGGTGCAAGATCAGTTAATGTGGAAAGCGCTTCTTACCCAAACTAAGGTCAGAAACATGCCCAACAGAATCAACCCTAGGCTGCATTAAACATACCTGATTAGCCAACCAGAGAGAGGAACTGATATGTTGGAAATGATTTGTCAGATGCTCGAGTTGCGAGTTCAATCATATGCAAATTGTGGAAGCACACAAACTGTTTGACAAAATTCCTCAAACGGATACAATCTCAACGAAAGCAATGATTGCAGGTTATGCACAAAATGGTGTTTCTTAATGAGGCTTTATATCTTTTGAAGATGATGCAAAACTGACTCCTGTGATTTCAACCAATCCCCAATTTGGGAGGCACAGTCCAATCAATCCCCAGATTTAGGAGAACCTTTTCTTAGGATTAGATTTAAGAGTTAGTTATGTTTGTTTCAAACTGTTGTTTCATTGTAATCTTTGAAGGAGTTGAATTAGGAGATTCTTGATCATAAAGAGGGGAGCTGAAACCATCGATTTTAGAGAGATTTGGAGATGTAATTTACTATTATTGAATGAAGAAAACAGCAGGTATAGTAAGATATGTTTTCTTGCATATTTGCAGATCTGAGGTTTGTCTGCAATCAACTGCTGTGAAACCTTACTCTTCAATCTTGACCAGCATCCTTCCAGCAGATGGGGAAAAAGGATTTCTAGAACAGAGTATGGAGCTCTACAAATAATCAAAGTGAATTTCAATCCTTTTGTGCTGATATTCCTCAACCTGGATGTATGCTGCTTATTTATTTAAGATAGAGTTTGCAATTTCCTCTATATTGAATCTCTTATACTTCATGAGTACATCTGACCTCTCTTTATGATCTTTCTATTTAATCATACACCCACTCTTGCATTTTGCCTGGATGGCTTCAATAAATTCTGAGTCACAAGCACTGTGTAAAATTGAGTAAAATGACTTTGGGAGGAATTGTGGACATGATATGATAGAGATAATTGCTTGATTTACTTTGCAACTAAAATCAGACCAAAACTTAGGCATCATTAAGCACATTCTAACGCCAAACAGAGATTATTGTTATACCACCACTTATGTCAGTTCCATCAATGTGCATAGAAAAGAGCAGCATGAAGGATCGGTAGCAAGATCAGAAAACAGCTGTACTCTGATTTTTCATGAGCCCTTTTGATGTCTGCGTAAGCAATTCCATTTACAGAAGGGATGAAGATTTGTTCTTTAGAGGCAGGATATTTTCCTTATTGCTCATACACCAGAAAAAAATCCCATAAGTTGTAGAACAAAATCTAGATTTAGCAGTAATTATTCCTTAAAGACAATGGATAATTCTCGTGAACTGTGTAAACATTAAAGTCATGTAATCTATCCCTCTACGTAATAAGAATTGGTGATGCAGGCGCAATCTTTATTTTAAGCTTATTTGTTAATAAAGAAACTTCTAGATAAATAATCTAAGGTGGTGAGGCTCTCACAAACCTTGGAATAGATTAGTTCCAATTATGTAATAGGAAGTTGAGACATTATAGGGATGTCATTAGATTAGTTTCAAGCTTAACTTAGCCTATTTTATAGTATAAAATAAGCCTCAGTGCAGCTTGCAAGAATGATAAGTAGTGCATGGTAAACCATAATGTAAATAAAGCTGTTGTTTTACATCCGACTGTTTTATTCGAGTTCTTCTTCTGTGAGTCTTTCGGTCTCTGCTATCATTTTTTTGGAGTGTATTTTCTAGAATGTATTAGTTGGTATCAGAGCCTGTCAATAGCTTCTGATGAGATTAGACGATTGGGTATTAATCTACGCCAGGCTGCAAATGAAGATGCCAAGTTAAGGAGATCATCTGATTCCAAGTTAGATCGTTGTTGAAGTCACCGCTTGTTGTTTGGTATCAGAGCAAGTCTAATACAGCCGCTGGGTGAGGAATACATTCGCAGCCATGTGAATAGCATACAGAAGGAAGTCTTTGCAGTTTGGAAAATTTTTTATGAGGACCCAACGCAGAGATCAGTGCAAGAAAAAAAGAGAAATGTTAAGTTATCTGGCGTCACTGTGAAGGTGCAGACATAAAAGATCAGTCCCAGTAAAATGCTCATAAGTTTCTTGTTTTCCAACGAAATTCAGAAATTCAAAATGTTTTGGAAAGCTGGGAGAGATGAGCATCAAACCCAGAAATTATTTTGAATAGTTCATTTCAGCGAATGAACAGCTTTCATCACAAGGTGACGGATTTTACTACAATATATAGGAGTAAGTTTTATGAATTTAAATTTAATATTGTTTGCATATTTGAAATCTCTTTTCTAAGTGATCCATTTTATAAAAGAGGACATTTTGATCTTAGTAAGAATTTTTTTTAAAAATTGTATGAGAAAAAGATTATTCTTCAGCCCCCTGCCATTATTGTCTGAAAATAAAGAAGTCCCAGCGAATGTGAAAGAAGACCTTTGCCTAGAGATGGCATTTAGAGTTCGTGGAAGAAGAGGAGGTCGAGGAGCGGGTCGAGGAGGAGCAGCTGCAAATGTAGAAATCCTAGAAGAGATGAGACGCATGCAAGCACGACTGCAAGCTATGGAACTTGCACAAAGAGGAGGTATTGATATGGAAGATATCAGTGACGAAGAAGAAGCTCAGGAGGCAGAGGTAGAACCTGAGGAAGAAGGATTTGAGACAAGATTCATTAAAGCAATTACCAGAGCGACTTCCAAACCCAAGTTGGAAGTGCCTATGTATGAAGGTAGCCTGGATGCTGAGAAATTGATCGATTGGATCAGTGCAATGGAGAAATACTTCGAGTATGAAAGTGTCGCTGATGACAAGAAAGTAAAATTTGCAGTAACAAGACTAGAAGGTCATGCATCCCTCTGGTGGGATGGAGTACAAGATGAAAGAAGACAAAAAGGGAAATTAAAGATCAAGAGTTGGGATCGGATATTAGCAAAGCTAAAAGGTAAATTCCTACCTAAAGATTACCAAGTTAATCTTTTTAAGAAATTACAAAATCTTAAGCAAAAGGAAGTGTTAGTTAAAGATTATACAGAGGAATTTTATAAGTTGACCATTAGAGCTGGTCATATTGAAGATGATACAGAAAAAGTGGCTCGATATCTCAATGGATTGAGATATAATATTCAAGATGAAATTAATCTTTTATGTCCAAGAACAGTGGAAGAAGCATACTAGTATGCTCTCAAAGCAGAGGAGAAGTTGTCTAGAAAACAAGCGCAAAGCTCGAGAGGGAATAGTAGGAGCTATAGAGGAAGAGGATCATCAAGTGGTAGAAACCAATGGCAAGCTCATAGGGAAGAAGCTAGTAGTTCACATCACCAGGAACAATCTTGCCCAGGCAATGATTCCTTTAGAATCAGAAGACCCTATTCAAGAGGTAGAGGTAGAGGATTTGTTGGCAAATGTTTTAAATGTAATAAGTATGGACATAGATCTTATGGGTGTCCAAAGAACTCTGTGACAAGCCAAAAAAGTGCACACATTGCTCAAGCTGAGGAGGAGATTGCAGAATCACTTGTTCATACAGATGTACCTGAGGTTGGAGAATCACTGCTCATGAAACGAGTCCTACTTAAGCTGACCAAAGAAATTCAAGAGCCATTACAAAGGAAAGCATTATTCAAAACTACCTGCAAGGCCAAAGGTAAATGTTGTAAAGTTATAATTGATAGCAGGAGTACTGACAACCTTGTATCCACTGAAATGGTTGATAAGTTAGGCTTGAAAAGGACAACTCATCCAACCCCATATAAGGTGTCTTGGCTGCAAAAAGGACATCAGGCATTGGTAACAGAACAATGTCAAATAGAATTTCAAATAGGGAGTTATAAAGATAAAGTAATATGTGATGTTATGCCTATGGATGTCTGTCATATTCTCTTAGGTAGACCTTGGCAATTCGATAGGAAGGCAATCCATGATGGAAGATGTAACATATATACTTTTGAAAAAGATGGACATAAACACACACTAATACCTCTTAAGGATGAAAATGTAGCTGAAGAGGTCAGTCCTAAGGTATTAATGGTAAGTGGGAAAGAATTTTTGCATCAAATCAAGAAGGAGGAGGTAAATTTTGCTCTAATTGGGAAACCAAAGGTAATTCTTACAAGTACAAAATTGGTTGATTTACCTTTGGAAATTCAAAATATGTTAGATGAATTTATTGATATTGTTGTGGATGATTTGCCTAATGAGTTACCACCAATAAGAAGTATCAGCCATCATATTGATCTTATCCCTGGAGCTAACTTGCCAAACAAAGCAGCCTATAGAATGACTCCAAGAGAGAATGAAGAGATCAAAGCCCAAGTACGAGATTTGCTTGACAAAGGGTTGGTCAGAGAAAGTCTAAGTCCCTGTGCCATTCCTACAGTATTGAGTCCAAAAAAAGATGGAGGATGGAGAATGTGCACAGATTCTAGATCCATAAACAAAATCACCATCAGGTATAGATTTCCTTTGCCTCGTATGGATGATTTAATGGATTGTCTAAGTGGTGCTAAGTATTTTTCTAAAATAGATTTAAAAAGTGGATATCATCAGATTAGAATAAGGGAAGGTGATGAATGGAAAACGGCATTTAAAACTAATGATGGGCTTTATGAATGGTTAGTAATGCCATTTGGTTTAACAAATGCTCCAAGCACTTTTATGAGATTAATGAATGAAGTGCTTAAGGAATTCATAGGAAAATTTGTAATAGTCTATCTTGATGATATTTTAATCTATAGTCAATCAAAGGAAGAGCACCTTCGACACTTAAGATTGGTTTTAAGTAAGTTGAAGCAAGAAAAACTTTTAATCAATCTTAAGAAGTGCATATTTTTGAAGGATGAGTTAATTTATTTGGGTTTTGTAATATCTAAAAATGGATTGAAAATAGATCCTGAAAAGGTTAAAGCCATAATAGATTGGCCTACTCCAAGAAATGTTTTTGAAGTCAGAAGTTTTCATGGACTAGCTAGTTTTTACAAGAAGTTCATAAGAAACTTCAGTGGTATTTGTGCTCCAATTGTTGAAACAATCAAGGGAAATAAACAATTTTTCCAATGGACTAAAGAAGCAGAAACAAGTTTTCAATTACTGAAGAAAAAGATTATTGAACAACCTATTCTAGCCTTACCTGATTTTGATAAACTCTTCCAAGTTGAATGTGATGCTAGTGGAATGGTTGTAGGTGCTGTTTTAAGTCAAGAAGGTAAGCCAATTGCTTACTATAGTGAAAAACTAAATGATACAAGGAAGAAATATTCTTCATATGACAAAGAATTTTATGCTCTTGTTCAAGCTCTGAAAAAGTGGAGGCATTATTTAATGCCCAAAGAATTTGTGTTGTATACTGATAACCATGCTTTAAAGTTTATTAGTAACCAAACCAAAATAAATCAAAGGCATGTAAAATGGATTGAATTTCTTCAAAATTTCACCTTTGTTATCAAGCATAAAAGTGGTCAAACTAACAAAGTTGCAGATGATTTGAGCAGAAAAAGTTTGATCATGCAGAGCTCTGAAATAAGCATAATGGGTTTTAATGATCTAAAGGAGATGTACAAGGAAGACATAGACTTCAAAGAAGCATATGAAGCATGTGTGAATCCTCTTAGTAAGGATAGAAGTCCTTGGATGGATTTCATGATACAAGAAGGTCTTCTGTTCAAAGGAAGTCAGCTTTGCATCCCAAGAAATTCCATGAGAGAGAACTTGGTGAAAGAAAAACGTAGTGGTAGTTTAGCAGGACACTTCGGGCAAAACAAGACACTAGCTCAGCTGAGTGCACACTATTACTGGCCAGGTATGAGCAAAGATGTTAAGAAGTTTGTAGAAAGATGTAAAGTGTGTCAACATGCCAAAGGAGGTGGTCAAAATGCAGGTTTATATCAGCCATTGCCAATTCCCAATAGGCCATGGGATTCAGTAAGTATGGACTTTGTACTTGGTTTACCAAGAACTCAAAAGGGGCATGATTCAATCTTTGTAGTAGTTGATCGCTTTTCCAAAATGGCTCATTTTATTCCATGTAGAAAGACAAGTGATGCTACAAATATTGCCAATTTGTTCTTCAAGGAGATAGTTAGGTTATATGGACTGCCTAAAAGCATTGTCTCTGATCGGGACACTAAATTTGTAGGACACTTCTGGAGGACTCTGTGGAAAAAGTTGGGTACAAATTTAAGCTTTAGCTGAGCTTATCATCCACAAACAGATGGTCAAACAGAAGTAGTCAACAGAAGCCTTGGGAACATCTTGAGAAGTTTGATCAATATGCATCCCAAACAGTGGGACTTGGTACTTGCACAAGCAGAGTTCGCATACAATGACTCACCTAACAGAAGCACGAGTATGAGTCCATTTCAGATTTTGTATGGTATGCATCCTAGAGGAGTATATGAGTTAAGGAATTTGGGTAAATTGGAAACAAGAAGTGCCGATGGTGAAGACTTTGCAAGAGCAATGCAAGATTTGCATGAACAGGTAAAAAGGAAACTTGAAGAAAGTGCCATCAAGTACAAAATGAGAGCTGATCAGAAAAGAAAGGAAGTCAACTTTAATATTGGTGACCTTGTTCTAGCTCATCTTAGAAAAGAGAGATTTCCAAAGGGTGAGTATAATAAGCTAAAGGCTAAGAAAGTTGGCCCTTGCAAGATCTTAAGAAAGTTTTCTAGTAATGCATATGAAATAGAACTTCCACCAGGAATTGCAATTTCTCCTATATTTAATGTTGCAAATTTATACCCTTTCAAAGGTGAACAACAAACAATTAAAGCACCTGGAAAAGATAAAGAACAGATTGTTGAGTGGAAACAACAATTACGCAAAGAAACACCCAAGCAACCCGAGGAAATTGTGGACAAGAAAGTGGTCAAGAAAACCAGAGGCAAAGAATATTTCCAATACCTAGTCAAATGGAAGGGCCATCCACTTGAGGATGCCACATGGATGACAGCTTCAGAACTATCCAAGCATGGTACAAATATTGAAGACCTCATGGACAGGAGTTCATGAACAAATCTTTTGTTTCTTAGGAGTCTGATGCAGGTGCAATCTTTATTTTAAGCTTGTTTGTTAATAAAGAAACTTCTAGATAAATAATCTGAGGTAAATAGATTAGTTCCAATTATGTAATAGGAAGTTGAGACATTATAGGGATGTCATTAGATTAGTTTCAAGCTTAACTTAGCCTATTTTATAGTATAAAATAAGCCTTAGTGCAGCTTGCAAGAATGATAAGTAGTGTATGGTAAACCATAATGTAAATAAAGTTGTTGTTTTACATCCGACTGTTTTATTCGAGTTCTTCTGTGAGTCTTTCGGTCTCTGCTATCACTTTTTTGGAGTGTATTTTCTAGAATGCATTAATTGGCAACCAACTACGTAATAAGAGAGGAGAGTAATATTCATTTCACTTATTTTCCTCAAGGAAAAGACTAAGAAACACAAGATTTTCCTTAACTTAGGGTTAGAACTTAATTTCAAATCCATGTCTCCAATCCTTATGAGGTAAATGAAGAAATTCTGAGAACACAGTTTTCTCATCCATTGGAGGACAACATATAGATTTGGCAGAGAGAAAATTGCTTAAAAAGAATGCATAATTGTTCTGAACTGTGAAAATCCCGCATTCATGTAAACTATCCCCTTCTACATACCTAGAATAGGAAACCATTTTCATCCTGGACCTACTAAAGACCTCCTCCAACTTGTGTAACAGTAGAGAGTAATACTCATTTCACCTTGCTAAGCAAAAAAAGGGAAGGATTGGGATACACAACTTGGTCCTTAAACTTGAGGAAGATGAATTATGAGATCACAATAATTTTCTATAAAGTGAAATATTTTATTCTCTCATGCAACATTAACTAAAATTCCTGTACATACAAAAAAGAAATCACCGAGAAGAAAAGATCTTGTGAGAGAGAACTAAAATAATCCATGCCTAATAATTATTTAACTTACTGATTTATTAACACAATGATTCTAAAAATAAGCAAAAGCCATTGTCGATGGGCAAACTTTGATCATTATCTGAATTTCATACATGAAGGAACATACTCAATCAAGGGACACATAATTGTAATTGACACATCATTTGTCAACTAGGACAATAATCATATTAATCAATCCATAACTTTTAATTGCTAGTAGTAGATTACAGTAGAGTATCTATTTGGTTCAAATGATTCACCTCAATCAAAACTGTGAGCATCTCATAGATCTATAAAACAACATTGTCATAGATGCACAAGAATTTATCCTTGTGCTAATTCTTTGGAAATGCAATTTTACCAGAACCACCCATTGTGTTATTTTGACATTTTGCCTTCTTTATAAATTGCAGTATACAATTTGCTCAGTTGACCAATGGTATACATCTTTACTCTAGCACCTCATGATGACCACATGTTGTATTATTCTAGTTCTTAAGTTCAGAACTACATCGAGACCAAGCTAAAGTGGTCAAACACTATTTCTTTCCAATAAAGAAACATGCTGCTTTCAAAACTATCCATTGGTCTTATTCATTAATAATGTCATATATTACTTTCAGCCTCTGTCTAATATCTAGATGACAATATCAAAAAAAATTAAATTCTTGACATAGTTGTCCTCCAAATACCTTAAGAGACAAAGGTAATCCATGAAAAACTTCTAAGAACTCTTCAACAAGGTCATCAAAGCCCCGAAATGAATTGATTCATTGCATCGCATGCCAACAGAAAAGTTTTGTGGCATGATATATGCTCAACTCAAGAGGCAGACGAGACAGATTTATAAAGAACTCAAATGTCATAATGATTTTACTAGAACCGCCCATCCCCCAAATCACCCCAGAATCAAAGATTGTTGAGTGAATGTTATGAAGCTTTTGTAGATCTCCAGCCAACCCTAATGGATTTCTTTCCCATCTCATTATTACATCAACCACACTACTGCTCAATAGCCTTAGCTGATCACTAAACATTTACGGTTCCAAAACGAATGACTGAGATCAGTAACAGAACAAGATCAAACTTCGTGCTTACCTTTCATCTGAAATAAAATGGAGGATCCAATATCAGCTTCAGCACAAGTCTACCCTTCCGTCTATGGAGTACAAGCATTGACAGCTAAGTAAACGAGGGGATGAGAATCGTAGAGCAAGCCTCTCCTTATTGCGATGCTGAAAACCCTAAAGAAAAACCCTAACAAGACACTATCCTGTGAATGAGATTCCGCCTATTCTCTTCTTGTTCTTATGCCATACGATGCAAGATAATTAACAATAGTTTATTAATAGTAGTTGAATGAGAGAATATTAATTTTTTGAAATTACTTTTTAAGTTCCGCTTTGGACAATGAATGTTGAACATTAAATTTGTTGTCCAATTAAATTGTTTAACAACTTAAATTTATTTGTATTTAGTTAAGATAAATACTTATTATTTATTCTGTTTTTTAATAATATTTTATTAATAGTTGTTGATACAATTTGATTTTTTTAATTAAAATTTTTTTTTAAATTATTTTACTAATTTTTCATTATTTTTTATTAAATATTTTTATTGATTTAATTAATTTATTTTTCTATGTTTATTTTTCTTACATTAAATGAATATCTATTATTTATTTAATAATATTTTTATTTATTTTTCTATTAGTTAAATAAATATTTTTATTTTGGATAGATAATATGCCAAAGTCATTACTAATTTTATTAATTCAAAATTAGTTTTTATAATGTTACCATGTTCAAGTGGAGGAGTAGGGACGAAAAAACCTTGTATTTTCTTACTTATTTTATTCTTTCTCATTTACATAATTAAATAATTGTTAATTATTTAATTTTATTATTCTTCCACTTCCTCCTCTCAACTCTTACTCGTTTTTAGTTTAATGAATCAGTCAACTCAAATTGGCTTAACACTTAATAACTTCATTTAAAATATCGATCAACTTAGTCAACTAATGAATCAGGTCGTTTAATTGATAAAACAATTATCGTTATCCGAGTCATGTAGTCACTCAACTCTCTATCAATTCTTCTCGTCGATTCTCATATGTTGATCTTTGGTAGTTCTCATAAAATCTCCACCATCTATGCTCTTCAAGATTTTTAAATAAAAAGCTTATTCATTCTCATTTGACTAACCATTATCACGTATGCTTTCATGCTATCATTTTTCTATCTTTGCATCTTGCATTCATAGCTTTTGCATCATCAATTCAACCACACTCCATTACTTTACATCATCTTGTACACGCATTGCATAACTAGGGGAAAAAATCATTGTTTTGATAGATATTAGGATATAAGAACAATGAAGTGTATCATGGATTAAGCTATAAAATAGTTTATTGTGTTGCATTTCATGATTTAGAATGTCATTGGTTGTTTATTGAATTGAGTTTGTAAATCCATGGTTGGAAGAAAACTTGATCAATTTGGAAGAAAATGGGATCAAATTAGGGTGATTACAGTCACACAAGATCATGATGACGTAACAAGAAATATTAGGCTACTAAATACAGGAGCTTGGTGTTCAATTTGCATCCTTCATTTTCAAAGGAGATCATCCCAGAGTGAGATAAAAGATGAAAAAAAAATGATGGAAACACATAGATTTTGGTATGTACATGCAATGGTTTGATCAACAAGATTACAAGGACTCGATATTTATCCACTTCATGTGTCCCTGCGTTGAAATCAATGTGTCATTTATAGGGGAGGAAGTGAAATTGATTTTATGTGTTGGAACTGAGTATTTGTGCAAATGATATGTAACGCCCCACTAAGGGATCCAAAGAATTAACCTAAAGTTTCACCAAGTTTGGTAGCTTCTTTTTTTTTTTTTTTTGAAACATGAAAGTAACACCATTCATAACATAGTAGCGAAAGCAATAACAATATTCAACTGAAAGTAAACATAAACATACATACATAACTGGTTACATTCTTAAGGATCCCTTAACGTTGAATCACATCTAAACTAACTATTAATGATTCCATCTAATACTACATCCACATAAAATAATAATGATAAGTCCAACATTCTTAAATTACATTCCTAATTGCTTAATCATTCGTTGCACATGCCACAGTGTATGAAAGGTTTAAAAGAATATACATATGTGAAATAAAGTACATCATCACACTAACTCTAATCCATGATCCAATAACATAAATGAAACCACAAATCATACATGATACATCATCATAGGAGATAACCATAAATCATCAAACATAATTAACTAAGTGCACGGTTCCTCCCAACCATAAATAGCATCATTAGGCCATCATGAATCCTAGCCATCCCTCCATGCATAACATTCCAAATCACCGAAGAGATCATCGGTATTAACATAGTAGGAATGTCACTCCTAAATCATACGACATCATATGCAAAAAGTAATCTAACATGCAAAGTAAAGCATAAGATAACATCATCTAATAGATGCAAATCATCAATGAAAGGATACATGTCCACCATCATAATCCATGAACAGAATGAAGATAGATACCAACAAAGAATGCATCAGCCACGGTGTCTCAGAAAAATCTCAAATGGTAAGAGTGAAAAAACACTACCACCTGACCGCATGGAAGCTAAATGGTCTACTCCCACCGCGCTGAGGAGATAATCTCAAGTCCCAAATAGTTATCAAAATCACATAGCATTAATACTCTCTAAGTCTAGGAATCCTAAAAGTATACTAACTCAAAGGTTCCAATCACAAATCGACATCTAATCCTAGAGGCACACAAAGACATGTAGGAAACCTACTATGCAAGCGGAAAAGTGTCATCGCACGGATCATGCTAGAGTTACCCTGGCAGTCTCTCAATAGACCCCAACCCCCTAGTGATCCCTGTGCGGCCACTAGTATCCTTTCATATAGACGAGGCATACTACGGAATGCAAGGTCACAACCAAGCGTTCTCTCTACTCCCATCCTAGTATGTACAAGCACTCGAGGCATGGGTGAGAACAAAACAATTATCTTATTAGGTTCATTTAATCCCCATTTAGTGTAAATGTTTTCACTTATTAAAACAACTTACAATGAGTTACCCTGGCAGCCACTTAGGGCCCTGGCCCCCATTGCAAGCCACTTCCCGACACTACAAGTAGATAACCTACCTTAAGCTCATGGAATCATAAATCACAAAATCACCACAGTCCTATACAAGCGACTGGAAAAATACCAAAAGAATAATCCATAATAAGAGCATTAAATCTCCATGAGCACATGAAAAGCATCCATAGACAATCATGACCACAACAGTTCTCTATTGGCAACTGAAGGTATCATTGATAATCAAAAGTATCCATTGGTTCTCAATAACCAAAATATATCTCAAAATCATACTGATCGAAGACTCCAAAATGGTTGAGTCAAAACACGTCACAACATGACATCATCAAGAAATAAATCAACATTTCAGTACCATCATGGCGACTGAAAAGTAATCCAAGGATAACTGATCGATGACTCAAAAATGGTTAAGTCAAGTGTCTCAGATACATATAACTCAGCTTCACTCAAGAAGACTGATGAGCAATAACAATCAGTAAATACAACATCTCATAGAGCATACCATCACATTACCATGGTTGGGTTTAGAAAGATCGAGATCAAAAGACATCATCATGACATCACAATCATAACCCTCGAGCCTCTGGTAAACATCCTATAACTGGTCAACAACTAGTCAACCCAAAACCCAAAACAAATAGCATAGAGAAAACACAATGCAAGCACATGTTTTGGTTTACTAAAATTGCATAGTTGTATTGAGTATGGAGGTCTCAGTTTCTGTTTGCAAGTGTACTTCAAGTGTACAAGTTCTTCGTTTAAGTACAAGTCAACCTGTCTATACCCTTTGAATTAAACATAGAATTATCCCTCCATTATTTAAAACAATTATCTAAAGTAATCAGAAGATAATTATATACTTATTTAAATCATTAAACTATATCCCATTGACTTTTAATAAAATCATTGCATTATTTTACTAAAATCAATGTTACTAAAAATTAAACTTCATTGAATCCAAGAAGCGTCTACCATTATTCAAATTATTGGAATAATACTTATCATCTTTTAAATAATTAATTTACTAAATTCCTTAAAACACTCCAAGACAATCATATATTCAAAATAACCTTCTTTGATAAAGTAATTGTCAACTCCATTAAAACCAATCTCATTAATAATTCAATAATTATATAATTCCACTATTTAATTAATCTTAATTAAAATTGTATTTAATTAAGTTAATTAACTAATAAATCTACAAACCAAATTCATCATTAATTAAATCTAATTAAACTAATTTTAATTTAATTAACAACTATCAACCTAAGAACTTATCATTATCTCAACAATAATTAGTTATAATTTTGCTAAATAAAAATTAACCATCCTAAATCACAATACTACTAAGTATTAATTAAACTTATTAATAAATGTGTTTACATAATGTTAAAATATTATTGATATAATAATCAACAATAATAATATTCTTATCATTATTATTATTTTTAAATTTTTTTATAAATAATATTATAATAAAAGAAACTTTATAAACAAAATCGAATTACAATATTAGATGTATGTATGTATGTATGTATGTATGTATGTATGTATGTATGTATGTATGTATAATATAATATTTAATAACATGCATATATGAAATGTAGAGTCTAAGTAATCTCATCACATATCAACTGAATCCATAGCACAATATCTGATAGTCTCAAAACAATGCTGCTAACCACCAACATAAAACTAGCCCTAAAAGAGTTCGACAATGATAACAAAAATGTGACCTAGGGGCAAGCACTACATGATAGTAAAAACTATGCTTGTGATGTCCAACTATGTATTTGAAGCTCATTTGTGTGTGCATGCACAATCATAGGCACATGCTAAGTGATCTTATTTGGTAGGATATTGCATAAATGATCACTAGTGTTATTCAATTTATGAAATTATACAAATGATTAGGGTAAGTACGCTTCCAATAAAAAGTTGTGTTTTTGATAAATAAAGTCGTGCATTTGATAAAAAGTTGCATAAATAGGGGTAGTTGTACAATTCATGTAATTAGGCAAGTTTGACTAGTTGATTCGTTCTGATCAAGCACCTAATAGGCTGAAGCAATGGTTGTTTGATCACGGATATGCGCTAGTGTTGATGTTGAAAGAACGATACCCTCTTACTTGGTATAAGTACGTTGATCTATATGAGACACTGCTTAGTGTAATCACTTACATAGAATTATGGTTATGACCTTTATACTTGAGATCAAGGCTAACATAGGGCTCATGTTTATGTTGGTTGAGAGGTGGCATAGGAAGAACTATTCATTATATTTACTATTATAGAGGTTTTAGTTACTCTTGAAGATGTGTGTGTTGTAAATCAAAGATAGTTGAGGAGCTCGATATGATTGGATGGGGGATGAGGATTCTCCACAATGGGCATTCAAACATGGTGACCTAGAGATTAAACAAGGATAGGTCAAATAGAGAGCAATGATTATATATTATTAACCACTCCCAATAGTGTTGGCTAGGGTTATAGGGGGATTCCTATGTCTAGATAGAAGTTCATATGGATTGGCAATTCAGGATGGGAGTGCATGCTCAAGAACAAGGTCATGGGTGGCACTCAATTCACATGGGTTTGTGCTTGTTAGCTCACATATATCATGATCTTCATCAAGTTGTATACTTTGATGGAGCGAGTCTAACTGCATGAGACATTACTACATTTTTTGGAATAGGAGCATATTGCAATCTTGAAACTACTTTGTATGATTCAAAACTACAAGGAAACCTTGTCTCTATACATACGCATTTGTCACATCTAGGCCCAATTCAAGAAAGATGGAGTACAAGAGACCTGTGATTGATGAGATTGGCATTTTCAACTAACGACCATACTTGGACTACAAGGATTGGGAGGATGATGAAAATTTCTCATTCTCTTTTCCCCTTCATCCTCAAGGGGAGAGGTTGAGTGGGGGAGGATCCAATTTGTAGTCTTTTTTAATTTTTTAACTTCAATTTTGTGTTAATAAAAAATAGAGTATATTATTTTTCAAGAAATTTTGGATTTGATTATGTAAGACTTTTTACTATCAATTCATTTAAGATCACGCTACATGATCCATCACAAGGATGTGAGAGATCAAAGGGAGGTCAATTTTCTTCTCCCTTTCATCTCTTGCATGCTAATGATGGATCATATAGTATGATTTGAAATTTTGATGATAAAAAAAATGTCCACAATCAAATCCCAAAATTTCTTGAAGATTTAGATGGATTGTGGAAATTTGATAGTTTTAACAATATATATTTTAAAATGGTAGTAAAAGGATCCATGGCTATCCAACCAACTAAAGGGCATGGCATATAAGGAGCGTTTTGAAAGAAAAGAAAAACCTTTCTCCTATACATTGCCTACTAGATTTTTGTATAGAAATTTCCATACAAATGCACATTCATTTGTAATATGGATAGTTGAAAAACAAGAAAGTCTCTTTTAAATAAAGATAACTTAATTAAATATTTCTTTTTTATGGGTAAAGTTTTATAATATTACTATTAATAGTAAAATGAAGATTACATTCAAGCAAAAAACTACAACACAATGGTAAAGTTGTGAGTCTCTCATTTGGGAGGTCTTGGGTTTGAGTCTACTCAAGCTTAACAAATAATAATTAATCTCAAAAAAATACAATAATTAATGCAAGTTTTGATTCATTACCCATAAAAAAAATATTGCATTCCAAGATTTTCATCATATGCAAAAACTCCATGTGTAACCCATCCCAAAAATCCTTTGACCCTTTTGCATTGGTTGTCAGTTGTATATCCAAAACAACGTACCCTCCACCTGACATATAGTATTAGTTTGATCGATGTATGTTACAATCATTTAAAAACATCATTCATAGATGTTGAAACTACATCTCAAAAGGTTATTACTATAACATTGAACATTCATTTCAAATTTAAGAAAAAATAAAATTAAATCTAAATCTTAAAAATGATTGCACCTTTGGCTTTAACATACTTGGATCCTCAGTTGCTACCCTTATTCATCTTTTCCAATTTATTGTACAACCTATCCTTTGCAACCACGTCCCTAGTCTTCTTCCCTTCCATCATCCTTAATATTCCTTCATTGTGTGCCCCATTGGCCTTCTGAGGAAGTTGTTTCATTACCATGTCTCCTCCTTCTCCCACCACCACCTCTTTGTAAATACTCATCTTTATTGTTATCCAAACCCCTCTAACAATCTTCCAATATGAATTTGAGGTGTGACTTATCAAACTCATATTTTCTCTACCCATAATTTATCACCATCTCCCAATCTAGTATATAACCACATAATACTCACCATATTTTTTTTGTGCATTTAGTTTCATGTCCTGGCGAATTTTCCTTACCTTGTATATCATGAAATGGTAGAGGTGTTTTTGGTATCTAAGTATATGTGACTAGTAACCAATGTCAATTTGAAACCGTATACTTGACTTTGCAATTCAAAGAAAATCTCCAACACCAACTCTCCACTCTGGCTTTACATGCCTCAACACAAACCTTTGAACCTCTTGAATGTTCCAAACCCTATGCACAAAAAAGTGAGGAGTTATTTCTTTTTGCCCCATATTTTGTAGTCTATGATCAAAAAAATGATCTCAAGCAACCCATGGACCATGATGAGAAAGTAGGGTTCATTTGCATTGAATATGTGCTTGAGTCTCTCTATCATCACTCCACCTCAAAAATTCATATGTTGTTTGAAAGAATGTAGAGTAAGATTATCTCCATTACTAGTAACTTCACCTCCAACCTCTTCATTCTTAGATGAAAAATTACATGGGGAGAAAATGATCATTGTGTTTGCCTCGGTATTTGTCTTCTCAGGAAGTGTGTTCATTCATGTGTGACCTTCAAGTGTGTGAAATTATCTGTCAACACTTCTTTCCAATTGAATGTGGGTCATAGCACCAAATATCCTCTTTTATATTGTCAAATTTTAAGTTTTGCTTTTGCTTTTGCTTGCAGTGTTGTCAAATTGTTGACCACCTCACCCCGTTTATTCACTTGTGTTATACACTATATAGTGTTGCCAACTCATCACATGGTATTTTTTGGGGTGGCATCTTAGTTGCCAACTTGGATAATGTCTACTATTGTATTACCTTATTTGTACACATGAGAGATTTCAAATTTGCCAAAATTTCTCAATTTTCTCCTTATTATTGATATTCTTTTGTCTATTTTCAACACATTGGACTTTCTTGGTGCTATGACATTTAGAATAATTTGTGAATCACCGTCTATATTTAAACTATCTATATTTGTGTTTCTAGTCATTCTGATTGTCAGCAAGGCAACTTAGGCCTCTGCTTCATTGTTTGTTTCATCCTTCAATTTCTTGACCTTAGTCAATAAAATGTTCCACATATAATATTGAGTTACACACCTCACACCCCTCATTAATGTTCATTTTATGTTGCTACTACAACATTAACTAATTCATATGTACTATTCTTGATTCTCAAACAAATTATTCAAATGTCTCTAATATTTCTTGGAAGATCTGATAATTCTTCTCTTTCTATAATTCCCACACTATTATCAAAGGGAAAAAAAATCATATACTTAAGAAAGCTCATTTACCCTTTGGGTGGTTCCACGATTGAAAAAATTCCTCAGTTGTTGTTGGGAATGCACATTTCATGTTGAGCTTTTGAAGGATTAATTCCCAACATTGAGTAGCAACTTGACAATGAAGTAAAAGATGACAAGATTTTTACCTTTCTTCGGTTAGAATATTTAGAATAACGGGGGGGTGAATCATTTATCCAAGGTCCAAATGCACCAATTCAACAATTAAACACTTCAACTACTTTAGATCTAAGTATCCATTAGCTCAACCTCTATGGCAGATTATCAATAACATCAACTAGCAATCCACTATCCTAATTATAACAGACTTGCAGAATGTAAAATATTAATAGTAAATCATCACAAATAACATCCACACAAGTTGACACTAAGATTTGACGTGGAAACCTAATTTAGGAAAAACCACCAGTAACATCTCACCAATATTTTCACTCTTCAGAAGTGAGCTCTATTAGGAGCCAACCCTGTTAAAGGTTACAAAATACACTATTATATATGACCTTGTTAAAGGATTTAGTCACCCTATTAGGAGTGGCCTTGTTAGAGTACTTTAGAACATTCCATTAGAATGTCATCTTGATTAAAGGATTTCTATATGACTGTTAGGTCAACCTTGATAAAAGGATTTCAATACTAATTATGATACAATGGTTAAAACATAACAACAGGTTTTTATCTAACTAATACAACTCACTTTACAAATATAGATCGCAATTTGACTCACATGTCAATCCACCGATTGGCCTCCATTGTCATCTGTATCTCTGATTCTCTTGACAACCCTTCAAGCAATTTACTCTTATTTTGTCTTGCTTCAAATATGTTCCTTGTATCATAACATAACCTGCACCACAAATTTAAATATTTTAAAATTTGATAGATATAAAGGTACCTAGATATATATAAATTCACCTCTTCACAAGTCTTCTTAGCCTCATGCTTAAGTTTTCCAATCAATAGCATCAACAATTGCTCCAACCTTATTAAGTTAGCCCTTGTACCTCCTTAAATAGGTAATTATGATCTTTTCCTGCTTAAACACCACTGTAGATCTTAGGGTTTTGATCATATTCAAAACATACAACAAATTTATCCACCTTCTTGTTCATCCTCTTATTTTCTAGAAACTTCTCTTTCAAATTGCTCCATTGATTGCTTACCAAACCCTTTCCTTGCATTAAATGTTATAGGTCATCCATTCTTATCTTCAACACACTTTACATATTCTAAGAATTTAACTGCGCCAGTTGGAAATCATGATTTCCTCATAAGATGTCAAAATGTTGTCCCTTGGCCAACACTGTGTTCTAACGCTCGAACATCACTAGGTTATTCGATCGCTACCAACATTTCTATTCGGCACATTTACTAATGTTCGGTCAATATTGATGCTTGATCGACACTGCTTCTTCTCGGCACATACTAGAGCTTAGTCAATACTGCTTCTTCTCAACACATACAAGGGCTTGGTCGGCACTGCATTTTTTCAACACGTGCTGGGGCTCGGTCGACGCTAGCATTACTCAACAATAACTTCAGCCTATGTATTTGATCAATATTTGATCACTTCTTCAAGTCTTTAGTACAAATGTCTTCTTCACTTGTAGCATGATTAAATAATCACTCTATCTTGTCAAAGTCTAACTAATGAAGTGCTCATTGTAGTTTCATCTCATCACTCAACCTTTCCTCTAGGTGCTTTTGTTATGTCCAACTTCTGAAATCCTCTTCATAATCATCTAGATATGGCACTCAAATCAGATAGGAAATTGTCTTACCAATTAGGTTTGACATCAATGATAATATAACAATTGTTCCAATTGTAGTTTCCAATAATCTCCCTCTTTGGCATTGATGGCAACAACTCTAGGTACCATGTAATCCAAAACATGTGCTATTTCGAGCAATCTCCCTCTATGTTGAGTTATAGATCTTCATTAACGTCCTTAGTTTCATTTTGATTCTCATCTTGTGTCCAACAATCTTCTCTATTTTAGTTTCATTCTAGTTCTCATCCATGGAGCTCTAATATAAGCTCCCTCTATCATATCATATCATGAAATTAATCAACTTCCTCTATATTGTTGGCAACACCTTGCATACATTCTCCCTCTTTGCAACATCTCTTGCAAAATAACTCAAATAACTCCATCTTCATAATCTCCCTTACTTAACATTATCTTCATCTAACATACTCTCCCACTTTCTTGTTATTGCATAGGTAATCGTCTCACAATATCTCCCTCTTTGACAACAACGCCAAAGACACTTTATCTATCTCATACATATTTTCCATGTAGATATCTTCATGTCAGTACAAAATTCATCATCAACATTATGTTCTTCCTCCTTTACTACTTTAGGTACCTCGTAAAGTAGGACTGTCCACATCAATTCATAAGATATTCTGATCAACACTTTTGATGCAAAGCGTCATCTCAAATTAAGTAGCCTTGTCTAGGGGAATCACCCCTAATTTGCCTCTTAGATATTCTTTAGCATCCTTAGGTAAAGCCTTAATAAAATATTAGCTGTTTGCTCCTTAGTGTTTACATGCTTCAATCTCACTTCTTTGTCTTGAACTAATTCTCTCATGTAATGATACTTGATAGCAATATGATTAGTCTTTGTATGCATCACAAAATTCTTTGATATGTTTATAGCACTAGTGTTGTCACAATAAATAACAACTAGATCAGTGATCTCTTCCTTCATCCCTTTCAACAATTTTTTGATCTATATGATATTTGAACAATTTATTGTTGCTACCACATATTTAGCTTTAGCTATTGATTGAGAAATCAAGTTCTACTTCTTGCTTGTCTGTAAAACTAGTATTTTTCCTAGAAAGAAAGCTCTTCCACTTGTACTATTTATGTCATCAACATTTCCTGCCCAATTTGAATCAATGAACACTTTTAGTTCAAAATTGTCATTCTTCTTGTAATACAATATATATAATTTTATGTTCCTTTCAGATATCTCAGTATCCTTTTCACTACCATCATGTGATTATCCTTAGGAATTGTAGAGAATCTTGCAACAATCCCAACTACAAATGCAATATTTGATATGTTGTGGAAGATATATTGTAACTTTCCAATCACTGGTCTATATAATGTTTGGTTCAAATTAGTAGAATCATCATTCTTAGATAGTTTATGTCATGTAGTTATGGGTGTACTAACTGGTCATGAATCTTCCATTCCAAAAGTTTTTAGTATCTCCTTTATGTATTTGGATTGATTAATGAAGATACGTTGCTTCATTTGATAAACTTGCGAACCAACAAAGAATTTGATCTCACCAAACATAGACATTTCAAATTCCTTCTTCATTTCATCTGCAAATGATTTGCATAATGCTTCCTTTCCTCCAAATATGATATCATCAACAAAGATTTTAGATAACAATACCTCATTGTTACTACCAGTCTTTGAGTATATATTTTTGTTGTCATTTTTTCTTACAAATCCAATCTTCACCAAATAATTATGTAATCTCTCATACCATGCCCTAGGGGCTTGCTTCAAACCATATAGATCCTTGTGCAGCTTACAAACCATGTTCTTCTTGCTAGGGTCGACAAATCCTTCTACATGTTCAATGTAAACTTCTTCTTCCAATATTACATTCAAAAATGCAAATCTAACATCCATTAGCTACACTTTAAAGCCTCTATAAGTAGAATATGCAAGTAGTGTTCTAACTCCTCCTAATCTTACAAGTGGGGCAAATTTTTCCCCATAATCAATTCCTTCTTCTTGTGCATATCCTTTGCATACCAATCTAGTTGTGTTCCTTGTCACTTCACCTTTTTCATTTATCTTGTTCTTGAATACCCACTTTGTTCCAATAAAAAAATTGTCCTTTGGTCAAGGTACCAGTTATATGCATCCTAAAATGGTCACCTTGACTATGTGCCTCGATTTCATAATTTATCTCAAGCTTGAATCGATATTTACATCACCATTTCCTTTGATCAAATTAAATTATTTGAATTATTTAATTAATCATTATTATTTTAGATCAATTTCCTTGATTAAATTGGAGTTAATTTATTTAATTAATTTTAAATAAATGGTTGCAGACAAAAGCCTACAATGCAACAGTAACTTGTGAGCTTCTTATGTGGGAGGTCTTGGGTTCAAATCTACCTTCACTTAACAGATAATAATAATTAATCTAGGCTTCAGCTGTTTACCGATCCAAAAAAAAATTTTAAATAAATGGTTGGATCATCTTGACTTTTGTATTATTTAATTAAAGGAATTTGCTCCCTTTTGATTAAATAAAACCCCTCCTCACTTAGTTTTATGTGCAACAATTATTATTTTAAAAGAAATAATTAAATAAATATCACACACTATTTTATAAGAAAAGAGATTATTTTACATTTAAATTAAATAAAAACACTCCTCATCTTATAATTTTTATGGAGTTTTACACTCCACATATCTTAATTAAATACTAATTGCACATTCTCTTATGTGGGTCACACCTTTTCATTTAATTTTCATTTTCCCTCCAACTTGGGAATGCCTCTTGGCTTTGGTATATAAGGAGACCTCCTTCCTTCATTTTGGAAGAGGCGATTTTATTATCACCATTATTTGGAGCTTTCATGCGATTTCCTTGAGGACTTGGAGCATTCTTATGAGAAGATCATGTCTTCTTATGCTACCGTTATGATAGACATTTTTTGATGCTTTCTTGGAGACTTGGAGATATCTTGCATGTTCATGATCATTTGAATCTTTCGTTCATTGGATGTACTTGTGAAGACCAAGGCTAATGTTCATATTTGAGCCACCACTTCAAACCTTTGAAGGTCTTTGCACATTGATGATAGGAAGCTATGAGTCGATTCTTGAGATCTTGCGCTTTCATGGTGTTATTTTGAAGGATTTCAAGTATAAGGATTCATAGAAGTGTGTTTGCATATTTGTCCACATTTTTCACACACATTTTTTGGCACCCACCGTGGGGCAACCCACCTTTACTTGTTGGTTTTGGACATTTTTAGATTTAACCCCCTTGTGTAGATTTCTTTGGAGACAAAACAACCCTAGATCTGAAAGATTTTGATCATATCTCCCAAAAAGACAAGTATTTTGATCCAAAAAAATTTGTGCAAGGTGGTGACATATCAAAAAATATTCAGTCCAATTTTCTTTTCTTTTTTGAGATATTTTCAATTTTTTATAATTTTTTCTTTACTTTTTATGAAAAATCATTTTAGGGAGAAAATTAGCAAATTTTTTGGAAATTTCTAAATTTTTGGAAGGCCATCTAAATTCTAAATAGATTTGGTTCTTTGTATTTTTATTTTAGAGATCATATTAGGGCTCAATAATTCAATTTGCAAAAATTGGTCTGTTTTAACAAAATGGCTCCCTAGGGCACAAATGAAAAGATATTTTCAAAATTTTGACATTTTTGGAAAGGTCTCTAATTTTTGATAGATCTCTTTTTTGAATTTAGGGTTTTGGATCCAAATTCATATCATATTGGTCCAATCTTGATGACTAGGTCAAAAATCAATAAAAAAGGGCATTTAATGAATAGCTTACATTTAATTTTCAAAATGGATCAATGCATGATGTGAGCTTTCATTTGGGTTATTTTATGATTATTATCACTTTTAAAAATCAAATTTTCAGATCTAACTCTAGTTCTACATAAGTTGGATATATATTGCATATCTTGTGTTTGCTTATTTTGCTTGTTGTTTTGTTCGTTGCGGGTGAGCATTCAAGCGTAAACAAAAGGTACAATAGAGAAAATATGTGTTGCAAGTATTATCAAGTATTTTTTTGAATTTCTATAACATTTGGATTTGGAACTAAAATGAACATCTCATGTGTTTGACTTGAGTGCTTTTACATGCTTTTATAGATTCACACTTCATTTGGTGCTCTAAAATTGGATCTAGATTTGCTTTCACGCATATATGTTTCACATAGTAATTAGGACCTATGAACACTATTTGACAATCTTGAGGGACTGAGCTTCATTCGCTTTCTTTACATGCAAAGCTCCTCTTGACGATAGATCCCCTTGTAGGTAGGGAAGGATATTTGTCATTGTCTCACTATTCCGCTTGGGTTTGTCCTTAACATCCATTGGTACTTTCTCTTTAGATATTGATGGTGTTTATTGTTGGCTTTTCCAAAAATTTGGTCAGGTGATTTTGAATTAGTGTGTCAAAAAATATTATTTGCTATGTTTGGGTGAGGTGAGGAGGCTAGAGGAGTATGCTCTGTTCCCTTTTGGGCACATTAGAAACTTGGAACCCTTGAATCCAAACTAAGTCCCCTTGTGGTACAACTTTGTGAGTCTTCCTTGATTAGAGAGGGTTAACCATAGTAGACACTCCCTTTATTGGGTCAACCACATGGATGAAACCTCAAGTGATAATAGCCATTTTTGACATGGTAGCAGCAACCACTATGTAAATGTCCTTGTGGGGGAAATTCCCACGGGTGTAGTCTTTTGTTGGGTTATCAGATCTCCTCAATATATTTGTTTAATTAAATTCTTAGAATATGTCAAAACCTTGGTGCGCCGAGATTGGATTTCACTCGCTCTAGATTGCAAAAGCTACAAAGTTGACCATTACTAAGAACCTTAGTGTTGCCAGATTTTCTTTTCTAGGACTATGTGTGTGATTGAAAAACATTTTGAGAACATACACAGTAGTGGTTCTTGGGATTAGATTCATACTATGACACTATTCTTGTTCATGTGCAAGGTTTCTTTGTCCCTTACCCATTGCTTGTAGACGTTTGCTTGAAATTCCTTATTGTTGTTCTAAGTGCCTAATTATTATTGATAAATTTGAAATTGATCTTAGTTGGTTAAAAAAGAAAATTCATCATTCATCATTTGGACTCTAGGGTAACCATTTTTTTGTCATTCCTGAGTTGATTTGACCATTATAGACCTAATCTTGAGCGTCTAAACTTGTTATCACTTTGGATCCTTGCATCACAACTATCTCTGAGTTAGTAAGTCTTGTCTTATCTTATCACCAACATCAAAACATGAAAAGTTAGAGATTTCCCTAGTAGAGAAAGTTTTCTTTGGGATTCTTTGATTACATCCTTGGACTATAGGTATTCGCTTGTCTAAACATATCAATTTATCTCATATTATTACATTTTATTACAGAACATTATAACTCTTGGATAATTCCACAATTGTGAGACCAATAGTGGCATATTGTGTTAACCAATCGTGAGACCTCTATTGGCTAATTAAGTTAATAAGAGTGACAAACAATTACATTATTACACCTTATTAATTAGACAAGTGATTATTACTTTACTACCCAAGAGTGATACCAACACTTCTTGGAGTCTTCCTATTTACTAGTGTTTTCCCTCTTATGTTGGTTACGACTAGGTTTCAAGTGAGTCACGATAAACAACCTCAAGTTAACTTTGGTCAATTACCCTTAGTTCCAACTCATCAAAAACGTAAAGGAATAGAACCTATCTTTGATCAAACACCGAAGGGAAAAACAAAAATTGAGTTTACTCCTAGCAATCTTAGTAAATTGAACATAACTAGGCCCTCTTCACTTTTTGAGCAAGACATGTTATTCAATGAAAGCAAAGATAAAAGCATGGATGACATGATAAATGATAGATTATTAAGGCAACATGGGGTTGAACCTTTGGGATCTCGCATAACTCATGAAGGTATTGATGGAACTACCTTAGCAAATGATTTTTTTGGAGGAAATCAGCACTACTCTCCATTTCTTGCTCCTCTTGGATTATCACCTAAATCTTCTCACCCAATGGATGATAAAATCATACAAGATGAATTGGAAAATATAGCTTACTTGGAGAAGCAAGAGAAACAAGTAGCACAACAAATCAATGAAAATTTGGATAGGTCTCAAGAATTTCTTAACAAAGCTCCAAGAACCCCTAATGATCAGTTTAGTAAAGCAAGTATGTATACAGAAGCCCAAGCTAGAAAAATGGCTAAAGATATGGCTCAACAAATGGTTAATGATATTATTTCTCAGAGAGTTAATGTTTCTCCACCTCCTACATCTCCTAGAGGTGACAAGGAGACACGTCTTCTACAAGAAAAACAAGCTTAAATGGATGCATTCATACAACGTGAGGGAGAAAAGAGAGCTCATGAAATAACACATCAGAAACTTTTGCTTGGTGGTGGTAATGGTTCTCCACCTCCTTCTCCTCCTCTAAGAGCTACTAGACATATGTCACCTTCACAATCTTCTAAGGGAAATAGGAGACAACCATCTCCTCCTCCTAGATATTAGCAAAGGTAAATGTCTCCTGCAAGGAATTCACAACAACACCCTCAATTTACTACATGTGGTTTAGGTGTGGATTATGATTTATTAGGGCAAGACCCAAAATTCCACAAGTACATGGATCAATACATTCAAATTAATAAGGATAAATACTTCATGGATTTAATGAAAAAAGGTGTTCAAGTACCTTATAATTTTGATGTGAATAAGAATATCAAGAGACAAAATCATTCATTTCAAGAACAAACTAAGAAAAATATGAAGATGTTAATGGATAAAATTACACCTAAGAATCCATTTTCTCTACAGAGTGTTTGTCCTCTACCTTTTGAAAGGAGTATTCTAGAGGCTGAATTCCCTAAGAAAAAAAAATTTCCTCATTATGATATGTATGATGGGAATGGAGACCCTAGTGATCATGTGAGATAGTTTAATGTTTTGACTTTGGAATTTGCACATAAAGATGTTTATCTTATGATATTGTTCCCTAGGAGTTTAAAGGGTCAAGCTATGGAATGGTTCACTGAGATTACTCCCCAACTTATGAATTTTAATGACCTTGTTCAAAAATTTATTCAACACTTCTCTTACAATGTTCAAAAACTTGTTTCTATGTTGGATTTATGCAAGTTCAAACAAGATCAAGGAGAACCCTTTGTTGCCTTTTTGCAAAGATGGAGAAATTTATGTTCTCACTACTCTAGAGAAATTCTAGAAAAGGAGAAAATTGATATACTTGTGAGTAATTTGGTTCCTGAATTGAGAAATGAAATTGGCAAATGGGTGTTTGAGACTTTTCATAATATGGTAGAAACAACTTTATGTATTGAAGATGTTTTGAAAAATCAAGGAATTATCAAGAATAATAGCAACAAGAATAATAACAACAATGGAAATAAGAATAGGAGTACTTCTTATAAAGGGAATCAACATGTGGTTAATGATAGTAGAGTTGATGCATCTAAGTCTGATGACCAAGCAGTTTACAAGTTATCAGATAGTGTTCATGCTATGAAACTTCAAGCATCTTCTCAGCAAAATTCTAGAGAAAATTCTAGATACAATTATAGAAATCCTCAAGAGAGAAGAACTTTTACAAAGATTGGTAGACCTTATGAGGATGTTTGGAAGAGTTGGTTAATGGAAAGCTATTAACTATGATTGAGAATTGGCAACCACCTCCTATGAAGGGTCTGCGTTGGGATGATAATGCCTATTGGAAATATCATCAGAGCAAAATTGGTCATACTATGGAAAATTGTCAAAGGTTAAAACACGATATTTAGAATTTGATTGATAATGGAAAGTTAGTAATTGATGGTGCCAGTCATGCTACTAATAATGATCATCAAGCTTATAAGGATCCATTCCCTAAGCATAAAAAGGGTGAATCATTTAAGAATGGGAAAGCTCAAGTGAATTATACTTATTCTAATCAAAATTATAGATATTCTAATGCATACAATGTTATCAACATGGTTACAATTAAGGAAAATGATAAGGATTTGAATCATCCTCATAATCTTGCCTTACATATTGAAGTCATGATTCACAGAACTCTTGTTAGATGTGTGTTGATCAATGGGGGTGTCAGGTTGAATATTTGTCCTTTCAACATACTTGAAAAGTTGGGATATTCAAAACAAGATATTGATACTAGATAGAAGGTTACCATTAGAGCTTATGATGGTAGTGAAAGACAATATAAAGGATTGGTTGTTTTACCTATTCGGATTGAGTCAGTTGAGAGAGATATTCTATTTCATGTGGTTGATACTAGTACCCTTTCTTATAACATTTTATTGGGTAGACCTTGCATACATGAAATGAAAGTTGTTCCTTCCACATATCATTGGTGTGTTACATTTGCACATAATGAAATTGAGATGTGTATTTCAGGAGTTAATACTTTGGCTATCAATAATATATCAATAGAATCACATATGCCTTTGGATAGAGTTTTAGATGAGACGGTTGAAGAATCTATAGAATGTGTGACATAATCTAAGACACTTAATAGTGAAATGGAGGGATGTGAGGTTGTTCCTTTGGTTGAACCTTTACTTCCTATGGAAGAAGTTGAAGAAGGAAGTGTTGTTAGAGGTTGGATTTACAAAGAAGAAAATGATGATGGACCCATCTTTGATGTTTATGATGATGATGAGGAAGTGTATATACTTGATCAACAAGATATATGTGATGATTTTATCCATTTTACTAATCTTCTTTGGGGAGATGGACATGGTTCAGTTAATGAAGCTTCTTCTTCAAAAATTCAAAATGATTTAGATGTACAAAACAATGATGAAAGAGCATATTCAAATAAGTATGAATTGAATTTATATTTAGAGCCTTCTACAGTTGATTTGGGTATTGATGTGATTCATGCTTATGATTCTCAACCTAGTACAATTCATGAGATTTCAAATTCACATATTTCTCATGAGTTGGGTTCTCCAATTATTAGAAAACTTTATGATTCAAGAGAAATTGAGAGGAACTTGATAAACTCTGATTCTACAGTTGCTAGCAAGAATTTTATTCATATTTACAATATTGAGCCTTTAGAGGATGAGATTCCATCATTGAGAGTTACTCTTAACATATTAGTGACAAATGAAGATTGCAGAGTTATGAGTTTATGAGAACTTGAGTTACTTGATGAGAAGAGAAAAACTACTTTTGATCACATGAGATTTTATCAGAAAAGATTGTCTAAGACTTATGACAAGAAAGTTTTCCCTAGAGAGTTTTCAGTGGGAGATCTTGTTTTGCATGAAAATCCTAAGAATCAGAAAAATAAAGCTCAAAAAGGTGCACCTAATTGGTTGGGTCCTTTTATTATTACAATTGCTTTTGGATTAGGTGCCTATTTGTTGTCTACACTTGAGGGAGATTAGCTTCCTAATCCTATTGATGCGTTTCATTTGAAAAAGTTCTATCCCTGATGTTCATTCTTGCTGGGGGCATCTGTACATATTTATGAGTCCTAAAAAATACAAAAAAGTGATATATTCCAAAAATACAAAAGAAATATAAAAGAAAAAAGGAAAGAAATGGAATTTTTCAATATCAACAACGGTATTCCTTAAATATCTTAAACACCAAAACAATGTTTCTTAACACTACTTTGAGAGTCTTGTCTTGATTATCATGCTTTAGTTTATACTTAATGTTGAGCTACGCTTTGATCTTTCTTTTTATGTTGATTGTTCATTGCTATATATACATGTTTACTACACTATATCTATAGTTTTTTTTTATATTCTCTCCCTAGTCATTTTTGCACTAGGGGCATGTGGTTTATTTTTTATTTTTAACGACTGATTTGATTAGTATTGATGAATGTCTGTATGGTTTTCTCTGGGATGCATAGCTAGAGAACTATGGACCATGAGACACATTTTTGGTAGATTTCTTGCTTGTGTGGTTTTGATCTCAAAACTCGCAGTGTTTCTCAACACTACTGGATCCCATTCATATCATCATAGTTTCCTTGGTGACTAGTGATGATTGTGGAAAGCTTCCAATCACATTCATATCTTCAAATTAATTTGGTGATTAGTGATTATTGTGTGATCTTTCTGATAGAGTTACATTCATATCTTCATGGTTTTGACCAGTGAAGGTTGTATACCTCGGCTCGATGATTAAAACTAGGATCTTAATCTTGGCCGAAATGAGTAAGTACATAGAATGGATAGAAGTGTCATATGGACATGGACATGCATTTTATCCCCTTGTCTTTTTGGAGGTTTTGAGTTGTTTGTTTATGTCATGCCCAAAACTCGAAGGCAAAAACACACACTAAAATTTATTTTTTATAATAATTAAAGTGCTCTAAGTTGAAAGGATAGATAAAAGTTTTAGTACAGGTTCTCTACATTAACCTTCAACAATAAGAAAAAGATATTTAAATGACAATGTAATGTATTCGAGTTTAGATTAATAGAAAGGATCTAATCAACATCAACTATAAATTCCTTAGACAATTATCGATTGACAATCTTAGTCGAGAAAGGAAAGTCACTCTAAGAAAACAATTAACTAAAACTAAAACTGAATAAATAGATATCTAAAATTTATTAACTTAAACATTCCGACTATTTTAACATAAAAATCAACTATCATAAACTTACTAATTTTAAATTTAATCCACTAACAACTAAATAATTTCTAACTAATTATGAAATTTAAAGCTTCCTAAAATAATTAAACAATTTAAAACAAATCTAAAACCTAAACTATCTAAATCTATATTAAAATTGACTTCTCTTAAATTCATTCGAATTATCAAAACAAGAACTCATTAAAAGACGTATCGCATCTACCCATACACCTATATAAACTATACTTAATTTTATTCCAATCGTAATTTTATAAAAAACAAATAAAACATTTCTAATATAATGACCACATGAATTTAAATTAAGATAAAAATATTGCATGAAACGTTATCTACAATTTTTAACAATACTTAATAAAACTAAATACATTTATAAATTTAAGAATTATTCTAAGTTAACGATGACATTAATAATATAACGAAAAATTGAATAAATTAAAATCTAAACTAGATTTCATTAGTAAAATCTTACTAACCTAAACTAAACTACTAAATAAATTTTACAATTTAAAACAAATAACAACTAAACAAACTTAATTAATAACTAACTTTTAAACCAAAACTTTTAAAATAGCAAAACAAACTAACCTAAAAATGTAACCGACATTTTAACTTAAATCTAAAATTAATTAAATTTAATAAAATCTAACTACAAAGAATATAAATTAACCACTCACTAATATAAACTAAAACTAACCTACACTAACATCTAAACCCTACTCTAACCCCAAACTCCCACTCCATCTCCCCCCTCTCCCACCAGTCACATCGATCTCCCAACCCCCAAACCCCTGCACAATACCAAGCGCTACATCAAGTAAAGCACTCTGCCCAAGGGTGGGGTCAAGCGCAGACCTAGGGCCTTAATACATGCATAGGCCAACACTTGAAACGGAGGGTGAGATCATGCTAAAGTTTTGAACAAACTTTGCCCACTTGCAAGATAAACATAATACAATAGAATAAAATAAAAACATGTGAGCGCTCCAAGTTTAGGAAAAAGTAGATGGGACATGGGGACAGGGTGATGTCACCCCCCCCCATGTACATTGCTGACTTTTCTTTCCTAAGATACGCCTAGATTTAAGGGTTATGGGTGTGTAATTATGTTTTAAAGTTTATTTGGTAGGATAGGATATTTTCTTAATTTATATGTTCATTTTTGTATTTATTTTATTTTTACTTTATTTTATTTAAACATTTAATATTAACAAGTTCAAGGGAATATTAATAGAATCCTTTTGATGCTCTATGGCAAAAGACAATCAATCTTGCTCCCCATACAAAAGGCAGTGAGCATTTTTGCTCTAAGAATAAATTTTCTCTAAGGATAATTTTTTTGAAATTGATTGATTTATTAAGAGGGGTTATCCTTTTTTTTTTAAAGGTCTAATAGGAGCTATTAAAAAATAAATATTCTAAGAATATGAATGATCCATTTACTATAATGCAAGAATTGTTTTTGCTTCCAATAATCCCGAAACTGAACCTACATTCATAACATAAATTTAATTTTTTTTCAACATAAAGAAAACTCCAAATTTTACTTAATTAAACCATCATCATTTCATCTTAATTTGATGTGCATCCATCTAAATTAAAAATTACGATTAAAACGCAAGATAAACAATTTTACTCAAACACCAATTTTATTGGCAAACCTGATTCAAAGGCTCAGCCGGGAAAGAATCAGGAAGAAAACCCGGCTTCATTGCCAATTACAACAAGGTTTAAAATAATTTACAATAGGATCTCAATCCCAAATTTCAACAATTTAATCAAATTTTCTTCATGACCCTAATCAAGGGGATTTATAATATTTTCTGCAACTCATTTCTAGAACCATGGAGGGAACAGAATTTGATCAGGTGACCAAAAGCATGATCAAGAACAATTCAAAAAATGCATATTTATACAAGGTTTTCACAACAAGATCTACAATGAATCAATACTAGGGAAAGGTGGATTCTTCCAACTAGGAGAAGTCAAGCACAACACCAAACAGATGCCCAATCGGGGCTATATACCAAGAACTTCCGTTCTTCCATTTCATCATACCATAATCATACAAGGTTTGTGCTGACAGGTAGGGGCCCATAACACCCTACCCTTTCTCCCTCTTCTCATCCTGAGAAGAGACTCTACACTAGTTGGAGTCCGACTAAACAGACCTTTCCCAAAATTGGTCACTTCTGCCCTCTCCAAGGGTGAGTAATACCAAAACACCCATGCAAGAAAAATCTCAAAATTTCCAACATAAACATAAAAAGAAATCATCTAAGAAACATGGTTTTCAAATCTTCTCAACATACCCACAAACATACAAACATTCAAACAACAACAAGGTAGCATAAGAATGAAACAAATATGAAAACTGAACAAGGGACATAAGAATTCCAACCTTCACAAAGAGGTAATGGCAATGAACAAGTCTGAGTAGAGTTTTCTTCTCCTTGTTTCAATCTTCAAGAACTCCTCTCTAAATGTAGAGATTGGGTAACAACCTCTACTAGTCCAAGAAGAGCCTCTAAATAGGCCTCCAACTCAACCACCCCAAAAGGATCAATAACTTCTCCCACCCACTTACAATTCTAGAAACTCCTAACTCAACCCACACTATGGTTAAACACTAAGAGGAGGTGGGGTAAGACAACTCATGATAACCACTTGCAATTTTCGCACAAAGGAAAAAAGAGACTTTTTGAGTGGTCTCAAAAGTCAAAAAAAGGGGCTTAGGGGTTGGAAAAGACCCCTAACCCATACCCATACCCTTTGGGTATAATAATTTCATGATTTAAAGCTTTAGGAATAGGTTTAGAGCCAAACAAAAACTAAGAAATGATTAGGACCAACTAACAACTCTAAAATGCAGATTAAGCACTAATCCGGATTAAGGGTGACTAAACTTGATTAAGAACCCAATTAGCAAACTGACACCAACTTAAGCCAACTTGGGTCCAAAGGTTACACAACTAACCCTAAACAGCACACTGAAGAACATAAACAATTTATGAGTGTCAAGCGACACTAAAAGAACATAGTTACAAACACTAACATTTACTGAACATAGAAAGATACATACATACATCTCATAGTACAATACGTGAATTGCGAACAACAAGGTTTCCAAAATTAACACATAGAAATCAGTTTTGTTCCTCTGTCAGTTTCCTCGGCTAAAATATCTGCACACTCATTGTGCACATCAGTAGTCCCGAAAAATCACACGTACATGTGTATATATATGTATCAGGAATCACATAATTTAAAACATACATCAATAAGGGTTTCTTCATCCTACTTAATTCTTAATCATAAAGATTCCAAAAATCAATGTGTTAATCCTACATTTTACTTAATTCATCACATACATGTACATAAAACATTTAAATGACAAACATCAATATATCTGAAAGTAATATCACATAACATAAAATAATATAATATGTTCTAAGTATTAGATAATGTCTCGACATCTCGAGTCGTGAGTAACAAAAAGATAAAGTAATAACTAAGGCTGCGAAGGGTCGGGGCGAGGCCTCACATCCTCCCCCACTAGGCATGAACTTCCTCCTGGAATTCATCAAAAGACAAGGGTATTGAGATCACATCCGTGTTGCATCCTCCCAAGAAATCGTGACCTCATCGTGACATTCCCACTAGACCCTAACTTGGTCCAGCTCTCGACCTCGAGGAGCTAGGGTCTGTCGAGCAATAATAAGGATAGTCTCTAGTGCTAACTGGCTGACCAACTCCACTTGTAGCCTCAATAACTGTACCCTGATGCTCAGCCTAGCGGTTGTCAACCGCTGTAAAAACTCTGTGGAACCTGCCCATGTCTCCAACTGTTCGCTCTGAAAAAGCCCCTCTCTGACCATTGGATGATTGTCCCTGTGAACACTCTCTAGCTATGTGACCCATGCCTCCACAAGTATAGCATGGTACTCGGGTATAAGATCATGCATCCTGTGATCCAGACTGCTGTGGACCTCCTGACCTACTAGACCCACTGTATCCACCCCTAGAAGACTGCTGAGTCTGCACTGACTGTGACTGTGGGGTATGTACTCTCTGATCCTGCTGTGACTGCCACTGCTTGGGCTCGGAGCCCTGGTAACCCTGTGAGAGTACCTGCTGCTGCTGAGACTGTTGGCCCTTAGAGGACCCTGGTGTATAGTTTTGATTCCCTTTCCAAGGGGGTTTCTGTCGAGTAGAATTTCGGTTCTGAGACCGATCCCGTGATTCCTGTCTACCCCGAGTATCCTCTGCCACTAGTGCTATCTCTACTACCTGTCTGAAGGTGGTAGGGAAGGCCATCCAAACTAGTCCCTGAAGTGAGAAATTCAAACCCATGATAAAATGATGTACCCGTAGTTTCTCGTCCTTCATGTATTCCACATAAGGAAGGAGCTCGAGAAATCTGCTCTCGTACTAAGCCACTATAAGACCTCTCTGATAAAGAGAATGGAATTCTTCTATCTGTTTCTGTCGAAAATGCTCTGACAAGTACCTCTCTCGAAATCTTTCTAGGAATGATTCCCATGTGAGGGTATCCATCCTCACTCCACCTATGATCTACTCCTGATGCCACCAATTGGAGGCATCCCCTCTCAACTGATGAACTGCTAGGCGTGCCTTTAGATTACTCCCATAGGGTTGCAATCCAAAGCACCGCTGTAGGCTCTGCAACCATGCCTCTGCTACTGTCCCCTCAGTAGAACCAGTAAATAATGGTGGCCCAAGTTGAATCAAATCTCTGATATCATCTCCTACATGCGGTCTTCTCTGGTGTATTGACTCACCTTCATGCTCATCTTGCCCCTCTAACTATCTCGATGGGGGACTCCTAGTCCTCTCTCTACCTCTGGGCCCGCCTCCTCCGGGTCCCTCTGCTTCCACTACTAGAATCTGCTGAACTGGCTGAACTATCGGTACTACCCTCTACTGAACTACACTGATCAAAGTCTGAAGTGCATCAATAATGTCCTGGTTCGGGTTCGATGGTGGTGGAGGTGGAGGAGGTGGTGGTGGAGGTGGTCCATCCCCCCGTCCCGCTCTACCACCTCTCGCCCTACGACCTCTGCCTCGTGGGTTGCTTCGAGTAACAGGAGGCATCCTACACAATTTAATGTTTGGTCTTAGTTTCAGAAGCGTAAGGGTTTAAGGTTCCTAGTGTTGAAACACAAGCTCTAATACCAAAATGTCATGCCCAAAACTCGAAGGCAAAAACACACACTAAATTATTTTTTTATAATAATTAAAGTGCTCTAAGTTGAAAGGATAGATAAAAGTTTTAGTACAGGTTCTCTACATTAACCTTCAACAATAAGAAACAATTATTTAAATGACAATGTAATGTATTTGAGTTTAGATTAATAGAAAGGATCTAATCAACATCAACTATAAATTCCTTAGACAATTATCAATTGACAATCTTAGTCGAGAAAGGAAAGTCACTCTAAGAAAACAATTAACTAAAATTAAAACCGAATAAATAGATATCTAAAATTTATTAACTTAAACATTCCGACTATTTTAACATAAAAATCAACTATCATAAACTTACTAATTTTAAATTTAATCCACTAACAACTAAATAATTTCTAACTAATTATGAAATTTAAAGCTTCCTAAAATAATTAAACAATTTAAAACAAATCTAAAACCTAAACTATCGAAATCTATATTAAAACTGACTTCTCTTAAATTCATTCGAATTATCAAAACAAGAACTCATTAAAAGACGTATCGCATCTACCCATACACCTATATAAACTATGCTTAATTTTATTCCAATCGTAATTTTATAAAAAACAAATAAAACATTTATAATATAATGACCATATGAATTTAAATTAAAATAAAAATATTTCATGAAACGTTATCGACAATTTTTAACAATACTTAATAAAACTAAATACATTTATAAATTTAAGAATTATTCTAAGTTAACGATGACATTAATAATATAACAAAAAATTGAATAAATTAAAATCTAAACTAGATTTCATTAGTAAAATCTTACTAAGCTAAACTAAACTACTAAATAAATTTTACAATTTAAAACAAATAACAACTAAACAAACTTAATTAATAACTAACTTTTAAACCAAAACTTTTAAAATAGAAAAACAAACTAACCTAAAAATGTAACCGACATTTTAACTTAAATCTAAAATTAACTAAATTTAATAAAATCTAACTACAAAGAATATAAATTAACCACTCACTAATCTAAATTAAAACTAACCTACACTAACATCTAAACCCTACTCTAACCCCAAACTCCCACTCCATCTCCCCCCTCTCCCACCGGTCACATCGGTCTCCCAACCCCCAAACCCCTGCACAATACCAAGCGCTGCATCAAGTACAGTGCTCTGCCCAAGGGTGGGGTCAAGCGCAGACCTAGGGCCTTAATACATGCACAGGCCAACACTTGAAACGGAGGGTGAGATCATGCAAAAGTTTTAAACAAACTTTTCCCACTTGCAAGATAAACGTAATACAATAGAATAAAATAAAAACATGTGAGCGCTCCAAGTTTAGGAAAAAGTAGATGGGACATGGGGACAGGGTGATGTCACCCCTCCCCCCATGTACATTGCTGACTTTGCTTTCCTAAGATACGCCTAGATTTAAGGGTTATGGGTGTGTAATTATGTTTTAAAGTTTATTTGGTAGGCTAGGATATTTTCTTAATTTATATGTTCATTTTTGTATTTATTTTATTTAAACATTTAATATTAACAAGTTCAAGGGAATATTAGTAGAATCCTTTTGATGCTCTGTGGCAAAAGACAATAAATCTTGCTCCCCATACAAAAGGCAGTGAGCATTTTTGCTCTAAGAATAAATTTTCTCTAAGTATAATTTTTTTGAAATTGATTGATTTATTAAGAGGGGTTATCCTTTTTTTTTTAAATGTCTAATAGGAGCTATTACAAAATAAATATTTTAAGAATATGAATGATCCATTTACTATAATGCAAGAATTGTTTTTGCTTCCAATAATCCTGAAACTGAACCTACATTCATAACATAAATTCATTTTTTTTCAACATAAAGAAAACTCCAAATTTTACTTAATTAAACCATCATCATTTCATCCTAATTTGATGTGCATCCATCTAAATTAAAAATTACGATTAAAACGCAAGATAAACAATTTTACTCAAACACCAATTTTATTGGCAAACCTGATTCAAAGGCTCAGTCGGAAAAGAATTAGGAAGAAAATTTGGCTTTGTTTCCAATTACAACAAGGTTTAAAATACAATTTACAATAGGATCTCAATCCCAAATTTCAACAATTTAATCAAATTTTCTTCATGACCCTAATCAAGGGGATTTATAATGTTTTCTGCAACTCATTTCTAGAACCATGGAGGGAACAGAATCTGATCAGGTGACCAAAAGCATGATCAAGAACAATTCAAAACATGCATATTTATACAAGGTTTTCACAACAAGATCTACAACGAATCAATACTAGAGAAAGGTGGATTCTTCTAACTAGGAGAAGTCAAGCACAACACCAAACAGATGCCCAATCGGGGCTATATACCAAGAACTTTCGTTCTTCCATTTCATCATACCATAATCATACAAGGTTTGTGCTAATAGGTAGGGGCCCATAACACCCTACCCTTTCTCCCTCTTCTCATCCTGAGAAGAGACTCTACACTAGTTGGAGTCTGACTAAACAGATCTTTCTCAAAATTGGTCACTTCTGCCCTCTCCAAGGGTGAGTAATACCAAAACACCCATGCAAGAAAAATCTCAAAATTTCCAACATAAACATAAAAAGAAATCATCCAAGAAACATGGTTTTCAAATCTTCCCAACATACCCACAAACATACAAACATTCAAACAACAACAAGGTAGCATAAGAATGAAACAAATATGAAAACTGAACAAGGGACATAAGAATTCCAACCTTCACAAAGAGGTAATGGCAATGAACAAGTTTGAGTAGAGTTTCCTTCTCCTTTCTTCAATCTTCAAGAACTCCTCTCTAAATGTAGAGATTGGGTAACAACCTCTACTAGTCCAAGAAGGGCCTCTAAATAGGCCTCCAACTCAACCACCCCAAAAGGATCAATAACTTCTCCCACCCACTTACAATTCTATAAACTCCTAACTCAACCCACACTATGGTTAAACACTAAGAGGAGGTGGGGTAAGACAACTCATGATAACCACTTGCAATTTTCGCACAAAGGAAAAAAGAGACTTTTTGAGTGGTCTCAAAAGTCAAAAAAAGGGGCTTAGGGGTTGGAAAAGACCCCTAACCCATACCCATACCCTTTGGGTATAATAATTTCATGATTTAAAGCTTTAGGAATAGGTTTAGAGCCAAACAAAAACTAAGAAATGATTAGGACCAACTAACAACTCTAAAATGCAAATTAAGCATTAATCTGGATTAAGGGTGACTAAACTCGATTAAGAACCCAATTAGCAAACTGACACCAACTTAAGCCAACTTGGGTCCAAAGGTTACACAACTAACCCTAAATAGCACACTGAAGAACATAAACAATTTACGAGTGTCAAGCGACACTAAAAGAACATAGTTACGAACACTAACATTTACTGAACATAGAAAGATACATACATACATCTCACAGTACAATACGTGAATTACGAACAACAAGGTTTCCAAAATTAACACATAAAAATCAGTTATGTTCCTCCGTCGGTTTCCTCGGCTAAAATATCTGCACACTCATTGCACACATCAGTAGTCCCGAAAAATCACACGTACATGTGTATATATATGTATCAGGAATCACATAATTTAAAACATACATCAATAAGGGTTTCTTCATCCTACTTAATTCTTAATCATAAAGATTCCAAAAATCAATGTGTTAATCCTACATTTTACTTAATTCATCACATACATGTACATAAAACATTTAAATGACAAACATCAACATATCTGAAAGTAACATCACATAACATAAAATAATATAATATGTTCTAAGTATCAGATAATGTCTCGACATCTCGAGTTGTGAGTAGCAAAAAGATAAAGTAATAACTAAGGCTGCGAAGGGTCGGGGCAAGGCCTCACAGTTTACCTTTTGGAGGTCTCCTTCATTATTTCTTTGCTATTAGCTTTGATCACGATTTCTTTTTAGTACACGTCACTTGTTCATGATCTCAATCAAAATGTCATATCTCGCATAGTTGATGGTTTTTGAGGCATTTTCCCTCTTCTTCTTTCCATCTTCTTGTCTTTCATTCACCCCCCTTCTTTCTTTTGATTTGGGGCATGCTTTTCATGCTTAGTGATTTAACCTTGGTTTCTTGATCTATATCTTGCTTATCTTTCATCATGAACCTTTTTCTGATTTGATCATATCTATCTTGTTCTTGCTTAGCCTTTCCTTTATTTCGATTTCGATCCCGAGGGGGCAAGAACACTCTATTGAGCTTCATTGTTTGCAAAGTTGATTCAAAATCTACTCATCTTTTTCTGCCTAGCTTGGGATAGATGATTATTGTACTTGGGGAAAATCAATACATGATTTTTGATTTTCTGGGTGTTGATATTTGTCTTTTGCCTTTATATATATTTCATGAATTTTATAGTTGCTAAAAACTCTTTGGGTAGAACTACAATTATAAGACCCACAACGGCATATTGTGTTCTAGGCACTATAAGACCCCAGATGGCATGTTGAGGGAACAAGAGTTGGATGCTTAATCTTTATATATTTTTGACATAAATCTTGATCTTTATACACACTTTATTTTATAGTTCTTTGACTTAATGTGCTTGTCATGTATGTGGACACACATTAGTCAAAGAGGGACAAATGTATGCACCCTAAAATGGTCACCTTGACTATGTGCCCTGGTTTCATAATTTATCTCAAGCTTCAATCGATATTTACATCACCATTTCCTTTTATCAAACTAAATTATTTGATTTATTCAATTTATTTGAATTATTGAATTAATCATTATTATTTTACATCAATTTCCTTGATTAAATTGGAGTTAATTTATTTAATTATTTTTAAATAAATGGTTGGATCATCTTGATTTTTGTATTATTTAATTAAAAGAATTTGCTCCCTTTTAATTAAATAAAACCCCTCCTCACTTAATTTTATGTGCAACAATTATTATTTTAAAAGAAATAATTAAATAAATGTCACACATTTTATTTTATAAGAAAAGGGATTAGTTTACATTTAAATTAAATAAAAACACCCCTCATCTTATAATTTTTATGGAGTTTTCCACTCCACATCTCTTAATTAAATGCTAATTGCACATTCTCTTATGTGGGTCACACCTTTTCATTTAATTTTCATTTTCCCTCCAATTTGGGAATGCCTCTTGGCTTTGGTATATAAGGAGACCTCCTTCCTTCATTTTGGAAGAAGAAATTTTATTATCACCATTATTTGGAGCTTTCATGTGATTTCCTTGAGGACTTGGAGCATTCTTATGAGAAGATCATGACTTCTTATGCTACCGTTATGATAGACATTTTTTGAAGCTTTCTTGGAGACTTAGAGATATCTTGCATGTTCATAATCATTTGAATCTTCCATTCATTGGATGTACTTGTGAAGACCAAGATTAATGTTCATATAAGAGCCACCACTTCAAACCTTTGAAGGTCTTTGCACATTGATGATAGGAAGCTATGAGTTTATTCTTGAGATCTTGCGCTTTCATGGTGTTATTTTGAAGGATTTCAAGTATAAGGATTCATAGAAGTGTGTTTGCATATTTGTCCACATTTTTCACACACACCAATGTCCAGGTTTTGTTCTTCTCTATCTGCTCAATTGCTTCATTCATTGCTTGAATCCAATCCTCATTATCCAAAGCATATTTTTAGTGATTTAGATTCAAACTCACAAAGTAAACATGTATCACTTCTAAGTCTTTTCCTTGTCATAACTCCAAATTCTTTGTCACCGATAATTTTCTTAGGTGCATGGTGTCTTCTCACATACTTTCCTAGTACATGTTCTTTCCTTCTCTCTTCTTCTATAAGTTTATCTTGAAAAATGATTTCAATTTCATTGTGTCTCTCTTGTTAAGGTTCTTCTTGCTCGACATTGTCTTCCTGATGTTTGACAGCTTTTGCATGTACCTCGGCTCCCACAGCCTATTGCTCGACTACTTGTTGTTGCAACTTAGGTGGGGTGAGCTTTGATCTCTTGCTCAGGTGGGGTGCAAGGAGCACCTTCATTCACATATATGAATGTGCTATAATCTTCAAGTTATCTATTGCATTCAACTTCATTCTTTTCTGCATATTCATCAACTTTCATATTTTCACTTTTCACAACTTTGTTAGTATTAGAGTTCATATATAAACTTTTCTCTTAGTGGAATATCCTAGGAATACACCTTCATCACTTTTAGCATCAAGTTTTCTATTCCTACTATCCTTTAGTATATAACATTTGCTTCCAAAAAAATTAAAATGCTTCACATTAGGTGCATATCAATACCACAACTCAAAGGGTGTAACATTTGTACCTTTCTTGCACTTTGTTCAAAGTATAAACTATTGTACTTACAACTTCTCTCTAATATTTTTGTGACACATTCTTCTCCATCATCAGTGTTCTAGCACAATCCATGATTGATTTGTTTATCATTTTAACTATTTCACTTTGGGGTGGGTTCTGAAGTGCTAACATCTTCTTTTTTATCCCTTTATCATCGCAGAATATATTGAATTCATTAGAGATGAATTCTTCACCTCTATAAGATCTCACGCACTTCAGACTCTTTCCTGTATCTTTTTCAACTCTAGCTAAATACCACTTAAACAACTAAAAGAATCATTTTTTTTCTTTTAGAAACATCTTAGTCATCATCCTAGAATAATCATCAACAAATAAAATGAAATATTTGTCTCCATAATAGCTTTGAACACCAATAGGTCCACAAAGGTTAGTATGAACCAATTCCAAAATATCATCAGATGGATATGTCTTGCTAGACTTTTTCATTTTTCCCAATTGACATTGTTTACACATAGCATTATCATGTTTCTTCAATTTTGGCAAACCTCATACTCTTTTCATCTTACTAATGCTTACCAAATTGTCAAAGTTCACATGACATAACCTCTTATGCCATAATCATATATATTCGTATTGTGCAAACAAATATGTCTCATCAGATAAATCTAGGTAGAACAAGTTACATTTTGTTTGATCACCACTTTCCAATCAGTTCACCTACAACATGAAATATCTTGCCTTCTTGTGATGCAATTCAACCCCGTGTCCTGATTTATTCAAATGTGAAACACTCAAAAAGTTATAGTTAAGTCTTTCAACCCAATAAACATTGTCACATTTGATCTTATCAATATTGATCATTTACCTTTCACAAACACGGTGCACCATTACCAAACTTAACACAACTACCCTTGTATGGTCCCATGGTTTCAAATTTACTTTTATCACCATTCATGTGATGTGAACAGCCACTATCAATTATCCGTCTATCACCTTTACTCACATGTGATATTAATACAATTTTCTCATCTTTGTAAGAATCTTCTTTCATAGCAAAAAAGACAACTTCTTCGTCATTACTTTTAGATTCATTATCAGTTTCTTCTTTAGAAATGTAACAAGACTTCTTACCTTTGTCTTTGTAGTTTGTGTTTCTCTTATTGTCTTCATCGTCTCTTTTTCCATTGTACTTGTTTTCCCTTCTTTCATCCTTGTCTTCTTTGTCAGGACATCTTGTAGCAATATGACCCACTTTGTTATATGAAAAATGGATTATAGGAAGTTTACCTTCATTATAAGAAGTTTATCAATTCAATAATTAAACACTTCAACTATTTGAGATCTAAGCATCCATTAACTTGGCCTCTAAAGTATATTATAAATAACATCAACTAGCAGTCCATTATCCTAATTATAACAAACTTGCAGAATGTAAAACATTAACAATAAATCATCACAAATAACATCCACACAAGTTGACACTAGGATTTAATATGGAAACCCAATCTGGGAAAAACCACCAATAACATGTCACCAATCTTTTCACTCTTCTAAAGTGAGCTATGTTAGGAGCCAAACCTATTAAAGGTTTAGGCTCATCGAGAAGGGAAATACCTTCCTAGGACATAGTTTTCTTCATCCTTTAGTGCTACTACAACATTGCTAGCTAGTTTCAATTTAAATTTAGCAAATTTGGGTCCTCTTCTTCTCATCTCTCCAACTTTTAGTCATTTCACTATGGTCTTGGTTTGGTTCATTGTTATTTTTCTCTACAATGTCCTCTTCCTCTAAACTAAAATCCCCATCAAACCAATATCCTTCTTCCCTAGATAAAGTGTAGACTACCTATTTATTCTTTGAAAAGAGTGTTCCCCATTTTTGTTTTTTGGTTATGTCAATTCCTTTACCTTTAACATTGGTCAAGTGGAAATGTTGCCCCTAATAGAATTTGATGTTTCCATAGGTGCTCTGATAGGTATTTGCAGACTAAGTCACCTACCTCATAAGAGGTGGTATTGAGTCTCTATTATCTACACTTCCATCCCCATCAAAATCAAGTATTTTGGCTCGAGTGCATCATGTCTATATCAATGGTGTGTTCTTCGACCATGTCTTAAGCATCCTTTATCTCTCTGATTCCATCTTGTTTGAACCTCTCATTGTATCTTCCTTCAATGACTAATGCATTGCACTGTCCAAACCCCAAAATGACATATATTGTTAGAAGTTCTAATTGTTTAGTGATATGTGAGGTGTTCCCCCATTTTTGTTCATTTCTTTCTTTTTTGTCAATGTCAACTTCCAAGGTTGGGATACAAATTCCTTTCCTTCTCTATTCTCCATATTTCCTTCAAAGTCCTCTTGTGATCAAGTACCTCTATCCTTCATAAGGTGTTGAGATTTATCCTTGTTCAAATCTTTCTTAATGCTTATTGGCCTATCCAACACATTTGTATTCTAAATCTACTCTCTGTCTTCATTCCTACACCTCATTTTGGAACAATGTGCAGTCCTCTCTGTTATTTCCTTGGTTGTGTCTCCTTTGGATCTTGTCCCTAGAATATCCTTTTTCAGTCATGAAAATGATTTTTTTGAATAAAAAAATATTGTATGTTCCTTTCCCTTCTCATATTTTGAACACGCTCATTCTGAATATCCTAGGAATTTATCGCTTTTCATTTATCCACACATTCTTCGACTTCAATACTATTTTTTCTAAGCACCAGAATTATGAACTAATTTGATGAGCTTTGGGAGTGGTTGAGCTAGGCTCCATCTTATGTCTATGCATACATCCATACTATAGTCTTTATTATCCACTCCTCCCACCATGATAAAAATGCCTAGTTTATTCCCTATTATCCTTAAAGGTTCAATTTCCCAATATGCAAAGTATAGATTATAAAGTCTGATTTAGATCATATCTCATCTATTGAAAATTTTAGGGGGTTGAAATCAAGTTCCTAGTCCCTAATATACACTTGCATTCCTCCATTCATGTAAGGGTCATTGTTCAATGTCCATTTATTTTCCTATCATGTTTCACATATAACTAAGAAGAAAGCATTATGTAAGGTTTTCAGCTCCACCATGCATGACCATGACTCTTAACACCATACTTTTATATTAGATATTTTTGGCCATTTACCCAACCATTTCATGAATAAACTTTTCTCTTATATCTAGGAGATTACATCATTCCAACGTGTAATATCAATAGTTATTGTAGTCAATGGGTTTTGATCAAAAGTAAAATAAATATTTGGGTTCTTAGTCCTTGTTTTTTTTTCATACAATGAGAAGTCTTTGAGATTCTTGCAAACGCCAAACCTTCTTCAGCTGAAGGGGCATCTTGGGTCTCATGGAAATCTTACCATCTAAAAAGATTTCCCTTACAGTTTGTTTAGTTTCTCAGTTTCAATGTTTGGTGTTATAATCCTTCCAGTCAACTCATTAATGTTCTAAACATCATCTAGAATTCATGTATGGGTTTGCATCCCAATCCATTCTTCCTTGGTGGATTTTTTTAAGTTTTGGGTTTAGACATATGTGCTCTTCATGTTAGCACCTAAAATGAGTAGTTGGATCTTGTGAAGCTTCTCCAAGGCTTGCAGATCTAATTGGTGCATTTTCTTATGATTGTATGCTAGGGGTCAACCTCCTAGTGCGATCTCACTTAATTGCATATCAATCTAGAGGTGTTCTTATAGATTTTGGTCCTGGCCTATTTGTTGTAGTATGTTTTCTTCATCTTTGGACAATGTGATTTCCTTGGTCGACTTGTAGCTTGCCAACTTGTATACACATTTGTGTTTGTTCCTTAGTTAGGTGGCTCTCAGTAGTTATCCTTTGAGTGGTTAAGCATCTACGATGGATCCATATTTTTGTATGTAATTGGGCATTTGTTCCTTAGAATGTAAGCTATCGTGTTGTTGGGAAAATATAATGTAAATTCCTTAATCTATGATAATGAGAAGGCATGAATGGAATCTTGTTAAAATCAATTTTTTACAGTATTTGACTCATGTTGCATAGAGAATCTGCACAAGGATAGATTAGAGATGATGTTTTTTGTGACTACGAACTTTGGAGTGGCTTGCGATCATTGGAGCATCTCATTGGTGGAAAAATCATCGAATTGAGGTAGGTTGTAAGCATGTCGAATAGATCATCAAAGGAGACACTTTTGAGATCTTGTTGGCACACTGTTGAGCTGAGGAAATCGCACCATGTGAAGGGATAAATGTTGTTGAGTAGGATGAACTCTAAAGAGTGGAGCATATGTTTGAAGACCTTAGAATAAAAAAAAGGAGTGAGATCCAAAGTGCATTAACTAGTTTGCATGGGAATCTTGAACCAAAGAATGAGTTTGTGAAAGTTGCTAAAGAGTTAAAGATGTTGAGTTGGTGATTATTAATTAAGAAGTGAATTGTTTCAAGAGAGATAATTCAAAAGAGGAAGAAGAAAGTTAGGGTTGCCATAGTGAAGGAGGTAAAGTTTGATGAGGTGTGTACACTTGTGAATGTTTTGACATTGAGTACGAAAGTGATTTATGAAGATGTGGTTGTGAGTGAGTGTCATAATTAGTTGATTTCCAATGAGCAAGGTAGGAAGTGTCTTGTTGTGGATGACAATATTGATATGGATTTTGTTGAGGTGAGGAATGAATTCCTATGGATTCAGTTTGACAATCTAGATGAGCTAATTAAAGAAGGTATAGTTGAAGAGGGTATTGATGTTGATAATATTGTTAGTGATTAGTATGAGAGTTTTATAGATAAGGTTTTCATTTGTGATGATGGACAAGTTATTGATGAGAAATTACAGAATAGGGTATTTCAGTTAGATGTTGACATGTTGCAAAGATCACCTAGAGGGTGTGAGCGAGAAGACATCTGTCTCTTGATTGATGTTGGCATCAATCAGGTTGTTGCTGCAAAAGAGGATGTTATTGCATATGTTTTAGTTCATATATAGAAAGAGGAGCAATATTCCTTTGATAGGAACTGGTATTTGGGCATGACGATGGATATATTAAAAGTGAAGATAAAGAATGAATTAGAGACATAGGTAAGGATGATGAAGGAAGAGATGTCGATGAAGGATATAGGGGGTGGAAAGAGTTAAGTTAATGACATCTTATTTGCAGATGGATTGATGGTTGAGACTGATCAGATGTGTGATAAGGACGAGGGTAAGGGATTAAAATTTTCAAGAGGGTTTGTGAAGAAGAGTGCAGATCTTGTGTGTTATTATGTTGTTGATTAGTTTTATTTTATTAGTAAGTTTTCTAGCTGGTTTGTTTCAGTATAGACGATGTTTCTAGCTGGTTTGTTTCAATATAGAGGATGTTTCTAGCTGGTTTGTTTCAGTATAGAGGATATGGAGGTCAGATTGGAGAAGGCAAAGAGTTTTTGTGTACAAGATCATATTCTTAACCCTAAGGATTGGGAACTGAAGGTCAAAATGAAGTCTAGTGATCAATTGTGGATCTATTCTTGCACCATTAAAGTGAGAGGCTCACTTTTCAATAACCTTGGGTGTCTGATGTAGGAGCATCTTGGGTCTTATTACAATCTTGCATCAACCATCCCTTTTAGTTTGTTTATTGTTTGTTTAATTTGCCAGTTTCGATGTTATGTGTAGTGATCCTTCTAGTTGGTTCATTAGCTCATGTGAACCTTAAAGCATGTTTCAAACATCATGTGGAATCCATGTTTGGTTTCACATCTCGAACCGATCTATCTCAATGGAGATATATTAAGTTTTGGGTTAGAACCTATGTGTGCTTCATGTTAGTGGCTAATCTGAGTTGTTGGATCTTGCAAAGATTCCTTGTGACTTGCGGATCTAAATGACACATTTTTTTATGATTGTATGCTAGTGGTCAACCTCTCACACTTCATTTCATATAGAGGTGGTCTTATAGATTTGGGTCCTGACCTATTTGTTGTAATACATTTTCTTCATCTTTGGAGATTGTGATCTCCTTGTCCAACTTGTGTCTTGCAAACTTGTATATATTGTTGGATGTGCTTCTTAGTTAGGAAGCTCTTGGTAGTTATCCTTTGAAAGATCAACATAAGATGGTTTTGGACTTTTGTATATAATTGGGTATATGTTCCTTAGAATGTAAGTCAACATGGTGATGGACAAATATGATGTAAATTTTTGAATCTGTGATAATGAGAAGGTATGAATGGGCATGTTTTTTGTTCATTATTGTCATTACAATTTATTGTTTCCACTATATTGACTCATGTTGCATGGTTGGGCTATCTCTATTGGGGAAACTCCAGCCATGATTATATCATCTTCCAAATAAGTGTTCCTCTTTCGAATTATTGACCATAGCCCAAACCTATAATTGGCTTAAATCTTTCTTGACCCCAAGGTTTATTCACATTTACTAACTTGTTTCTCAAAAAAATTCACTTTTTGACTTGAGTATCTATTTTCTTCTCAAATCAATTTTATCCTCTAATAGCTTCCATACTGAGATAGTCATGTTGGCCCTTACCTGTTGCAAATCCATATCCCTGCATGTCCTGGATTTTGATCGGTGTTCTACAAAACCTTGCCAAAGAGATCTTTCTGCTTGCTCTACTCATCACTAGAAAAAACAAATAATCCTTTATTTATGTTTAAAGAATCATGAGAGAATAATTTTTTTAATGCAAATATAAGTTAATTAAATAAATCTAAACATAAGTCTATGATCTATCTACATTTGATGAGAGTTGTAATTTGATAATTACAATAAACAATGTAAAGTAAGATAGATGCAATTGAGTTTGGGTCTATTGATTTGCAGGATCGGGTATTAAATATTCTGTGTGTGCCTTCATTGTCAACCAATATCCTTTCTATATATGAGACCACAAATGGTGGATCGTTCACACCAGAGTCCATCACAATTCAAGATTCACATAAACATAAGTTTGTCATTAATCTTAGATCAACACCTCGCATTTTTCTACTATAGTTATTTCAGCTAACTTCTAATGTGGATCCATTTGAGAATATTCAATATTGTCATACTGAATCTTGAGCTCTTTCATATTTTGAGGTTGTAGAAACATGTGTTGATATCCCATCTCCTTCATCTACTACCGCAATCGATGACATTTGTGTTGCCATATTTTTGGCTTCCTGTGATTTAGTGCAGCAAGACATAAATTATATTCCGGATATAGCTACATGTGATAGTCACTTGGTATGCATCACAAGTTTGTTCATAGAGTTTCACTATAATGTCTCCAATTGCATACTCAATAATTACACATTGCCATATTCATAGAGATTCAGTAAGCTAACTTATAAATATCAATATATTAAATTCTCAAACATTTCCATTTTAGCCTTTAATTTATGGAATGTACTTTCTTTGTTCCACAGGATTAAAAGAGGCTTTGTAAATTTAAATTTACAACTGGCCGTATTAGATACTGGATGCAGTTGGGGGTATATCATAATTAATTTGGAAGGTAATAATATCACTGAATTTCCTTATTAACTCAATGCTTTACACCTGCTTTGAATTTTAATTTGAATATAATATTATGAATGTGCACGATCACGAGGCCATTATGTCTGTATTTAAGTAGATGAGGGAAGAAACTATATCAGACTTATTCCAAATTTTGTCAATTAAAAATGATGTTTTACAAAATATATAGAGAGAGTTATGAACACTAATGTAGTCTAAAGCTGGGTTATAAAAAGGTGTGGCGTGTTTGGTAAGGTTCCGGTGGTTGTCATGACAATGGATATTTATTATTCTCTTTTCAATCTTTTGAAAAAAGATGAGAATTTTGTTAGGAGTTTTTTAGTTCTTGTTTAAGTTTGATTGAAAAAATAGGATTTCTTTTGAAAGTATTGGGATGAACAGGTTATTTGTGGTATAATCAGTTTTTTATCTATTGCGGATTTCATGAATTCTATTAAATGTCTAATTTTCAGTAGAGTCTGTATCAATAGATCTTGTTGAACATAATAAAACTATGTTCCAAATTTGAAATTTGGGAGCAAAAATTTTGTGAGTCATCTTTACAGAGTCAGGACCATTGTCCTAATGCTGGACACTTCTCCATTCGTACAGAGGTATGAAAGAGAAACACCATCTTAGGATAAAATGTATCACCAATCTTCCAATGCAAGGGTAAGATTAAGAAGTCTTTTGATACAAGGATAGTTGGGTCAAATTTGTGGATATTATATGTGATAGTTATTGGCATGACTTATTTGGTAATAAGAGTACATTGAGAAGTTGGGTTTGTTAATCATCAACTTGTACAGAAAGAAATAGTTCCTAAGTTGGCTTAAATTGGCAGGCTGTTTCATAGGCTATGTTTAGCCTTGTGAACATAAAATTATATATCTATCCATTTATCTATAATGAATATAGATTTGATATTATTAATATAGAATTAGTTGGAGATACACAAAGTCTCACCTCAAGGAAAAAAGAAAGCTAAAGTTGTAACTCGCTGTCCTTTATTCGTGCCTAGCTCTTCCTAAAAAGAAAATGTATGATGATCAATTGAGTCAAGCTTTGACTCCACTTTAGAATTCATTGTCATTGATTGGTTTTAAATATTCATGATCATTCTTATGGATGTTCCTTTGTTGTAGCCCTATGACCTATTTCTAAAGGGCTTCTTTAGTTTTAAGGTCTATTTATTTGTTGATTTCATCTCTTGCTGCTGTCGATTTAGTCTATTTTACTTTCATAATGTTATTGTGTACTCATATTTTACAAGGTTTTGGGACCTTATTTCCCTCTTCCAATTTGATGCAGGGGCATCACCTATTTCGAAGCATTTCACATTTTCAAATGAAACATGCATATAAATGTTTATCTTTTCACGATGAATGTAATGGTTTGGGTGGAGTTTTAGTATTTTAATGGTTTTGGGTTACATCCTAATAGTCATAGATATAATAAATAAAAGGTTTGTAAAATCGTACTAAACGATTCATTAGTAGTTTATTTAGTATCTATCAAATTACAAATCGAGAGTCAGTTAGAAGTTAATAATTAGTTATAGGAGGGAGCTATTCAGTTTTTGCAAAGTTATAAATAATGTATGGCAAGCCGATAAGGAATATAGTAGAGGGAAGTAGAGTAGGAATCAATGGGAAGGAGAAGATCAATGTAATATGAAATAAGTTGAATGAAATAATGTTCTGTGTTTACATTTGATTTCTCTTCGCCATTTGGTTTCCTGAATGTTTATATATATATATAACTGGTGTTCTTATATATATATTGCTCAAAATGATATCGAATATCATTAAGTTTATAACAGTTCTATTTTCCAAGAACCGGGTTTAATCTCTTTACTGCTGTTCGCTCCGCATCATATTGGTATCAAAGCACAGCAAAAGGTCTGGGAAGAAAATCTAGGATTTGGAAGATTGAAAGTCCCTTGTTGATGCTTGGAGTTGAACTATCCTCCGAGAGTGTTCCAAGGTGGTGGCTGGATATCTAACGAACCCTAGATTGGTGAGAAGAGATGGCTTTGACAAGGAGTGAAAAAGAACTAATTAAGGCATTAAAGGAGTACTTGTATGGCGATAAGAAGGAGAGAGAAGAAAGAGAAAGAAAGAAGAAGGAAGAAGAAGCAAGAAAGAAAGAAATAGAATGGATGAGGCAAGAGGAGTTGAGAAGCCTAAGAAGGGTTTTGGAAGAACAAGAAGAAAAAAGTTACAAGAATCTTAGAGAAGAGTTAGATAAGAGTATTGCAAAGTGGGAGAGGATAGCATTGCTTTTGGAGCAAGCAATAGATGAAGATGAAGTTGTTGATGAAGACAAGGATCAGGAAGTGGTACACATTCCATTGGAAGGGCATGGACAGCAGATGAATGCTAGGGTAGAGAGTGAGAGTGAGAGTGAACAACAGGAGGCTGTTGTTGAACCTTGTGAAGAAAAGGTTCTTGCAGATGAAGGAGAGTTGGTGACAGGTATAGTTGAAGAAATTATTTGCTCGGATGATGGAGATGTTGACAAAAATGATCAAGATGGAATGGACATGGTCCAAGGATTGCAAGCTGAGGAGAAGACTATTGCGGTAATGGATGACATATTTGTTGATCACTGTGATGTTCTAGAGATATACAAATAGGAAGAGGACCAAATTGTGGATCAAGTTGATTGGTATTTTTATGCAGGAGATGTGATGATTATGACAAAGGTATTTATTCCAAGATTCAAAGGAGGAATTCAATTTGGAGATTGGCATCAACACATTGTCTGGAGCAGTATCAATTCAGTCATCATTGTGATACCATTATTTCCTTCATATAATTGGAAGACTCATAAGAAGATTGCAGCAATTCAATGGGACTTGAATTTTTCTGTTCCGAGGAGTATGATGCAAGGGCATCACCTATTTCGAAGCATTTCACATTTTCAGATGAAACATGCATATAAATGTTTATCTTTTCACAACGAATGTAATGGTTTGGGTGGAGTTTTAGTATTTTAATGGTTTTGGGTTACATCCTAATAGTCATAGATATAATAAATAAAAGGTTTGTAAAATCGTACTAAACGATTCATTAGTAGTTTATTTAGTATCTATCAAATTACAAATCGGGAGTCAGTTAGAAGTTAATAATTAGTTATAAGGGAGTTATTCAGTTTTTGCAAAGTTATAAACAATGTAAGGCAAGCCAATAAGGAATATAGTAGAGGGAAGAAGAGTAGGAATCAATGGGAAGGAGAAGATCAATGTAATATGAAATAAGTTGAATGAAATAATGTTCTGTGTTTACATTTGATTTCTCTTTGTCATTTGGTTTCCTGAATGTTTATATATATTTCTCAAAATGATATCGAATATCATTAAGTTTATAACAGTTCTATTTCCAAGAAACGGGTTTAATCTCTTTACTGCTGTTAGCTCCGCATCACAATTGGTGGCTTCAACAAAAGTGTTTATCAAACAAAACTAACAAACTCTAAACCCAAACTTAGGTGAAGGCATCAAAGATTAAAGACATTGAAGAAAATACTATAATTTCTAAGTTCTACATACCTACTGTAAGTTTTCTCAATTGAACATCATGTTATATGATCATTGAAATATTTTCTCCTTGAAAATATTGTGCTCTATGTAGTGTCTATCTATGATTAAAACTCCCATCATTCATTGATCTTTATTTCTATAATTAGTTAAGTAAACTCAGAGTTTCTGAAAAACAAACAAGAATTATCCAGATCCTCTTATATTGGATACCCCGTGTAGAAAAAGACAAGAAATGCTCTTACAATATCGTCTGACTTCAAAGTTGTTGATTTAATCAACTTTCTTTCCTTTTCATGTAACAGTAATCTCCAAGTTAAAAAGTTTCATGTATGTCTCCTTCAAAAACCCTAACCTATCATTCCTCAAATTTCAGAACATCCAAGTAGAAACCATCAAGAAAAAATCATCTTCAAATTGGTCAAATTTAGCTTAGTGAGAGTGAATCTAAGTACTCTCTACCTTATGACTATTTGATTCACGGATCCATTAACACATTGTAGAAATAAGTGAAAGCCACTGGAGATTGGCAAGCTTTCATTGTTAATATAAAACACTTTTTCTGTCATTTTAGTAGAAGATCTGTTGTACTAATTGTAAACTATCGAAGAGACCTTCAAATTCATGAAGTGGGAGAATGCTTGTAAGAAAACATGCCAGCAAAACATCTGAATTTTATAGATGAAGAAAATGAGTCACAAACCAAGGACACATAATTTGCCATAGCTGACAAATAATCATATTAATCAATCCAAAACTTTGATTTTCTGGCAGCAGAGTATCTATCTGGTTCATACGATCCACCTCATACAAAGCTCTCAGCTTCTCACATCTATAAAAAACAATTGTTGCTATAGATTGACAAGTATTTCTTCTTACATTGATTCTTTCCAATTGCAGTTTTACCAGAACTACCTGTTATAAAAAAATCCCATTCTGCCTTCTCTGTAAGATTCGGATGTACTTATTTTTTAAGTCCTTTACAGATTCCATGATGATTTCATAATATTCTTCAATAGCTTCCCCTCATCTCAAAACATCTACAAGAAAATAAAAACAATTAAAAAAGAACATAGACTCAAAACGGTAACAAAAAAATGGTAAAATTACAAAACAAATGAATAAGATGGATACCATAAGATAAAATAAATTCGGATGTCAAATTATTTTGACAATTTTGTAGATATATTACTCATATTTTAAAATGGTTAATGTAACTTTTTCTTTGAATTTTAACTCTTACTGAATTTCATCCTAATTTATGATCAACAAACTCAAATTTAAATTAGAAACTTATGACTTAGTCTTTAAACAATCCAGAAATTTAATAAATAAAAATCTAAATTCGTACATCTTTTTCAAATGTTTGAGACATGGCTGAATATAGAAATCTGTGCCAATTCAGACCCCAACATATAATCAGCTTGCTAAAACTCAGAGGAGGCTACAAATGGTTTACATTAATTAAAAAGTTTTGAAAAAGATTGCTTACATGGTCAAATTCAAAAACTATCAAGCTAACCTAGGCTGCAAATAGTTGGTCTTTCATTTAAGACACATTAAAAACAGAACAGATTTTTTAATTAAAACTCAAAAGAAAATACTTCTGAATTTCTCAATCTTAAATAATTCTTCCAAGTCAAGAATATGATAGACATCTATTGAATTTATCAACCTTAAATAATTTATCCAAGTCAAAAACATGATAGGCATCTAAATATTAGAGGAGAAAAAGCAAAAAGTATGAACACATTGAATCAAATATAATAGGCTGACACGAGGTTTCATTTTTATTTTTGGATTTAATTGGGTGTAATATTTTAGCATTACATTTTAGATCGTACTCTGCAATCCATCTTCAAGATGTTAGAGAGCTCAAGAAAATATAAATCTTTATGAAATCTCTATCCCAATTATAGAACGAATCTGGAAGTGTAAGTCAAAAGATGCTAAAACTCCCTCAGCTCTCTAAAATCTTCATGATAATTCATATAGTGATCTAAAAAGATGATGCTACCAAAACTTCACACAATCAAATCGAAAAATTGATAATGATACCTCATGGATAGTGGAAATGTGTTATATATTGACAAGGGGTTTTCATGTCCTTCAAATATACATGATTAATGAAAAGTTATAATTCAGAAAGAAAAAAGTATTAAAATCACCTGCCTGTGGAGTCAAATCAGAGGTGATGGTGCATTATATTCTTCTGCAGCTTAAGTTGAACACCACACCCATGCCTGGATAAAATGTGCAAACAATATTTCCTCTGCCTAACATGGGGATGAGAATATAAGAATTCTTTAAACCTTCCATATAACTGCCCCAATACCTTAAAAGACAGAGATAGTCCATGAACGAAATCAAAGAGCTCTTCAATAGGATCCTCAGACCTCTGTAATCAAAGATCCATAGCATAGCATGTCAACAAAAGAGTTTTGTTGTATGACATGCATTTGATCTATGATCTATGCCATTCAAATTAAAAACAACTCTTTTGACAAAATAATTTTACCAGAACCATCCATCCTCACAACAACCCCATGTTGCAACCACCATCCATTCAGGTATATAACTTTGGGTGTCTTGTATATAACCGTAGATGTATATAACTTTGATTGTCTTTAACTTTGGTTGCCTTGTATACTTGTCCTGTACTCGTGAGCATCCATTTGAAGAAGAAGTAACGGAACCAAGATTTAAAAACTATTGTGCATCTGCCTGATTATTATGACATAGTAGATAAATATTTACTTCCAGCAAACATAGTAGATAAATGTTTACTCCCAAACTAAACCATATTTCTTATGTTATATATGAAGATAAGAATATAAAAAATCTATGAATCTTCCATATAACTGTCCTCCAAATACTTCAAGAGATAGAGGTAATCCTCCAAAAAAATCAAAGAGTTCTTCAGCAAGATCCTCAAACCCCTGTAATCATTAGATTCATTGCATAGCATGGCTACAAAAGAGTTTTGTGACATGATATGTATTTGATCTATGATCCACGTCATCTAGATCTATAAAGAGCTCTTTTGAGAAAGTAATTTTACCAGAACCGCCCATCCCCAAGACCACCTCAAAACCAGAGATTGCACAGAGAGATTGTTATAAAGGTTTTGTAGATCTTTAGCTATCCTTAGTGGGTCTTTTCTCATCATTCTTATCTCAGAAATCCCACTACTACCACTCAGTAACCTTCGTTCATCACTAAACATTTAAGATTTCAAAACGAATGAATGAGATCTGAGAGAATAAGATCAAACTTCATGCTCACCTTTCATCTGGAATGAAATGGGTTATCCAATATCACCATTCAGCTCTTGGTTATACCTGCCCTTCCTTTTATGGGGTACAATGCAATCTCAGTTATGTTCCAAGAAGCATCCAGGAAACTCTCTATGGATGTAAAAGAAACCCTAGAGAAAAGCCAAAGGAAACATAGATACAAGACAATATCTTGTGGATAAGATTTCGACCATCCTGCTTCCTCAAGCGGACAGCTAATTGGGGGAGGATTCGAAGTTCCAAACTTCATTAAGGTCTTCCTTTATGAATAATTTTTTCTTTAAGATTATACTATGATTGTTTAAAAAGTACATTCGTTTGTAAGGTTAATAGTATAAGGTCTTAAAAGAAAAGAAAAATATTTTAAAAATAAATCTTAGGAATGGATGATTAACTATAAAATTGTGATGGGTATGTAATACTTCTTTTTTCTTTCTATATAACACAACAAATGCTAGGTCTATTATAAGTTAAGAGTCTATTAAACAAGTTTTTTTTGGTTATGTGTGTTAAAAAAAATTGCAAATAGTTTGGACTTGTATTTTTAATATGTTCAACAAAAAATTAAGGTGGAAATTAACTCTATTATGGTTGCATTGTTCTTAGAATCATATCGTTAATGTATCTTGTTATTAATTGGTCAATTAGATGTGAAATTAGATGTGAAGTTATTTTGTCTAATGATTTCCCTACTATAGAAGTCATTATGTATGTTATATTTCATAGCATTAGATTGCAAAAGTCCTCTCTTTCTAAAGCCTTGAAAAAGAAACTTAGCTATGGTCTAGAGCTCAAGACATAATTTTATATAGTTCGATCTCAACTAGTAGTAATTGCTCGAGTGCATAATGGATTGTTAATTATAGCTATGAACATCATTATAGAGAAACATGTGCTTGATACTCCTAAGAAAGAAGATTCAATTAATTGTAAATTGCAACTTGCACTTATTTTTCAGTTTTGATTTCCTATTATGCTCTTCATTGTAAAACCTTATGACATTGTAGTTGAACTTGAGGCCCTCTCTCTCTCTCTCTCTCTCTCTCTCTCTCTCTCTCTCTCTCTCTCTCTCTCTGAGTGTGTGTGTGTGTGGAGGTATAGATTTATCAAATTTTCAATTATGTTCGAAATATTTTTTTATGAGACAATATTTTTTAAATATAAATTAAGGTTAATTAATTGTGAACTAAGCTCATCATCAATCAACATTTAATGAGTTGTAATTTGATAATTGTAATAAACATTGTGAACAAGGATAGGTACATTTAAGTTTGGTAATATCTTGAACAAAATATTTTTTAAATATTTTAAATCTTTTTAAACTATTTAACTTTTTGAGCAAATACATTTTAGATGTAAATATCTTAGTCAATGATTGCAAATCCAAAATGAATACCTTAGCATTTAACACTACTATTAGAGGTCTAATTTACAAATAAAGAGAGGTTGTGATTTTTAATGTTTATCTAAACCTAACAAAGTCATATTGTAAACATTACTTTGTATCCATTTATACAATAGATCCAAATATATTGGCAACTGTGAAAGAAATTGCAAAGCATTTTTACATTCAATGGGTTTGTAATACATTATAAAATATTGCCACACTAGCAATAACATCTTACACCTATGAAGAATGAAAAACATGCTATTATATATTGGATACTCAGACACAAAAAATTATCTGTTATTCAAGAAAATAGTGAAAATACGAGATATTTTGTTTAGCGCACTTCAAAGGATGCATTTTAGCATGTGCGCAGCTGAGGGAAGGTATTTCAATGTGTATAGAGCACATGTCTAAAAGCGCTAAATATTTTAATACGTACGGACGAAGTTATGGATATTTTACCAGGTACAAGTTATGACAAACATAGTAGAGTAAATGACAGAGTAAAGGCATTTTGGTTAAGGGATTATTTTGGTTTACAAAAACAGTGGCATAACAAGGTTGGGATGATATCGTAGATGTTAACCCTCACTTAGCAAAAAGTTATTTCAATTTTTGGGAAACATGCCAGCTATTAAAAGTGGACAGGTTAAGCAATTTGGTATAAAGGAAGATACTTGGTACAGGGGGACCTAGGTGGGCTCATGATAGACTTAGGGCTCCTATGTTTATTTTGGCTTGTAATGGTGCTAGCCACACCACTAGGACAATAATGGGACTAACTTAGTCCTAATTCAAGGTATGTTAAGTGTAGGAAGTCTTATTAGGCCTTAGTTGCTCCTAGTTGCATGTTAGGTCAAATAGGGCATTTTTGTGATTTGGAGGGTAGAATGGCCAAGCAAGTGATTTAAGGTCCTATTTTAAATTTTTAAGTCCATTTAGGACTTTTGGTGAAGTTTGGTAGCCTTTGGGCGAAGTTCAAGGGTAAAACTCAAAAAAATGTAAAAGTTGTCAATATTGTCATTGACAACTTTTTGTTGCATGCAAGAAACTTTGTGGATAGGGCTTCGTAACCATCTAAAACAGTCAGTGTTGGATTTGGGATGAGTATTTAAAGGTCATTCTCAACCTAATGAAGAGGTTGGAAGTTTTAATTGATTTGTGTGTACAGAGTGGACAATAAGAATATAGTTATAGTTCATGTTTTCTAAGTATTTTGACATTTTTACGGATTGAAATTGGAATTGCAGTGTTTAGAAGTGTTAGAGGAATTCATTTTAAGATTTTGTATAGTATTAGTTTGTTTTTTTGTAGGTTACTAGTTGGTGGATAAAATTGTTTTGTTTCCTATCTATTTGTTGTCTTGAACTAGGCAACTGGTAAAGATGGAGTCATAGAGCCTCTTCCCACCGTAGGATCTGTATGGGCTTTTGGGATTAGGATAATGACTTCATGTACATATTGTACAATGAAGGAGCGGCCCTAGAAAGCAAGGATGGATTTTTTATGGCGATGCCCTAGGAGAGCTACAGTTGCATGGCTAGGGATCACAGTAAGTTGCAGAGGTGTTAGGAGGGATTGAGTGCTTAGATTGCTTCAATCAAAGCCTGAAGAATATTATAAGTATGAGTGGTGGAGTCCCAACTAAAATGGGAGGCAATGGTGAAGGTCCAATGGAGGGTAAAACTTACTTCTTGTCAGATAGGTTCAATGCCTTGTAAACCCTTACTTTTAGGCACAATTGTAGGTCATATTGTACGAATGGTTTGGGAGCCTGAGACCTCAAGAATTCTTTAGCTCTTTGAAAAGGGCATCTGGATCCATGGTTATTTTACCCCCTTGTTGAGGATTTTTGCAAGCTATTCATGATTTTCATCAAATGGAGGGCTAATTGCTTATAGCCCTATTTACAAGCATTTTTGTGTAGTTCTTGGAATTCGATTAGGGTTTCATTGCAAATTGTGGTTGTAAGTCTTGGAGAGGGTCCTAATTCCTTCCTAGATGGTCTTAACTTCATTTGGAGTGATAGATAAGATGTTGGGAAGATTGTGGACTTGGTGCAAAGGAAGCAATAAAGGCTAAAACAAGCCTAGGGAGTAGTGAAAGAGTTGTTCTACCTAATTGGTGTTCATTAGTTGAATGGAGTAGGTCCTCATAGATATGATCCTCAGGAGAAGTAGGGGTACAAAGAAACCCTATTAGGTCAAGAGAAAGACCTAAGGAGACCTTAAAATAAGTTGGGGTAGGAACAAGACTAGTGTTACATCAATTATTTTTTGTAATAAGTGTGGCATTGTAATGTAATGTTATAATATTTTGATGTGCACTTTGTATGATCAGTTGATGCAAACTTGATGATAGTACAGTATAGATGCATGATTAATTTTGCGAAGAATGCTACAAGGGTCTAATCAGGTATTGAAGATATCAGTATTGTCAGAAAAGTTTTTGTATCTATATCTTTTGTATACAAATTGTACTATTGTATATGCATGTTTGAGTAATGAGCTTAGCTTGCTACTTTTGTATTGTAATACCAACTCCTAACAGGGTTGAGGCTTCTAACAAGGTTTGGTCCTCTAACAAGGATGTATATACTATACATATGTAATAGACTCCTAACAGGGTCAATATATTTCACAAGATACTTTTGATTAATGGATCATTTTGTGGGTACCATTCCCACCAGGTTTTTCCCTTAGCTAGAGTTTCCCTAATATGGTGTTATGAGTTGCATTGTGCTATGGTTATGTTTACTTTTCAATTTGATCATATATGCAAGTTTAAAGATTGTTAATAATATCCATAGTTGGGCAAAAGTTTTTGGAATAGCGATCCCCACTCTCAGTATTCCCTATTTCCAACAATTGGTGTCAAAGCACAATTACTCAGAGGAGGCTTAATAGCTTGAGTAAGATCTCTATGGATATGGAACAATTACAGAAGAATCTATCAGAATCTCTTGAGGAACTTGACATAGTTATATAGGAAAGAAATAAAATGAAGATCAAACTTAGAGATGCATAAGATTTTATTCAAAAGTTGAAGGAGCATATTGAATCAACTAAATCCACAAAGGTGATGCAATTTCTAAGATTAGAAGGAGAATGAGATTCTAAAATATGAACTTGAGATCACCAATCTTAAGATGAATAAGATGGAAGATGAGAAGAAAAGTCAATCATATTTGAGATCTGAGAATGCAAATATGAAATCTTAACTTTCAAAGGTGACATATGAGCTTGAGACTACAAAGTTACAGCAAGCAAAACTTGAGAAGTACAACACTGTTGTTAAAGAAGAACTTACACAAACAAAGCAACATCTTGAGAAGTTATATTCCAACACTGAGAAGCTTGATGAGAAGATCATGGCACATAGACCTATTTATGAAAAAATAGGGACTAGATATGCCAAAGGAGAATCATCTACAGGATATAAAGTTTACTGAGGAACCAAATCTAGTAAACCAACAACTTGAAGAGCAAAAAGATCTAAATCAAAAAGTACCTAATCAACCTAAACAACCTGAAGAAGTGGAGAAACAGTTTAAGGGAAGATGATTTGCATAATCATCCTAGACACATGAAGAAGGACTGCACATGTAAGTATACTAAACCCTTTTCTGGTTATTATTAGAATTTCTTTGCTTATGGACATAAATTTAATGAATGTAGAAAACCTAGATAAAATAATAATGGAATGAATGAAAGTACTAACCCTGCAACTAGTAGACTATTATGAGCAACAAATGTCATAAGAAATGGAGTTGTGTTGTAAGTGCAACAGTTTTCGACATATTGCTAGAAATTGTAGATTGTAGACTAATCAATTTGGACCTAGATATGGAAATTATATTATAGCATGTCATTATTGCAACAATTTGGGACATACAACAAGGTTTTGTAGAATGAACAACATGAAAACACCAAATATGAGATCATAGAATATGAATTTTAGAAGGAATGTAAACAACAATGTAAGAAGGATTCAATAGTGATAAAAAGAAGAAAGAAAGAGTGAAAGAACAAGAAAAAAACTTCAATAAAACATTTGTTAAAGAAAAGACACCTACAAGTATGCAAATATGGGTTGAGAAGACAAATGAAACATTTGAGAAATGGTTGAAATCAGTAGTAGTAGTTGAGAAACCCTTATCAACTTGAGCAACCAATTCATTAAGAGAAAACTGAGGGTAACACACCAGAAATCCATTAAACCCTAAAATGGTGACATAGAATTTTGTGCACTTGGGAGAAGCTTGACAATGATTTTTAGAAGCTATAGTTAATAGTACATAAAGATCTAAGATCATGTGAGAATTAGAAATAAATTTAGCCTACTGTATATAAAATCAACTTTTTGAGTTTTGGCTAATGGCATCATTAATGCAGATCAAATTTGTGGTAGATATAAGGATTGAAGTTAAAGTAATTAACCACCATTCAAGCATTTAGAGCCTAGAGAAACCATTGGAGGAGATTTCAGAATGAATTGAAGGAGAACAAAAGAAATTTGGAAAGTGAATTCAAGTTGTTGAGATAATAGGTGTTGCACACATTGCATAATATTGTTATTTTATTATTTTATTTTATTATGTAATGTTGTGCCCAGATGGACGTGCAACATGTAAAGATTCTCATGGAATATTCTTGATGAGTTGTATTGTAACATTGTGAAAATATTTCATGTAATTATTTAATATTGGGGAAAAGAATTAAATGCCCAATATTAAATGTGGGGTCAGTGGGTTAGGTAGCACATGGTTTTAGCACATGGTTTATGTAATACCACTTGGTGGTTTTGTGGGACTTGCTACTATATAAGCAGCCACAAGGGTAGTTGTTGGTGAGAAAGAAAGAGAGTGACAAGGAGAAGACAAAAGGCAAGAGTCAAGCGGGACAAGGCTTGATAGGTTAGCCAAGGGAGCATTTGTGAAGGTTGAAAGCATGGCATGGGATGTGTGGATTCATGCTTGTTCACATAGTTTGCTCGGTTGTGGCTATGGCCATGAAGGCTTCCATGGTTGTATGGCAATGGTATTTTTGCTGAATAATACATGACGATGGATGCTTTTGGAGGCTAGGTTTTTTCCCTCAATGAGGGTTTCCCAGGGTATATCTTGTGTCACATTTTGTGGGTATGTTGTTTATTCTCTTGCATGTGGATTTTAATTCCGTGTTTATTTTAGATCTATTATGGGTTATGTGAAAACGGTTATATTCTTTATTGCCAAGTTTCCTTACAAGTGGTATCAGAGATATGGTTTTATTATTGTAACCCTAGATTGAATCCATGGGAATGCATGAGAGGATAATAGAAAGGGCAAGATATATGAATGATTTATTGCAGATCTGAGGCTTTTGGGTTTGCTGTTATGATGGGATGTTAAAAGATTTGGGCATGGGAAATCGTTGGACAAAAGAGTTTTTCGGATGTTTCATTTAAAATGAGGGTTTTGGGGGTAGCATGCAAAAATGACCTCCTGGGTAAAAATAGACCTCACTATTGGATCCGGGTCGACATTTCCATAAATTTTGATATATAATATGCCCTAGTTTGGCCATGTTTAGAGGAAATGAAAGAGTTTTTTTGTTTCAGCCCATGATGGCCGTCAAATTTAATCCCGTCGGAATTTTCGTCACTGAAAAAAAGTAAAAATGAAAAATCGTACTAAAAATGGTAAAAAGACTATCTTAGTAAAATGGCCATAACTTTCTCTCAGAATATCGGATTTCAGAGTTCTTATAGGCGTTGGAAAGCTAATTCAGAGCACTACAAGATGGTGTAGGTTTGGTTCTATGATTTTGAAATTTTGTCAAGTTTTGAGAGCCCTAAATTAGATGTTGTTTATTTTGAGCACGAATTGGGGCATAACTTGGGCATACGGAGTCAGATTTTGGACTTCAAGTAGTCAACGGAAAGCTCTTGGAGAGCTCTATACATTGGTTTAGATTTGGTGCAAGTTTGACATGATTTGTTTGTTGATATATTTATCTGAATATTTTATAGATATATTTTAACTATGGTAACTTGTGAGTTTATGGCATTGGAGATTTAAGATTTGATGTCATTGTATACTCAGTTCATATTTCAGATTGGTCTCATGATGATATGGTTATCAGTGTTTGGTTTGGATATGCATGATGACTTGTTGGATCTACAAGTTGTGCAGTGTTGTAAGCGGTCTATACTTACAGGTTGCATTTATAGCTTGGTTATGGGTTGTCTTTGCCCATTGATATTTCATTATTGGTGCATATTCAGATTGGTGGCTTCGATTTGGGTTGTCTATGCCTTAAGTCACATGATTTTATCTTCATGTAGAAGGGATGAGATGTTGTTATCAGGTACAGTCATGGTGGAAGATTGTGGTTGACTATTTTATGCTGACAGATTGGACATATTGAGAGCCTGATGCTTGGTTCATGGATGTGATCATGGTGTCATAGATTTTGGCATGACATGATTGGTTATATAGGTACATCCTTGATGTTCATTAGCTTGGATTTCTGATTTAGTTATGGTGGTATATCTTTTTGGTTGAGGATCATGGTTATTTGGTTTCTTTTGAGGAGCTCATGATGTGCACTTTGAGTTCTTTGATGGTTTGATGCCTTGGTTGATTCTCATGGTTAGAGGATGGGTTTTCATTATGATGTCATGGATAGCTTGGATACACGGTTTAATGGGAGCTTGTGACAGTGATGGGGTGACAGTGCAGTATTAGTTCCTGGTTTGGTTTGGATCTTCATATAGGAGATGGATTCTATGATGCCATAGGTGACTTGGTACCACAATTGAGTGGGAGTTGTTGGCATTGATATATTTATTGAGTGTTTTGCAGATGTTGGAGGTTTGTCTTAGATCCTGTTGCTGCAGAAGCATCTTTGACATTTGCATGGTGCACTTGTTATCTTCATGGTGTATGAAGATGGTTAGATCTTGAGGACTCATGGAGTTCTTGGTTATCTTCATGGTATGTGGAGATGGTTCTTCATGGTATGTGGAGATGGTTTTCTTCATGGTGTGTGGAGATGGTTGCATCTTGAGGACTCATAAGGTTCTTGGCAAAGGTGTGGTTTATGCTTTTATTTGGCATGTTATCCTTGGTATGAGGATGGTTTTATTATTATGTCATGGTATACTCTTGATACGCGTTTAGAGTTGTGACATGTTATAGTATGTTCATGTGGAGTATGTTATCTCTCTAGTTGAGATGGTAAGATCATGTTGTCATGTTTATGTTCCTGAGGCCATGGTTGAAACTTTTGACATTGATCTTGGTTTAGTTTCTTGGTATTGAGTACACTGATCATAAGCTGGATACTTCATGATATTGCTATGTTGCATTTGGAGTTGGCATGGATTGATTGGTTACAGGTGCTCATGGATACTTAGAGACGGTGGTGATGCTGATTTCTCTTGGATTAGAGAAGTATTTGTTGGGACGGTTGATGGTTTCAGCAAGAAGTCCGAGGGGCAGTCACCTGATATGGACTTGAGAGGAGATTGTTCTTAGATGAGTCTTGGTTGGAGACTTGGGTATCTTGATGAGCATTCTCATTCCCCACTCTTGGTCTACTCGGCAGTTTGCTACTTGAGAGGTATAGCCCATTGTTTCTCTTAGTTGCATTATATTTATGCTTATCTTTCATGGATATGGATCTTGAGCTATGGTACATGAGTTAGTTCTGGAGGGTTCATTTGAGAGATGGTTTAGCATTGGTTATCTCCATGTGCATATGTTGTTATGCTGGTTGAGTTTGGGAGATGGTTTTATATTGGGCATTTTCCTTGGATTAGGAATGGTTATTCCTTGGTTTAGGAATGGTTTATGAGTTTGATCTTCTTGTGAGAGGCTTACATCCATGATTAGTTATATGGTATGGTTTGGGTGTTGTTGAGGCTTCTTGTTGGGGTTTTATGAAGGAGATCATACTTGCACAGTTTACATCCAGATGTGTGTGTAGAAGGACATGATACAAGTTATTTGCATGGTTTCTCTAGTCTTGGTTATCTTCCTGGATGTTTAGGTTTGCCTACATTGGATTTGAGATTGGTTAGAGATTGTGATCACTAGTTTGTGCTCATGTATGTCATGTGAGAGATGACATGGTTATTCCTTTATCTCTTTCCTCTATTGATTGTGGTGAAATTGGGAGAGCATTGGAGACTTGTTAAGAGAGTTGTTCTTGCAGGATATTAGTTTATGTATTGTGGATGTCCTTGATACTACATGGATTCACTTCTTTGAGATGTTTTGAGTGAATTGGTTATAGATTTGACATTATCTTTTGTAGTGGGAGCTTCTTGGTATATATGTGGTAGGTATTGCTCTTGAGGCTTGTGATTGCAGGTTGCAGATTGGATATGTCGGTGATATAAGATTCACTTGTTATACCTTTGAGGTATGGATAGTTGGATGGGTTTGGCACTTTGTTGTGGGTGCTATTTCAGCTATGAATATTTTTGACAACTACCGATACATGTGATTACCTTTGGATCAGGTTATTTGTGCTTGGAATTTCAGCTGGTACAGGATTTTATGATCTTCTAATGCGACAGGTTGGGTGGTTTTCTCTTTGGATGGCTTCTATGTATGTCCAGTGGGAGTGGCATAATAGGAGGTGAGATCATTCATGTTTGAGATGCTGGATACTTTGATTTTGTCGCGGGTACTAGGATGGAGCACTTGGTGTATTTTGATCCATGATGGTGGATGTGCTAGGAGGGATTGTTCCCTTGTTCATTTTGTGTGGCTACGGATTGACCCTATGCAATGTATACAACAAGTGGGAGATTGTTGAGATAATAGGTGTTGCACACATTGCATAATATTGTTATTTTATTATTTTATTTTATTATGTAATGTTGTGCCCAGATGGACGTGCAACATGTAAAGATTCCCATGGAATATTCTTGATGAGTTGTATTGTAACATTGTGAAAATATTTCATGTAATTATTTAATATTGGGGAAAAGAATTAAATGCCCAATATTAAATGTGGGGTCAGTGGGTTAGGTAGCACATGGTTTTAGCACATGGTTTATGTAATACCACTTGGTGGTTTTGTGGGACTTGCTACTATATAAGCAGCCACAAGGGTAGTTGTTGGTGAGAAAGAAAGAGAGTGACAAGGAGAAGACAAAAGGCAAGAGTCAAGCGGGACAAGTCTTGATAGGTTAGCCAAGGGAGCATTTGTGAAGGTTGAAAGCATGGCATGGGATGTGTGGATTCATGCTTGTTCACATAGTTTGCTCGGTTGTGGCTATGGCCATGAAGGCTTCCATGGTTGTATGGCAATGGTATTTTTGCTGAATAATACATCACGATGGATGCTTTTGGAGGCTAGGTTTTTTCCCTCAATGAGAGTTTCCTAGGGTATATCTTGTGTCACATTTTGTGGGTATGTTGTTTATTCTCTTGCATGTGGATTTTAATTCCGTGTTTATTTTAGATCTATTATGGGTTATGTGGAAACGGTTATATTCTTTATTGCCAAGTTTCCTTACACAAGTGATTTATGCAAAAGCCCTAATTTTGTGATTTAAAGGTATTTATCTACATCATTGAGGTTAAATTGTGAAGTCATTTGGAATTTGTAAAATGGGTCCTTCTTTATTGCATGATATAATGGAAAAACTAAGATATAAGTTTAAAAGGAGTTCAATTGCACATTTGGGAGATGACCCTATTAGGGTTTTTTGGAAAATTCTACAAGGGGTGTTAGCTATGGAAGATGTAAGATCTTATATACACTGTAAATTTGAAACCTTGGGAGACTCGAACATTTCAAGTGAATTTGAAAAGGTTTATAGACAAGACATGAACTTTAGAGATGAATTTGGACACCTAGGGCAATTAAAGATTGTGCAGTTTATATTTTGCCATGAATTTGACAATGAAGACTGAGAAAGAATCATTTCAAGTAGAATTAATGATAACACATTTTTAGATTGGAGAACAAGTCATTGAGATAAAAGTAATCTAATTCATGAAGTGATTGGCTTAGGCAACAAGGGAAAAACACCTATTAATGAGAAAAATGTGAAGACACTAGTGGCAGAAAACACCAAGACTAAATGGAATGGAAGAGGCATGATGTTGAGTCTGGTAAAGTAAGATGATGTGAGATTCATTAGCAAAATCTTAGCCTATAATATGAGTTCTATCTCTAGGGAAGATGAAGTCTCTGAAGGCTTCATTGATGCACCATATAAGATGTGTGTTGGGAGAGTGGAAGTCAACTTGTGTGAGATTCTAAAACAACATATTGATAATCCTTTAAAGGATTAAGAAGAATAAGTATGCAACATTCAGATTTGGATCTCTAATAACCTATCTATTCTTTCATGTCATGAAAATATTTCCTATTGTACCAATATCATATTGGAATTCGGATAAATGCATCATGGAATCAATTAGTTATTGTTATAGAAAGTCAACATAAGATTGCATGACCAAAAGCATAAAAAATATATGATCAATACATTGAAGACTGAGATGAGTGAAAAAGTGAGGATTCTTAGGATAGTTGTAGAAAGATATAATAAGTATATATGTTTTATGATAGAAAATGACAAGACCAGTATAGATGCAGTTGTTCCAAGAGTCATGTTTGTTGATCCCTTAGGATACGAGGTTATTGAAATAGAAATACATGAGTATGTTAAAGAGATTTTAAAGGTAGATGTTGGTGAGGAAAATGATAGATGGAGTACTATAGAAGAAAGATTGGAAGAAGCACAACAATTGTAGATATCTAAAGCATCTAAGAAGAAGGTAGAGAATGTTGTGAAGAAAATACTTCAAGACATTGGCATGAAATAAGAGGAATATGTTGAAGCTAAAAGAATAGTGGCAGTGATAAGGTAGTTGGTCAAAGTAGTATCTTGCAGCTAGTTCAACCAATGTTAGTAGCACCTAGTTCACTAGCACCACTAGCATCTACCCCCTGCAACACCTAGTTCACTATTAGTGTTATTCTATCAATAGCAAAAGCTCCATCAGCAAAAGAAGAAGATGTGACAATTATCAGTGAGAAGAGAACCCCTACAATCTCTAGAATGTCTACAAGGACCTCACTATCAGTGATTTTAGCTCCAATCAAGAAAGAGAAGGAGGAGGAGAAAAAGGAATAAATAACACCAAAAAGATCTAAAAGAATAAAACAAATGGTTATTGGTCCAAGACCCAAGAAGAAGCCTAAAGTTTTGATGACATGTGTTGGAAGGAAAATTGTAGAACCAAAAACACAAGTGACACCACCAAGGAAGATGAGAGGACAGATCACACAATCATCAGTTGAATTATTAGCCAAACCAGAGACACAATCACAACAAGCAAAGGGTAGTAAAAGGAAAAGGAAAAGAATGAATAAGATGATACTTAAAGATGGAAGCTTGATATAGTTAAACAAGTATTATGACTTGTATGACCCCTTACAAAAGAGACAATTAGAATATGTAGTCATAAGATATATGATAGATTTTAAATAACTCTTTGTACACATTCATGCAAATATACCAGAAGAGCTATATAACATATTGGTAGAAAAGAAGGCCATAATAAAGGAAGAGGGTAAGAAAGCCAGAGAACAAGCTATCATGAAACTTTGTGCTATCAAAAATGATGATGAAATAGAAGAAATCTTGAAGAAGATTGAACTGTTATTGAGGAATAAGAAGAGATCAATATTGATAATGGGAGGAGAGTATGATCTTGTGACCAAGGAAATTGAATTGGTCATTGTGAAAGTGATGACATAACCTACTTCTACACTAGTAGTAGTAGCAAAAGAAGAAGAGCTACAATACAATAGAATGATGGATACTGAGGATGCACCTAATATGCAAGATGACAACATGATAATAGGGGGAGCTACATTTATAATAGATACTAGTGAAGACCCCTTTGCAATTTAGCAACAGAATGAAGTTGGCAATTTTGTCACGGATAATATAGTGGATTACCCTAGTTTTGATGAAGAAGATAATAAAGTAAGTCAAGAGGACTCTATAGTTGTGTGTAGACAAGATTTACCAAGAGACATGTTATTGATACCTACTTTTGCGAGTGAAAAAATTGATTAGTCACCACATTGGTCTAACATGGTGATAAGGCCACATGATGTAATATTTCTTTAAGGAAGATAGAGAATGAAGAAGAGAAGAAAGATAAAGAGAAAGAAAATAATAATTAGGTGGAGATCCAACCATCACAACCAAAAGAAGAATAAAGGCCTACTTCAGAGGAGAGGAAGATAGCATTTGTTCAAACATCTGCTAAGGAAGCAGAGACTCCATCAGAAATTACTTCAAGGTCACCTCATGAAACACTTTCACAGGTCTACCACAAGATATTACCAAAAAGTTGATGGTAACATGGATATTCAAAAGTATCTTCAATTAATAGTATTCTCAATTGGAAAGATAACATGAGAATATGGTAAAATGAGTAAGAGTGCATTGAGCACATTTGAGAAGATGACTGAGAAAATACAGAATACCATTCAAATTCTAATCAATGAGCTTGACATAGAAAGCATAAAAGACTATGGAAGAACTTGATAAGAAAATCTCTACACTGGTGGAAGTTGTAGCAACAAAGGCCCAAACCGCTCATGAGGCAAATGTTTTCAGCACAATTTGCAACAACATCACCAATTATCTATTAGTTCTTGATACTTGTATCAAGGAATTAAGAAGATGCCTATAAGAAGGAAAGGATTTATGTGGAAAATGTGCTCTATCAATTGAGTACACCTAAGGCATTCAAAAAGAGATTTAGAACAAGGAGACAAAATTCAAAGGCATTATGGATGAACTGAAAAATCCAAATGCACAGATCACAGACTTGGAATCAAGGATCGACAATGCTCATGATGAGCTAAGGCTACTCGAGTTGCAAAAGGAGAGAACAATGAAGAAATTTTTATTGTTTAGTGAACATTTTACCTTGAAAATTAATCATGTATAGAGGCAGCTAAAAGAATGCACAGATGCAAAAGAGTTTTATGGAAGACTGATATATTATAATTTTAATACAGTTGAGTTAGCATCATATGGCTTATGTACATTGATCAATATATCTAAGGCATTGAAGGACATATGGGAGAAGGAGTTCACCAGCCTTAAAGCAAAATTTTGGAGAGTGCACAACGTTCATAAATATGCAACCAACATGAAGGAAGGAAGGTAATAAAAATTTCAAATGTATATAGATTTTGACTCGCTTTTTCCATTGATGTCAAAGGGGGAGATTTTTGGAAATTTTGAAGTTTTTGTAACTCAGCCAATTTTCTCACATGTCATCAATGCCAAAGGGGGGGATTGTTGGAAATTAAGCTAAGAGGGTGTATGAGAATGATATAGGGTTGTCATTTATGGAAACATATACCTACTATGAAGAAGGCACAATATTCTATGATGTTTTGGATACTTTGACTCAAAAAATTATCTAAGTGTTATTCTGGAAAACGGTGAACAGTGGAGGTATTTTGTTTAGTTTGTTTTATAGGATATATTTCAACATGTTTGCAGTTGAGGGAAGGTAGTTCAAGGTACATAGAGCATGTGTCTCAAAGTGCTAAAGATTTTGGTATGTACAGATGAAGTTATGGATATTTTAACAAGTACATGTTATGATAGGCATAACATAGCTGATGACAAAGTAAAGGCATTTTGTTTAAGGGACTATTTTGGTTTACCAAAAAAATGACTAACAAGGTTGGGACAACATCCTATATGTTACCACTCACTTAGTAAAAAGTTATTTCAAGTTTTTGGAAACATGCAAGCTATTGAAGGTCGACATGTTAAGTAATTTGGTATAAATGAAGATACTTTTTGTTTGTAATAAGTGTGGCATTGCAATGTAATATTATAATATTTTGATGTGCACTTTGTATGATCAATATCGATGCGAACTTGATGATAGTACAATACAATATGGATGCATGATCAATTTTGTGAAGAAATCTACAAAGGACAAATCAAATATTGAAGATATCAACATTGTTAGGAAAGTTTGTGTATCTATACCTTTTGTATAAAAATTGTACTATTGTATATGCATGTTTAGGTAGTGGGCTTAGCTTGCCAATACTCCTAACATGATTGAGGATTCTAACAAGGATAGATCCACTATATGGATGTATTAGACTCCTAATATGGTCAATATTTTTCACAAGATACTTTTGATTAGTCATTTTGTGGTACCATCCCCATTGTGGTTTTCCATTGGCTAGGGTTTTCCTAGTTAACAAATAATGGTGTTATGAGTTGCATTGTGTTATGGTTATGTTTACTTTTTAGTTTGATCATATATGGAAGTTCAAAGATTGTTAATAGTATCCATAGTAGGGAAAAAGTTTGTCCAACACGGATTCACCCCCCAGTATTCCCTATTTCTAATAGATACTACATCAAATATGATGTTGTGGTTATATTGGCAAGGTTGAGAGATTATACTAGACAAGACTATTAAATTTATCTTAATCTTATGACTTGACACAACCAACTTGATTATTATTAAATGATTGAAGATTCCAAAGTTAAATGCTAAGATAATATCATATGGAAACTAAAAGGTCTAGAAAGATTCTTAAGATCCAAATAAATTTAGCATGCAATGAGGGCCTAGTAGTGAACTCATTAGATAACACATAGGTTATTCACACAATCATATCTAAGCCTATACCAAGCAAAAGAATCACAAAGAGGAGGTCAGATGACTAAGTTATGTATCTTCAAAGTTAGCCTATGAAATCAAAAGGTCTATTGATGAAGGAGGTGGGTTGGAGAGCTACTTTAGCTTGTGCCACAATGCAATGAATGAGTTTGTCCCATTCCATATTAGAATATTCTCCCGCTGGAACCTTAGATGAAATATTCTCAAGAATAAGTTGCCAATAAAGTCTTGTGAAATGCTTGGAATATATTTTTTTGAAAACAAATTCTAGTTTAGATTGTGTATGATGTTTTTATCATCAACATTTCGGATCACACTCAGTGATCCATCATCAGGATGCTAGAAACCAAAAAAGATGCTTGGAATATTCTTTTTGATATTGCTAGTATAATATGTTGGATTTGGACATAATATCCTATTCTTTGATTGGCAAAGAGATAATCGAAATAGTCTTCAAAATAGTCAATATCCCTACAATTAAAAGTTACTAGAAGTCAAGCTCATCCCATGAAAATGGATTGGAATTCAATGCAGTAGCTTCTAAGTGGCTTGCCAATATTACTATTTGTGTGTTGAATCATGTAAAACATTTAAGGAGACTTGAGATGCTTTTAAAAAATTATAATGTAAAATAGGATAAGATTAAGGAAAATAGACTGGTAATGATTTGATGAACCTTGATCCAAATTATTTTGACTACAACCAAGACTACATTTCCAAAATAAAGAAATAAAGAATACAATAAGAATATTGACATTGCTATTAGGATTTAACTGTGTGATTTTGAGTCAAACTCATTGACCCATGTTTCATTAGTAGTGATTCAACATGAATACATCTCTCATGAGAATAAATGGAACACTTAGCACTCATTGGATCTAGGTGATCCTCATAGGGGTGAAGCATTGGGACTTCCTGAGAGGTCACCCATCCCAGTACTACTCCAGCCTGAGCATGCTTAACTACAATAAGAATATTACAACATTGTTAAGGAGGATCTCAAATTGATTCTACATGTGTTATCAAAGCTTAGTCCCAAGTAATCAATGTTTCTACATTTCATACCCTGGCTTTATATGGGAGTGTCACATGTTGATCATAAGATTGATGGCTTCACAAATCTCCTAATCCAAGATGAAGCTAAGTTTATTCAAATGAATCTAATAAAGCCTCCTAAACCACAAGAATCAATTGCTAGTGTGTCTAATGTATAGAAAGAATCCAAACAAGATGAAAAAGAAGATATAGAATGAGCTACATAAAGAATTTTAATCCTCGTCCTCTCAAGGGGATTCATTTGAGGAAACCCCTATCCATGCATATTAAAAGAGAAGTATATGCAATAAAAATTAATATTATTCAAATTAACTTTGATGAATTGAAGATTTTTCATAAGCAGAATCAAAATAGTTTTATTTCAATAATATATGGGGATTCTTCTTCTTCTTCTTCATCAAAGAAAGAGATAGATAATGGGGATGCACTTCTTGCATTTGCAAATTGTGATTTAGAGAAGTTGATACTTGATTTTGGAGCTTCACATCAAATATATAGCTTCATCATTAAATGTGTTCTCTTCAACTGAGTCTTTGATGTAGAGTCAAACATTGTAGGTGAAACTGGGCCTCAAACCTAGTTTCTTGTAAGGTAGATGAGAAAGCCTACTTATCACATGTTTCTTGATTGAATAATTGTCTTAAAAGGTTTCTATACTCTTAGAAATTCCATATTTATTCACACATTTGTGTCATGAGATTCATGGTCCAATCCTAGTACTGAAGCCTAAGGTCTAGGAATACACCTCCTTCACAAAGTGACTTCGTAATGTTGTCTTTTGAGTGGGACTGGACCAAAATATGATCCTTACATCCATCCTATGTAAAAAAAAACTATTAGATAAAATTCATAAATCATTTGGAGTGATCTATGTTGATAGAGCTACTAGAGAGACCCAATTGAATCAGGTCGGCCTAATGAGTAAATCGGGTATGATTTGAAAAAATTCTTAACAAATTGTTAAAAAAATAGATTCAAGTACCTTTTTTGGACTTTTCATAGATTTCAAGGTTTCAATTCTAGATTTAATGTTTGGATGTCCAAACCCCAACTGACTCTTAATAGGTCTATTATGCTTAAATAGGATAGTTTGTACCACAAGTACCTACTGATGGATTGCTAGGTCTGATCAATCACTTTAGGTAGTTTTTCCACAACATTATAACAACAACCCCTTCATTTAAAAGCTTTATCCACTTCATTGCTTAAGTTATACATTAATTTGCTTCACAATTCTAGTTGGTCGCATGAAGATGCTCGGATAGGGCTTCAAGGTAAAAGTAAAAAATATTGTTTTCTTGAGAAACATCTTTGGAATCTTATTATAAATTGTCTCCACTTGAATTACCCAAAGGACCATTGAATTCTCGTAGTGTAATTTCAAGCTAGATATTTTTTGTGGCAAATGTTGATTGTGATAAGGGTTTCAAACCAATGTCTACAAATTTGATTGTCAAATGCACTCAACTTCACGAAATCCTTTGGACTCAAGTTTGTTAGATTTCTAGATCACCCTACTATCATTCCATAACAAGTTCTAATCAAAATGAGTCAATACAAATCCACACTAGTGCGTACAAGAGAAAAAATTAAAGGAAAACAATAAATTTATTGCTTTCAAAATGCCAAATTTGTTCACAACAACACTTCTCTAGAATCAACTCTTATAGACTACTACCATATTCCCCAATTGATTTGAAGTTTGTGAGCATTGGGAGAGGTTAGTAAGCCATTTTTACAAAAGTTGCATATCTTGACAAAATGTTATAAAGTAACATTTTGCAATTATCATCCTATGGACCCTAACCTATTGGAAACCTTTCAACTTGGTTCCAAATGACTCAAAACAAACCAAAACCATCAAAATCACACAGTCCTACTCAAATTTAGATACTCTAACCAATTTGACCTTAAGGGCTTATAATGTGCTACTCAAGTCAATGTGCTACCCATGTCTTGTTATGGTTTGTCCATCCATCCAAGTTGATTCTATATCTAGAAGTACTTTCTACTTTACCGAGTGTTCCTTGTGTGTATATCTTTTGGTTTATTTGACAACCTTTGTGAATTTTTTTTTCTCAAATTCCAAAGGTTGGATAGGTGGAAAATCCTTGATCCATTATGCATCTTGTTCATCATCATGCACATAATCATTAGTACCTACAACAACTTTATAGGATGTGAGATCAAAAATATTAACTATAGGAGAAATGGAAATAGAGGGTGGCAAGGATATCTTATATCCATTTCCCCTAGCAGGGGGTTTGGAGACTCTTCACAATTGTATATTTTTTATGTATCAAACAGTTTCTTGTATAGAACTAAGGTGAATGGTGTGTTTTCTTGATGTAACCTTTGAGTTTTTGATCAGTTGTCTTTTGGATGATTTCTATTTTCTTGTATAGAACTAAGGTGAATGGTGCGACTTTTCTAGTGTAAACTTTGGGTCTTTGATCAATTATCTTTAGATTACTTTCTAGTTGCTTGTTTAGGACTAAGGTAATTGTTGTGATTTATTTTTGGTGATGTCATGTGATGTCATGGGTTGGTATATGTGTACTTGATTTTGGATCAGTCCTGTTATGATGATTGTATTGACGAAATCTATGATTTTTATAAGTGATAGTTCAATACTTTCTAGTTGCATGTTTATGAACTAATGTGTGGTTTATTGTCATTTGAGACCTTTTTCTTTTACTAAGATTAGTGTAGGTTATTTGTATGTCAAGTGGATTGTTGATGCAGGAGCATCTTGCATTAGAAAATAAAGAGAGAGAGAGAGAAACTGGAGGAGAGAGAAAGTGACAAAAATTAGAAGAAAAATAAATAAAAATGGAGAAAAGAAGGAAAATTCATTTTAAAGGTGGCATTATTAAATGTAACTTGTGGCTAGGGGATTCATTTAATGTAACTTGCTAAGCCGACTTATGGCTTGAGGGTTTATTTAGTGTAACTTGCTAGTGGCCGACTTGTGGCTTGGTTTGGTATAAGTAGAGGGCTTTGTCTTGTCTTCTTCATTCATTCAGAGGAGGAGTGAGCATGGAGAGTAGCTGAAGAGAGAGCTTTTCCTGAGTCTATGGACAAAGCACCAAATGTGAGGTAGTTTACAACAAGATTGTGATTAATCATCTAGCTTGGAGAAGAGCATGGAAGATGGAGTAACTAAGTGAGAGAAGAGTTTCAGAGTGTGTGGACAGAAGGCCGAATGTGAGGTAGTTTACACTTGGATGAGTTAGTAGTTGTGGCTTGGAAAACAAGGAGATTTCTTGGTGGGCTTGCAAGCACAAGTTGAGATTTTCTTGCAGATTTCTACCAGAGTGTGGATCTGGACTAGCTAGTTTTTGGGTTGGATCTTAAGGGATCTTGCAAAACTGTTATTGTAATTGCTATTGCATTTGGCCATAACCAAGAAGGCTTTATAGCCTAGCACATTGCATGTAATAGTTATTTTATGAATAAAGAGTTGTGTTTTGGTATTAGATCTTGCATTGTTATTGTGTTTCTGTTGTGTGCTTATTTGTTGGGGGCTAGGACATCTCCTTTGGGGATCCTCTTGCCTTGCACTATGTCAAGTGGTATCAGAGAAAAGGTTATTCCTGAGCATATAAACAAATTGTCAAAGTTGAGATAGTTTGTACTAGGACCTTGGGGGACATGGAGATGGATCTATGGTTGTGAAGAAAAAAGGTTGATCTTGTTCAGGAAGATTGATCTATTGGTGATTTATTATAGAGGGTTTGCAAAGATGGAAGATGGCTCTGAGAGGATTGGACCCTGAGATGATTGTGAATCTTCGTGATATAGTGGAGAGGAGGATTAATGAGACAATAGCTGAGGTGGATGTTGTTGTGGATGCTACTTTTTCTAAAAGAGTTGATGAACCAAAGAAGAAATTTGTATGCTACTGGAGTTGGAGTCTACCAATCTGGAAGAGAGTTGTTTGGTTGGTTAGAAGACATGTTCGAGAGAAAAGATGGCATCGCAAGGTCGAGGTGGAAGAGGTTGGTTTTGTTGATCAATTTGTGGAACCTAATATAGAACTTGCAGAGCAGCTGGAGGTTGTTGCTGAGGATATTCCTAACCTTGTTGATGTTGGGATGGAGATTGGTTTTCATGATCAGTTGGTTGAGTCTGACATGGAGATTTTAGAGCACTCGATCGTGGATGATCTGGTTACTATTGGTGATGAGTTATGTGTTGCAAATCATCTTGTTGTGAGCAATAAGACCACTAATGTTGTGAGCTTAGAATGTATTCATGGAAATCTACATATTTTTGCTAATATGGGGTTTGTTGCTGCTAGTGTGGATTCACTAGTTGTTGATGTGGATGAGGGTTTTTGGATGAAGCATTATGTTCAATTTGTTCCTGGGAGTGAGCATGTTGATTTGATGGCTAATATTCTAGTGTTTGATAGAGTGATGCAGATGTGGATGATTTGCATGTTGGTTTTCTTGCCTCTGTTGGAGTGGAAGCCTTTGGTTAAGATGAAGATGGTTGTAGATATTTCTTTTGGTGTCAAAGAATGTAACTTGTGGCTAGAGGGTTTATTTAAGGTAACTTTCTAGTGGCTAACTTGTGGCTTGGTTTGGTATAAGTAGAGGGCTTTGTCTTGTCATTATTCATTTGGAGGAGGAGGAGTGAGTGTGGAGAATAGATGAAGAGCAAGTTTTTCTCGAGTCTATGGATAGAACACCGAATGTGAGGTGGTTTATAGTAGGATTGTGATTAATCATCTAGCTTGGAGAAAAACATGGAAGATGGAATAGTTGAGTGAGAGAAGAGTTTCAGAGTGTGTGGACAAAGCATCAAATGTGAGGCAATTTACACTTGGATGAGCTAGTATCTATGAATTAGAAAACAAGGAGATTACTTGGTGGGCTTGTGAGCACGAGTTGAGATTTCCTTGGAGGTTTCTACCAGAGTGTGGATCTGGACTAGCTAGTGTTTGGGTTGGATCTTGAGGGATCTTGCAAAACTGTTACTGTAATTGCTATTGTATTTGTCCATAACTGGGAAGGCCTTGTAACATCCTGACACATTTCATGTACCAGTTATTTTAAGAATAAAGAGTTGTGATTTGGTATCAAATCTTGCATTGTTATTGTGTTTCCACTGTGTGATTGATTCAAAAATGTTATTTTTATATTGACTTGTTCTTGTTCTTGCTCTTGCAACTTTGAAGAATTTTGTGAATTAGGATTCAATGGTTGTACGAAAGCTTCATGATAAATCCAAAAGAAATATTTATTTCTCATAAATAATAGTATTTAACCCATACTACATACCCTATTAACATGCAAAGTCATAACTACATACTTAAACCCAAATACTTATACAAACATTTGTTACAATGGAAATAGGTTCATGTTTACAAGTGATAAAATGATTGCAACATATGAAATTAAGTGTACCTCATATGATAATGATGGTTGCATTTCCATGCCCTCCAAATCTGGTGGTGGTGGTATATTGATAGACTCTAATGATTTCTGATATTGTTGAGACTGGGAAGACCTGGTTAACATTCATTTTGGTTACACTTAACACATGATATGCATGTGAACCTATATTAGATGATGATGATGAATACTCACCATCTACTACTAGCTCAAGTAGTGATAGAAGGTCTTCAATGCACATGTACTTAGAAAACTTGTGATGAAGATTACATCTACAACTATTGGACTATCATGGAAAACTTGTGATGAAGATGGCACCTGCAACTATTGGACCATCATGGAAAACTTGTGATGAAGATGACACCTGCAACTACTAGAATGTCATGGAAAAATTGTGATGAAGATGACACCTCCAATTACTAGTATGTCATGGAAAAGTTGTGATGAAGATGACACCTACATTTACCAAATTGTTTATCAATATGTTTCATTGTTTCAAGATCTACACTAAATTGACTATCAATGTTAAGCATCAATTTTCCTTTCATCTCAGCAAGAGCTCCAATAATTTTTCTGGTCATTCGAGAAGAATATTTTTGTAGGTTTCCTTGTTTTACATGGTGATGCACCCTTGGCTTAATTTCAGACCCTTCTTCTTCCTATTCTTGACATACACACAAAAAATCATCACTGAATTTTCCTTCATGATAAAAATCAAAGAGAAAGTTTAGTCAAATGAACTGGCGTACCTTAAATCCTTCACAGGAAGTCTTTGTCATTTCTTCAAAAGATGATTTATCTTTTGGTTCAACCACAAGAATGAAATGTCCCCTTTTCTGATTTGATATGGTATTTCACACCTCTAATCAGATTTTCAAAATCAAACAACTGATATCACAAAGATCCACCAAATTTCTCAAGAAACTCCAAATCGGGTATGCTGAAAATAGTGCTAAAAGCTTCACAACTTCACAAATTATTAATAAATCTAAAAATGGAAATTTTTACAGAACTTTCAGCAGAATAACAGCCTACAAATTGACATTTCCAGATCCATATAGCCTTTACACAATAGCTCGAAAATGTAGGACCAAAACTATGTTCATCGGGCTCCCGAAATAGCACAAAATATGCCCGGAAACACCACAAAAAAACTAGTAATCTATCCCAGAAGTTTAATCATGTCCCAATATATATATTCAGCTCTATTTTAACATTTAAAAGTCTGATATACAGCAGAAACCCAAACTGATATGAAATACTCAACTGTAAACACCAAACTCATACAAAAACACACCCAAAAACTCACAAATCTGCACTGTTCAGCACAAAGGCAAACTCTGTATGAGCATGCACATGGAATGGCTTCAAACTCCCATCCTTAGCCTTCCTAGAAACCTGCAAACTCCCATTCTTGGGTCTCCCTGGAAACCTGCAAACTCCCGTTCTTGGGTCTCCTTCTCCACAGGTTTGGCAGCCTTTGAAGAATAACAAAGAATGAGCGAAAATCAAGTTCTGGAATGTGCCCAAAATGCCTCCAAAACCCCTTAAAAGAGGGCATAACTATAACTCACGTCCAAGAGAGGTTAATGAAACATATTTTAATAATAATTTTCATTTATTAATCCAACGGTTTCCAAAGATTAACCCCCTTTTTCCGAAACTTCACTTTCTTGGGCCTGCCTGCCTTAGCAAAGATTATTATTTTTTTATTATTTGAAAAGGGGACATGACAAGTCCTCCCCTCCCAAACATTGCTTGTCCTCAAGCAATGGCTGAACAATAAACCAATCAATCCACCTGGATCCCAAATGTAGTCATGAACTATACTACTACCAATTAACACAGGCTCCTGCAATATCCTTTGCAATATGACCAAGAGGAATCCATAATCAAACTGACAATTATAGCTCAACCAAACTCCAAAATCACCACTACCATAGTTAAAAACCCATGAGACACAAACTCTTAGAACATCAGAACCCAAGTAAAGTGGACAAATCAAACTACCAACACAGTAAATACCATCAACGCATCCCACTGGCCTATACGGAATGTACAATCCAACTCTACAACAATGGTGAATGCTCTCGAATGAAACTGTACCAAGTATGGAGAATCCACACACTGTACAACTCCTGCAGTTAACACAACTCTGCAAATCACCGACCACTATCTCATAACCATAACTCCCATGCACTGCTGATGGTGAAAAGACATTACAAGATAAAGAGTAAGAAATGGAATCCAAACCAAATTTTCCTGCCATCAACTCCTCAAAACAAGGATCAAATGCTAACTGATGTTCATACCCTGCAATATAATGTTGATTAAAAAAACCAACCTCAGTCAATAGCTCACCATGAACAAGTGATACAACCCACTGTGACTGATCACTAGCTAAGTCAGGAGATGTCATAGCCAAAGGAGTAGAATCAATAGCAACACCCACTGAAGCATCACTCCCAAACTCCTGCTCTAAGTCACATATTATCAAGCTGTCAACTGCAGAACCTATCACCATGTCATGCCCATCACAACTCTCATCTTGAGGCATCAAATTGCCCCATAACTGATGATAAGCACTAGGAACCAAAGTACATCTCTGTATCATTATCTCATCAACATGGTCATCAAAGGTAGATTGATGAGCGTACCTCATAGTGTAATGCCGATAGAATGTGCCAATCTCAGTCAATGGCTCAGACTGTAATCCAGATGAAACTAACTGCAATTGATCATTAACCATGTTGGAACTAACTACTACCTCCGAAGATATCACCAAGGGAGTAGTATTACTAGCAGGAACCATGCCAACTGCCGACTCACCAACATCACACATGATCTTTGATACATCTCTAGTCTCCGTGCCTTCAGTACTAGAGGCCACCACCCTGTCAGGCATACAATAATCTGCTACAATACCCAACTCAACTAAACCTGACTCTAGTGGGAATGAGCCTAATATGCCAATGTTAGTATCAATGATGGATGCATCCCCATCTCCACTGTCTCTGACAATCTCAGCCATGGACATCCTCGAATCACCAAACACCATAGCTTGTGACTGTATAGAATCAGATAAAGAATGTAGTCGCTCTAACTCCATGGTCACCTTAGCCAAATGAAACTGTGACTCCTTGAAAGCCAACTGTGTACTCTCAAGAATCTCAGAAGTCACCTCAAGCTGCTCAGTAAGCTCACTCACCTCATCTTCTTTGGCCAACAATGCATCATATGTTGTACTACCCCACTCCATAAGATAATCTCTGTCAGCTACCAACTGCATATAATTCTGTCTCAAAATCCGAATAGCCTCCCATAAAGAGTGGATCTCTGTCAAGGAAAGATAACTTCCTTCCTACTCATCACTAGTAGGAGAACCCCATCCATAAACTGCTAACAACTGACGAGCAGCATCAAAATGTTGGCAAGTGATAGCAATGTCTCGGTCACTAACTCTCAACTGATTAGACACATGATGGCACTGGCTTGACTGTCTCCTACAAACCTCCTCTGATGCACTGTCTAAAGGAGTATCCTCAAAGTTACTAGTCTCTAGAGTATTACCATCCATGTCCTGTGAATCAACTCTAAAGCTCATATCAACATATGGAGTATCAAAAACTGTAGCACTGCTGTCCAACTCCTCTGTACCCAAAGAAACTAAGTCTTCAAAATTGCCCACTGCATCCTCCTAGATGTCATCAATGCCAATATGATCCTGGGACTCATCTGTACACACTGCCAAATATGAAAGATCATCAACACATTCTAGCAAGTATGGTCGACTGGATATATGAACAAAGCCCAACACCAATGTATAAAAACTAATACCAACATCAGACAAGCTGCTAGCACAAGAAAAGACAACACCATGCAATCTGCTAATCAAATCCATGATAGCACCCAAACAAACATTGCTACCAAAAAGTGTTAAAGATCTCCTGTCAACTGAATCCCAAATGCCAATATAACAATCTTGAGTCCATATTTGTAAACTAGAATCAGCTGGTAACTCAAGAAAAATCCTCACTTGAGTAATATGACCAATACCAACTAACTCCACATACCTATCATGATGAGATAATGAAGTCAAAATACTATCTTCACTCACCTTCAGCTGGCGGGATAAATCATGTGAAGTACTACTTGCCTCAACCTCATGTGATGAAGCATCTAACTGTGCCTGGTACTCTTTCTCAGCAAAGTCATGAATGCTCAATGTCTGCTCATCTCTACTAGGTATCTCACCATCCTACACAACAACATCCTCATAATCATCATCTGAACCCACTACACTGTAGTCACTGCTTGTTGTAACTATACCATCCTAAATACATGTGGCATCACCCTTTGACAACCTGTAAACAATTGTCTCAATTTGAGTATCAAGTTGACCGTTACTATCAATCTGTGTAATATCCTTTCCCACCACCTCCTATGGCAAAGTAGAATCTGAGACCTCTACCTGGCTATCAGCTAGTTTCTCAAACTCCTCATGCAAGTTCTTGGGAATTGTGTCATCTGTCCTGCGAGAAAATCTGCCAAATAGAAATCCAGTCAACTTATCCACCTTAGCTGGGTCAGATAACATGTCATTCATTATATGGTGGTGCTCAACCAACTGTTTAGACATGTCATGGCTTATTTTCATAAGTTTATCTCGAATGTCTAAATAACCATCCTTTCTACTATTTTGACTCTGGCTATCAATTGTCCAAGATCGTTCCCTCTGAGACTCTGTACTATACCTGTCCATTCTGGATAAAGTAGAGTGTAACCCCAATAGGATATAACTTCTTCAAACACCAAGAACTAACATGCAAATGATTAGAATTAGCATGCAACCATAGATTTGGACATGCAACTGATTAGAAGCAACGTGCAACCACCAAATTATGACATGCAAGATCTGGGTAGTTGTCAAAACTGACATGCAAGATCTGGGTAGTTGTCAAAACTGACATGCAAATGATTAGTAGTAGCATGAAACCATAGATTTGGACATGCAACTAATTATAAGCAACATGCAACCACCAAATTATGACATGCAAGATCTGGGTAGTTGTCAAAACTGACATGCAAGATCTGGGTACTTGTCAAAACTGAAATGCAAACTTCTACAACCACCAAATTCACCAAGAACTAACATGAAAATGATTAGAATCAGCATGCAACCATAAATTTTGACATGCAGCTGATTAGAAGCAACATGCAATCATAAATTATGACATGCAAGATTTGGGTAGTTCTCAAAATTGAAATGCAAGATCTGGGTAGTTGTCAAAACTGGCCTGCAACTTCTACAAACCCTCAGGCTAGCAAGATCATGGCTCTGATACCACTGAAATGTCCCCTTTTCTGATTTGATATGGTATTTCACACCTCTAATCATATTTTCGAAATCAAACAACTGATATCACAAAGATCCACCAAATTTCTCAAGAAACCCCAAATCGGGTATGCTGAAAATAGTGCTAAAAGCTTCACAACTTCACAAATTATTAATAAATCTGAAAATGGAAATTTTTACAGAACTTTCAGCATCATAACAGCCTACAAATTGACATTTCCAGATCTGTATAGCCTTTACACAATAGCTCGAAAATGTAGGACCAAAACTATGCTCATCGGGCTCCCGAAATAGCACAAAATATGCCCGAAAACACCACAAAAAAACTAGTAATCTATCCCAGAAGTTTAATCACGTCCCAATATATATATTCAGCTCTATTTTAACATTTAAAAGTTTGATATACAGCAGCAACCCAAACTGATATGAAATACTCAACTGTAAACACCAAACTCATACAAAAACACACCCGAAAACTCACAAATCTGCACTGTTCAGCACAAAGGCAAACTCTGTATGAGCATGCACATGGAATGGCTTCAAACTCCCGTCCTTAGCCTTCTTGGAAACCTGCAAAATCCCATTCTTGGGTCTCCCTGGAAACCTGCAAACTCCCGTTCTTGGGTCTCCTTCTCCACAGGTTTGGCAGCCTCTGAAGAATAACAAAGAATGAGCGAAAATCAAGTTCTGGAATGTGCCCAAAATGCCTCCAAAACCCCTTAAAAGAGGGCATAACTATAACTCACGTCCAAGAGAGGTTAATGAAACATATTTTAATAATAATTTTCATTTATTAATCCAACGGTTTCCAAAGATTAACCCCCTTTTTCCAAAACTTCACTTTCTTGGGCCTGCCTGCCTTAGCAAAGATTATTATTTTTTTATTATTTTAAAAGGGGACATGACAAAGAATCTCTCTCCTATATCCCAACCTTACATTGTATTGTTGCATTACAACTAGGTCTACCCTTTAAGAGTCTCCATTTCGATGAACAACAAACTAAATGATTCTAAGACCCATAGTTTGAATTCCAGAAGCTAAACTTTCCTTGATAGAATTGGCATTTGAATATTTGTATAAAACTCATTGTGCATCATCCCTCCACCACACTCTTTCTTTGCATAAAATCCAATGTGCATCATCCTTCCAATTATTTATTTGATGAAATTAATCTATTTTTAGGTAGTTGCCTCATTTATTGGGCATAATTAGGCATATTAGGCCTCTGAATAATTGACTATACTTTTACATAGATATAATGCAATCGTGTTATGTCTATAGAGTCATATTAGACATAACATGATCGTATTATGTCTAGTATGATAGTTTAGCCATACGAAGAATAATGTGATCACTCTTTGTTAACAAAAAAAAGTGTTTGTTTTTAGGCTTGGTAATAGGCCTATTTAACTACCCAAAGGCTTGGGTTGATGTTTTCCCTCCATTTTTTGTTGGTTTAGACATTTTTTCAACTTCTAAGATGAATTCTCATCTTTGACTTCATTAGATTTGCAAATGGTGATGTAGAATGTATTCTCTTTGTTCCAAATATTTATAGAGGTTCTATGAAATTGAATTTACAAAATAACATATTAGATACTAGATGCAGATTGGGGGATATCATATGTAATGAACCTGGATTAATGTATATTTTTTCTTTGTCAGAAATATAATATAATAAATTTAAAATCTATAAGGATTATTTCAATCAAACGGTATAAGTTAAGACAAGTATTATTTTAATATGTTGATACCACTTTGAAATGTTTCAAATATTATTTTAATTATTTTTCCATTCCTTGTGAACAAACATAACCTTAAATGTATTATTGGTTCACAATAAATTAATACATAAATCTTACAAATATTATGAATGTTATTTAATTCCATAAACCTAAACCTAATATAATTATTCGAACATCCTTTAATACAAGGAAACCCTAAACCACCCATTATTGTTACATTAAAGCTTATATATAATTACCCAAGCTTACTTTACAAATATAATAAACTGACTAACTAAATATAATGAACATATTTAATTATGCGAATGAGGAGCTAAAAACTATAACCATATTATATTAAGAGGCACAACATCATAATCGTGACTGTTGGACAATCTATAAAGGGTCATATTAGGGTTAGGTCATGGAGAGGCACAAAAAAAAGGAGATCATAAAATATAATAAGGAGTTTTGGGATAACGACACTCTGTATACATTAAGCAAGCTTAATGTTGTAACCGGTACAAGGCAACATTACACAGTGCAGGCACTGCCACACCATTATTCTGTAGTGAGAATACAGGTACTACCGCAATTACCTTTTGCACGTTTCAAGTAGCCGATTGTATAATATTTGAAGGTATCGAAATAAATGTTAGTTTTGTCTTATCATGATAATGTTAATGAATACATATGTTATTAAGTGGAATTACATAATATGTAATCCTTGTCTCATGCCCTGACCTATATAATCAGAATGTTTGGGCTTTCGCATGAGAGGATTATTATGTGCTTGAATATTATTACATTATGAACTCATAAACATTATCGCATGCATATTAAAATGAATATTATAAATAACAAGAATTCATCAATGTTATTAAAACATTTGCAATATTTATAAGTACATATTACCAGGCTTATATATATATATATATATATATATATATATATATATATATATATATATATATATATATATATATATATATATATATATATATATATATATATATATATATATATATATATATATATATATATATATATATATATATATATATATATATATATATAAACTTAAATAACATCAAGATGTATTTTGAGTTATAGTGTAGAAGGTTGTGTCCTCACCTGAATTATGAAATCCTAAGATAGGGAGTTGGTGGGGGAAAGACAGAGTAATTTTGAGCACTTGTCGGATACGCGTGGAGCTTGTTTTACGCGCCCTCTGCATCGTAATTCTACCATCTCGGAATGATTATAATCAGGAAGAGGAGATGACCTGACACTATGAGGAGAAATCTTCCATGAAAACCAACAAATTAAAGATAATGCTCAACTCCTCTCATAAGTTAATAGAAGAAAGGATCTTAGGTTGTTTAAGAATTGATGATTTCCTAATTTATGCCTAAAATTGAATGTCAGGTTAGAATTTTGAAAAAGGGGTCATCACATCATAATTAATATGACAATATCACTTCGTTTTCTTATGAACTCAATGCTTTAAACCTACTTTGAAGTTTTATTTGAATATATTATTATGAATGTGCACGAACATGAGGCCATTATGTTTGTATTTCTGTAGAGAAGGAAGAAATTATATAATTATGGATGTGTTTATATAGACATATTTATAATTTTGTGTGTGTGTGTGTGTGTGTGTGTTTTTGTGTACGAAATGGCTATCCTACCAATCAAATACTTTGTTATTTTCATTTCTTAATTATTCAAAAATTATCAAAATAGTTCTATTGTAATTTTAATTTAATATTAAATAATAAGAAATGATAGATTTGGTCAACTACGTAGATGCTACCTAAACTATATAATTAGGCATGTATTTATATAGACATATTTCTAATTTTGTGTGTGTGTGTGTGTGTGTGTGTACGAAATGGCTATCCAACTAACTGAATGCTTGGTTATTATCATTTCTTAATTATTTAAAAATTATCAAAATAGTTCTATTGTAATTTTAAATTAATATTAAATAATAAGAAATGGTAGATTTGGTCAGCTACATAGATACTATATATATATATATATATATATATATATATATATATATATATATATATATATATATATATATATATATATATATATATATATATATATATATATATATATATATATATATATATATATATATATATATATATATATATATATATATATATATAGTGTTCTTTCTATACAATCTACTTCTTTAACTCTCATCATTCATTTACATCCATCATTAACATACTCGTCAAACCTTATGCTTTGTTTATAGTTCCTTCTGAAAGGAAGTTTTGGTGTTGCTTATCTAATTTTAGTAGAGTTTGTATTGATAGATCTTGTTGAACATTAATAAAACTATGTTCCAAATTTAGTATGTCGAGAGTGAAAATTCCATTACAAGTCATCTTTACATATTGAAGACCATTACCATAATGCTGGACACTTCTGCATTCATATAGAGGTATGAAAGAGAAAAACCATCTTCAAGTTTATGTATCACCAATCTTCCAATGCAAGGGTAAGTTTATCAAGATCTTATAACAAGTCTTTTGATGTAAGAAAAGTAGGGTTAAATTTGTGGATATTATACTTGATAGTTATTGGCATGACTTATTCAGTAAGAGGAGTGCATTGAGAAGTTGGGTGTGTTAATCATCGATTTTTACAAGAAAAGAACTAAGTTCTAAAGTTAGCCTAAGTTGGCAGGTTGTTCCATAGGCTATGTTTAGCCTCGGGAATTTTTTTAAATCTATCTATCCATCTATCAATAAGGAATGAAAAATTGACATTATTATTGTAGAATTCTTTTGAGATGCACAAAGTCTCCCTTCGATAGCAAAAGAAAGCTAAAGTTGTAACTGAGTGTCCTTTGTTCATGCCTAGCTCTTCCTAAAAAAAGATAATGCATTATTGTTCAATTGAGTCAAGCTTAGACTCCACTTTAAAATGTTCTTTTATTGTGGCCTTGTTATCTATTTCTAAAGGGTTTCATTAATTTTAAGGTTTATTTATTTGTTGGTTTTTATCTCTTATTGTTGTCAATTTAGTCTTTGTGTTTCACAAGGTATACTACAATTCCTAGGATCTACATACCTACTGTAAGTTTTCTCAATTGAATATTATGTTTTATGAGGCTCACATTGAAATAATGTCCCTATTTTTTCAACTCTCAATCATTCATTGATTTTATTTCTGTAATTAGTTACCTAGACTCGTAATTTTTAAATAACAAACAAAAATGATCCTTCATTTTTATGGCAATCTTAGTTTCTACCAAAACATGATGATCTTGCATTGGATACCCCATCTAGAAAAAGATATGAGACACTCTTACAATAGATACACCCCATGTAGAAAAAGACATGAGCTCCATCTTGTGAATTTCAAATGAGTTCATCTAAGAACTAGCCATGATAACTAATTTTAGATGGGCTTGTCCAAGTAGCATCTTTAGCTTGTATGCTTCCACTCGATTATATCCTTCTTTCTCCTCATGACTTCAAAATCATTGATTTAATCAACTATCTTTCCTTTTCATGTAACTGTAATTTGAAAGTTCAATGTATGTTTCCTTCCAAGAAAACCCTTAACCTCTCATTCCTCACAGTACATCCAAGTAAAAACCATCAAGAAATCTGAAAAATGATCTTCAAACTGGTCAAATTTAGCTTTGTGAGAGTGAATCTAAGTACTCACTACCTTAAGACTATTTGATTTACATATCCATTAATACATTGTAGAAATAAGTAAAAGCCACTGAAGATTGGCAAGCTTTCATTGTTAATATGAAAAACTTTTTCCATGATGTTAGTAGAAAACCTATTATAGAAAATGTAAACTATCCATGAGACCTTAAAATTCATGAAGTGCACATGCTTGTAAGAAAACATGCTAGAAAAAAAAAACCTTGAGTTTTTTATACATAAAGAAAATGAATCACAAACCAAGGACACATAATTCACCATAGCTGATAAATAATCATATTAAGCAATCCAAAACTATGATTTGTGAAAAGTAGAGTATCTATTTGGATCATGCGATCCACCTCATTCAAATATGTCAGCTTCTTGCGTCTATAAAAAAAATGTTGCTATGGATAGAGAAGCATTTCTTCTTATATTGATTCTTTGCAAATGTAGTTTAATCAGAACTACCCATTACAAATTTTTCCATCCTGCCTGTTCTATAAGATTCGGGTATACTTCAAAGAAATAATTTATAGATTTCATGCTGATTTCAAAATATTTTTCAATAGCTTCCCCTCATCTCAAAACATTTACAACAACACAAAAAAAATTTAAAAAACAACATAGATTCAAAAGCTAAAAAGAGTAAAATTACAAAACAAATGAATAAGATAAGGGATACCATGAGTTAAAATAAAGCATTTACTTCGATGAAATGAAACATTTAATTATGTATTCCAATTAGCTATCATTATGCTCAAGTTGTAGAATTTCAAGCCTGGGACAAGAGTCTTATAAGTGATATCTCCAAGCTTTGAAGATTGATCAGTTGTAAAATGTTCAGAATCAAAGGATTAGTAATTGTTAGTTGATTCTTTAGAAAAATGGAAATTCAAAAAGGTTCTTGCAATCTTGTGGTCAAAATTCCTTAGGAGTTTATCCTACCCCTTATGAATGTTCTATTTAATTTCAAAAAGCACAACTCAATCAGTTAACCAATGTTGTACATCCATAATCTATGTGTTGTTTTCTCTTTTGAGTTTGATCGTGTAACAATTTTCAGCATCAAAATTTCAAATCATACTACACAATCCATCAATAGAATGCAAGAGAGAAAAGGAATTGAAAATGATAAATCATATAGTATTATCCAAAATGTTAATGTTAAAAACTATTACACATTCAATCTCAGAAGAGAAAACAATATATTAGTCTAGTTCATATACAATCCATAGTCTAATTCATACACACAATTTGTGATTCTCATGAGATTATTTTGAATAGGTCTCACATTAACTAGCGTTTGATATATTTTGATAAATCATTATATTGAACAAATGCTATCCACTTAAAAGAAACTGGAAAAATCTTGGATTCCTTGTAGTTCCCAGAAAATTGCATGGCACATATAGACATTGAAGATAGCATTGCATAACTCTATAACTTTAGGTGATCCAAAAATTTAAGAAGCAAAAAATTTAAGATGGAAACTCCTATATCTTTTTCAAATTTTTGAGACATAACTAAATATAGAAACTGGTGACTTGCTAAATCTCAGAGGAGATTACAGATAATTTACAATGACATGAATCAAAATTTTGATGGGAAAGATTGCTTACATGGTCATATTCAGAAACTAACAAGCTAAATTAGGCTACAAGTAGTTTTGTTTTATAGAAGACACATTAAAAACAAGAAGACAATTTTTAATGAAAAAAAAACTCAAAAAAAAAAACTATTGAATTTAGCAACTTTACATTAATTCTTCAAGTGATTGTTGTTTTTAATGAAAAAAAAAAATCAAAAAAAAAAAAAAACTACTGAATTTAGCAACCTTACATTAATTCTTCAAGTGAAGAGCATGATAGGCATCTAGAGATCAAAAGAGAGAAAGAAAAAGCATGATGACATTCAATCAAGTATAATTGGTTGAGATGAGGTTTTAATTGCTAATATTTTTAGCATTACATTTTGATCACGCTCTATAATCTATCTTCAAGATGTTAGAGAACTCCGGAAATATTAGTCTCTTTGAGCTCCCTATCCTAATGATGGGATAGATCTAAGAGTGTGATTCAAAAGATGCTAAAACTCCTTAACCTCCCTGCCATTCTAATGATAATTCAGAGTGATCTAAAAAGTTGATGCCAAGAATTTTACACATAATCAAATCCAAAAATCAAAACTAATACCTCATATATTGCGAAATTCTATTATATATTAACACAAGATTTTCATATTCTTCAAATATCAACAATTAATGAATAGTTATAATTTAGAAAGCAAAAATATTAAAATCACCTATCTGTGGACTCAAATCAGAGCTGATTGTGCATTATATTGTTCTGCTGCTTAAGTTTAGCACTACATCCATGTCTAGGTAAAATGTGCATAAAATATTTCCTCTATCTAATATGGATATAAAAATTCTTGAACCTTCCATATAACTGTCCCAATGTCTTATAAGACATAGGTAATCCATGAAAAAAATAAAAGAGCTCTTCGACAAAATCATCAAACCTCTATAATTAATAGATCCATAGCATAGCATGTCAACAAGAGCCTTGTTGTATGGCATGCATTTAAACTATCACTCACATCATCCAAACTTTAAAAAGAGCTCTTTTGACAAAATAATTTTATCAGAACCATCCATCCTTTAACAACCCCACCTGAATGGAAAACTCCAGAATCAAATAAGAGATCAAACTATAAGAATAGATGCATATAACTTTGGCTAACTGTCCTCCAAATACCTTAAGAGACAGAGGTAATCCTAAAAAAAAATCAAAGTGCTCTTCAACAAGATCCTCAAACCCCTATAATAAATAGATTCACTACATAGCATGCCAACAAAAGAGTTTGGTGACATGAGATGCATTTGATCTATGATCCATATCATCTAGATCTATAAATGGCTCTTTTGAGAAAGTAATTTTACCAAAACCACCCATCCCCAAAACCACCTCAAAACTAGAGATTGCACAATAAATGCAATAAAGTTTCATACTTGTCTCAGCCACCACACTATTACTCAACCATCCTTGGTTCATCCTTAAACATTTAAGATTCCAAAACAAATGAATGAGATATGAGAGAGAATAAGATCAAACTTCTGCTCACCTCTCATCTCAAAAGAAATTAAGGATCCAACATTTCCATTCAGCTCTTGGTTATATTTGCCCTTGCTTTTATGGGGTACAATGCATTCATAGCTAAGTAATCAAGTCGATGAAGTTCTTGAGGAAGTATCCTGACAGTAGCTCTCTTTGGATGTAAAAGAACCCTAGATAGGAACTTGAACAAACATAAAATAAGATGGTATTTCTCAACGAATATTTTTTCTTTAACTTTTCAGTTAATAAAAAGAGTGTAGTGTGACCATGAAAAAATGTTGTTGAAAAATTAATTCATCTATGATGTTAATAGTTGGAGAGTTTTTATCAAAATAAATATAAGTTAAAATTAATTTAATTTCTAAAATGGATAATCAATAATGAAATGGTGGTGGGGCAAGTTATGATTATTTTGTCTTCCTATATAATCTAACAAATGTTTGTTTAACTTGGAGTCTATTAAGTATATATTTTGGTTATGTGAGTAAGCAAATAGTTTGGGCTTGTTAGTCCTTTTAATTATATTTTATAGGAAAAATTATTGAACTTCTAATGTTTAAAGATAGATTTATTTTGAAACGAGTTTTTAATCATTAATTTCTCTTTTTTATTGGCATGTCTTAATTTTCCTAGGGATTTGAGTTTTTTTTAATTCCAAAATATCATTAGAAAAATATCTAACAGTTTCATGAAAGTTCCACAAAAGTTTGGAAGTGGTATCTATAGATAGATTGCCAAAGTTTCTCTATCTATCATCGTCTACTAGAAGTGAAAGCCCAATCAACTTTTGCATTGCTCGATGTATCAATAGAGGAAACCTCTCCAATGCATACATTTTCTCTACCCAAAATCTCTCAAATTGCAAGGAAAGAGTTTGTCTCCCCAAATTCCTTGAGAAAATCTTTCATTTTGTATGACTCATTAGTATCCAACCTTCTCAATTTGGGAAGCTTTTGCAATGCACTTAATTGTTGAAGCTTGTCGCATGCAAAGAGTATGAGGCAACCTAGGGGTTCAAAATTAGAAAGCCCTATGGGAATTTCTACCAAATCTCTACAACTTATGAAGAGGATTTTCATCTTTGTTATTATGGTCATGTCATCAAGCAACATAAACATTTTGGTGTGGATGAGCACTAGGGTTCTCATTTCTATCAAGTTGGCCAATGTTTTTGTGTTCAATTTTCACTCTATCAAATGGTATTAGAGTGGTAAGTGGGACATGTGATTCGTTGGGCATAATAATGAAGTCATTGTGAGCTTGGATTTAACTTTTGTGCACCATGCAAAGCTCCTATTTAGGCTTGTTTATGCTTCATTACCCTCTACGACTTGTTTTCCTCTATGCACAATCCATACAGAAAATGGACAGTGAAGGATGAAGAATGCAACTTGTTTATTACTTATCAAAGTATATGTTTTTCATACAACATATAGATTTGATGGTATTTGATAATAATATCTTATGATTGGTCTTCCTCCTATTACTAACTCAATTCATTATTCATTTAGCCATTTTTTAACATGTCAAGTTATTCTAGATACATAGACTTTCAATTTATTAGGCTTGTCATTGACACATTTAGTGTATGCTTTTATAGTAAAATAAATTTCAGTAGCTAAGGAGTTGTCTTCATGCTGACTACTAAATCCCTTCATAATGACATGAGAATGGTAGCAATTTCGGATATTTTGGGGCATTCAAAAATATTTGAACCTAGATATCTACATATATGGTGCAAAGCACCACCCACCCTTTTCCAAACTCTTCTTAAGGGATTGAGTACATCTATATATTGTAATAAAGGTCATGTGGACTATTTAACACATTTACGTAATAAGGTCCTTTTGACCTAACCCAATTGTCATGCATAGGTCACAAGCCACCTTGAGGAGATAAATTTGAAATTGTATTAGGAATTGTATGTTTTGGGTCCTATTAGGTCTATTGGACAAATTCAAAGTCATTTAATTTAGTTATGCATCTTTGGAGGCAAGAAATTGTAATAATTTGAAAAGTTGCTCAAACAAACATTTGGTTAAAAAGTAGTTGCTCTGGTAGTTTGGATGGTTGGGGAAGATATATATATTCCCTCTATGGTAAATTGAAGATCAAATTTGGAGTTTTAATTAATAAAAGCATTTTGATAAATAAAAAATTTTATATTCAATTTTATGTCAAAATTTTTGTTTTGGTGTGTTGTGTAAGCCATCATTTTGCAATCTTTGCAGGTTCATTTCATAGATGTCTAGGGTAATGAATTAACTTATCATTACAAAAAATTTTGAGGATCTCAAGTGATCAAGGAAGCAAGAATCCGTTGGATCTTTAAAAAATAGTCGTTGGAAGGAACAAACCCTAGACCCTGGTTAAAAATGTGTTTTACCTAACATTTCACCAATGATTTTGGTAAATTTTTTGGGGAATGTAAACTATGTACTTGTCATATAAAATGAAAAAGAAGTTAGAAGGTTATGATGAAATGGTGATTTTTGGGAGGAATCCCTAGGAAAGGTTCTTTCTATTTATGTTTTTGTGCTCTCTTTCATCTTGAGGGTGGATCACAAAGTGTGATCTGAAATATTGATGCAAAAAATTGATACACGGTTGAATCTAGAAATATTGCTAACATACTTATGGATCGTGTAAGCTTATGGAATTTAAGCCCTAGGCTTATATATCATCCCTATGTAATAAGCATGTCATAACATCTAATAAAGGAGAAAAGTTCACAAACAAATTGGTGAGTGCCTAAATCGTGTTGAGTTTATTTCATTTTCATGTTTTTAAAGTATTCTGATAATTTGAATGCTTGAACAAATTGATTGGTGAAGGGAATCAATCTTGAGTCTGTTGAACATTTTAGTTAAGGGTTTTAAGCCTAGTTTGAGGGTTTTATGGTCTACCTAATCTCTAGATGAACCCAAATTTCATTTTAAGATATTCTTTGAAGTATCCAAACAATGTCTAAATATACCATATGTTCATACCCTTATTCAAGAAAGTTGGGAGTAAAGGTAGAAAAGCTAAGTTTGGTGGCTAAGTCAACTAGGTCTCCTAAAAGGGATGATAAAGGGGTTTGTTAGGCACTCACGAAAAAACAAATCCCATTAGGAATTTAAGATCTTGATATGCTAGAGTTGGGAGTTGAAGAAGGTATCCATGTGAGGGTGTGCAACATTATCACTTCTGTGAAGTGGGTAGGATTTCCTAGTGTGGGAACCTTAGGAAGGAGTCAATTAAAGCCCTAAAAAGGTCTAGAAGATCCTTGAGAATTAGATATTTTGGGAAGGTGTCAAAATGAATTGTATGGATATAAGGAAGTGATACCTCAAAGAAACAAGACAACTCAAACCCTTTGTGGTGTAGGTAACCTCCCTAATTTTAATTTTTGGAGTGATTAAATGTTAGGTAGGTGTGAGTGTGTTAAATAAGTTCCAAGTGTCCTTGGAATGAAAATAATCCAAATATAAGAGCCAAGTTGCTCACTAGGTCCTAGGTTGCTACAAAGTTGCTCATTGAGCCAAAAGTTGCTCAATAGGTCAAATGTGATTAGGAATGGGTAATTAAGGTCTTTTATTACCTAAATAGGTCCTAGGTATCCTATACAAGGTCCTGGAATGGTCCTAGGTGGACCCATTTGGCCAAAAGTCCTAAGGAGCAAAAATTGCTCAAAAGTTACAAAATTGCTCAAAAATTGCTTGAGCAACTTTTGCATTTTTTGTAAGAAATTGCAAATGGAAGTTTTGGAGGTTGTAACTACCCAAGTTGGGGTATATGAGCATGGAATATCATATTTTGAAGGTTGAAATTTTTATCATCATTTTTATGCACGTGTGGAGCTTCTGTACAGACAAATTCCTGTGTTTTCTAGTGCTTAATGGTGTAGTACGACTGTGTACAAATTGGCACAGGAGATCAAGTTCATGTTTTTTATATTTTACTATTTCTTAGTTATTTTTCATATTCACACTTTTTTTGAAGCCTTAATGTTTGCAAGCTACAACATTTTGATTGTTGACTAGCCTGAGTATTGTTTCACAGGGTTGTTTGTACAAAAATGGATCTAACCTAATCACCCACAGTGGAAAATGCATAAAACCAAGTAGGGTAATAGGTTAGCTAGTGTACATAGAATTTAGTTGTTTTTTTTTACTTTTATGATGGGTTTCCAAGCCATGTCCAGTGATGTCGTAGGCTGATTGGTAGGAGTATGTAACCTTGGACAGTTTTGGAAAAGGTGTTGCAAAACACACCCATGGTCATGTTGGATCAATCCAATGAAGTTCCTAGAAGCCTTAGAAAGTCACCTTGAATGTGCAAGTGGAATGGAAGGCTGGTTGGAGGTCTAAAGAGATTGAGATATTTTTTTATTATTGACTAGAGTGGAGGCCAAAAATCAAGGCTAGAAACTAGGGCTTAGGAGTAAGTAGGGTTGTGGGTGTTTTGAAGTTCTACAAATTTAGAATATTGGAGTGATAGGGGATAAATTTTAGATTCCTAAGGTTTTTCTAGGGGTTTTTTGGAATAATTTTAAGTATGGGAGCAAAATAGGATTACCAGACCTAGAAATCATTAGGCCTAATTAGCCTTTGTGAAGAAATTGAGTTTTCTTGAGTTGCTATTGTGACCAAAAGTGTTGCATGAGATCAAGAAGGTAATGGAGGGTATCTAAAATACTAGTTGACTCCAAGGAAGTGGAAGAAAAATATTCTAAGTAAGGGTGAGGGTTCTAAAGGAAAGAAGGGCTAGTAGGACTAGTGCTTTAGAAGGGAGAAAATGTATACATCAGACCAACTACATCTAGAAGGTAAGCTGGATAGAGAATCTTGGAGGCTTGGATTGGTGGATTGGACAAGAAACAAGAATCATTGGATGATTCAAGATTTGAACCTTAACTAAGAATAGTTTGGATGGAACCCTAGGCCCTCTGCATTAGAGTGGTATCAAAGCTTGCTTTTAGTTTGGTGTATGTTAGACGTGGAAGACCAAGAGGCTAACAACATGCCACCCAAGGAAATGAGAAAGGGTGCCATAGTGGATTTGATCAAGGATCTACTGGCCAAAGCCAACCAAGAGACCCAAAAAGTAAGAAGAGAATCACAAAATGGGGAGATGAGAGTGAGGAAGAAGATGAAAGCCTCATAGGGGAAACATCTGATAGTAAGGATCCTGAGGTGGATCAGGATAAAAATTTGTTTTTGGATGCCTTTAAGTCTCTTAATAAATGTTGGTGTAAATAAGTATTTACTTATTACACTTACTTAAGTTTTACTTAGGTTAATGCATTATTTAATTATTTTGCATAATTTTATTATTATTTTAGGTGAGACACTTAGGAGTTTGTGAACTCTCATTGAGTTACGCAACTCTAATTAGGCACATGGTGTCTACAACATAGGAGTATGCATCATTTACTTAGTTGTCATGGTGACAACACAGTTTTCCGCACTCCTCATTTAGCACATGTTGTTTACTCCACTAATTTCTGCGCTACACCATTGTAGTCTTATCCTCACATCATCGCACTTATTCCCGTTCTTAATGGAGGATAATCCATATCTGGTGGACATGTTCCTGGTTGTATGACATGTCATGGTGCTAACTTCTAGGCATTCTAGAAGCTCTCCTGAGGCCTTTATATTCAGGCACTCCTAGTGTACTCATAATATGTTGGTTTTATCCATTATTGAATGAATATCATCATTCTGATCATACTCTGCCTATTTTGGTCTACTGTGTGCTATTTTTGAGTTCTTTTGTTCTTGGGTGAATTCTGGCCTAAGCCAAATTCTTACAATAAAGACAGTATGGAATGCACCCCTTACTACAATGGAAGTTTTAATGGGGAGGAATTTCTAGATTGGTTTGAAGCCATAGACAACCAATTTGGTTACAAGGAAGTACAAGAAGAGAAGAGAGTCAACTATGCTAAGGCTAGGCTCAAGGGATCAACATTGGTATGGTGGAACATGATGCAAGATGACAGAGTAGCAACAGGGAAGAAGAAGATTGTGTTTTGGGATAGGATGAAGATTAGGTTGAGGGCCTAATTCCTACCCATAGAGTATGAGATTTAGATCTATCAAAGGTTGTAGAACCTAAGGCAGACAAAGCTCATAGTGAGTGCCTATACTAAAGAGTTTAATAAGTTAAGCTTGAGAGCAAGAAGATAAGAAGAAGAAGTGGAAAGAGTGGCAAGGTACCTTAATGGATTAAGGCAAGGGATGCATGATGAGATCAACATGGTGGCTCCTGAAAATATGCATAAATGTTTTCAATTGGCTTTAAGGTCAAAAGAGAAGGCAAGAAGGAGGCATGACTCCCAACAAAGGGGTAGAGGAAATAGAGGTTTCAAAGGTAGGGGCAACTTTAGCAGAGGATTAGGACCAAGTAGTCCAAAAGAAACCCAATCCAATGACAACTATGGAGGTAACCAAAATAGGAATACATTCCAAAGAGGGGGATATAGAGGAAGGGGACCACCTAGAGGTAGGTTCTAGTCACAAGGCAAAGGTAGTACTATTTTTATTGCTAGATGTTACAACTATAACCAAGTGGGCCATATTATGGGTAGATGTCCTAAAAAGGCTTCCTCTTCATCTATGGGAGAAAAGAGAATGCAATTAGTGCAAGAAGATGACACTCAAAGTGTTACATCACCAATTTCTAAGGCAGGACCAGTAGTGGATGGTGAAAATATGATGCTAAGGAGGACCTTGTTGAAGGTACCTAATGTGGTTGAACAACCACAGAGAAAGAGCCTATTTAAGACCACTTATAGGTCACATGGAAAGATTTGAAGAGTGGTAGTGGACTTTGGCTCCACTAAGAACATAGTGTCTACTGAGATGGTAGATAAGTTGAACCTCAAGAGAATACCTCACACTACTCCATACAAGGTGTCTTGGTTGAATAAGGGCCAATGAATACTAGTGGATGAGGATACATTTGTGGACTTTGAGATAGGGAAATACAAGGACAAGGTTTTATGTGACATAATTCCCATGGATGCTTGTCACCTATTATTAGGGCATCCATGGTAGTATAATGTGAAGGCTATACATAATGGGGAGCAAAATAACTATGTGATAACTAAGCGAGATAAGAAGTTTTAGATGGGCCCTTTGATTGTGCCTAAAGAGGAGAAACATGTCGGGTCAAGTGTGATGATGTTAAGTGGGAAGGAGTTCCTAAAGACTGTGAAGAAGGAGAAAGGAGTGTGTTGTGCAGTAGTGGTAAGGCCTAGAGAAGAGACCAAAGAGAAGATTCAAGTGCCTCAAGAAGTACAGTAGTTGTTGGAAAGGTACCATGAAGTAGTGGAAAATGGGATACCTAATGCATTGCTACCTGTGAGGGAAGTAAGCCACCATATAGATTTGATACCAAGGGAGAATCTACCTAACAAGGTAGCCTACAAGATGACACCAAGTCAAAATGTTGAGATTGCCAAGCAAATACATGATTTGTTGGAAAAAAGGCTTAATAAGGAAGAGTTTGAGCCCTTATGTCATACCAACTGTCCTTGCACCTAAGAAGGATGGAAAATGGAGGATGTGTACTAACTCCAAAGAAATCAACAAGATCACCATCAAATATAGGTTCCCTATGCCAAGAATTGAGGATTTGTTAGACAATTTAGGAGGCTCTTGCTACTTCTCCAAGGTGGATTTGAAGTCTAGGTACCATAAAATTAGAGTGAGGCCTGGTGATGAGTGGAAGGCAACCTTCAAGACAAATGAAGGGTTATATGAGTGGCTAGTAATGTCTTTTGGCTTGACAAATGTCCCAAGTACCTTCAGGAGACTAATGAATGAGGTGCTAGTAGATTTCATAAGTAAGTTTGTTATTATGTATTTGCATGGCATTCTAATCTTTAGCAGTTCTAAAGAGAAGCATATGAAGCACTTGGAGATGGTCTTGAGGAGGTTACATCAGAAGAATTTGGTTATCAATCAAGAAAAGTGTGAGTTCCTAAAATTTGAATTGGTATATCTTGGGTTTATTATTTCCAATGGATGTATTAAAATGGATCTTGATAAGGTCAAGTCCATATTGGAGTGGCCAACACTTAAATGCATGTGGGATGTTAGGAGTTTTCATGGTTTGACATCTTACTATAGGAAATTTGTGAGAGGATTCAGTCATGTATGTGCACCTATCCTCAATACCATTAAGGGAGGCATCAAATGTCAATTTAAATGGATAGAGGCAATAGATAAGTGATTTGAGCTTTTGAAAAGGAGTGTAGCACTACCTACCCTAAGGTTTCCAGATTTCAATCAACTCTTTGTTGTGGAGTGTGATGCTAGTAAGCTAGTTATTAGAGGAGTGCCAAGTCAAGAAGGATATCCTATGGCATTTTTATCTAAAAATTTGAATGAGGCAAAATAGAGGTACTCTACCTATGAACTTGAATTATATGCAATGGTCCAAGCTTTGAGGAAGTGGAGGCACTACCTCCTTCCAAAAGAATTTGTGGTTTATACAGACAACCATGTCCTTAGCTTCTTGAATGGGTAGGAGAAACTAAATCAAAGACACCACAAGTGGGTGGAGTATTTGTAGGCATTCACCTTTGTGATCAAGCACAAGAAAGGTGTGAGCAACAAGGTTGTTAATACTCTCAACAGAAGAGTCCTAGCCATCCAAGAGATCCAGTTGTAAAGTGTGGGAATGGAGAATCTAAGAGACCTCTACAAGGAGGATAAGGACTTCCATGAAGCATATGAGGTATGTGACAAGTTCAAGCAAGGTTTTAAAGTAGACTTCATTGATTAAATGCTACAAAAAGTTTTACTATTCAAGGGGCACCTATTTTGCATTTGCCAATGTTCCATGAGGGAGAACATCATCAAAGAAAAGCATCAAGGTAGTTTGGGAGGACATTTTGGGGTAGATAAGACACTTGAACAAGTTTCTAGGTACTACCACGAGCCTAAATTGTACACTGATGTAAGAAGGTTTGTGGAAAAATGCCATGTATGTTAGAGGGGTAAAGGACATAGTAGTAATGTAAGATTATACCAACCACTCACCATACCACAAAGGCCATGGGATGTTTGACTATGAACTTTGTTTTAGGACTTCCTAAGACACCTAGAGGGCATGATAGTGTATTTGTGGTTGTGGATTGTTTTAGCAAGATGGCACACTTCATCCCATGCAAGAAAACAAATGATGATTCACATATAGCAGGTTTGTTCTTTAGGGACATAGTGAGAATCCATGGTTTTCCTCTCAACATAGTGAGTGATAGGGACACTAGATTCATAGAATACTTTTGGAGGACCCTTTAGAAGTTGCTAGTCACTAATCTATCCTTTTCTTCAGCCTATCACCATCAATTTGATGGGAAAATGAAGGTAGTGAACTTATCGTTAGGAAATTTATTATGATGTTTGACCAAGCAACATGGTCAATCATGGGATCACATCATAGGACAAGCAGAGTATACTTATAATGACTCTATTAATAGGAGCACTGGAAAGAGCCCATTTGAAATTATGTCTGGGACTCATCCTAGGGGGCTTTTAGAGTTGAGGGATCTTAGCCTACATGACAAAACGAGTGCACAGGGAGAGTCATTTGTAGAATAGATGAAAGAGCTACATGAGAAAGTTAGAAAGACATCACAAAATCAAGTGGAAAAGTATAAGACACTAGTAGATAAAACAAGGAGAGACTTGCAATTCAAAGTGGGATTTGGTACTTGCATATCTCAAGAAAGAGAGACTACCAAAAGGACATCCAACCAAGTTGTTGATGAAGAAGATAAGACCTCTGAAAATACTACACAAGTTTGGCAACAATACCTATGAAGTTGAACTTCCTCCTGACTTAAGAATACCACCTATTTTCAATGATTGTGACTTATTTCCCTACAAAGGTACTCCTATTGATGTTGATAAGCACACTCTTACAGACTTGGAAGGGGCAAATTGGGTACAAGATTTGCCAACTCCCCAACCTTTGCAACTCGACAACATTGTGGATTTTAAGGTGATCAAGAAGATGAGGAAGGGAACCTACAAGACCTATTTAGTGAAATAGAAGGGACTACCTAATGTTGAGGCTACCTAGATGACTAAAGATGATATTCTGAAGCATAGGGTCATCCTTGAAGACCTCCTAACTCAATGTATTTGAGTGCTTTGTCCCAGGGGAGTACGGTGTAGGGCACCTCCCTAATTTTGGTTTTTGGAGTGATTAAAGGTGATTTAGGTGTGTGTGTGTGTGTTTAATAAGTTCCAAGTGTCCTTGGAATGCAACTAATCCAAATATAAGAGCCAAGTTGCTCACTAAGTCTTAGGTTGCTACAAAGTTGTTCATTGAGCCAAAAGTTTCTCAATAGGTCAAATGTGATTAGAGATGTGTAATTAAGGTCTTTAGTTACCTAAATAGGTCCTAGGTATCCTATCTAGGGTCCTAGAACGGTCTTAGGTGGACCCATTTGGCAAAAAGTCCTAAGGAGCAAAAAATGTTCAAAAGTTGCAAAATTGCTCAAAAGTTGCTTGAGCAACTTTTGCAATTTCTGCAAGAAATTGCAAATGGAAATTTTGGAGGTTGTAACTACCCATGCTTAGATATATGAGCATGGAAGATCATATTTTGAAGGTTGGATTGTTTACCATCAGTTTTATGCACGTGTGGAGCTTCTGTATAGATAGATTTATGTGTTTTCTAGTGCTTAATGGTGTAGTATGACTAAATTTTGACCCAAAAATTTGAGGCTAATCAATCCTTAGATATTATTGTTCATATTTTACTACATTAGAGTAGGCCATAAGGAATTTAAGAAATGAACATAAATTTTGATGGAATTTCATTTTTGTCCATTTTAGGTGGCACAATATTTGGAGACCATAAATTGTCACTAATTTCTCTGATTGGCTATTATGACCACAAACTACTCTACAACGTTTAACTCATACAAACTCTAGTTATCTAAGGTTTGACCCCTTTTGGAGCCTCTTAAGCCTCTAAAACTAAGTTCAAAGCTTTTATACCCTTTTGCTAATGCCAAAATAATATGTTGAAATTGATGAAATATCAACCCCATAGCTCCCAAGAATCACCTACATACAAACACCTGTCATAGAAAGAGAGGAGAAAATGTTGTGGAGGCTGGGATTCCTAGATCCACAGATGAGATATTCATGATGAGAAAAAAGATAAATTCCTATTATCAAAAGTGAATGAATCGATAAGTTGCAATGAGAGATTACCTTGTAAAAGGAGATCCAAAACATTGAAAGGTAAAACCTAGGTTGCATTATAATAATTAATAAAAGAATTAGTTATTAGATGCCTAAATTTTAGCTTAAGTAGAACATAGTTAATTGGAAAATATCTAATTACTCTAACACCCCCCCTTGAGATAAACTTAGGAAGTAGCTAAAAACCTAGAAACTACTATTGAAAGTAGATTTGGGACCCGACAACAAAGCCTGATGAGGTACACAAGCACAACCAAATCTCTTTAAAAAGGAGAAATAGAGAAAGCCACATGGGAAAAACCCTACTCCAAGAAGAGATGGAAATAAAATTGAAAGAACTAGTGAAGGATTGAAGAAGCCTCTAAACTAGAGAGTGTACCAAAAGATAGGTTTAAAAGATGATCATGAAGAAGACCATTAAAGCATGTAGAAGTCGCAAAGCTCTATCAAAAGTAACTATTGATATAAAGCACCTCCACTGAAATAGAACCTAACTAGGTAGAGAAGACTATAATTTAAATGAGTTTTCTTCGAAGACACTACTTGAATTAGGAGGTAAACAACTAAACTCAAAGATATAAATGACATGAACTCCAAAGCCTAAAGAGTTGATAAATCAAACATGGAAGGTTGCATCTAAAGTAGGAATGAAAATAAAAGTATCAATATGGTAGATGATCCATCTCACCGAAATACATAGGTATCTAGCCACTATATCCCCCTAGTACATAGGAACAAAAACTAAATACATAGCTCACTCCATCTAACCAAAGAAGCATGGGAAACAATAGAAGTGCTCTCCCTAATGCATCAAGGGTGAGGTGACATGCAACTAGAAAATTAAGCCAAAAGCATGATCAAGATGCACAAAAGAATACATATGTGTGTACTGAGGTGATCAATCTTAGACATGTCATGAGGAAAATGTCATAACAATCTCAATTGATATGTAATATAACCAAATTTATTGACACTTCCAATTGAGCCTTGCATTGATATATGACTCATTTTTATTTAGATTAGTGGTTAAGTCTCCTATAGATTATATAATAAATTATCAGATTTGGACTTTTATTAACTTAATATATATATATATATATATATATATATATATATATATATATATATATATATATATATATCCTAAGATTAGTTGGATTAACTATAACCGAGGTTATAGCATTTACAAACAAAAAGTAGAGCATATAAATATGCATAGTTCTTAAATGTTGGGAATATATCCATCCCTTTCTTTCACTTTCTCATTAATTGTGTCAACATAGCTCGCTACTTAATTTTTTCCAAATATGGATAGGACATTGCTGTTAGTATTGGGTTGTGGAACTTTTCTCACAATTGTCAATTTATTGCTCTTAAGAAACTTGCACCAATGATCAAGGTTTTTTGTTTTCACCATTTGTGGGTTATTTTCCATCTTTGTATGAAAATAACAATGTAGTTCCTTTCATTATCTCACCACCATAGTGGGGAAAATCATAGAGTTGTACATCACTACTAAATTTGGGCCCAAATTGCGATGGTAGGCCATCATAATTACAACAAAAACTCGTGGCCCAAGTGACAGTATCATGAATTGGCTCTCATTGGATCGGCATTGGACTTTTGTTGTTGCAAATTGTGATGGCAAGGTTGTCTGTCCCAATTGTGACACCTAAAGTCATCATAGTTTGGAAGAAGGCAAGGGCAAAAGTTCATCTTCACATCATCCCAATTATGATAGTAGATCATCACGAATACAAAGGCCTAAGTTTCTAGTATGTCATCACAATTGCAACAAGTATGCAACAACAATGTTGTGGGAATGATGACTAGCATCTGATTAGTTTGTCGCAATGGTGACTAGAATTTGATAGCTATGCTATGGGAGTGATGGCTACTCGTCACAATTGTGATGGCTTGCTAAATTATTAAAAAAAACATTGTATATGATCCCTGTGATGAAAATTGTATGTAGTGAAGATGGTGATTATGAGAAAGAGACCGATCATATTGCTTCATATGTTTCTCTTTTGCCACAGCCCTTGCGATTTATGAATCAATGTTTTATATCTCTACTTGTATGCCTGAAAATCAAAAGAAAATCTAAGTTTATTCTAATTTTAGTATCTGAAATTGAATGTTGATTTTCTTTTGTAGTAGAAATCTTCATCTCCATCCAAAGTTTAGTGTTGTTCTTTTTAATCCAAATTGAGTAGTATGGAAGCCACAAAAGGCTACATGTGTTGACTTATAATATTACAACTTGGGTTGAAAAATGTTGCAACATCTGAATTCTCATGTTTAGGTGTTTCACAAATCATATGTCAAAGATTTAGGAAAAGATTTTTTGATTATATATATGGTTTACTTAGCAAACATGTATTTTAAATTTTGGTCAATGTCAACTTTGTGGAAGCTAAAAAGATAAGCTTCATACCCATTGTTGTAACTATCAATAAGAAATTGAATCAAAGATCCATAAGCATTGAACCAAGGGAGCATTGACCATTACAATAACTTAGTATATAGTCATAAAGAGATGAACTCAATACACACAATGATGTTTTATACAACAATCTAATGCATAATCAATTGTAGTGTAAAATATATATTATATTCAATTGTAGTGTTAATATCAATTAATAGTTTGAAACAATCATCAAATAACTTAAATTTATAGAAAATTGAGGTACATATTTATGTACACTAGTTTTATCGAAAGAATATTAGATCTATTGATGCTTGGCATCGCTAATTTAATAAAATTAATTGGAACTTTAACACTTCAAATGTATATTGTTAGTTCATTGGAAAAAAAAATGCTACATCATATCAAATTCCTTGGAAATGAAGTGAAAGCCCCTTTCAATCAACTATTCATAAAGTTCTTTTAAAAAATTGTTTGTAACTTGTTGTGTGGTTGGAACATCAGAAAATGTGGTGGTAAGACTTTGGGATATTATTGTTACATTGATCCCTATGGTGGCGTTATGTGCGACATATATGGTGATTGTGAGGAACATGACGATGTGCGTTGCGATAAGGAAAAGTGTGATGGGCAAGGATACTACTTCTATCCCAACTCTAATTATTCTACTCCTCCTCCTTCATTGATATTGATCGCTTGCTACTATGAGACTTCTTCAACTTCTCAAATAAAATTAAGTCAAATACTATAGCCAATCTCTTTATTACTTTGCTCCTATGTTTCTATGAGACTTCATGAACTTCTCAAAGTAAACAATCTATTAGATATATGCAAATTAATATCAATTATTTTTATTATGTTGTATGTTGATAGATTGTAATGGCCTTTCATGTTTTTGCTTTTAACGATGTCATATATATGCATCGGAGACCAAGTTGGATGAATTGCCATATTCTTTTAAGAAGCAATATGTGGTGCTCTGAACATGGTTATAGATTTTGCATCAATATGAAACCAAGATATCTATTAACTTATCAGGTTTTAGTTATGTTCTTACAAATATAATTATCTTAATAATGAATCACATAATGTAATTTGATCATTTCATCATAATATGATTCAATCGTGTTGAACCTTTTCATCAATGTGTCAAATCCACTCTTTGGGATTCATCTCATAATATATATTCTAGCACTCTATCATTCTAATGATAATCTAGAGAATGTAATTCAAATACTTCTACACAGTCAAATCTAAAAGTTGTATATACTTTCTGATTCATTTCAAACATACAATAGAATTGTATCGAAAATAAAGATAAAACATGATTACAAATAAATAGAAACAATAGAATACCTTAGAGAAATAATTTGAGGCAATCTCTTAAGTTCTCAAATATAAAAATCTCTACAATTCCTATTTGCCCAACAATAAGCAGAAGCAAGATAAATCTCAACAACATCAATTCTGCAAGCAATTTAGAATAAATCAAGCTAAATACTTTAAATATGTTATTTACATTAGATCATGCTTTCTCATGATGTTGTCTTTCTCTTTCTATATGCATTGCCTAAAACCAAGAGATTCACACAATTAGTTGTCATGCAATCATAGGCTAATGTTGAGCTTCACTTGGTGTCAAGAACAGTTTAATATTCTCTACTACTCAGAGCCAACCACATGAAGGTGGAAGCTCATTTGCCATGCCCCCCCACCCCCCCAACATCTAAATTCTCTATTAACATCTAAAATTCAGTCATTCTATTAATAAAATGTAATATTCATGTATTATCACATGACAACGTTCATTAACACATAAGTTTCATTAGAACATTCACATTAACATTAAAACATAAGATTCATTAGAAGATTCACATGAACATTCAATAGAACATAAATAAAACATCTAGACATAAACATCAATCATTATCTAATAAGTTACATAAGTTCACATGAATCATTTTCTTTTTTCTTTTTTTATCCTTCCCTATATTGTTGTAGAAGCATATCCATGCCGTCATCAATATTTCTTCTCACCTGTGGATGTGCACTCGCTATCCTTTGCAAAGTTGGGTCCTCTGCAATAACAAATAAAAAGGTTAAATTAAAAAAATTTAAGACTTTAAAGGTTTTAAAGAACATTGTAGAACTCTTTACCTTGTCCAACCACATCATCTTGCTTGTCGGCTTGGACCTCAACAAACTCATCTACAAGAACAACCTTTGCATCCCTTGCAACTACAATACAAGATGTTTTCTTACTTGTATTAATAATTTAGAAATAAAAAATTGAAAAGAAAATATATACCTTGAGTGCTAGGATCCACATTCGAATCGACGCCTCCATGGTGCTTGGCTGGTGTATCAGGATTGGCAGGCTGCAATCCAATGTAAATAATTAGTGTATTTATCAAAAATATATACATATAAATACAAGACAAATACTGAGAAATGTTTCCAATTTAAAACAAATATAATGACTTATATTTCAGCTTAGATTCCAAGTAAAATCTAGAGGCATGATATAAAAATATAAGGACTTAAATGTTGTAGATAAGTTGGAGTCCATTGATGAACTCAATCACATAATTGACTCTGAATCAACTTCCTATAATGAAGCCATGTATTGAAATCTAGAGGCATGCTATACAATACAAGAATGACCCTTTGAAAATTGGCACATAGGAGTTGATTGATCCTCGGCTTGGTTGTATACCTACTGGCTAGAACTGAATCCTTATAAATATAAAGAAATGGTACTCTTGACAAACACAAAGCTCCACTTATTGCTAAACATTATTCTCAAAATAAAGACATAAATTATAATGAAACTTTGCATCTACAACTAAATAGACCACCATTTGAGGCTAACACCCTTATACCTCTTTTCAATATTATGTAAAATTTCCTTTTGTTAATAATATATAATTCAGACTTTCAAGCTTTTCATTGAAAAAATTATCTAACATTTAGAGTACACAAGAAGTGTGTTAAGTGTAAGAGCATTGCCTTGGATAAGGTTTCTGATAGTGCTTTGGCAAGATTTTTAAAAGAAAGAAACTATCCTAGTTTTATGGTACAATACTCCTTACAAATATATTTATACTATTATAGTATCATCAAGGGTTTTAGTATTTTTGAAAACCAATAGTTGATTTTTTAGCGTGTCTCTTCAGATTATTTTCTGGTCCCCATCATTGATCTTTGTTATTGTCGATTCTTAGTTTTTTTGTTGTCTCAATATTGATGAGACCCCTCTTCTTTGTATACAATAACCACTAAAGTATTCAATTTGAAATAAAAATCAATTGACTTATTTATCTCATCAATAGATTCAATAGAAGAACCTTGCACACTCATTGTTCAGAGTCATTCAACCACAATTGTATAGCCTTTTGTGTAGCCAAATTTCTTATCCTCTTGAGAAGTTATTTTTAAAAATTCCATGGCCTAAATTTTTGCTTCATATCATGAATTTTTTTGGTAATCAATTTCATCAAAGACAAAATTGTTTACAATTTATAAATACCTACAATTAATGCAACAAGTTTTGAATATCCACCTGAGTCGAGCTTGTGTTGCCCGTGCTTCTATTTTTTTGCTTCAGTTGCCTTTGATGTATTAGGAAACTTATGTGAAGTTTGTAATATATTAGATCACATAATTATTAAGAGAAATTATTATATAATTTCATTCTTAATATTATGACGTACCTTCTTTCCTCAGGTGGTACCATTTCTCCATCATCTATTATTTTTTTCTCAGTGGCATCCTTTTTAAGATTCTCCCACTCAATAATAGGAATATAGGGGGGCCACTCATAACAAGGGTTCTTTTTCATTTGGGTTCTGTAGTTGCACCTAATATAATTTAAAGCTTAGACCACTTTCTCAAGGAGCTTAAGTCTTTGAAAGATGTTAGGTCCAAAAAGTGTTGTCATGGCATCAATCAATTTATCCTTTAACTCTTTCATTTGAAAATTCCACCTTTTAAGAAAAGAAAATTTTTGTTAGATTCATAAATGAACTGAAGCTACCTTTTAATTTACTTGAAGAAATTGATAGAAGGAAATATGATCAAGCAATGAAATCAAAATATAATACCCTGTGTGTATGGTCGGCCCAAATATACGCAAACATTCATCATTAAGTTTTTCATAAAGTAGATTATTCCTTGCAAAATAATAATGGGATTAGTAGTTATTGCAAGGAACTACATGTGAGGTTAGTGCATTTGATTATAAGTATAAGATTTTATAGTAAAAGAAAGGATCAATCTTTAAAGTACCTAGAAGTTGGGCTACTTTCAGGGGAAGACCATCTTCATTGCTAATGAGAAATTGATCATAATTCTTTATTGTTCTCATACATCTAACACAGGTACACCCAATAATCTCCTCATTGCCTCCTGCATAAAATGAATATAATATTAAAAAATGTCCCCTAATAAATAATAGATCAAGTGAAATAAACACATGAAAAATGTGAGAGAAAAAGAGGAATATACTTATCAATATATTTGTGTCGTCAAATTTGCAGTCGACAGTGCCTTTCAATTATGTTCCTTGTAGTAGGTGATGTAGTGAATAAAGGATCAATGGTAGGAGCTGAAAAATGAGATTGTTAGAGCACAATAAAACAATATTGTTAGAGCTATTAAAAAAAAATTGTTAGAGCAAAACAAAATTGTAGGATAGAACATGTGATGTACTTGAACCACTTGAAGTATCATCCTTTGGGGCATCGCCCTTGTATGTCCTCAACACCCTCTATAAAAATAACACATATGCATTTTATTTAATGACATAAATAAAAGAGTATACTATAAAAATTGTTATTGAACTTTTGTTATAATTAAAAACTACATTAATACTTACTGTATATGTATGAACTAGGTGCATCAACCTATCCTCTGTCTATTGTATTGCAAGAGTCTGAGGTCGAGTTGATGCCAATTGCATTAACCTTCTTCCTATAGCATGAAGAACCTTTTTCACTACAACCACAAGATCAACAATTGATGTAGAATCAATAATAAATTCATCCAACTCATCATGTGGCTCCTCATCCTCATGGACTACTTTTTCCTTTCACTTTTCCTGAACAAAACTCATTTGTGAGAGTAATATTATGAGCTCTATATTTAAAATCAATCCAAAATAATAGCAAAGAATAAAAAATAATAAAAAATATGTAATGACATATTTCTTGTATCTAATTTGTACAACAACAATGAGTTTTACTTGTTAGAAAGAAGAACCATCGCCGCCGTGTGTATCCTATGGATGTTGATCCATACTATAGCCCTATATTTCAAAAAAAATTATTGAGACATGTTAAAACACGTGTTATTATTCTAGGGTAGAAAAATATATATAAAAATTTAATGGTGTTTTGGATTCATTGATTGGAGTTGTTTTTAAATGTGCATAGTACGTACCACCTCGCCCATGATAGTACCTTTGTTTGTATCCATGCGATTCAAATTGTAATCAATAAGAAGCTCTTTGCTTCCACATATTGATTTTACTGCATATACAAATACATGATTTCCCTTGTGCACCTCAAATATGCAATGGGGTCACTTCTTAGTTGACGCAGGTCATGTACTATTTATAAAACCTAGAATATTCCCTGATGCTTTTGGCCTTCCATCAGTTATTTTACTTTGTTCCCTAACTTTTTGTTGTATATAATTTTCCACGAGTGCATACCTGCACATACTTTTTTTATATCTAACAATCTGCATCCAACTATTGTAATCATAGTAAGGTTTGACATTCTCCATCAATTCAACAATGCTGTTGTAAGAGACCTTTATGCCATCCATGGAAAATAGGCCCAAACCATGTAATGAGGATGGCGATATGCAATATATCCTCTCTCCAACACAAAAATCAATGCTTATTGGAGGAAGTTCATTGGGGACCCATTGTTTCTGTACATGTTTGTACCTAAAGGGCACATTAGAATTGCCTTCACTCTCATCATCATAAGAACATGACCCCCCTTGAGAAAGGGAAAATTTCATGCACGTATTGAATTTCTTTCTAATTTTTTGACCTTGAGTCAATCTCCTTAATTTAGACATACTAAATGTCCCACTTTCTTCTTCCATTTCTACATTTTCCTCACTTGAGGAAGACAAATCTAAAAAATACCTATTTTTTGGTACTTGTACTCTAGGAAATAAGAGAGATAGGTGGTAATAAGAGAGATATTTTACAAATGGTAAAAGGCATTAATCTCGATGGAGTGTATTGACTTATACCTGATGATCCATGAGACTCTATGGGATGCTCATAAAAGGGCTTCGGGTTTTTGCAATAGTAAAATCAATTTTCTTATGTTAGCTAAAAAATTTGTGATACATATACTCAAAATTCAATCAAATATTAGCATCACATATGAATTATAAACAATAAAAGGTACATGACAAGCTAATCAAATTAATCATTGGTCTATCAAGAATTGAATATTGAATAGCATAGGCATTGATCACATAATTTTACATTTCATTCTTCTCATTGACAATCAAACCCCCCTCCAATGTTAGCTAATAAAACCCCCTATGATTGATGTTATTCTTCATCCATCTCATCATCAGGATCATTATCATTGTTGACATCATCACCACCACTATCTTGGTCATCCTCGACATCGTCACCACCACTATCATGGTGGTGATGGTTGTCATCATCATCCTTATTATCATGATTAGTAGAAGCATGATCACCGTGATCAGTAGCAACATCATTTGCATAAGGAGCATCATTGACTAACTCTCAATTGTGATCCACTTCTTCTTCCTCCTCAATATCTTCTTCTTCCATCACATTATACTTTATTGGCCTTCCCCTTGGATCATGACTAACAAAAAATGACAAACCCAATTTATGTGGAACCTCTGAGTAAAATACCTACTCACATTGTCTTGGAAGAACATAGGGCTCATCCCCAACTGGCTCAAACAACCTTGTATTATTCATTGGAAATCCATTCTCATGCTCAATAAGAGTTCTATCAGGATCATTTTGGTTGAGTCGTAGTTTATACCATTTGACGACAAAGAGAACTAATTTGAAGGAATTAAAGTCACAATTAAGTATATCAACCAAAATACCATAGTATCAATTTTGAGATTCTTGAGAATGTAAGTCATTTCTAGATGAAATATTGGTCACTTGGAAGACTGCACTTATCCCAGAATCACAAGTTCTCTTCTTGAGGTGAAATTTATAACCATTGCATAACATAGCCTTGTGGTGTTTCACCTACAATAATGTCAAACATGTATAAATTAATGCATCACAAGTTCAAAAACATACAGTTGATTAACAAATTTATAAGTACCTAGAGATCTCTTAAACCATATGCTAAATCTATTTTCGTTTGTGTAACATTGGGATCTCCATTAAAATGAGCTTGTTTAACCAATGAAGACACATATTCCCATTTTAATCTATGACTAGAATGTTGACATTGTTTAATCCATATTGTCATCTAATCTTGATTGTTTGCAATAAACAAATGTATTGCATCCCACTCTTTAGTAGATGTACAGAAGTAAATAGATGACTTACAACAAATTTATTTTGATTAAGAATTAATAAACTACAATAACATCTCATAATTTATTACCTTTCACTTTCCTAAATTTACTGTTCCTCACCAAGTACTCCCCTTCAAATTTTTTAATGGAGTTCAAATCCCAAATGCAATCTATATGAGTCTTTGCTACAAGATTATGAAGATATTGAGTAACATACACCATCATCTAGTATACCATATATCCCTCAATCATATAACCCTCAGGATGTGCTCTTTGTCAAACCAAACCCTTCAAAAAATTCAAGTGTCTCTCAACCATCCACATTGACCTAGGTTGTATAGGTCCACACAATTCAATCTCCTCAACTTGGTGTATGAGGTAGTGTTCTTGTGCATTGACAAAAGTTGAAGATAAACACTTTTGAATTTCACACATTAGTAGATGAATTCTTTTCTTCCAATATTTTATATCTTCTTTATTGATTTCTTTAGATGATAACCACCTAAAAGGGAATCAAGACACAAAAACATATAAATACGAGACTTTACAATATATTACTTGTTAGATATATTGACCAAATATCATTGCTTACTTCATGTATTTTCCAAGATCATTTATCACTTGTTTGATATTATTGTTGAAGTTGTTTGGGAGTGATAGGGGTAGCACATGTTGCAACAGATGTCAACTGATCATTTTATTCTTTTCTAACGTAATACAATGAAAATTGAATGCAAATTCACAAATATATTATAAATACAAAAGATTGTGACTTACCTTAATGAAGGTATGCCAATCATGCATTTTCAGCCCTAGCCCATATAATTTTTTGTTTGATATGAGATTGCTTATATTCACAACAAATCCTACAGGAAATCAATTTTTCCGTATGAATTCTTTTATGTCAGTACTTTGCTTCTCTGTTAATAACCAATGAAGGACACTTGCATTAACCTGTCTCAATTGCTATTTGATCCAATGATGTTTTCATTGCATGACTAGAATCATGAATATTACTACAAATTTTGGCAAGTTTTTCTTTCTCACGCCTTCCATCCAATATTTTCCACAGTGTCTTTGTTACAATCTTTCCAATATGCATAGTATCAAACAAATGCACAATTTGTAGCTTCTCATAGTAGGACAACCTACTAAATTCTGTGGGATAACATTTTAGTCCCTTTGGAAGGTGGTCAGGGATGCCTTGACGACCTTCACAATCATCAAGTTACATAATTAGCCAACAAACACAATCAAAATATATAATTTCCAAACATAAACCATTAGGTGGAGTGATACTACCTCAAATTCTATTATATTCCAACTACCATAGGTGAGGTGTCATTACTTTGTGGCTCCATTGAAAAGATGTTTTTCAAAACTTTAATACTTATGATGTATGTGGAAAAAGTGTCTATTCTCATCGAACACCTGCTTTCTTAAACTTTTGGAATGACGAGATTTCATCTTGGACCACATATTGAACATGCAAATTTTCCCTTTGTTTGAAGACCTACAAGATAACAATACAATTGGATTAAATATGTTCATTTTTGGAATTAGTATTATTGGGTACAACTAGATTTTAGCATAACATACCACAAAAATGTGTCAACCCTAGGGCATCATGAATTGTCCACACAAGCATTACATGAAAATGAATTTTTTTTTGTCCAATTGGTCTAGAGATATCATACATAGTGAAACCATTCCATAACACCTAAAACTCATCGATAAGAGGCACAATATATACATTCATATCTTTCACTTGATACTTACCTAGTCGAATGAACAACATCAAATAATTATTGTGGTCATTTCACTCAAAGACTTATAATTACATGTAGGTAATAATAGAATAATAAAATAATAAAATACCTAGAATAATTGTTGCCAACATAATGTGGTCCCTCTTTATTGACATCCATGGAGGAAAGTTATTTTTGATAGCAAAAATAAGTCACACCAAGTAAATAGATCTCATATCTCCAAATGGATTGACACCATCAGTTGCCAGAGAAAACTTGAGACTTTGAGGTTCTTCTTTAAAGTGTGGCCACTTTTCCTCTATGTCCATACATTTTGAACCATCCACAGGTATTCAAATAATGTCATCTCAACTTCTATTGTGTGCATGATAATCCATAAATTGTGCTAAGCTACTGCACCTAAATAATCGTTTAAGATGTGGAATAATGAGGATGTAATGAAGAACCTTGCGAGGCACCTTTTTTGTCACTTGATCATCTTGATATCTGCTTGTATAGCATTTAGGGCATTCTTTTGCATTTTTGTGCTCTTTATGATAAATTACATGATCTCAGGACAAGCATCTATTGCTTGATACTGCATTCCAATATGTTTCATTGGTGCACATAGTTCTCAGTAGGAGAACATTTGATGGTGGTAACAAATAGTCACCTATCAATCTAGAGCAAAAAATATAAGTCATTAGTATGAACGATCTTAACGGTACATATTTCACCTTTTATAGACTATAATGACATATATCACAAACCTTATCTTATGTGACATTTCTATGTTGGATAAACCATTCATAACCTTCAAATTCACCAATAATAATATAGTAGAGAGAAGAGTTGATTGGGATCCTTCGTAAAGGGCCGTGTTTTCCTTTTCAAGTAGAGCTATATCATGGATGACCTCAATGTCATCCTCATCATAATCATCATCATCAATAGCAACAACATCAAAAAATGTGCCATGGATCAATGCATTTGTACCATTATCTTCAAATGTGTTTTCTAGCACATGATCATCATCTTCCATGGGATCATGATCTTCTCCTTCAATACTCACACCTCCATGTTCCTCGATATTCACACCTCCATCTTCCCCCATATTTACACTTCCATGTTCCTCTGAGATGTGGTGGTCCATATCACATACTACCCCGAGGAGATCAACCTATATAAAAATGGTGATAATCAAACCCTTGTTCTGTGGTTCATATGTATATTAATTGCGAAAAAAATATAACTAACAACTTACCAATGGATGATAATCAAACCCCCCTTTAATGTGACCATTCTCCCTACAATGTCTCTTAGTTGTTTTGATTTTGATTCTTCTTGTCTTTAAGTCGTTACAACTCTTGCAAGGACAATAACATTTGTCATTGCCTTCTCTTTGAAAGTTAGACAACAATCTAGCGATTGTCTCCCTATTTTGATCAAATTCCCTTGTATTATCTGAAATGATCCTTCTTCATTGAAATAACTTATTCTTGTATCATTATTGAGTTGGTTGTACTTAATGTTTATATATGTACACATGGTTTTGAAAGAAAAATTTGGTGTAATTAATGTGTACATCTGCAAAAATATCAAAGATGTTGTACTTGATGTTTATATCTGCACATATGATTTTGAAAGAAAAAATTGGTGTATTTATGCCTCTTCATTTTGATTTTGTTCAAGGGAATCCTATAAATGGTAATAGAAAACAAGAATGCATTTTCTAAGAGTTTACAATTGTTTAACAAAATTAATGTTTTACAAGAAAATGCACCTGAAGAACTGTTAGCTTAGAAGCAAGAACATGGTGTTGAAACAATACATAAAGTGCTTGATATGAGAGGTCCACAGGTGAGGGTGTTGACCAATCTTGAAAAATTGAATGCTGAAATGAAAGCTATAGAGGATCAAACACCTATGCCAGAGTTACAACATAATGTGAAGTTGATTTTAGATATGGTAGAGGAAGATATTCGAAATTTTGATCAAAAGTTAAGGCTCGAGAGAGAGAATCTATGGAAATGTACCAAAAGGAGAAGGAGTAGCTTCAAATAGAGGCTACACGACAGAAACAACAGCTAGACCACATAGAGGATATTATGGGAGCACTAGATAGAATCCAAGAAAGTGTTGCGGTGGGTACTATGACATTGGAATCACTTGCAAGTGCATTTGATAATTTACAATCCAAATATCGCGAGGACTACAAATTGTGCAATTTGTCATATATTGCATTTGCATTTGCTTTTCTATTGCTTATAAGAGTGTTTCAAGGTTGGGAACCACTTCAACAAGAACATGGTGTTGAAACAATACAAAAAATGCTTGACATGAGAGGTTCGCAAGTGAGGGTGTTGGCCAATCTTGAAAAATTGAATGTTGAAATAAAAGCTATCAAGGATCAAACACCTATGCCAAAGTTACACCATAATGTGAAGTTGATTTTAGATATGGTAGAGGAAGATATTCAGAAGTTTGATCAAAATTGAAGGCACGAGAGAGAGAGAGAGAGAGAGAGAGAGAGAGAGAGAGAGAGAGAGAGAGAGAGAGAGAGAGAGAGAGAGTATGGCAATATACCAGTAACCAAATGGAGAAAGAGTGACTTCAAAAAGAGGCTACACTGCAGAAATAATAGCTAGACCACATAGAGGATATTATGGGAGCACTAGATAGAATATAGGAAAGTGTTGCGGTAGGTACTATGACATTGGAATCAGTTGCACGTGTCTTTGATAATTTACAATCCAAATATTGGGAGGACTACAAGTTGTGTAATTTGTCATGTATTGCATCTGTATTTGCTTTGTCATTGCTTATAAGAGTGTTTCAAGGTTGGGAACCACTTCAACATCCTTTGCATGGTTTAGAGGTAATTGTTGATGTTATTAATTCTAGCTCAATATTTTAAGTAGTGAGCTCTAGTTTGAACGATGATACCACAATCTCCAGTCTTCTTTGCATGTTTAAATTCAAAAACAACTAGGTTAATTTTATCATAATTGTTCCTTCAAACAATTGATCGCTAGTTTCAAATTTCTAAATTCATGCATTGAATTTTTATATAAATCATGCAATATTGTAATAAAATAAATGGAGAGCACAATGTAATCAATACATTTTTAAAAAAATCTTCGCAACTTTGTATTTCTTCAATATTTTTTCCCTGCATGTTTGTTTTCAATTCCTACCTAGATCTATAGTTGTAGAAAATTTTACATGGTATCAAAGCTAGGTTGCTAGGAAAAGAAATGCATTTTTTGTTTGCAAGTATTGAAGATTGAGTTTTCCTTGAGATGGAATTTTCAGCATTTGTCTTTCTCATGCCATTCAATTACTCCAAATAGAAGCCACCGATTCTACTTAGGTCCACAAGGAGAGGCTTGCATCAAAATGTCACGACATCAAATGTTGGACCTGATTCAAAGATAGATCAAGATCATGCTCTCTTTGCATGGATCTTGCCTTTCTTTTCTCTTTGGTGACACACTCCAATTTGAGGATTTGTCATGCCTCTTAGTGTGACTTCTTCCTTTGCTTCCATACTTGATCAAATTTATAGACAATTGACACCTATATTTTCAATCAAAAATTTATTCATGCATGGTTGATTAGTGTTGTTAGGGTCACTTGTACATACTCATGTGTCAGTTGTATCCTTTAATGGTAGATTTTTTGCCTCTATTTTCTATCTATTATTTGTTTGAGGGAGCTATGCAGATTATTGTCTATTGAATCTTTATTTTGATTGACAGATGTTTTATCTTTGTTTTCCATATGTTCATTGTTTGAGTAGTGTCGTTAGGGGTACTCATGCAAATTGATCCTGATCTTAATTTTGGTCTTCAAAGGAAGTTCTTCATTCAATATTATGGTGGTTATGATTTGATAGATATCCACAATATTTTTCATATCAAAGAAGAATTTTCTCTCTATAGATTTTAATGGGGGGTTTGTAGATTTTACCTATTATCTCCTTTCTTTCATTTTCTTCTATTTTCCTTAGTTAGAATTAAGGGGTTTTTTTGATGTTATTAATTCTAACTCAGCATTTTAAGTAGTGAGCTCCAGTTTGAAAAGTGGTAATGTAGTCTCCAGTCTTCTTTGCATGTTGAAACTCAAAGACAATTGGGTTAATTTTATCATAATTGCTCCTTCAAATAGTCGAGCGCTAGTTTCAAATTTATAAATTCATGCATTGATTTTTTATATAGATCATGCAATATTGTTATAAAATAAATAGAGAGCACAATGTAATCAATACATTTTTTTAAATCTTCGCAGCTCTATATTTCTTCAATATTTTTTCTCTGCATTTTCATTTTCAATTCCTAGCTAGATCTATAGTTGTGGAAAATTTTACTGTAATGTCATTGTGGCAGAGGCTTCTGTAAGGGAATAAGCCTCGTGATTATGGCATTTACAAAGAAGCAGAACTTGCTTCTTCAACTCCTTACACTCAATTCTTCACTGAGGTTATTCTTCTAGCGAGAATGCAAATGTTCAAATAATTTTAGCGAGAATGCAGATGTACATTAAAGAAAGATAGGTGGGGATGTCTATTTGGTATGAAAGAGATGTTTCCACCCCTTTTTTATGATCGAAAGAAAGATGCCTCAAAAGGCTCAAGTTAAACTCAAGTACTAAATGCGACAATTTTATGATTAGGGATGAAATGGATTGGGGAAATTTAAAATAATAATGAAAGCTAAATGATTCAAATAAACTTAATTAAATAGTTTTGGAAAATACATAGTAACAAAAAAAAAAAAAAACTTGTAATCACCATAATTGAAAAGCTGAAAATATTAACCTTTATACTAAATTTGAAGTTTTTATAAGTCTAGCAAAATGCCTTACACATTCTATTTTAGGCAACAAAATGGGCTAGGCATTTTGTTCCCTGGGGAAATCACCCAAAAAATTGACTAATTACAACCCCACAAGTCTAACCTTTATGAATCTGTTATGACATTTATACCAGTACATAAAAGTATGGAAAAGATGGGGGAATGGAACCCCTATCTAGGAATCAACCTTAGAAATGAAATAAGATTGCATGAAGAAAACCAAATCCAAAGGTAAATATTAGATCTACCTTTCTAACTCCTAATGGGTTGGGCTATTATTATTTGTCCCCATCACATTTTCTTTGATAGCCATGTTAGGGAGGTGATCTCACCTAGTTCATCCTCATGACTTTGAATTCCTTAATCATGATCTTGGGTGCTCAAATTAATGTCCAAGACATTTGCACCTTAAGGCCCTATTTGATCATCACTTGAAAGGGCCTCAATGTCAACTACAAAATGTCTCTCAATATTTTGTTCTTTACTTTTATTAGAGGGGGAATCTATCTCTTGCTTACTTGGACATAAGGGTGAGTACCTTGAACTTGAACTTCTTGTTGTCTCTAATTTAGTCACAACTACTGAAGCCATCTCACCTATAGACCTTTGCTTCTTTTGAGGTGGACCCTTGTCCTCTATCCCCTTCCTCTTCATTCCTCTTGTTTGTAACTCCTTGTCACTCCCTCCATTCTTCTTCTTGTTTTCATGAACATTCAGGGAGTTGTTCACATGATTCCTCATTTGGTTCTTCTACATCTTTCATTAGTTCATGCCTGGCATGCAAGTGATGCATTTGCATATGCAATTTTATCACCTTGGAAAACTGTATTTGATCCTACTAGCTGGGGACAACTGATTGTTCATTTTATTGTACCTAACTGGATGACAATTCTAAAAGAATTTGTACAACCCAACTAATCAACAACTAGACCAATTTAACTCAGTTATGACTTGTTTCTTTCTAAAAATATCTGATATGACATGTCTTTGTAAAATTTCTTGCAAACTTTTCCCATTTTAATTGGTTTGCATTATTTTTGTGCAGGATCTTGAGCTAAGTCACTTAGCACGGGTTGAATGAGTTTTATTGTTTTATTATTTGGATTTTGGAATATGCATAAAACTAGATCAATTTTTCTATTGTGCTAATATGTAGTAAGCACGTTAAAAAAGATCTATCTCTCTCTCTATATATATATAAAGACTACAAGTTGTGTAATTTGTCATGTATTGCATTTGCATTTTCTTTTCCATTGCTTATAACAAGGTTGGAACCACTTCAACATCCTTTGCATGGTTTAGAGGTAATATCATTTTGGAAGAGGCTTCTACAAGGGAATGAGCCTCATGATTATGGCATTTACATAGAAGCAAAACTTGCTTCTTCAACTCCTTACACTCCACTCTTCAATGAAGTTTTTCTTCCAGCAGTGAGAATAACTACTACAAATTCCTGGAAGCCAAGGGACCCTAAACCTATGCTATGTTTTTTGGAGATATGGGAGAAGTTACTATAGGCTTCAATACTTTATAACATTCTAGATCATACAATGATGCCCAAATTAACAACAATAATGGATACTTGGGATCCTCGTAGGGAGACTGTGCCAATACATGCATGGCTACATCCTTGTCTTCCATTGTTGGGCCAGTGTATGGAGCCTTTATATCCAACCATTCATTATAAGTTGGGGAATGCACTTCATGCCTAACATGCAAGTAATGCATCTGCATATGGATTTTATTACCTTGGAAAACTGTATTTGATCTGCTAGCTAGGAACAACTGATTGTTCATTTTATTTTACCTAATCTGATGACAGTTCTATAGGAATTTGTAATCAACCCAACTAATCAATAACTAGACCAATTTGACTCGGTTATGGCTTGTTTCTTTCTAAAAATATCTGCTATGATATGTTTTTGTAAAATTTCTTGCAAATTATGCCAATTTTTCCTGGTCTGCATTATTTTTGTGTAGGATCTTGAGCTAAGTCACTTAGCACGGGTTGAGTGAGTTTTATTATTTTATTGCTTGGTGTAGACACCTAAAATTGTCCAAATACCTGTTTCCTGACCAATTAAATAAATATTTATTATTATTTTAATTCCCTTGCCTTTAATTAAATAAATTTGCATTTGTTTAATTATATTCCCCTTTCGTTGATTTAAATAAACTAAGGTTTATTTAAATCCTAGCATTTCCACTTGCATCCTAACCCATTCACTTTAATTAAGAACTTTGTTTACTTAATTAATCCCTTTCCTAATCCCACTTAGAATTAAATATTACATTTAATCCTATTTGACCACATGGCTCCTACCTTTAAACCTCACCTAACCTCACTTTCCTAACCTAACTCATCCTCCTAAACCTACCCACTTCCTTAATCACACTTACTTTTCCTAATCACCTTTTAATCCTAAGTGTGTGCTCACACATGTGTGAGGAACACTCACACTACCCACACCCTCATGCCTTCCATGCCTCTTGCACACTTGTCCTCTTGCATGAGAATCAAGGTGTCTCACACATGTGTGAGAAGCCATCCTTCGCACACCTCTTGCACACTTGTCCTCTTGCATGAGAATCAAAGTGTCTCACACCTCTTACACTTGTCATTAATCATGTCACCATCAAAAGTTGCTTACACATATGTGAGCATATTTCCCCCTTTGAATTGTCAAAACCCTAATCCATATGGAGTCTACTTGACCTCCACCTCATGGATACCTCATTGATCTAGAGAGATCCTAGCCCATCATCTTGCATTTAATCTTAGTCATCCATTGCATCTCATTTCCTATAAAAGGAGAGCCCTCTCCTCATTTCCACATCTACTATCTACCTCATTGTTATGCTATAGGAATTGTGAGCAACCACATCCCATGAGCAAGGAAATCATCTCCACTTGGTGATTTCATGAGGTTTGCATTAGTAGTTTAAGATCTTTGTTATTTCATGTCATTCTTAGTTACATGTTCTCTTGCATATTTTGAGGTTTGCATGATCATGTAGAAATAGGCGTTAGTTGCTTAGTGTTTATTTCATTTATTACATTTTTATGCAATACATTTGGATTCTAGATTATGTATGCAACTAGATCAAATTTTCTATTGTGCTAATATGTAATAAGCACCTTAAAAAGATCTCTCTCTCTATATATAAAGACTACAAGTTATACAATTTTCATGTATTGCATCTGCATTTGCTTTGTCATTGCTTATAACAAGATTGTGAACCACTTCAACATCCTTTGGATGGTTTAGAGGTAATGTCATTGTGGAAGATGCTTCTGTAAGGAAATGAGCCTTGTGATTATGACATTTGCATGGAAGCAAAACTTGCTTCTTCAAATCCTTACACTCAACTCTTCACTAAAGTTATTCTTCCAGCAATGAGAATAGTTACTACAAATTCCTAGGGCCAAGGGACCTTAAACCTATGCTACATTTTCTGGAGACATGGGAGAAGTTACTACAGGATTCAATACTTCATAACATTTTGGATCATACAGCGATGCCCAGATTAACAACAACAATAGATAATTGGGACCCTTATAGCGAGACTATTAATACATGCCTGGTTACATCCTTGGCTTCCATTGTTGGGCCAATTATGGAGCACTTATATCCAACAATTCATTATAAGTTGGGGAATGCACTTCATGCCTGGTATGCAAGTGATGCATTTGCATATGCAATTTTATCACCTTGAAAACTGTACTTGATCTCGCTAGTTGGGAACAATTGATTGTTCATTTTATTTTACCTAATCTGATGATAGTTCTACTAGAATTTTTAATCAACACAACTAATCAATAACTAGACCAATTTAACTTAGTTATGGCTTGTTTCTTTCTAAAAATATCTGTTATGATATTTTTTGCAAAAATTCTTGCAAACTCTACCCATTTTTCCTAGTCTGCATTATTTTTGTGTAGAATGTTGAGGTAATTCGCTTAATATGGTTTGAGTGAGTTTTATTGTTTTATTATTTGGATTTCGGAATATGTATGCAATTGGATCAATTTTTCTATTGTGAGCTAATATGTAATAAGCACCTTAAAAAAGATCTCTCTCTATATATAAAGTGACACATGTTTAGAAGGAAATATAAAGACGTACATGTTTAGAAGGAAAATAAAAGAGCATTTACATATGTACCTCTTCTACCCTTGAAGAAAATTGCAGAGCAAGGGCATGAAGATCACAAGGGAATGACATGGCAATGAAATCGTAGAGCAAGGGCACAACAATGAAATGTAGAGATCACAACAACAAAATCACAGAGTAAGGGAACAAAAATGAAATGTGGAGATTACATCAATGAAATGCACCGATCACAAGGGCACGACAATGTTCAAAGCTCTCCACCCTTGTTCGGAGTTCTCCATCTCTTTCGCACGCAACTCTCCACAATCAAAATAAATGGGGATTGAGCTATGTCATTTTTTTTTTTTGGGTTTATAATCATGCCTACAACACAATTATCATGCCAATGTCAATATTGCGACGTCATTAGGGAAAATTGCAAAAAAAAAAACATAAAAATAATCACAAATCACACCACCATTCCAAATTGTTGTCGCAATTTGATCCCAAATGTTGTAGTGCACTATTTATCTTTTGACAATCTTTGTAAGGACGTGGTTGTTTTAGCATATATTGTCATTACTTCAAAACAATTTCATCTAGCTATAGTTTTTCAAATTGTAATAGAGTTTGACTTCAATTTAGGCTAATATCTCATCATTTATAGCATTAGGATATCAATTAAGGACCTTCAAAATATGACTACCAATGTTTAAAGTCTCTCTAAGTAATTAAGTCTTTTATATTGAATTGACAACAAACTATAGAGGAAAGACAACTAACTAAGAGATGGAGGACATATCTACTTTAATCATTGTTTGCAACTCAAACCCATTGCTACATACTTGATGATTTAGTTTGACTTATTCCAATACTCCTTGTTAAGCAATAACTAGATCAAGATGGACTACTACCATATCTACATTCTACAAACTAGGAAGTAAACTCACTAGAAACATAAAATAAACTAATACATCTATATAGAAGCTATTTTTTGAAAATAGTCCATAGACTAGTAAGGCTTCTTCAATTTGCTCCTAATTGCTGGTATAGTCATCCAGCTATCATCCAAGCTTCAAAACACCATTAGACACCATTTGCACATGAAATGCCTCATAACCCTCATAATGGCATGATGCCAAGCTTCCATATTTTTAGATCTCCTTGAACTATTCAACACCAATCCACACATGTATGTCTCATAACCCCAAAGAGGCATAATTTCTCTAATTTGTTAGCACCTCGGACTATTGAGCATCCATCTAGCCTCTATTGCACCCTTTCCTATCTTTAAGGCATTGGATTCTTCAAACTATGACAAGTCTTTTTTAGCTTGAATTAAGTCATCATCACTATAATATGATGGTTCCTTAGCTATGATTGACATCCTCCTAGCTCTAATACCAAATAATAAATTCAAATAAATAGAAAATGAAGGAGATGGAAGAGAGATCGTATATTTATTTTATTGATCAAATTGCTACGCCCTTGATATTATTGTATATAGGGTTATGAATAGTCAACTTGTGGCTATCTTAATCCTTAATTACGTCAATCATGTTATCATTATTATATTATAATTTAGGTAGGTAGGTCGGCCTAGGTGTTATGAAGGGTTGTGTCTATTCAACCTAAGCATAATTAGGTATATATAGGAGGTTGTGAGTCTTATTTCATCATTGTATTATGAAGTGTGTTCTCATTGGAGATATTTGGTCGTTGCCCCCACAAAGTGGCCTATTACTCTCAGCTATTATCAAGCATTTATATAATATTTCATATTATTTCTTCTATTGTGCAAGTTATTTCATTACAAGTGGTATCAGAGCATGATCTTGGCACCATAGAGGCAAGATTTTTTCTCAACATTGGGGCAATTTTGGGAAGAGCTTAACTTTCAGATGTTTGCAAAATTTTCAAAGATTTTTAAAGGGTTTTCGAAGACCATATTAAAGAAGCTATAGTCCAAAATTTAGAGGAATTGGAACAAATTTGAGCAAATTATTGCAAAATTACTATTTCTACACAATTTTTTGAGATCTTCATATCTATCACATCCTATCGAAATGGAGTATAACTTGTATTGGGTTTTTCAATACATAGTAGAGGAGCCTAAATTCAAAGCTTGGAGAAATTGAAAAACAAAAATAAGCAAGATATTGTAAAATTGGGAAAATTCTCTCTTTAGGCAGCATATTTGCTAATTTTTTTTGGGGATTTTTTCAGAGTAAGGATTTCTTGGCCCAAGTAAGTTACAATAAAAAAAAAAATCAGAGAATTTACATTTCATTTGTGTGATTTATTTCAAAAACATTGGTTTCCATCATGACGGGGCCTCCAACAAGAGGCAAAAAGAATTCTACCACACCGGGGAAATCCTTTGATCAAGATTGGGAAGCAACAAAGGATAGTAATCCCAATGAGAAACTTAGTAAGTTCAAGGAAGAGGTTAAGAAGGATATGTGTGACCTATGAGGAGATATATCAAATATATGAAGCATGCTAAGCACCTATATGAATGAAACAAGGAAGGAGCTCTCAAGCAATCAAGGTGAAACCTTCAAGTTGACTAATAATGACACAAATTTTATTAATCCTATGGGATCTAGGAATTTTTTTCCAAAGGTGGATATGCACAAATTTGATGGCAAGGATCCTCTAACATGGATAAATCAAATGGAGAACTTTTTTGAAGTACATCAAATCCCATATGGATGAAAGGTTATGATGGCTTCCTTATATCTAGAACCAGATCAATTCATTTGGTATTGTTGGCTTTGTACTCATAGGAGGAAAAAGGGTCTCACTATATCATGGTCAATTTTTATAGAAGAACTCCAAGCACAATATAGCATTAGTGTGACAAAAAATTTCTTTAGCCAACTTGCTAAGCTTCAACAAATAGGATCAGTTAATGATTATATTAAGAAATTCCAAAATCTATCCTTAAGAGTGGATACAATTACAGAGCTTAACTTGAATGATACTCAAGGATCACATTCAACACGAGGTATGCATATTTTGTCCTAGTTTAGTAAATGAGTCTTTTATATTGGCACGCAAGGTAGAGGAGAAATTCTTGATTCCTAGAAAGCAAGGGGCTAATGCGACAAGAGACAAAGGATATTCAACACCTTATCTTCCTCAACCTACTATGTTGACTCCACAACAAATTGAGGAGAAAAGAGCAAAAAGGTTGTGTTTCAATTGTGATAGCAAATATAGTCGAGAACATAAATGTAGTGAAATGAAATTGTTCTATATTGAAGGTCCAAGTGAGGAAGTAGAGGATGAGCTCATATTAGAGGAGGATAGGGAGTTAGGTGAGGAATCACATGATTCTCAACCAATCATTTCTTGTCATGCACTTTCAGGTTTTAGTGCACCATAAACTCTCAAGGTAGTGGGTTTCTTAAAGAAGCCTAAAGTAACAGTATTGATTGACTCAGGTAATACTCATAATTTCATCAACAATAAGCTGGCAACTCTTCTAAATTGTTTTATATATCTAGCCCCAGAGTTTTAGGTTTTGATTGCATATGGGGGCACAATTAGTTGTTCACGAATGTGTCATAGCATCAAATTATTCATGGGAGATTATCAACTTGATACCCCAATGTATGCGATATCCATGGGTGTAGTAGATATTGTTTTGGGAGTACAATGGCTTACTACATTGAGAACAATTAAGATGAACTTCCAAGAACTGTTCATGCGATTTCAATCTCAAGGAAAGGTAGTGGAGCTAAGGGGATTGAAGGCAAAATCCCTACCTATGGTAAGCTCTCATCAAATGCAAAATCTTTTTAAGAAAGGTGCAAATGGATTTGTGGCCCAGCTATGTTTATTAGAAGTCTCTAAATCTAATGCTCTTACTCATCCAAATTTACAGGCAATAATTGATAGTCACTCAACGATTCTTGGAGATATGCCTAAAGGACTTCCTCCTAAGAGGGATCATGACCATGCCATACAAATAATTCTAGGGAGTTAGCCACCAAACATTAGAAGGTACAAAAAAGTCAGATAGATTTTTTTTTGAAGAAATGTTAGAGGCAGGAATTATTAGGCATAACCAAAGTGCTTACTCCTCACCTGTTGTATTGGTGTGTAAGAAGGATGAAACTTGGTGCATGTGCCCAGATTATAGAGTGCTCAACAAGTACACCATTAAAGATAAGTTTCCTATTCCAGTCATTGATGATTTGCTAGATGAATTAAATGGAGCTATGCATTTTACTAAGTTAGATCTTAGATCAGGTTATCACCCGATTCGGATTAAGGAGGAAGATATTTGTAAGACAACATTTCGAACTCATGAAGGTCATTATGAATTTTTGGTGATGCCATTCAGTCTTACCAATGCACCATCAACATTCCAAAATTTGATGAATTCCATTTTAAAGAAGTTTTTGAGAAAGTTTGTCTTAGTGTTTTTTGATGATATATTAATTTATAGCAACAAGACATGGGGAGAACATTTGTAGCATGTAGATCAAGCATTACAACTACTCGAAGATCATCAACTCTATGCTAAGCCATCCAAGTGTGCTTTTGGTCTTAAGGAGGTGGAGTATTTGGGACACATAGTTTCACATGAAGGAGTAAAGGTGGACCCTAACAAAATTAAGGCTATCATGGAATGGCTTATTCCAAAAACTATTAAGAAGTTGAGGGGTTTCTTGGGATTGACAGGATACTATGGAAGATTGTGAAGAATTATGGTCGTATAACAACACCCCTTACAACTCTATTGAAGAAGGATTCTTTTCATTGGAATGAATGTGCTAATGTATCATTTGAGCAATTGAAGAAGGCTATTTGTACAACTCCAATGCTTGCTACTCTTGACTTCACCAAGGAATTCATTGTGGAATGTGATGCTTCTGGAAATGGGATAGGAGTAGTTCTCATGCAAGAAAGTTGACCAATTGCTTTTTTAAGAGTCATCAAGTAAAAGGTAAAAATCATCTCAAACCTATTTACGAGAAGGAAATGTTACCAATCTTTCATGCAGTTAAAAAATGGAGGCCTTATTTAATGGGTTGACACTTCAAGGTTAAAATAGATCATGATAGCCTAATATTTTTTGAAACAAAGACTATCATCAAAAGAGCAACAAAAATGGGTCACTAAGATGTTAGGATATGACTTTGAAATTGTATACAAGAAAGGGAAGGAAAATATTGTGGCTGATGCACTTTCCAAGAAGGATGAAAAATATGAAGCCTTATTGTATGCCCTTTCAATATTACAATAAAATTGGGTGGTAGAAGCCAAAGAAGAGTGGAAAAATCATGTTGCAACAAGTAATTTCATTCAACAAATAAAAAATGACCCTAGTAGTTCATATAAGTTTTGTTTAAAGGGGGATATTCTTTGGTATAAAGAGCACTTGTATCTCTGCAAGAATTCCACTCTTAAACACAAGATTCTCAAAGAACTACATGAGTCCCCAATCGGTGATCATTCAAGATTTTTGAAGACATATCATAGGGTCAAGCAAGATTTTTTTTTGAAAGGGCTAAAAGGTGATATTCAAAAGTTTGTGGCTGAATGTTTGGTTTGTCAAAAATATAAGGGGGAAACAATTAAGACACTAGGTCTCTTGTAGCCTTTATCTATTCCTAGCCAACATTGGGAAGAGGTATCCATGGACTTCATCACAGGGTTCCCCAAATCTAAAGGTCATAATGTCATCATGGTAGTAGTTGATTGCCTCACTAAAGATGCACATTTTATTGCATTATCACATCCTTTTACAACAAGTATAGTGGGAACAATTTTCTTGGAGAATATCCAAAAGCTACATGGTACACCTAAGGTTATTGTTAGTGATCATGATCCTATCTTTACTAGTCACTTTTGGAAAGATTTATTCTCATGTTTGGGTACTCAATTGGCTCATAGTTCTTCATACCATCTGCAATCAAATGGGCAAACAGAGGTGGTCAATAAATGTTTGGAAGGATATCTACATTGTTTCACTTCAGAAAAACAATCTTAATGGGTAGATTGGCTACCTCTTGCAGAATGGTGGTACAATCCTTCTTTTCATAGCTCATAAAAAATGTCTCCATTTTTGGCACTTTATGGATATCATCCTCCTTCCATCACATCATCATTAAAGTTGTCACCAAGAGTTGAAGTAGTAGAGGATCACTTGCTTCATCAACAACAAGTACTTTCAGAACTCAAGGAGAATTTAGCTATGGCACAAAATCGAATAAAACAACAAGTAGACCAACATCGTAGCGAAAAAAAATTTGAAGTTAGGGACTAGGTCTTCTTGAGATTGCAACCTTATAAACAAATCTCAATGAAGCAACAAAAATTGAATAATAAGTTGTCTCCAAGATATTATGGACCATGCTAAATCATGTAAATAATAAGTGTTGCATACCAACAACAAAGATACATCCAATTTTTCATGTTCCTTGTTTGAAGAAGGTAATTGGGCAAAATATTCCTACTCAAACAATACTACCAGAACTTGATGAAGAAGGAAGAATAATTTTGGAACCAGAGTGCATTCTTCAAACACACACAAAGAAGCTGAGGAACAAAACCCTGACTCCGTATCTCATCCAGTGGAAGAATTTACTAGTTGAAGAGGTCACATGGGAGGATGAGGAGTTCATTCAAAAGAATCCACACTTAGTTAGCATTGAGGACAATGCTTTTTTCGAGAGGTGGGAATGTTACGCCCTGAATATTATTGTATATAGAGTTATGAATAGTTAGCTTGTGGCTATCTTAATCCTTAATTAAGTCATGTTATCATTATTATATTATAATTTAGGTAGGTAGGTTGGCCTAGGTGTTATGAAGGGTTGTGTCTATTCAACCTAAGCATAATTAGGTATATATAGGATGTTGTGAGTCTTATTTCATCATCGTATTGTGAAGTGTGTTCTCAGTGGAGATATTTGGAGGTTGACCCCTCGAAGTGGCCTATTACTCTCAACTATTATCAAGCATTTATATAATATTTCATATTATTTCTTCTATTGTGCAAGTTATTTCATTACATAAATGATTCTCATTCATACAATTTTGGAGGAAAACTACTTTCCTATAAATATGGTAAACCAACTGACAACAAACTATAAAGAAATGACAACTAATTGAGAGAATGAGGAAAAATCTACTTTAATCATTGTTTACAACTCAAACTCATTGCCACATACTTGATTATTCAATTTTGACTTATTCCAACAGTTATTCCATTTGCTTTTCTCATTGGAAGTTTGGGAGTTAAATGCAAATTGAATTTATATGGGTAATCCAATAATTTTACTGAAGAAGCTTTGTTCATAGGCATTGATGCCCTGTGATGAGTAGGTTGAATCTCCCATAAATAAAACTCCCATACTTATATTTAGAAAAAAATTATTGCAAACTTGTTATTAGACCTTTCCTTCCATCAATCTCTTCTTCTTGTTTTCAGCATGGGTTGAGCTATTATATAGAGTGAAATCCAAACTCAAGAAAGGGAAGCTAGTTGATAAGGATCTTTCAAACACCATTTCCCATTTTAATGTTTATTCTTGACTTTTTCTTTTAACACCAGTCTTGGCAATTAAAAATGAGAACATCATATCGCAGTGTCGAATGGAAAATACAGTGATTATGTTTCATGCCCTACGATTTGTTTTAGGGCAAAACCAGTGTGTTGGATTAATGGAATCACATATTGATGTGGTTGCACGGAGGCTCAACGTGTGAGCGTTGAGGTTGTGAAGATTGGATGATTTTCTCTCTAGACAAGCCCTTCTATTAGTACACATTGTTTGGCTTATTCTTTTAGGGTTCACTATCCTAATTGGCTCGTACTAAATTGGTTGTGTTAAACTAAATGAAAGTGGTCTTAATAATCGGCTAACCGTTGGACCTCTCGGGTACAAGTAGAGTATAACCATTATTAAAGGTGCGTGTTCTATAAGAAGTAACTGAAATAATTGAGATGCATGTATACATATGATCTATATATGTGTATAGGAACATATTTTATTGATGCAAAGAGACATGGATTGAATTAAAAAACAATACCAATGAGTGTTTTACAGTATTATATAAAAGGATAGTACTGAACTGCGCACCAGACATGTGATGGTTACACCAGTAAAACATTTTTTTTTATCTAGACATGCTTTAGCTAATCATTCAAAAAGCTTTTGTTTCGCGTAGGCAACGATTCTCTGCTGTAAACACACAATACAAGGAAAAGAGAGGAAAAATGGAAGTACGGAGAAGTGAAAGTGTGATGATCAAACCCTCTGTAGGTGGAGATCACCTCAATAGTTGTGAGGTTGTAGAGCTAAGTAATTTGGATTTGGCTGCATATCCCATGTACACCAAAGTGCTCTATGCTTTCCAACCTCCAACTCCATCCTCGGAGGCATTGAAAGAAGGGCTAGCCAAGGTGCTGAGCCTCCCACACTACAGAGTATTGGCAGGCAGATACAGCAGAGAAACACCCAATGGCTGCCTTGGCATTGATCTCAACGACCATGGTGCTGTTTGGTTAGAAGGAAAAGCAGATGGGAGTGTTGCAGATGCAATGCCCTTCCGCCCCTCTTCTTTCCTCCTCCACTTGGTGCCCCCTACGCCTCCTGGGGTCAAGGAGCTTTTCCTGGTACAGGTAGATATCACAGGCATTTCTAGTTTTTATATATGGTTTTCCTCGGCAAACATATGTGATTGTCAGTAGCTAAGTAATGATCAGATAGGGCAGCCTTAAGATGGCACTTTAAGGATGGATTGTTAAGTCTTCTTTTATTATCATGTTATTATGAGATTTGATTGCAAGAAGAGTGGGTTTACTCATGGAGGAACTCCGGGAAGTAGTACTGGGATGGGTGACCTCCAGGTGAGTATCACCTAGATCCAATTAGTGTTTTGAGTGTTGTATTTATTGTCATAAGAGATGGATTCCTGTGAATCACTACTCATGAAATATAGGTCAATGAGTTTGACTCAAAACTGCACAGTTAAAAATCTTGATAGCAACATCATAATAATTTTATTGATTCATGTTTCATGACTAATGGTTCACAAGAATTCGTCTTTCTTAAGAATGAATGATATACATAAAATGTGACTCAATAAATTTGATTCAAAAGTTTGAATCCTAATAACAATATAATAATAAATATGTATGTTTATATATTGTTATCACAATTTAGCTGTAAAGTTTTTGTCATTAATCCATGTTTAATGAGTGCTGGTTCACAAGAATCTATCTGTAATGTGAATGAATGGAACACTTAGCACTCATGGTATCTAGTGATGCTCATGGAAATGAAGCATTGGACCTTCTTGGAAAGTTACCCATCCTAATAAAACTCCCAACTCAAGTGTATTTGTGGAATTTCCTCCAAGACTAAGCCTTTTTTAATTTGAAAAATAGTAATACTTATTTTTTTCTTTCTTTACTTAGCACTGCAGGAGTTTCATGTACTTTGTTTGTATTTTTTTATTTTTAGAGATGGGCAGACATATTTGTTTGTTACATAAGACTTATATAAGCTGAGGTTCAAAGAAGACAATTGAAAGGGAAAATAGTAGTGATATTAACTAGCACTTGCACCTCTGAAGGGTTCAACGGTTACGCCGATAGTTTTATGTAAATGAATGAATGCCACTATAGAATTGACACACAAAACACTTGGCTAAAATGACATACAAAACTATGAGAAATTACATGCTTTGTATGACATAATATGGTTGTGCATATTGAAGATGAAAACACACAATAAATAACAGTTGATACTATACGTACAATTGAGAGAAACCCAACATGGGTTTTTTACAAATCATAAAAGAATGTCATTAAACTTCGTGTTAAACCCTTTTTAAAGCATATGGATGAAATAATCCTAGGTATAAGGTATTAAAAACACGCAATAACATCACCCTAAATACCATAAACAATATCAAATGTATGTACCAACGTTAACAAGATAAAGCATGACACTTAATGAACTCAAAATGAAAAGAGGAAGAAACTGAATACACTTGGCACAAAAATAATACTTCCAAACTCCATAGATATTGCATTCAATCCTTTCAAACTATTTTCATATTCCTCCACAGACTAATTCACAACCATCATCATCTTTCTCCTAACTAAGCCATCATGTTAAAAAATGGTGACCTCGAGATGTGATGTCCTAGCTCGCAAGAGTTAGGTTTTCATAATGAAACCACTACATGTTTAATAAAAGACTTTCAAACAAAATCACCAAAAATGGTTATTGATATACACCACTTGATGACCCCAAATTAGTGCTCACAAATATAGTAAAATATTGGTAAGATAACTTTTATCTCTATTATTTTCACTTCTACCCATTGAATACACTCTCTTAAACTATTCCTTCATCAAGGTTCATCCAGTTCTTTTAATGATTTATCTTCTTCACAACTTTTTCCAGTATCTTTGCACCCTTTTACATTCATGATGAACTTTATAGGCTCTTGGTCATTATGATTTGTACTTTGATTGTCCTCCAAAACATGGGTTCCATGGGAACATTAGCATTGCTATTAATGAAGTACAAACTACAATAGCGACTTCCGTCATGATATGATACATGTAGCATAGGAGTATTTGAGCTATCAAAATTGTAGATTTGGGATACTTCACCTTTAAAATGGTGCACATGAATGTTAGTTCGAATCACCATGGAGGCTCCTTGACTCACGGTTTCTTTATCTATCTCATTATCTCTGCCTTTATATATTTCTCACATACACACATAGACACTCATTTCTTCCTCATTATCTCTATCTTTCTCATATCTTTACCATTAGCCTCATTATATCTATATTATATTTCCTCTATTTGTCTTTGATAGATCTATCTATCTATCTATCTATCACCTCACAATCTTTATCATTTTATCTCTTCATGTCCCCATCCTCTCTTCTCTTCCCCACTTTTATATTTGATTATAATCCATTTATATCTGTCAATCTTTTCATAGTTATATTTTTGTTATGTCTTTCTCTTATTCAACTTACTTACCATCCCCCCTTCCTACTTCTACTTATCCCTCTAACTATTGATTCCTATATGAAACTAACAACCTATATTTTTTTAAATCAATAAACTACTTCATTGTCTCTACCTCCTTCTCTCCATCTTACTATATTATTAGCCGATAGGCTATTATAGGTGGGCATTTCAGCCAAACCTGTCCGAATGCAAAACCACTTACCATTCGACGGTTTTTCATGCTGAAATCATTTATTGAAAACAAAATCTCTAAATATCAAAACATATTTTTTTACAATCACATCAGATTTCCATGCGATGCAATATCAGATTTCCATGCGATGCAGTCAGATCAGATTTCCTCTATGCAATCTAATCAAATCTTTTGCAATAAAGATTTGGATTTTTCAGATTTGCTTTAGATTGTTATATTTAAATAGGTTGCAAATGTACAATTCTTTGAAATCACGAAACTTGAAGAGACAAAATTGAGCTTGGAAAGCTAATTCTGAACTGCCTTCTCGGGAACATCCCACGCAACTGTCTGCCCCCTGCCCCTCGCCACTGGCTATTCCATGTGCTCTCGCACTAGCTCATTGTAATTGTGAAAAATTTAACTATTGCAGTCACTGATTATTAATCTCCTATCATAAACGATTATTAAACTGTTGAAAAACAAATTCTCAGCTAATATCGAAAAATAACACAACTGCAACTTCACTTATAAAATACGGAAAGAAATGTGCAACACAATGAACACAATATTTTCGGACAAATTGTCCCTAGAAAAACCCCTAAGGGAAAACCAATTCTACAGATGAGGAATTATAGTAAACTTCAGCAAATCAAGAGATACAAAATTCCTTGCCTCTTACTGGTAGAATTCCGACAACCTCCTAATTTATCCCGCAGATATTCCCCACTGCTATTCCCACGCTAACACTGCGCCCTTGCTAACACTGGAAATGTTTCTCCAAACTTCATTGTACTCCAAATGCCCCCTAAACCCCCTTTTATACTACTCTTGTTGGTAAACCAACGGTCGAGATTGATTTACAATCGACGGTTGAGATTAAAACAACTTAACAACCCTAACAAAATTGGTTTCTAGTTGATTCTAAAAGAAGTCAATTATTTAATAAATAATTGTCCTTGCTCTAACCAATTTGTTAGCAAAAACAATTAGATACTAAATAATAGCATATGGACAAATAGCTGTCCAAGCTAACAAAACTAACACTCCCTCTTAGCGAGGAAGCTGTTTTGCAGGACACCTAACTTATCTTTGAAGAAGATAAATTTTGCCTTCCCCAATGCCTTAGTCAGAATGTCTGCTACCTGCTCCTCTGTAGGTATGTATTGTAGCTGAACAACTCCCCTTTGTACACAATCTCTGATGAAGTGATATCTGATATCTATATGTTTAGACCTATCATGAAACACTGGATTCTCAGACAACTTGATGCAACTGTGATTGTCACAATGTATCACAGTAGTCTCAACCTTTTGACCAAACAAGGCTACTAACAACTTCCGAAGCCATATAGCTTCACATGTCACCATGCTAGCTGCTATTATTTTGCTTCTGCTGAACTTAGAGCCACAGACTTTTGCTTCCTGCTGAACCAACATACAACTCTTGATCCCAAGCGGAAACAACACCCTGAAGTGCTCCTTTTGTCTGTTGTACTTCCTGCCCAATCTGCGTCAGTATAGCCTATCAACCTGATACCTTCACCTCGAACATATCTGATCCCATACTCGACTGTACCACACAAGTAACGTAGCACATGCTTAGCGGCTATCCAATGCATTCTCTTTAGTTCAACCATGAACTGACTAAGAGAGTTTACTGCAAATGCTATATCTGGCCTAGTGTTGACCAAATACATAAGCGAACCAATCAACTGTCTATATAAAGTGGGATCTACATCTTTCTCCTTAGTTGTATCTACCTTCCTCCAATTCGTGATCATGGGTGTAGACATGGCTTTGCAATCCTCCATCCCAAATTTCTTCAAGATTTCAATGCAATATTTTCCTTGAGCAAGGAAAATCTCCCCATCTGTCTGCCACACTTCCATGCCTAGAAAGTAGTGCATAAGTCCTAAATCCTTCATCTCGAACTCTTCTGCAAGGTTTCTCTTGCAATCCACTATGAGCCCTAGTGAACCTGTAAGAAATAGGTCGTCCACATAAACAACAAGAATGAGAATCTCACCCCCAACCACCAAGTAGTAGAGGTTAGCATCTACTTCACTCTTCACAAAGCCCATTTTCTGCAAGTATGTATCAATGCGCTCATACCACGCTCTAGGAGCCTGCTTGAGTCCGTATAATGCTTTCTTCAATCTGCAGACGTGGGTCTCTTTGCTGTGTGCTATAAAGCCTTTTGGTTGTTCTATGTATACCTCCTCCTTCAACTCACCATTAAGGAATGCTGTCTTGACATCCATTTGATGGATTTGCCATCCCATCTGTGCTACAAGTGAGATTACAGCTCGTATAGAAGTATACCTGGCAACTGGAGCAAATGTCTCCTCATAGTCTATTCCCTCCTTCTGAGAGAACCCCTTTGCCAAGAACCTCGCCTTGTATTTCTCGATGCTACCATCTTCACCGTGTTTTATCTTATAGATCCAACGTGATCCAACTACAACCCTATCTGTTGGTCTAGGTACTACCTCCCACACATCATTCTGCATTATTAAAGAATATTCCTCAACCATAGCATCTCTCCATACCTGATGTTCTGCAGCTTCCTGATAGCTAGAAGGCTCACTATCTACCAACTGACTAACTAATGCCACATAGTCATTGAACTTGGCTGGTTGTCTTCGCTGTCTAGTACTCTTCCTAGGAGCTCCCACAAACTCCTGAGTATCCCTTTGTGTATCTGGAACCACATGGTTCCTGCTGCCAACTGTAGAGGATGAAATGTCAACCTCTAAGTCTTCTAGATGCATTTCCTGTTGCACCTGTTGCTCCATACTCTGTGAATCTTCACTAATTGAGTCTACTCTCGTACTGGTAACTGTACTTGAGCTTTGTTTCTCTTGACTTGGTCTTGGAGCTTCTGTTGGCTGCTCACTCTGATCATCTGTTGGCTGCTCACTCTGATCATCTGTTGGCAAATCTCTGGATCTCCTGAATGCCTTGTCCTCCATGAACTTGACATCCCGTCTGACAATAATTCTTTTAGTCCCCGGAATGAAAATCCTGTATGCCTTTGAGGTCTCATTGTACCCAACAAAGTACCCCCTCTTTGCAGTCTGATCTAACTTTGTACGTGTATCTTCAGGAATATGACAATATGCCAAACTCTCGAATATCTTGAAGTGACTAACATCTGGCTTCTTCCCTGTGAAAGCCTCCTCTGGTGTCATCTTCCCTAGCACCTTGTGTGGAACTCTATTTTGAATGTAGACTGCTGTATTACATGCCTTTGCCCATAAGTAACGGGGCATGTCCTGGTCATGTAGCATAGCTCTTGCTGCCTCCGATATAGAACGGTTCTTCCTCTCAGCAACTCCATTCTGCTGTGGATTGTAAGGAACAGTCCATTCTCTCTTGATTCCTTCTCTGGTACAGAACTCTTGGAAGACATTTCCTTTGTACTCGCCTCCATTGTCTGACCGAAGAACCTTTATCTTCTTTCCTGTGGAATTATCCACAAGAGCCTTGAACCCTTGGAATCGACTGAAAACCTCATCCTTAGTCTTCAAGAAGTATATCCAAGTCTTTCTAGAGAAGTCATCAATAAAAGTAACATAGTACTCATATCCTCTGAGAGATTTCGTCGACATTGGTCCACAAACATCTGAATGTACTAGATCAAGAACACCCTTAGATTTGGTGTCACTCCTTGGAAAAGATGCTTTCGCAAACTTTCCCAACACACATCCCTTACATACATCATCATGCTCTGTGCTCACCTCTGGAACACCTGTCACCATCTCATGAAGCAATCTAAGTGCTCCATGATGAATATGGCCCATCCTCCTATGCCATAGCTCTCCAAGATCTCTAGGATTACTGTTGCTCATAAGTGCCTTAGGAGTATCAAACTGCAATCTATAAAGGTCACCACTCCTAACTCCAATAGTTATGGGTGATTTCCAATCCTTGTGCTTAATCAACACATTTGTCCCTCTAAAGAGTACATTATACCCCCTATCCTGAAGAACAGATACAGAAATCAAATTCATACCTAAGCCTGGCACATATAACACATCATGAAGTGGAATTATCTTTCCATTCTCCCTCTGAAACTGAATAGTCCCTTTCCCAACAGGGTTGAGTTTGGACAAATTTCCCATAGAAATCTGGATGTTGGTGTCCTCCTCCTTGTAACTGGAGAAATACTCTCTAACTCCTGTCATATGAAATGACGCCCCACTATCTATATACCAAACACACTGTGAGGTTGAGCTAACCATACAAGCTATGAGTGCAAACTCATCTTCCATTCTATTGGAGAGTTCTTCCGCGCTTGCTGAAGCTGCCACCTGCTTCTTACCCTTCTTCCTCTTTGGGCAATCACTAACATAGTGGCCAAACTCGTGACATCCAAAGCACTTGACCTTAGAAAGGTCCTTCTTCTTCTTTTCACTTTGTGAATTCGATCCTTTGCTAGATCCCTTCTTTGCTTTCCCTTTACCCGCTAGGGCAACGTTCTCTTGTTCCACCTCATTTTTCTGACTCTTGTTGGCCCCATTGACAAGACTTAGTCTAAACTCCTGAGTGAAATCAGTCCATAGTCGATCCCAACTCGGTAAAGTATCTTGTCCACTGACAACTTGAACAAAGACACTCCATTGTTTAGTAAACCCATTTAGAGCTATTCTCACTAGCTCGTCATCACTAGGGCTATCTCCAACAGCTGCTAACTCATCTTTGACAAGTCTGAGCCTGGTGAGGTAACTTGTGACGTCTTCTCCCTGATTCATTGGGGTATTCTTTAGCTTCTCTCTGAGAATCAACTTCCTGTTGGTGGTAGCATTCTGGTATAGATTCAGAATGGCATCCCACATCTTCTTTGCCGTATCTAGCTCTACGATATGTGGAACAATATGATCGTTGACACCATCAAGGATAATCCTCCTCGCTTTGGCATCATCCTTCCTATATGCTGCAAGCTGTGTTGCATCCGTTGGTACAGGTACAACACTGGTAGCATAATCCTTGATACCATTCTCTTCCAACAATAAAGAAATTCTGGCCTTCTAGACACCAAAATTTGAGGCACCATCCAATCTATCCTGATCTCTCAAACCAGCTGAAGCCATCTCAAGGGTTTAAAGCAATAATAAATCTAAAGAGATCAAAATTTCTTTCTTAGGGCAAAACTCTTCTACCCTTAACAAAGCTCTGATACCATGTGAAAAATTTAACTATTGCAGTCACTGATTATTAATCTCCTATCATAAACGATTATTAAACTGCTGAAAAACAAATTCTCAGCTAATATCGAAAAATAACACAACTGCAACTTCACTTATAAAATACAGAAAGAAATGTGCAACACAATGAACACAATATTTTCGGACAAATTGTCCCTGGAAAAACCCCTAAGGGAAAACTAGTTCTACAAATGAGGAATTATATTAAACTTCAGCAAATCAAGAGATACAAAATTCCTTACCTCTTACTGGCAGAATTCCGACAACCTCCTAATTTATCCCGCTGATATTCCCCACTGCTATTCCCACGCGAACACTGCGCCCTTGCTAACATTGCAAGACTGTTTGCTAACACTGCAAATGTTTCTCCAAACTTCATTGTACTCCAAATGCCCCCTAGACCCCCTTTTATACTACTCTCGTTGGTAAACCAACGGCCGAGATTGATTTACAATCGACGGTTGAGATTAAAACAACTTAACAACCCTAACAAAATTGGTTTCTAGTTGATTCTAAAAGAAGTCAATTATTTAATAAATAATTGTCCTTGCTCTAACCAATTTGTTAGCAAAAACAATTAGATACTAAATAATAGCATATGGACAAACAGCTGTCCAAGCTAACAAAACTAACAGTAATATCATATTGTACATTATATTATCAGATAACTTTACCTCAGTGTCAATTTTCCTGTACGATCGGTAGCAAGTTTAAGAAATGTAGCCCCACTTTGAAGAAAGGGAGCTTTGTTAGATAGCTTATCTGTATTAGAGGAACTTGTGCTTGGACTGTCCTGTGCATTCTATCAAGAGAACAAATAAAAGGAAATAAATAAGAAATGAAGATCTATCATAGTTAAGATTGTTTGAAGAAAAAGGAAATGAAGTTTACAGCCAATTACCAGCTGTTGTTGAATGGCGTTGAAGAAATCGTCTGCCTTATCAATGTTCGTATCTACGAATCTCTTGATGACTTCTGCCAGTGTTGGTGAGGTTGAGGATGTTCCACCTTCAAGTAGAGGATGTGAGGATGAAGACGACTCTTTTGCAGTTTGAACTGATGGATCATCTGTTGTTGGTGGTGGAGGAGGATCTGGACACTTTAGCAGATGAGTAGCCTCTGTCTTCTTCTTCTGCCAACAACAATAATAGCTCATTGTTAATTACAAAAGTTTTCAATGCACAAGTTCCTCTAATATAGATAAGCTATCTAATTGGGCTCGCGTTATTCACTGCAAAGGCCAGTGCAATTTACTTTGTGGGGTTGATGCCTGGGCCTATTCTATTGGAAAAACAATCCAGACATTCTAGATTGGGCTGGTAGCACAGTGGCAGGGCATCTCGCTAATGTGATATCAAATTTTCAAGTCCGGGATGGGCCATAGGAAAGAATATAATTATGCCTTTATGAGTAGAACCCACGACATTTTGAATCACAAGCGTATGGCTTGATCCATTTTGTCCCTTTCTTCAAATTGATCTACGAGAATAACATAGGGAATCACAATTGCAATGTCAATATTTAGAGGTTCACATTTTCATGTTGTGATTAGGAAGGATTAACATTGACCATTTATCTAGAGTTTGGTAGTTTTACGTAGTATCTGTTTTAGTATCTATTTAGCTATTTATTTAAGATAATAAAGGGAGTATTTATTCACATTCAGAAATAAGCTTTGTTGTTTTACAATATATGAGAGGTCAATCTGCTTTGTTTTGGTGGTTTTCGACTATGTTTTAGTGATTTGCTTGCCTTGACTCTATAAAATTAGTAAAAGGCTCTATTAACAATAGCCCCAGCCATTGCCTTGTCTTTGTGTGATAGTCGCCTAACATGGTGCTCTAGTTGGTATTTTACTTTGAGATTCTTCATTTCTTAGTGTTGGCTGCAAATTTGGGATTTAGATCCATTTTAAATCTCAGTCATTCATCCATCCACCAACTCAAATTGTGAGCCTATCATGACATCAATCCCCTCCGTCAAATTCGAAATTATGTTTCAAGGTTTTTGTTTGCGACATGCTACTACCAGTGCACATAGCCATCTTCTCACTCGGATATGTATAGTCTCATTGGTGTTTAGCCAAGCTTGCTCTAATATTTCAAACCAAAGCCAGAATTATTCCCCTGTTTTACCATGTTGACCATTCTGACTTCTGGTACATCAAAAATGGAGTTGCAGATGCATTTAATAAACATTATGTCTTTGTTAGTGAGTAATATTGGGGCTTTTCCCATCTTTCTGCTTTGGCGATTGCCCAGAAATGCTCTCCTATTAATAACTGGACTACTTTTGGGAGTCCATATTTACCTGAAAATATCTTTTACCTTTTTAAATATAACTTCTTTCTTATCATTATTCTTAAAATTGTTTGCTTTCTTTACAAACATGGCCACTGGATTGTATGCAAAGAATTCCCGCTTTTCTTTTATTTCCTTTGAATTGGAAAGTAATTCCACCTAGTGCCAAAATGGGAGAGTTGGAAAAAGGTATGGCGATCCATCAAAGCATAGAGGGTACATAAATTTCTTCAAATTTTGTAGTTGCAGATGCCCTGCTAGACATGTATGCCAAATGTGGAAGCATGCACAAGCCACGTAAACTGTTTGACAAAATGCCTCAACGAAACGTGGTCTTATGGACTACGATGATAATAGGATATGTAGAAGATGGACATTTTGGAAAGGCTTTACAAACTTACAAATAAATAAAACTCTCAATTGTGAAGCCGAATTTCACTACCTTTGCCAACATCCTCCCTACATGTGTGAAAATGGAAGCTTTGGAACAAGGCAAACACATCCATCAAAGTATAATGAAAGAGGGGGTTTTGTCAGATGGGAAGTTTAGAAGGCATCCCCTAAGTTGTTTTAACATGTTCACAAAAATTTGAAAGGTTAATGAAGTTTTTGGCAATATTTTGGTTGAGCGAAGGCATGATTATTTACAAGTGTGATTACTGGTAAGTGGTTATTGACCTGGAACTAATATTTCTTTGAACATCCTTGTTAAGCTGATAGGCTTATTCCTAACAAAGTGCCCGGTGGATTGTTGGACGCCGTGAAACGAGGAACCCATGAAATGTCTGACTTTTACGGTCGTCGATAGTTTATGGATTGGGCTTAATGGGTAAAACAACAATGGCATCTGCTGTCTTCAATACTCTCGACCTTAAGGCCTACAAATTCTGCAGACTCAATATGGATCACAATATTTCAAACTGTGATATTAAGCAGCTTCAACAACAGATGTTGAGAGAGTTGTTGGGTCTAGGGAATATCTTGTTGAATAGTTTTGTGGAAGGTCATAACATTGTATATTCTTGTTTATTTACAATGCCCTCAAAGCAAACAACCTCGCTAAGCTTTGCCAACCAATTTTTCGTGCCATCCTGATGGGACAAGAATTTTGGTAAATACCAGAAAGCTTGTCATACCGATATGCTTGACCGAACCAATTTTGAACGCATTTCGTTTGAGGTAGACATGGTCTCCCCCTCAGACTCCAGAGAGCTATTGTATAAAATAGCTCTAGCAGCGCTAATGCATCACTTCCCCTAGGCATAGAGGGCATAGAGGTGGAGGATGTGCAGTGGGAATACTTTATTTGAATTAGTTGCACCTAAATTTAAAAACTATCTCATGTCAAGATCTTCAGAATTCAGGCCTCTTAATCAATTTCTCAGAGAATTATTAGCAACTGGATAGATATTGATCGAGTGGTGGATGGAGTATTTGAAAGTTTGGATGAGCTTTCTAAGAAGGCATTTTTAGACATTGTTTTCTTTTTCGATAAAACAAATGTAGTAGAAGTGGGATGGAAGCAGCTTCAAATGCTTATGGATGCGACACTTATAAAACTCTCTTTTGATAACTATGGTGAAAACTTTTGTTGCGTTATATGGCGTGCTGAGGGGCAAATACCACAATTTATTCTGGATTATAAGAGGGTGAGGATTCACAATATAATAAAGGCTAGATGAATATGGTTTTAGTGGTGGAAATTTTGCACAAACTCAATACCACTTCTCGGGAGAGCTTTTCAAGATGCAAGGAAGGAGGCTTGAGATGAATTTCTTGAAGACGATACTTTTGTGGTCAACTATTTTTATAATTGGTTTGAAAAGTTAAAATAAATGAAAATAAGAGAAGATGTGAAGAGATGGAGGCTCAAAAGCATGAATAGAGCGATCAAGAGAATGACAAATAAATAGAGTATGAAATGGTGAAGGGATTTAAAACCATTACTCTTGAAGAAGGAAAGAAAATTTTTAACCAAGAAGGGGTCCTAATTCTTCTGAGAGGGATATATATGATGTTATTGCATTTGATGTTGTTAGGAAATAAACAAAGCTATATAGCTCAAAAGAAGTGGCTAGATTGGCATTGAAGTAGTCAACATTATGTCAAGATTATGCATCATTGGCTATACAGTCATTGTGTAAGGGGGATAGAAAGTTAGACATTGGAGATATTAACCTCAACTTGAGCGAAAGTCTCATAATAAAGAGAGAGTCATAAACATCACGAGTAGAGGAAAATAACTTAACTATAGATGTAGCCAAAGAAACAAGAATACAAAAGAAAATATGAGAATACTTTTGGAGAGTATAATAAGGTGCATTAGATGACATTGAGATGTAGACAAACTTTCACCTCGAATTGATGGCTTTTATCTTGCACAACTAAGGATATTACAACCAAATTATTATAAACCTAAGAGAAGGTGACTAGCTATAGCATGAAATCAAAATGGTCCTCTTTTCTCATTTCTATTTAAATGATTGAGATTGCCAACCTTTATCTTTCATTTGTATACATTTTTTAGTATGGTTTCTGAGAATGATAGTCATGATACATTTGATTTTGTCATGATACATTTGATTTTCTTTCAAGGCTTCAGAATATTTGCAGTTAATTGAATCTTTGTGATGCTAGACACAATTCTAAATAAAATATATATACAACCATCTTATATAAACTTGCGCTTTTTTCTCCTATTGGCGTACCCATTGCACCTCCTTTGGGTGCAAGTGCTAGTTTTAACTCTTTTCCTCTCTCTCTTCCTCTCCCCCACTTCATCTCTTATTTTTGTATTCCCACATCTGTCTATCTTTACTTATTCTATCTATCACCTCATAATCTTTATCATTTTATCTCTTCAACTCCCCATCCTCTCCTCTTCCCCACTTTGATATTTGATTCTCATCCATTAATCTCTATCAACCTTTTCACATTTATATTTCACATTTGATTCTAATCCAGTTGTCTATAATCTAAAGGGAAATTTTCATGCTTTATAGTTTCAATGTTTAACAAATATTTCCATCCTGCTTACTTTGTTGTTTCTTAGTGTTAAAAAATTTCAAATAATTAAAGATAATCTGTGTTTCTAAATATATTATGGCTCTAAATCTCTTTCTACTTATTTATTAAATAAGAGGATTTTTAAAAAAATGATCATATTTAAAATAATTGAATTTTAAATCATTTTGTTGAATATGTCCAACAATTTATAAATTAACGTCCCACAAGGGTGCCTCTATTGTGCGTATTGGATAGTTGTTTGTCCCCAAAGTTTCCTTTATAATTTTTTTAGGTATGCTTAAATGTTATCCAGTCTTAATAAATGGATTTGACTCTAATATAATCTTCTACATAGAAAGCATGCTTCCCATTGTCTGCGGCATGAGCGGCTTGCCAATATGGCATCACATGTATATATCTTTTTGGTTGCTAAGAAAATATTCCCAAGATCAATGAATATGTGTGAATGATTGTATGTTGTTTGGAAATTTGTAGATGAACGGGGACTTCAGAAAATGATTTCAAATTTTATAACATTTTGATTTCTTGCTATAAAACATTGCCTTCAAGTTTGCTAACTACTGAACTGAATGATGTTCATTATAGTTAATTGTATAAATTATCTTATGTTAATATACGGTTATAGATTTCTTAAACCTAACCCTAATGAAATTATGTATGTATTTAATTTTGTTTCTTTTACATGACATTTTAGATCATTAAGAATTTTGAATTCAAATGTTCAAGCTAAAGAGGAATTATTAAATATATAAATAGTACTTTTATATTAATAGGCAACTTGTTGATAAATACCATCGCAAAAATCTAATTATAAAATTTTAATTATCAATCCTAAACTAACTTAAAACTTAATTTATACCATTATAGGAGTGAGCAAAACTCTCTCAATTCTACAAGGATCATTAATCTATCAATTTTCCATACAGTTATAACTAGAGTCATTGTACCAACAATAGTTATATAAGTTGTAAAATTGCTCCCACCCCAAGAATTTTAGGGCTTTTTAATTAGCCAACCATTGTGACCATAGGTGTGTATGACTCATTCGGTTTCAATGTGGAATGTGATAAAAAATAAGAGATCTAATATTTACTGAGATTTGAAATAAACACAAATACTAGGCAATGAAAAAATCAGAAATAAACACTGAACTGAGAACATATTTTATTCACAGAACTGCTTGATTACAAACCTATGCAATGGCCTCTATATATAGAGAGCCTATGATATAAGGGCATTAATAGAAGATGTTTCTAGAGGATAAGGTGATAAAGCAGTATGACCTATTCTGGAGGACAACATCCATATCTGTTAGCAACGTATGCAACAGTTTGCAGTGTAGTGGAGTGCGGTTATAACAGATTATGAGGTGGATTCGACTCACGTGGTCTTTTCACTGTTTCTAACATCCTCCCTTAATTTCTACCACTAATGATAATGTGTGGGAGGAATTACAATAAAAAATTTAGATAGGATAGGTCCCGGCATTGAGCCTTGTTAGGTACCCATTTACAACATAAAAAAAAAGAGGGGAACATTATATGACTATCCCCCCTTAATGTTCACCTCAATCGTGCCTAGCATGCCCCATAGTTTCAGAAATTTGGCCTCAAGAATACTCTTAGTAAATATGTCTGCTGCTTGGTCTTCACTTGGACAAAATTGGAGATTAACAAAATTTGCTTGAACAAGATCCCGAATATAGTGAACATCAATCTCAATGTGTTTTGTTTTAGCATGAAAAATATGATTATTTGCAACTTGGTTAGCACTTTGATTATCACAATACAGAGGGGTAGCTGAACTCTGTGCAAAACCAAGCTCAAATAAAAGGTTGCGAATCCAAACTGCTTCCTTTCTAGCTTCTTTTGCTGCTCTATATTCTGCTTCACATGAGGACAATGATGTATTAGGTTGTTTTTTGCTGCTCCATGTAATTGGACCTGACCCAAGCTGAAAAATAGAACCACCAGTAGATTTTCTATCATCTATATCACCTCCCCAGTCTGAATTAGTAAAGCCAATCAAAGAAACTGAGGACTTGTAACTATAATGTATGCCATAGTAAATGGTTCCACGAATGTATCGTAAAATCCTTTTGGCAGCCAACCAATGAGTTTCTTTTGGTTCCTGCATAAATCTAGATACTAGATTGACTGCAAAACAAATGTTTGGTTTAGAATGTGTTAGATAAACTAGGCTACCAACAAGCTGTCTATATAAAGTAGCATCCACCTTCTTGGAAATACATTCTTTAGTAAGCTTAATTCCAGATTGAAAAGGAGTAGGGGCTGGCTTACATTCAAGCATGTTGAATTTTTCTAAAAGATCCAAAGCATATTTTGCTTGAGAGATAAATAACCCATCATGAAGTCTACTAATTTGCAAGCCAAGAAAATAATTTAATTCACACCTAGATCACTCATATGAAATGCCCTTTTAAGATTTGAGTTCAAATCATTAATTAACCCAATATTTGGTCCAGCTATGAGTAAATCATCCACATAAACTGCAACAAGAATAATTTCATTTTGCACTCTCTTCACATAAAGATTTGGATCTGATTTGCATTTTTGAAACCCATGAAGCTGAAAATACCTGTCAATCTTCTTATTCCATGCTCATGGCGCTTGTTTAAGCCCATAAAGTGACTTCTTTAATCTACAAACAAGATTAGGATGTTGCTGATCTACAAAACCTAGTGGCTGATCCATATATATTTCTTCATATAAATCTCCATTTAAGAAAGCATTTTTTACATCCATTTGATGAATATGCCACTCAAGACTTGTAGCCAAAGAAAGAATAATTCTAACTGTATTCATTTTAATGACAGGAGCAAAAGTTTCTTCATAATCAACACCTTCTTTTTGATTAAATCCCTTAGCAACCAATCTAGCTTTAAATTTTTCTATAGCACCAGCTGATTTAAATTTTGTTTTATAAACCCATTTGCAACCAATGACATTCTTACCTTTGGGAAGTGGCACAAGTTCCCAAGTTTTATTTTTCACCAAAGCATCATATTCTTCTTCCATAGCTTGCTCCCATTCTTTCTTCCCTCTAGCTTCCTCATATGATCTTGGGTTATTTACTTGTAATACTTTGGCCATGAGAGCACTACCATTCCTCCCTTGGATCTTTGAGCCTTGCCTATATATTTCTTCAACACTCCTTGTCTTTTGTCTAGCTGAAAAATCATCTTCTTCATCATCACTACCTATAGAAAATGTCTGATTACAAGCATTAGTTATTTCATTTTCACTAGTATTTTCATCATTTGTAGAAGTACACAACTCATCCTCATCAATGTAGTCTCTATTTCTTTCTAAAATATCTGAAAAATGAGAAGCATTTGTTGTTGTAGAGCGAGAAGGAGTGGCTATAAGTTGTGAATGCTCATCAAACTTCACATCTCTACTAACAAAGACTTTGTTTGTTGTCAAATCATATAACCTATAAGCCTTTGATTTTTCATTATAACTCATAAACAAACACTTATGACTCTTTGGTTCTAACTTTTCTCTTTTTGCATCAAGAATGTGTGCCCAAGCAATACACCCAAATACTTTAAAATATCCAATGTGAGGTTTCTTACCACTCCATGCTTCTTCAGGGGTGATATTTGTGAGAGCTTTGGTGGGGATTCTATTTATAATATGTGCAGCACAAGAAACAGTCAAACCCCAAAATTTATTGTTCAAACTTTTAAAATGCAACATACAATGAGCCATTTCTAAAAGAGTTCTATTCATTCATTCAGCCACCCTGTCTTGTTGAGGAGTATAAGGAACTATTCTTTGCACCTTAATACCATAATTTTCACAAAATGACTCAAATGCATAATTGCAATATTCACCTCCATTATCTGTCTTTAAACATTTAATTGTTTTGCCTCTTTGATTTTCAACTAATGCCTTAAACTTTTGAAACACTTCAAACACTTCTTTTTTCCCTTCAAGAAAATAAACCCATACTCTCCTGTTGTAATCATCAATAAAAGTGAGAAGGTACCTGGCCCCTGAAAGTGAAGGATATCCTGGTTCACATAAATCACTATGAATGAGTTGCAATGGATGATTAGCTCTCCATGCTTTACCTGAATCAAAAGGATCTCGATGATGTTTCCCTAACACACAACCTTCACACACGTTCACAAGCTGAAATTTTTGTTAATCCTCTAACCATATCCATTCTAACCATATCTTGTAATTTTCTATAATTTAAATGTCCAAGTCTAGCATACCAAAGTTGTGACATATAATCAGTCTGAGCAATAAAAGCATGAGAGAGTGTATATTTATCATCAAGAGACCCCACAAATTTAAATAGATTCTCTTCATGATCAACTCTACCAATAGCAATTATATTGCTTGGGTCTTTTCTATTTCTAACAATAACTTGATTAGCATTGACAACAAACTCATATCCAGCTTGAACTATTTTGTATACTGAAATAAGATTCACCCCCAATCCTTCAACCAATAAAACATTTTTCAAAGACCCATTTGTTACATTGACAGTTCTTGTTCCTAAAACTGGAAGTTTCATTTTATTGCCAATAGAAATTTCTTGATCTGAATTCTTCCCTTCATAAAAATCAATAAACAAAAATCTATCCCCAGTCATGTGAGATGATGCCCCTGAATCTAAAATCCATTCTTTATTAGAATTTGAAGCAAAGTATCCCCCCTTAACACTAGATTTACTCGGGTGTAGCAATTACCTCCTCATTTGATTTCTCTCGTCTTTTCAAAGAGATAGCTACGAAACTATGTTTATCTTTCTTTCCATCCTTAAACCTTTCTTGCTTGGGCTTATATTGCTGCCTTTCATTGTCCCTCTTCTTCAAACAAAATTTCTTCATGTGATTCTCACCTCCACAATACTTGCAAATAAAGGGCTTTCTTCCAGCTTGCTTTTTTGCACCATCATTTCTAGAAAAATGGTTAAAACCTTCATTATTTCGAAATTTATTATTTCCTTTCCAATTCTTTTTTTCATCATTTCTAAAAAAATTACTTTTGGCTATATATGCATGATTCTTCTTAATATGCCCTTCTTTAATAAGCTGAACTTCTTCATCTAAAACAGATTTGTAAAATCGATCAAAAGTTTGCTGGGGGGTATTGGGATTTATTTGAAGAACCCTTTTCCTTGATTCCTTAAAGACTTTATATGGCTGAGGAAGCTTGCTTTCAACCATTGCAATCAATTGAAAATCTTTTTTTGCATAATCAGCACCTATTTTTTTTAGCTGAGCATTTAAAAAGGTAACTTCATTGAAGTAAGCAGACATTTTTTCAAAATCAGATGGATCTAAATTCATCAATTTTTCTTCTATACTAAACATGCTAGCAATGTCTACATCTTTATAATCTTTTTCTAAAGTCTCCCACAGTTCTATTGGGTTATCAATATCAACAAATCTTCTATTTAGATTGGTGCTCAAAGCTTTACCAATAATACCTCTAGCTTGCTCCAACTTGCATTTCCACAACTCCTTTTCTCTATCAGTTTGTTGAGGTTCCCCAATTTTTTTATTTAATATCCTCTATAAAGCCTTCTCTCTTAGAGCATTCTTGACTGCAATCTTCCAATTTGCAAAACCACTTCCATCAAAGATAGGCAAAATTTCATTTGAAGAACCCATGTTAGCAAAAAACATCAGCTTTCAAACAAATCTAGCAATACTCCAGAAGCATAACAGCCCTGCAACAAAGTATCACTCCAAAAATATATCATCCCTGCAAACAAACCATTTCCAGCAATATATTTGCCTGCAGCAAAACCCTCTAGCAATATTTCTAGCTGAACTTCTAAATGAATCTCCAGCTGAACCTGGCTAAATTAGGCTCTGATACCATGATAAAAAATAAGAGATCTAATATTTACTGAGATCTGAAATAAACACAAACACTAAGCAATGAAAAAATCAGAAATAAACACTGAACTGAGAACATATTTTATTCACAGAACTGATTGATTACAAACCTATGCAATGGCCTCTATATATAGAGAGCCTATGATATGAGGGCATTAATAGAAGATGTTTCTAGAGGATAAGGTGATAAAGCTGTATGACCTATTCTGGAGGACAACATCCATTTCTGTTAGCAACGTATGCAACAGTTTTGCAGTGTAGTGGAGTGCGGTTATAACAGATTATGAGGTGGATTTGACTCGCGTGGTCTTTTGACTGTTTCTAACAGAATGGCTGGTTTTTTTGTTTGTTAAAAAAGCAGCACCTGATCAAGAAATGGGCAGTTAACGTCTTTATATTTTTCCTGTTTTTGGATCGTCGGGTTTGATTTAAGAAAACATAATGGGGGTTAGAATCTAAAAAAACCTCAGGGCGTCTATTTTAATCTGAAGCTTCAAATGCTACATCCATAGACATACTAAAAAAAAAAGAACATTGTGGAGAAACACTATGAAATTCACTGCTGGAAATTGTCACAACATAAATCAACATTTTCAAAAATATAAATCAATAGTTCATGTGTCCTGCTGACTCAATCTGCTTTTGTTCTACTGCTTGCTGACATCCACGTCCGTGTAACTGAATTTTCTATTTCCCGCCACCATAAACGTTCTGAAAAGTTTCAAATTAGGAGTTATGTAACTCACACATTCCATATGATTAATTATACATATGTTGTACTTAAAATGTAAAGAATTAGTTTCAGATATATATTGCCTAAAAATCTACGAAGCCTGATCCCACATGTAGTTATATATATCAAATTTAAGGTAATAGCATGCAGTATAATGCAGTCATATTTAGCATATAGGAAGTCCCTTATCTTGTTCAGTTAATGTATTACAATAATTTGTAATCCTATATATCACAGTGTTATCAATATAATACATACTAAAGTGCCTTGTATTCTGCCCATAATTCAGAGTTCTCAGCTTTCCTTGCGATGAATGAGTCAATCCTGTTTTGTTTTTGCTTACTGGGTTTTGCTGCTGCCTTAATTCCCTTTGTTGGGTGATCAATCCCCTATTTTAAGTATCTATATCTTTCTCATGGGTCAGCAGAGACATCTCCCTTCGCGTGGCATCTTTCCCTTCTCTTAATCACGTATTATTTGTTAAATAATGTTGACTCAGCAATGTAGTATACTTTATAAATCCTTTGTTAAAGCTTTGACCGTCCTGAACGCTCTCCACGTATCCACTGTGGGCATTCTTTTCCATACACTATTTTCTGCATTAACGGCAGAGTTTTTCGGTGGGTCTTCTTTTCTGGCGTAAGATCAGCGGGAAGTTCGAATAAACCGATCAAAGCTTTTTAAGGAGTGAAGCCTATCGACTTAAATAATAATTTTTATACAAGAGTTGGAATCTTAAAAAATTGGAGAAATAAATTGAAACTTGATATTTAATTTGAGGTTTATGATAGAATGTACTCGGAGATATGTCAAGAATGTATTCACGCAAGTATAAAACTAAGAATTACCCTTCCGTGTAGAACCCTTAGAATAGCCATATGATAAGCATGAAATTGAGCTTTTCAACCTTCTAAACATCATTCCAATGAAAGGTGATTTTCATGGTCTTTTGAGCTTTAAACATGGAAAAAACTGATGACAAGATCAATCACTGTGGCAGAAATTATAGCCAACTCTCTGTATTTGGGCCAATGAATGATTTATAGGTAGAAATCTTCCCCACTTTGTAGAACTGTAAGAACAGCTATAACATATTCTATAGGAGGACCAATATAAATTCCAACTATGTTTGGTGAGGTGGAGGAACTAACTTTAGATTCTTTTAAGTGAAATGGATGGTATAAAAGCCCCCACTAATGTCTTCACCTTTCTTTTTCTCAAAAGAATGAGCTTATTTACATCTTTTTCAGTTGCATGATTTATTACCCACTCTTTGTATGCCTTTCTTGCTTGTAATCCCTAATGCCTTAGGCTGACATTCTCTAGTTTTGATTTTGGATTGGAAGAGTCAATAATTCTTCCTCATCAGGTAGTCTCTTCAGGAACAGTTCTCTGATATTGTTTCCTGAATTTGCCAATCCCTTCTTGTTCAATATTGGATTCACTTCCATTACTATCACTGTAGTCAGCATTCAAAGTCTTCATCAATATATTCTCTACGAAATCTTTCCCCCTGTATTTGAAACTCATCATTCCTTTCATCGTGCAGTTCAAAATCATCACACTTCTCATTAACAAATTTGTCATTGTCAATAATTTTGCAGGGTACAGAAATGGAAACATGGTTCCTGTCACTCTATTCATGGCAATATTCTTCAATTCAGTTTTCAGACTTGGATGGCAAGTCCAATATTTTTGATTGGCAAGAACTTAATGACTTAGAAAATAGTACAAAATAAATTTTTCTAAGAAAGTACATATTTTGCAAAGATTCAATTGTAAAATATATATAGTTTAAATTTGACATTTCAAAAGAGAATGCGTAGTTTTCTAGCAAAAATAATATATGAAAATGCATTTTAACCAACATTTTATCTACATAGTTATATTTAGGCACTTTTTCCTTGTGTCTAATAGAGTGTTAAGCTTGTTTAAATTCGAGGAAAAGAAAGAAGAAGAAGAGAACACAATTTATAGAGTACTCACAGTGTTTGCAAACTATGCTTCAACAAATTTGTTATTTCCTTTTGCTTTAGTAAGTTCCACTGCACTATCTGCATCCTCTTCTTCACTTGTTTCATCAGAATTGCCAGAATGATCATCGAACATCAAACTTGAAACTGATCAGCATCATTTACACATATTTGATCACTAGCAGGCAACTCTTCCTTGTCACTACACATCTCTACTATTCCAGCTCTAACATGACATTCTCATGTTGCGGCTCAAAGGAAGAATTTGGCTTGGGGATCTTGGTGAATCAGATTTCACTGCACCATTCTTTCTCTCTTCTTCAATCATTTTTATATTGTCTTTAGCATTGTCCTTCACTTTGTTTGCATTGCTGTGACTATCAAGAGCATGTTCGTGAAGAAATCAAGAAGATCACAAGATTAAGGATCAGCTGATTTAAGATCAAAGACAGAGTGTATTGAAAAAGGCCTAATAAATATAGGTTAAACAGTTATATTCTAGAAGACCATGAAACTGAACGTATAATTATTACAAACTCATGAAATATCTAAACCCAAATGCAATTCTCATGCCACAAATAATGGTGCCAACAACTTGGGTGCTAAAGCAAGATGGTTCTTTCCTGTTGTATATCCTTTGATTAATCTTGTATTGACACATTGTATATCTTTTTTAGCTCTCTTGCATTGTGATGATGGGTCATATAGTATTATCTGAAATGTTGATGGTAAAAACTTTTACACAATTGCATTCAGAAGTAAGAATTTATTATCATTGAAACTATCAAATATTTTCGAACTTCTCAATTTCTTTTCTATTTCTTTTCTATTTGCCCCCATCGATTCAACATAAGAACTAAATAATTGTTATTTGTGGATGCAGATTACTCGATTTGCATGTGGAGGGATGGTGATAGGTATAGCTCTTCATCATCATGTTGCAGATGGACATGCAACATTTACTTTTATCAATTCATGGGGAAAAGCTGTTAGAGGGGAGAGTATTCATCAACCTCCTTGGATGCATGATAGGTCTCTATTAAAAGCAAGAGATCCTCCTCGGCAAATGTTTGATCATTATGAGTATAATACAATAGCCCATGAGAGATCTCCAAGAGAGTCAATTCGATCCACAAAAGTATTTCATTTTGATGGCATACTTTTGGATAAACTCAAATCGAAGGTAAAGCAATCCAAAAAAGAAAAGAAAAACTACACTACTTTTGAAGTACTTGTTGCCCATTTGTGGATATGCATTTCACAAGCCAGAAGACTTGATGGTGATGTTGAAACAAAAGCTAGCATTCCAATAAATGGAAGGAAAAGGATAAATCCTCCCATTGCTGAAGATTACTTTGGTAATGTTGTGTATGAATCATGGGCTCAGACAACTGTTTCTGAACTCACAAATGGATCTTTAGACTTTGCTGCAGAATTGATCCATCAGTCAATTGCTAAGGTGGATGATGAATTTATACGATCAGCTATTGATTTTTTTGAGCTAAACAACGAAATTACAGGGCCACTAGAGCTTAATGATCCTACTAGTGTGATAGCCACAAGCTGGCTAAAATTCCCTTACCATGAATTCCATTTTGGAATGGGAAAACCAATTTATGCAGGCCCTTCAATGATCCGGTCTGAAGGCCTTATCATCTTATATGATTCATGTGCCAAAGATGGGAGTATAGATGTTATGATTTGTTTGTTGGAATCCCACATGGCTCTATTTGAACAAATTTGTTTTCAATTTTGATAGAAATCTATGATCATATCATAATAGTTTTAAACATATACAAGTGCTATCTTTGATAAGCTTATTTGAGTGTAAGTACCTTAGATATGCTTTGGTTATCTATAAACAAGTATTATTTTATCAATTATATTGAATGATAGGGCTTGCCCTTCATAATCTACAGACCTCTCCAGTTTTAATCAAAACTAAGATCATCTTCTGTGGAGAAGGAAGAAAGGGGGATTCCAGGGGTTTGAGTGTAAAATTTGCAGCCTTTTAACTGTACAAATCAACATATTGAACTTAACAGGAAGTTGGAATTACCACACACTAACTTTGAACTTTGAGAAGGGGGAGGCTTCATCCAGCTCTATCTGTCAGGTGGGGATTCTCAAATTATATTGCATTATTTTTAGGCAAAGTTACAGCGATAATAACACTATTTAGATGTGTATGCATTTGTATATTATATAGGACTATGTCCGCCACCCTCATCTACTCTATGTTGTTAAGATGGACAACACGAGAACACACATAATAGAATAGATGTCCATGTTAACCTGTATTGGAGTGAGAGTGGAGATAATGTTGACATATCTACAATGGGGTTGTATGTAGACGCAATTAAGAATGTAGGCATCAATGGAGGAAAAAGAACCAAATTGGATTGAAGCCTTATACTAATTTTGAAGGAAGAGATTGGAGGAGAATTAGTGAAAATAAAAAGTGTTTTTAGGAGATGGGCTTATAGGTAGATTTAAGGGTTTTTGGTCAAACCTTGGATAACTAAATAAATGGATCTCTCAACAATAGAATTCTATAGTGGAAGGTAAGATTAAACTAAATAAATGGATCTCTCAACAATGGAACTCTATAGTGAAAGGTAAGATTCAAATCTACCCTAGCGTTAAGGGATTTTTTTGGTGGTATATGACAATGATAAAGATAGAAATAAAAGCATTTGTCAATCTCATTGGATTAAAGAGAACTAGTACATGTTGTTGCTAAAATCATGGTACTTGGCTTCAATGCAGCTACCAAATCATTCCACCAAAATTTTATTATAGGTAAGACTTCAAACATTCCCCAAAAATTTATTCCAAACCTTCCATTACTGATTTGAATCCTATTTTGGAGTAATTGGGAATTCCTTGGTAAATTCTTGGGAGTGGATGGAGGATGACAAGAGTTTTATCACACTACAAATGCCCATAGACTTAACAAATGCCCCTCTTGTTGAGTTATGAAATATGCAAATGAAATGTGGTTGCAATTAGTGGATTATGAAGGCATTACCCTTTAGATGTAGAAGGTGTTACTAGACTGACACGTTGTAGTGAATTGTTCAAAGAAGAAGACCCATAACCAGAATACTTACGTCTCGCCACAATGCTATTCAGTAAAAAATGAGGAAAGTAAAGAGGCAAAGCTTGTAGAGATTAAGCAAGGTCATGATTCTAAATTAGTGAAAACACCTGAGGCTGTTAATAATCAAGGTATTGTTGAGGGACATGTCTTGACTGTGGCAGAACTAAGGCTTTGGCTAAGAATTTGAAGGTCAACATCCACTTAACACTATAAAGAAAGTCTAAAAGGTGATAAATAGGCTAGACATCATATGGTACATAAAAGGCATATTTTAGGAAGAAAAGATGGGAGGAGAGCCAGGATATACCTTGCTTCGAGTCATGGAGAGGAGATAATTATTAATCTTAAATTTGACCAAGTTCATGGGATGTATAGGATAAGGGGAGGTGGTTCCCTTTCTATAGTCACCTTTGGTTTGAGCTAGGTTCAAGTACACACTAATAAATCTAAAAATAAGTTTTTTAGAGAGTAAAAATTAAATTAAAAGAATATAATTATTCATATTTATATTTTTAATAATACTTTTTATAATTATAAATAATGTAGTTTTTAGTTAAATTTATTGATCTATGTTTCATGAATAACACTTAGAAGAATCCATCCCACTTAAATATAGGTAAATGAGTTTGACTTTAAAACTATATAGAAAATATATATTACTTGTCAAAACTACTTCTTTTCACATTCTTTCAAAAAAGAATCAATTAGTTAAAATTATTTTATCTATATACCATTTGATAATGTCTTAAAAAAATATTTTAAAGGATATTTTTATATTTTTAATGACATTTTAAATTTTCATTATCGAGTGGACTTCCAATTATTTGTAATATTTCTTCCCAAATCAATTTTAAGGAGATGATAGATTAGGTCCTTTTAAGGGCCAAAGCTTAACAAAAATAGAAAGATTTAAACAATGGAGATATGTGGACTATATGATAATAATAATAAACAAGGGCTGCTTTGCTCCAGCTGGAGTCCTTGCCTCTTGTAAAATATAAAATATCAAAAAATGAGTCAAAGTATAGAAAATTATAAAAAATGAGATAAAAATATATTTAAATAATAGGAGAGTCAACACTAAAGTCAATGACTAGAGTTTGTGGTTTTGATATTCCATTATGGCTTTGGAAAAGTCAATTTCTTATAATTTTTCATTTCTTTTCATTGAGCATTTCTATATGCCAATTTCTTATAAATTTTTCATTTCTTAAATATAATGTAAATTTTTAATATATATAACATTTTTCAAAACTAAAATTGAAAATTCAGATTTCCAATCTTTTTTGTTCTATTCCTTCCTCTGCTTGCCTTATCTGCTCTAATGGTTGTTCAAAGACAAAAGGAAGATTGGCTAGTGATTCTACGTTTTACATAACCAGTGAGCATACTATGATGGAATAGTCGTATTGTTGATTATGTTTATCAGGACAATTTTAAATAATAAACAATCTACCATACTTATGAATCCTCCCAATACCGAACAATATAATCATCAACCCTAGTCTTGTTACATATACGAAGACACATATTAGAATACTCATTTCCATTTAAATGCTTTTTTATTCAATGGCATAAAAATGTCATGCTTGAAAGAACAAAATAACTTAAAAATCGTCGATTGTGATTTAAGGTAACATGCACCAAATGGCCCTTACACAAATGTGTGTTTAGGTCAATTACTATCTTAGAAATATGCAAGGCAAAAACTATTTCATATTCTACTCATTTTCCCAAACACAACAATATATAATTAACTCATTATTGTCATAGAGAAATATGCAAGGTAGAACATATTTCATATTCTACTCATTTTTCCAAATACAACAATATATATTTAACTCATGTAAATGAGGTTTGCACCAGTTATATTCTACTCATTTTCCCAAACACAACAATATACATTTAACTCATGTAAATGAGGTTTGCACCAGTTAAATTATTGGTTAGGCAGAGTAAGGTATGTATTGCATTTGAATTCAAGAAAAGGTTAACAGATCTACCTGTTCAGGCAATTATGTTGCTAATACTTAACAACAAGTTCCACCAAAACTTCTACTATGTTGGGTTGGTTCAATGAGTTAAAATATAGATATACCTATTAATATTAATAATGACATTGAAGGCATCCAAGAAAAGGAAAGTTAACCAAAATCTAAAATAACTACTATGGATTGCAGAATAGAATAGCAAGATGCAAGTAAGACTTATGCATTGTTTTACATAAATACCAAGAAAAAATAATAAGTAAAACATGACATTAGGTAATAATACATTATGTATCTTGGACAAAACTCCTACTCTACATTTATATCCCAATGCATATCTTGGACAAAACTCCTACTCTACATTTATATCCCAATGCATAGCTTTCAAGCTGCATAAAACCCCATACAAAGATCTCTGAGGCTCCCTTCTCCAGAACAAACCCCTTACACAAGATAAAGAAAGAGTTGATAAATAAAATCTGGAAACACAACACAGGAAATCGTCCTAGATATAATAGTTACATTTAACTACCAAATAAGTTATAAAACTACACATCCATTCTCATCCAAATATGCACCGTAAAAATCTCCAAAATATTTGGTATATGCAACAAAATTGGAACAACCAATTCTAAAATATTAAATGACCAAAATATTTAAATTTAATAAAATATGTTAACATAACTTTATCTTTGCAATGTATTCACCATTTCAAAATTAAATTAAATATGCTCAATTTTTGAACACTTAAAATGAAAAAAACTACTGAGAATTCTGACAAGAGCTAATCAGAATATAGAAATATAATTTTAATGAAAAAAATTCTAACACTTAGGAAAATGGCTTCTTGCATGATGTTTCAAACATAAATAAATTAGAGAAAATGATCTGAAAACATAAGTCTCCGCCTAAAGGCATGGACTAATAAATCTCTGTAGGTGATTTTAGAGTGTTAGTAATAATGTTATTGGCTTTAATGTTCTTTTTCTCTTTTATTTGTGGATTGTTGAGAATTATCTTAAAATAGTCAAAGACTTCCTAAATGAGAGGTTCACAACTTAGCATTTTTTTTTTGTAGTTCTTACCTATTGGTAATGATATCATAATTTAAAGAAGATATTGTTTTTAAAAATATTTAAGAGTTTTGTGTATAAATCATTGTTTAAATCACAATTGAAATGATAATAAAAATAAGAAAATTATAAGAAGTTACAAGGATTATTATAGTTTTGAAAATGTAAAAAGATGTTTTTAAAAACTATTTTATTTTAAGAATAAACAAAAAAATATATTACTTTTTAATTTTTTAATTATTCTATATAATTGTAAAATTTATATTTATAACATAATACTTGAGATACAATTGAGACAAAAAAAACTATTCTTAACTTCATATGTCAAAATGAAACGTGACATTCACATAACCTTGAAAGTTCTAAGTCTTAAATTGAAAACTAGGTATAGGTGGTGATTTTGCAAAAATAAATCTACAACTATAGTACTTTGTTGCATCCATTGGTTTCCTAGGGTTTGCACTAGGGTTACATTGTACCTTTCTCTCCTGCCAATCATGTCATACCACGTTAATTGTAGGATTTTCCTAGTCATTGTTATGACTTTGGCCACATTTTTCTCAATAGTTGTTGTTAGTGTTGAAGCTTTGGCAACAAGTGTTTATGGCTCTATTGAGAATATGTCCCAAAAAATTGGTGCCCAATGTCCTTCATGAGGTAAATAATCTCTTTCCCTATATGTTGTTTTGCCTCTGTCATATTTTGATAAGGCATGTAAATAGGTAGAAAAATACTTTAATTGGTTACTTTATAGGTAGAGTCCCTTCTAAAAGTGTGTTAAGGAATGTATTATCAAATCCCAACTCCCACATGGGGTACGCGTAGATGGTGTGCAAAACTTATCAAAGGGTTTTTCCTATTTCACTTTGGGAACCCTTCTCCTGCTAAGGGTGTTCTAAAAAACGACCACTAGTTTGTCTAGACTTCTCTCCTTATTTTTCAACCTTGGTCAAGAGATTTATTTTTTTCTCTCATGATAAAAACCTTAAAGTGCCCATTAGGTCAAATTTCCTAGTTTGCATGTGTTGTGTTGGCATTTTCTAAAAATTATCGCTCTGACCCTAGGTAGGGTGGTATGCATGTAGCCAGAAAATTTATATCACGCTCACCCTCAAAAGAGGATTTGTGTAGAAATTGACCTTGCCCAAGACCTTAGGGAGTTAGTTGATATTTAGATTAGTGGGCAATGCTTTACCCAAAGATTTATGTATTTGAATTTAATGAATAATTTCTTCATTTGTCATTCTATGGATCACAAGATTAAAGGTTGTCTCTTGGTCATTTCTATGCACTCAAGGATCATCTTAAGGAACCAACCATTTCATGAGCATTAGAGGTTTTTAAAAATGATACTACTTGGACTAATTTTTTCTAAAAGGGCAAACAACCTATTACTTCTCAGCCAAAGCAAGATTCTGCAATCTCACCACCTCCTACCAAAGATACTAAGGTCGTTTCACACCCTACTTCTAACTAAGATGATATTATTACACCAAGACACTCAAATCATTTAACATATTTCTTATAGATTGATGTAATGGAGACTACTTAGGGGGAGTATGTAGTTGGTTCTCAATGTGGATAGTAAATGGGTTCTAAATTGAGAAAGTTATTGGATATTCAAAGTAGAAGGTGAACTCACGAATGAGTGAGACAACTTTGGCATTTTTGTCAAAGGAGGATAAGAACAAGATCATCATAAGGAGAAGGACAAGACAACCATAGGATGAGAGGATGAATGAACTTAGGGGGAGCAAGTTGTGGAAGTTGATTTGTGTTTCCTATTAGTTGGTCTTGCTAATTTAGTTGGTGTTGTGATCAATATCAAAGGGGGGAGATTGTTGGCATAATTAATGAAAATTATCTTGAAGGTTTGTCACAACATATGTTTGATGATTTTTTGGCCAGTTATTGTGTTGTCATTGATGTCAACTTGAAGGTTGTCTACTAATTGTTTACTAGGGAGATTTTTTCTACTATATACAAAGAACAATCAAGTGTGCAGTTGGTTTCTATGTTGAGTTAGAGTGCACAATTAATATGGGAGACTTAGAGATGTCTCTAGATGTTGTATGTGTAATTTCATGTATTGCACATAAGTATGGAAAGAGCTATCATTGATTGAACTGTGATAGTACAATTGAGTTGAATAGTTTATGATAGACAATGAATAATTTGATTGGTCTATCAAATCTTTGATGTCTCAGGAGATGAATTTTAGGATTTATGGTGTTTACTCAACCATGTGAATGATTATATGATAGCACATGATCACCTTCTTCACTGTTGAGCTCTTCTCCTTTTCCTTTAGTTATCTACAATGGTGCTTCCCCAAGTTTACCTTTTAAATCTTGAATCATTTTCTTTCTTTTTTTGTCCATCTTGGGAACCTTTGTTTGCATCATCATTTTGATCTTAACTGTCTCATATGTGTTGGAGGGTTTAGAATTCTTGTTAATCTATTTAGTTAACAATGTTGTAATGGAATTTGAAACTTCATTCATATTAATCTCATAATGTAGAGGTCTTAACCATGCAACTCTAGGAATTACAGACTGAACTTATGTGTAACCAGTATCAATGAGAAAACATATGTCATCTTGTTGCCAAGTTTAGTCTTACCCCTTTAGAAGCTTTAAGTCTTTGGTATGAAATTGAGTGTGTGTCCAAGATGATGTTTAAGTTTCCTTTAGGTCACTTCTCATCTTTCTCGAAGTACTCTATTTTCTTTGTTTCCTGGGTCTCCCTTTGCATTACCTTTACCTAATTACTTTCTAAGTAGGTTTTCTTGTTTTTCCAGTGCACATGGGGTTTAGGTGATCTAGGCATGGTTGGGGTGTGTTATGGTGTCCTCCCGATGAGAAGTAAGCATTCCACATTTCATTCTCTTCTATCTTGTCCTAATATTTCATATCCCATGGTTTCCAAGCTTTTGAGTTGTTTTCCCCCTTGAGAAAACTCTATCAAGTGTGTATTCGAAGCATGAAGTCATGATAGTGATTAATAGGTTGTGAATATGATTGTGTCATGCCCAACGGCCTATGAAGCTATGAATCAAATCCAAGATGAATCTCATTCAAATTCATGGAGGTAAGATCAAGTGAACACGGATCTATTGAGTATTTGCTAAATATTCATGAAAGTGAAGTTGTTTTGCTCTGCCTCTAATGTTGTATAGACTAGAGCCAAATCTCAGTCCCATTGATCAAATAGTATGAGCACAATGTTGAATAAACCATTTTTGGGCTTATAATTAGTAAGGCATGCTCAAAGATCTAGCTTCAAGGCCATCAGATTGAAGTGAAAGGTTGAGTGATGTTTGTGGTGCTTCAGTTCGAGAAATATTGTTGAGAGAGGGGTTTTCCGTCCCAAGGCTATGAAAAAGGTCACTTCTCCAGATGCTTCGAGAATAGAAAGTCAATTCACTCTAAAATACAAATATTCTTTAGATATGCTGAAAGATACTTCAGAAAAGTTAGTGATGAAAGTGTGACCTCGATATAGCAGAAATGCAATATTAAAAGCCTTAGGCAGAAAGTGGAAGAACGAAGTGTGCAAGCTAGCAAAAGGATTACTCCTCGTGCTGCAATTTCAAATAGAAGGAAAATAGATTTATGAAAAAGCTAAGTCTCTCTCTCTCTCTCTCTCTCTCTCTCTCTCTCTCTCTCCCATACTTATGTTGACATTATCAAGTATATCTACATTCCAAGTTTTGAAGCAGAGTAAGGCACTTCCCGTAAAGCTTAGCATTTGTGTTGTTTAGTGATTCTTAGTCATATCACTTTACTTTAGGTAAAGTAAGGGAGCTTTCAGGAACTTAGTATTTTATATGCAAATGAATGGAAAGTTTAAATAGTCATTACTCATTGAATTAAATGCAAATCCTATCATTGTAATCATTGGCTGAACTTAATTTTGTTTGTGTGGCACCAACATTCTAATTCCTAAAGCTATTTCATTATAATTGCATTCAATTAGTTTCCTCAAATATAATTAAATAACTATTTATCAATAACTGCATCTTGTGCAATCACGGTGAATGGAAATAAAAGCTGTTGGTTATGATAAGTTAATTGGCTTGGAGAGTGAGTTAAAAGAGCTTACAAACATGTCCTTCAAATTCTATGATTTGGGTGATCTTCATAGAAGATTTAATTCTCAACCTATTCACCCAATTACTCAGAAACTGAAGGAGAGTGGACTAGTTGAAGCAACTTTTTTTACTATGGTAGTGCATGCACCTAAGCTCGTAAGGGAATGAATTGAAAGATACAACCCGAAAACAAAGCAGATTTTGTTTCCTGACTAGTCTATTCTCATATCAATCAACAAGGCACTGATGCAATTCGCATTTGTCATCCATGTGAAGGAGCAATATTGTGATGTTGATTTCAGGTTTTCCACGTCCATGTTCAATGAGAAGAAGACCCTCAGATAGGAAGACATGCAGAGGACATAGTTCCAAACTACTCGCTCAAAGAAGAGAAAAATGCCAAAGATCCTTTTTGGCACAAATCTGAAATAAGAGATTGTGGATAATCACTCCTCAAACTGAAAGGAAAAAAGGAGATTTTGGAGTTCATCGAGCACCATTTCTTCCTAGTACAAGAAACATGTGTTGAGGATATGCAGATCGATTGGGCACAAATAATTTGTGATGAGCTCACCTCCTGGTTGAATTTGGCCAGAGGATTCAAGCAATTCTACATGTCCTCTTATCTAATCTATGCATTGGCAACTCATCACTTGTGGTCCGACCTCCCTAGAATCCCAAATTATGATGAGCGCACCAAAGTCTATGAATTTTACCCACAACTGCAACTGCAAAGAAGCTATGAGGAGTACGTAGTTGTCAATGACGCCTTCACAATGAGGCTATGCCGAGAATTGCAAGGATGCCCTGAAAGGAGATTCTCATCAGAGGTAGTTTCAGCCATAAACTAATTCAGATGCTCATTCATCCAGTTTCTGAGTTTCTCCTATTTGTGAATTAGAGCTTATGATGGATGTAGTGCCTACCCCTAGTTTTCTTTTTAGTTATTATTGCCGAACTCTTTTAGGCCAGCTTTATGATTATGTTTGATGATTAGTGGTATTTTTTTTCCAAATTGTTGGATATTATTTCTTGCTCAGTTGATTATATGATGAGATTACTTGGTACTAGTTATTTCATGTATGCATGATTATTCCTTGATGATAAGGATTGTTTATAGTTATTTCAATTATTTCATTATGTTAGTTGGATGGATTATTTATACACGTTTTCTATGAATACTTACCCCATACTTGTATGTGTATGGTGTGCTTGTATGTTTTATTTTATGTATAATGTTTTTGAAATGGTTGAGGGAGGGAGTCGTAGTCATCTGTTAGTTTTGATCTACACGATGCACCACTTCCTGCCATTGCCTATTTAGTTTAGAATATATGTGTATGTACATGTGTCAATTTTATGTAGATTGCAGGTATTGGTTTCGACTTCCCTGAATTGCTAGGATGAGCATACGTTGTTGCAATATCTCAATGGTAAGAGAGTAGAGATAACTATTGAGTTTGAATCCTATTCTTAATCCATTTGTCCTAAAAAGTAGGGCAAGAATTTGAGTTGTCTACCTTCCAAATTTGTCAAGTGACATAAATTCATGATTATAAGCCTTGAATTTGATCTAGTTTTTTGTACTTTATTATGAGTTTTCATTTCAGTCTTGTACGTCTATGATTATTTTCTATTATAATTTAATCAAATTAAAAGAATTATAAATGATTTAATATAATGAGAATTTTATATAGAAAATTCAATATTTAATTAATTGAGAAACTAATTAAATAAAAGAATTAAATTTAAAGATAAAGTTGTAGTTCTAATTTTAGAGCATAATAATATTTATTTAATTTAATAATAATATATTTAGGAGATCATTTTAAAATAAATGTTAAATATTATAATTACTTAAGTTAATAAATATTTCTATAAAAAACACTTCAAAAATTAAATTAAAGAGAGAAAGAAAATTAATTTAATAAAGATATTTTAAATTGCAAAAAGTGTGCATGAAAATTTAAAAGATAATTAAATATTAAAATAAATGATCAGTGAGTTCCCTCGCATGATTGCACAATCAAAGCCTCAAATTAGGGGAGAACTCTTTATCAGGGATCTGGAGCTCATTTTGCAAGGACTAGGATTTGGAGAAGTGATTTTTAGAGAAGAAATTTTTCAAAAGAAAGGGGTTTTCTCATGTTCTTCATGCGATTGCGTGTTAGCATCAAATTTAGGAAGAATCTTATGATTAATTTATGCAATAAGATTTTAATTTTTCAATCTTCTATCTGCTTCGTGTTTGGATAGATCCATTCTCATATATTTGAAGATTTGTTTGATATCATTGATGAAACCTTGTTGTGAATCTTAATTTATCTTCGTATTGAAGTTATTTGGGTTTGAGGAATGGAGCTTTTGAAACTCTCGTTCATTTAAATTTTAAATAGATGGGTTTTGGTTTTGGATTAAAAATCAAAATCTAGAATGTAAATTCAAATGCTTTTTCTAGGTTTCCCTATTAGAGTATTTGATTGGGGGGGGGGCGCGTACTGTTTGTTTTTATAAAACAAAAACAATTTTTTTTAAATATATATATATATATATGTGTGTATGTATGTATGTATATATATGTATATAAAGATATATGTATATATATGTATATAAAGATATATGTATCTATGTATATATATGTATATATATATATATACATATATATACATAGATATATTTATATACATACATATATATATATATATATATATATATATATATATATGTATATATATATATATGTATATATATGTATATATATATATATATGTATATATATGTATATATATATATACATACATACATTTATATATATATTTATATACATATATATATATATATGTATATATATGTATATATATATATATATACATATATACATATGTATACATATATACATATGTATACATATATACATATGTATATATATATGTATATATATATATATATATATACATATATATATACATATGTATATATGTATACATATGTATATATGTATATATATATATGTATATATCTATATATACATATATACATATGTATATATATATATGTATATATCTATATATACATATATACATATGTATATATATATATATACATATGTATATATATATATATACATATGTACATATATACATATGTATATATGTATATATATATATATATACATATGTATATATGTATATATACATATATACATATATACATATGTATATATGTATATATACATATGTATATATGTATATATGTATATATACATATATACATATGTATATATATATATATATACATATATACATATGTATATATGTATATATGTATATATATATATATACACTTATATACTTTGGTGGGTGGGGCCTCCAACCCCCCATCCACCCCTTTCTTCCCCCCCCCAATAGTGCACAGGGTCTACCATAGCAGTCCTGCAGCGACAACAACAGGTACTGCTAATGCAGGACCTACTGCAGCCGTAGTAGGGCCTGCTACGATGGCCTTTGACAATGGAAGGCCGACGGGCCTTAAAACATGTCATTTTCTTATTAAAATTTTAAAGTATTTAAATTTAAATTTATTTAAATTTTAAGCTATTTAAAATTTAAACTCATTTAAATTTAAATTTAATTAATATTTATTGTTAATATATTTTATTAATAAGTTTTCTTTTAATTATTAAAGTACTTTTAATTTATTAAGTATTTTTCTTTAAAAGGATATGTTATTAATAATTTAATTAATTAATTAATTTGTTAATAGGACATTAGAAGGAAATTAGTTATTGTAATTAATTTTATTGTTTAATAATTTAAATAATTACTAGTTAATTATTTAATAATAATTATTCAATATATGACCTTAATAAGGACGATAATTTTGTGAGTTAGTGTTAAATGGGTGATCAAATTTAAAAGTGAATATGGGTTAAGTTGTAAGTGATATTTTATAAACTTTATTGAATTGAAAACTTACATCGGAATGAAAACTTGAACCTTACTATCAACTCAAACTATGTGTTTTTAAATTCAAACAAAACTACTAAACTACATTACCTATTGTATGTTTTCTTGTATGATGGGTTTGGGGTTGACTTAGTTCTTGGACCAAATCGAGATGTTTACTAGACGCTGGGAGTTTTGTTCTGTGATGATGTTATGGCTTATTTTGGTTATGATCTTTTATACCCAACCATGGTGATGTGTCATGTGTGCTCTATGCTGAGTTGATCAAATGTTTTGTTTTGCTTTCAATTTCTCTTGTGTAGAACTGAAGTGAATGGTGTGACTTTTTCAATATAACCTTTGAGTCTTCGATCAATTATCATTGGATTGCTTCCTAGTTGCTTGTATAGGACTAAGGTGATATTGAGTTATTATTTTGGTGATGTCAGGTGATGTCATGAATTTGGTTTATGTGTACTTAATGTTGGATCAATCCTATTAGGATGATCATATTGATGAAACCTGTGATTTTGATTAGTAATGTTTTTAATATTTTTTTTTTCTTGTTTAAGAACTGATGAGTGACTTATGGTCATATGTGACCTGCTATTTTTACTAAGCTTACAGTAGGTTATTTGTATTTGATGTTGGGAAGTGGCTTGCAATAGAGGCTAAGACCCTAAAGAGGCTGACGAGTAACCCATTGTAGGTTATTCTAATAAGTGATAATACTACATTAAATGAGAGTAAAATAAATTAATAAGAGTCTTTGTCTTTCCTCGCCCATGCCTTGAGTACTAGTACAGACTAGGATGGGAGTAGAGAGGATGCTTGTTTGCGACCTTGCTTCATTATTATTCCTTATCAGTACGAAAGGATACTGATGCCACATAGAGACACTACGAGGGTAGAGTATTAAAAGACGAATAGGGTAACCTTAGATTGGCTCATGCGATGATAGTTACCCACTTACATAGTAGATTCCCTACGTTTCTTTGTTTGTCTATGGGTTTAGATGTCACTTGTGTCTTGGTACCTTGAGTTAGAGTGCTTTCAAGTTGTCCTTGACCTAGATATTACTTTTCACTTTTGGGATTGTTATACTATTTGGGACTTGAGACTATCTCCTCAACATGGTGGGAGTAGACCCTTTTCAGGTTACCACGAGGTCAGGTGGTAGTGCTTTTTACTTTTACCATTGAGATCCCCCAATTTGATGTCGTGGCTAGAGTTCTATGTTCTGCATTTCCTTTCATTATATTCTTGTGTACTATGATGGATGGCTATACTTATTGTATGTTATTTTATTTCATGGATCTTAAAGAGATGATTTAATCTATTTTATGATGTATATTCTTTCAACCTTTTCTACCATGTGACTTGTACAGTGGATGATTGTGCATTCTAATTATTGCCAAGTGGCATTCAGGATAATTGTATATTATTTAAATGGATTTGTACTTGTAGTTATTCTTTAATGTGAATGTGTTATATATTGGTTTTAGTATTAATTAAACTTAAATGTGATTCAACATTATGGGACCCTTAAGAATTGTAATCTATTCTATGGTATGTGTTTATGTGTATATTATTGCTTCCACTATTTTATATCTATTGTTGTTAAGTTATTATCTTTATAATTTTTTTTTTTTGGCAAACTTAGTGAAACTTAAGGTTAATTTCTTTTGGGTTCCCTGGCAGGGCATTACAATGGACTTCCTAAGAGGTTGCTGAGGTATCCTGAAGACACGATGGTCCTGGTCGAACTATGTCAACAAATCCTAGAAGTGAATACCCTATGCTCTAATATAAATAAGATAGCCAGAATTCCCTTCCCTATAGTGGTTGGCTCGTATTCATGTGCCTCCATATTAGATGCTCAGAATTTGGTAAATATATTTGAGAGAAAGATTAAGTTGTTAGACTATGAGGTGCTCAAGCCTCAATATGATCTATTTAACATTGTAAGGCATCATCTGAAGTTGAGATATGCCTATAGGCATGTCCCGAATATTGAAGACTTCTGGTCTGGGTTTCTCAATGAGTACCAAACTCGGGAGAGATTTTGGTCACGGCTAACCATAGGTGAAATAAAATTATATAATGATTATGTTGATGTTTCTGACCTTGCAGATGATGGAGTCGACATGCACCCCACATTTTACAAAAAGATCAAAGGCACCCCAATTTTGTCTACCCCACCTGCATATATAGTTATTGACTCTATAGAGGTTCTTATATAGGGGATAATAAAGAGAATAGACAAATGGGTGGAGTGGACCCAAGCAAGGAAGAAAAGGACCAGGAGCATTGGTTCCACGGGTGGAGTATCCATTGGAGTAGCCCAATAAACCACAACAACAACCACTACAACCACTATATCAACATCTGCAGGGCCATTACAATCCATTGGCCAAGGTGGAGGCCAACCTCCAGAAAAGAATGTACCACTCAACCCTACCTGGGGAGCTAGCCATCTTTTGAACATCAAGAAGACTGGGAAAATGGAAGATGACAAGGATAAGGGGAAGGAACAAGAAAAAATAGTGGCCAAGCCATCTTCCCCTGTTCAAGTCATCAATTTGGATGGAGATACTAACCCCATGGATGGTTAGGAATAGGAAGCATCTCAACAAGGGGATACTTTATCCCTTTTGGTAACCAAGGTAGCTACCTTCCCTAGTGCTTCCCAGAGCAAGCCAGATCCATTAATCCAAAGGAACCTATTTGACCCTAGTGCATTGCAATCCACTATCAATGTGCTCTCTACAGAGTCTTGGCTTGAAGAGACCATTGATAGGAAGAAGATGAGATATGAGGATGCATCCCCATCAAAGGACTTGACCACATAAGTCATCTCCTCTTAGTGATCCAAGAAGACAAAGAAATAAAAGACAATCATTGCACTGGCTACAGATTCAACGACTCACCACATGCTAGTTGAGATTGTTGAGCCACAGAAAGAGGGTAAATTTCATAATCTCTCAGAGGATGATTTCTAGATCAAGACAGTGGATTTTGGCATCCTAGTTCATGACTCCATAGTGAACATGTGGAAGTCCGCCAATGAGAAAATTTAGGACAAGCTGGAAGAGCTTAGAGTAGAGAAGCAGATATTGAAAGCCTCAAATAGAGAGTTAGTGGAATACATAACGTTTGAACTTAGGAGCACTTCTTCTAGTCAATTTGACTGGAATGCAAAGGAGAAGAAAAAAATTACTCCTAAAGTTGCAACAAGAAAGGCAATTCGAGTAGATAGGCCAAGCATGGGTAGATTAGCTGAAGGCTCAAGGTCTCCCATTGGTTGAAAACTTGGGAAGCCTAGTATTGGATGCTCACAAGCTTAGGGAAGTGGCTTCAAACCATTAGACAACCATATAGAAGGCAGTTGGCAAGTTGACAGAGAAATTTTTCCTTCTATAGGAAGTGATATACATGAAGACAAATGTGGCCATTGCTCACAAGATTCTAAAGACTGGAAAGAGTCACTATTTCACTGGAAGCAATCCTTGGAGTTTGTCATAGAAAGCTCCATGAGATCTACAAATGAGCTTAATGATGTGCATGACCTTGTGCAAAAGGTCATTGACAAGTTGTTTTAATATTTGAAGATCTTACACACAGAGTCTTTCGTGTCCACTAATGGAGAGCTTGTAGACATTGAGAGAATAAAATCCAAGTTCTTGGTATTTTTCAATGAAGTCATTGACCCACTCAACTTCCAAGTGTCCAAGATCTAGGAACTCTTAGCAGCGGATGTAATCATAGGGAGGGAAATGGAGAAATTCTAGTCAAGGGTGGCCAAAATTGATGAATTGATAGAAATGCATGACTACTGGATGGTCCAAGCCAACAATATCATCATTCTAGATGTTGAAGAGCTAGACAAAGTAACCGAAGCCATGAAAGCTTATAGAGATAAATTAGTTACTTCTAAGAAGACATGATGTTCTGATGCTTTTCTAGACATCTATCATTCTTCTCCTTCTCTTTCTTTTGTAGCCATTCGTGGCATTTTGTCAATCTTTGTAATGGACAATGATTGATGTGTGTCCTATTTTTATATTATTTTGTTTAGAGATGCTTTGCGAAGCAATCATCCAATGTAACCGGTCACTTTGAGAAGGCCTATAAATGTAACCTTTTATGAAATCAATAAGATAGAAAAAATTTACTTTGGGCAAACCCTTGTAGCTGGGACTACTGTGTGTGACTCTGAGTCCATTTTAAGCTTTGTTGTTCATTTATTTTAAAGTAGAGTATATGGAATGAATGTGAATGAACTTGGTTTTGTTTGCTTCGTTCAATAGATTATACATCTTACTTTCTTTAGTATAAGTATGTCTTTTGTTCTCTCTGATGTATATTGTAGTTCATGTGTTTAGATGCATAAGTAAGTGAAAAGATGGTGTGTACAGTAGCTGAGAGATAGACAATCTAGGTATTGTCAAATCATTAGCTAACTTTGTAATCCAAGAATTACTTATTTCACCATCTCTTCTTTTCTTCCTATTGTCATAGCTAGTTATGCATATTTCCATTCATTGCATTATAGGTCAGAATAGATTGCATTTTGTGAGTTGATCCCCCTTCATTTTCCTAGGTTGTTTAAAGTGTTGAGCAACTTGGTTTTGCCTCTTTTTCTCTCTAGTTAAGAGCATACCCCCAAAATCTAAAAGAAAAATTCATTGCATATCTTGCACTCATAAGAGAGCTATACCTTTCAATTTAGGGGTCTTTCATAGATTACTATTTTGACCCTTTTTTTTGTTAACTTATTTGTTTTCCATAAGCCATTGGGCAGTCTAAGAGTCAAGGTATAAACAAAAATATCAAGGAAGATAAATGGTTAACCAACAATTTTTGGCGACTCTATTAGGGAATTACTCATACGTCCTAAGTTCTCTTAAGTTTGTCTATGGCTTTATTGAAGAACTTATAGATCATCTCTATGAAACTCAAATAGTTGAGTCATGTATAACAACTCTTAAGGAGAAATGGTGTTGCCTCACGAGGGACAAATCCTAGTAGTGCAACCTAACCTCAATTTCTAGGACAAACAAGAGGACATAATAAATCAATTGAATACCCTTGCCTGGAAAAGTCAAAAGCCCCTTAACCAATATAGAAGAGTAAGGTTCACCCTTGAAAGAGAGGAAGCCAATGTTGAATATTGGAAGGGAGTATTATGGGAAATAAGATTAAGAGAAGTGCGCCCATTGTGAGTGAATAGGGTAAAAATTGATCTTTAACAATGCCTCATAACATTCATCATTATTCATATATTATTTTTAGAGTTGAAATGGAATAAGTAATGGAAATGCTTGGAATTAGATCAAATAAGATACATACCTCATGATGGAACTAATATGAAAATACCTATTTTTTGATGTCTATGAACAATTTTTGGAAATTTTGCAACTTGTTCTAGACTGGAAATGTCAAGACAAAGAAAACCTAGAAAAAAATTATCCTTCTGAAGGTAGGTTGACCTTGACCTAGATAGTGGGGCACAATCTTACCCCGGGGCACAATTGTGCCCCAAAAATTCAACCTTGACCTACACTGCTCTGATGAAAAATTTGTTCGTGGATCTTAGAAGTTTGTCAAAAAGGGTACCCAAATCTGTACTCTAATTGTCAAAGCAAAACCTACATTAATCTAAAAATGAGGGTTTTGGGGTGGCTATATTTTCCTTAGTCAACCCCCCATTTTGGTAGTTTCCACCTCCATGAATAGTCAAATATAATAGAATGTGTGTGTTCGTGTATTGAATGTGCAATGCCAAGATATAATCTACTAAATTGAAACCCTAGTGTGAATATGTATGAGAAAGAAATGCATAGACTTGAATAAGATAAGAAAGCATACCAAGCCCCCAAGGCTAAAGTATTCCTACCAAACTCATAATCCATAATTGCAATCCCATGATTGTATCTTTAAATGCTTGAATATTGATAATGGTAGATCAAGGAAGATAGGATCTCTCTTGCTCCAAATAGATGTTCACAATGGTGTATTCACAAAAATGCTTGATCTTTTATATCATCCTCTTGCAATCTTACATCTTCTTAGCATCGTCTTGTTCTTCCAGTTCGAGTTCTAGTTCTAAATGAATGCAAATGAGAGTTCTTATATAGAGGTTTCAAGGTGAGGCTCCTAGAGTAATGTGAGGACCCATAATTTAAATTTCACTTCAAAGTATGGTCCAATCACAATAACCAACTAAGGAGGGAAAATAAATAAATGAATCTCAAATTAAAACCCTTATGCATTCAGATCCAAAAGCTTGACATTAATTTTGGGGAACTCCGTGAACAAAATTTGAAAAGGGGGATCAAATCCCAAAGAGGTTCAAGGATGACCTTGACCCTGACCTAGGTCAAGGACAACCTTGACCCTGCCCTAGCTCAGGGTCAACCTGTTTGACCTTGACCTTGACCTAGGGGTCTTGATCTAGCCAAAAAAAAATAAGAGGTCTTGAGGATGCCCAGAGACCTAGAAATGATATCAGAATAGGATAGAGTGTCATGAATAGGCACAAAATCCTATGATGAATATGATGAAGGCTAGGAGGACCAATGCCTAAGTCCTACCTAGAAAATAGATCCATAGAGGAGGGAAATTAAGGAGAAACTTCAAGATCCTAACTCTAAATTCACCTATAATGAAGGAATTGAATGCAAAATGCATCCTAAATGCTAGTCTATCATGATAAATGTACTAAAAGAGGGTGCTAAACCTACCAATATGGAAGTGCTTCCATTTTAAGATGATATAGTGAGCTAACATGGTTCACCCTAGATTCTACATATACATGCAATGCTCGTGGTAAAGGGAAAGTTGACCCTGTGTTTGAAGAATTACAGAAAGTTGAGTTCCCTCTATTGGAAGATCCTATAGGAAGAGGGAGAACATGTTCTCAGGATCTAGTATATCAAGGAATTTGTGGTGCTCTTTTTTTGCCTCCTCACCCTATTGCCCAGATAGGTAGTCATTCATCTTTGCCTTCTATTTTATGCACTCAAATACTATAATTGTGTAACGCCCTCACTCTTCATGGAGTAGTTACCCCTATTACCATCACATTTCAGGCTGTACCAATAATCCTCCCTACCTCAATGGTTGTTCCCTGGGGTAATGCTATTAGCCCTCTATGCCTTGCTACCAGTAATGACTTGCCTCGAGCTTCTAGAAAGAATTTCCCAAAATTTAATGGTAATGGGAAGGTCTTTGTTGATGAGCACATTGCATCTTTCTTTGCCACATGCAATGTCATTTGTCCTCAAAATGAAGATGTAGTAGTGAGGATGTTTGTGGAAACCTTGTTCAACATTGTAGCTGACTGGTTTCAACACCTTCCAGTAGGATGTACCACAACTTGGGATGACATGTGGAACCAATTTAAAGCATACTATAAGAGTATAGAGGATGACCATAATATCTTGACTCAACTTACCTAGATAACGAAAGAACCAAGCATTTCCATGAGAGATTTCATTGCTAAATTCAACAAATTGGTCAATACGATTCTTGCTACAAGCAGACCTATTGCTGATAACCAGAAGATGTTCTTCATTAGCTCCATGCCCCCTGACATAAGTTTTCAAATTAGATGAGTGCATATGGCTAATTTTTTGGCTGCTTAGACCCTAGCAATTGAATTGGAAGATGATTTGATAGCAGTTGAGAAATGGAAAAGAGAGATTCATACTAGAGCATCTACAAGCTTTGCTCCTGGTGTAACTAACAATACTGAAGCATTGTTGTAGAATCTCTCTAATGAAATTATTGTCATGAAAAGACAAATGGGAAAACCCAACTCTTCACTCCAACAACCATACCAAGACATTCCTTGAAGGAAACACAAAGGCAAACCATTGCAATTGTCATTTACTCAGCAAAATCTTGTTATTGAGGCACCTCCCAAGAAGTAAAATATGTACATTTTTCATCTACAATCAAATCATGATGGTGATTCCTACCTAGAAATGAATAGATATAAGAAACTCGCTACTTCTAATGATCTAACCATCGAGTACCCTTAAAGTGAAGCTAATTCTACTCCCCATGGCAACTCTGGAACATTCTTTTTGGAGTATGAATTAGATTCAAAATTTGGAGGTGACTTCTTTGCCACCTTAGATAGAATTCAAATGACCATGGCTATAAGAAGTTAGAGAGAGAAGAAACTGGTGAACTCTATTCCTCCTCGGAACACAACCACTAGCCCTTCACCAGCGATGGTTGGAGCATCCACTTCCTCATCCTAGAGGAAAGAACAACCAAGGTTCAATCCAAATGATAAGCCTCAATCCTCATTTGACATAATATAAATTTTTTAAGGATGCTCGTATCCAGTTGTCTCCCCTTGATTATCTCAAAACTCATTCTACTGAATTAAAAAAGCTAGTAGATTATTGTAAAAGTAATGGTAATGCCAAAATCCATCTTAATGTCAACTCTAACATTAGCAATGACCAACCTCAATTGGATAGTGGCTCACTAGTTGATGAAGAACATGTTTTTCCTATGCTCTTCAAAGGTGAAGAAGCATCAGTTTTAGCTACCTCCCCTAGTCAAAATTCGAACCCATTCTACGTGTCCTTATACATAAATGGATATAAGCTTAGTAACTACATTATTGATTCTGGTGCCTTTGATAACGTCATGCCCTCTTTAGTTGCTGCCCTTGGCTTGACTCTTGTCAAAACCTTTGGATGTTGTTATTCCATGGATGCAAAGCAGGTTCCTCTAATAGGTCTAGTGAAAGATGAATAAGTAGCATTGGTTGCTCACCCTACAAAGAGAATGAAACTAACCATCCTAGTAGAAGACATTTCAGCCAGATATGGTATGCTTTTAAGTAGAAGCTTCTATAGGAATATGGGAGGGGAAATCAAGATGGATTGGTATCATGCCATAATTCCCATGGGTAATAAAAAGATCAAGTTGGAACCTAAGGAGAAGGCCAAATTTATGGTCTTGAAATCTGATGACCCTAAGGTGTAGATCCTATATCAAGAGGCAGAGTTTGTAAATTACATGATGTTCTCTGACTTCAATTGTTCTAAGGAATAGTTAGAGCCTTCTAGTGACCCATAGATTTGGACCTTGGAGTTTGATGGTAGTTGTGCTACTATCGGGTCTGGAGCTAGTGTAGTGCTTGTATCCCTAAATGGAGATGTGACTCAGCTTGCAAACAAGTTGCAATTCAAAAACACAAACAACACCTTAGAGTATGAAGCCTTGTTGTTGGGTATCAGTGCTACAAAGTAGAGAGGAGTCAACATCTTAAGAGCTCAAGGAGACACAAAGCTTATAGTGAAGCAAGTTTGAGCTTAGTACACTGTAAAGAATGCTAGACTTAGGAATTATAGAAATAGGGTTTGGGATGAGATTGAACACCTGGATGCTTTCTCAATTCAATTTATTCCAAGGGAATAGAATGCAAGGATGGACTTGTTAGCCACATCCTCCTCACTGCTACTCCCACATCCAAATTTCATAGACAATCAATACAAGGTCAAAGTCTTGTTTAGGCTGAACATTCTTGACAATGTTTAGACTTGAAAAGTAATGATAACAAAAAAATCCAGTCATTCCTGAAAGGATTCAAACCTTTCAGTGACCAATAGTTTGAAGGGAGTGAAAATACCTGCAAGGATTTCTCCCCTAACACCAAGAAAGAGTTAGAGCTTGGAGCTGAACAAATCAAAGTTAACAAGATCCCTCAACACTTTATTTCACTTGAGAAACTATTTGATAGGCATGATGCATTTATCAAAAGGGAGAGAGGAAGAAAAGGTGGAACTTCTAGAGAATATGAAGGGATGAATATTGGCACTAAATATAAACTCAAGCTAATTAATATTGGTAGTAGTTTCTCAAAGGAAGAAAGGGAAAAAGAAAAAGGTTTGTTGACAAAATACCGAGATGTATTTTCTTGAGGATATGAGGACTTAAAGACCTTTAGAAATGGGAAGTTCAAGCACAAAATTCCCCTCAAGCCTGAAGCCACTCCTTTTAGGAAAAAGCAACATAGCTACAACCTTATGGTTTCAAATGCCATCTTTAGGGAAGTTCCCAAGATGTTGGAAGCTAGAATTATCTACCCCATACATTAGTCGACATTGATAGCCAACATTGCCCTAGTCTAGAAAAAGAGTGGGGAGATTAGAATTTGTGTGGATTTGAGGAATTTGAACCAGCCATCTCTAAAGGACAATTATGCCTTGCCCAATATGAACCATATATTGCAAATAGTAGCTAGCTCTAAAATGATGTCCATGATAGATGAATTTTTGGGTTTTAATCAAATTGAGCTAAATTTGGAAGATTGGTTCAAGATTGTGTTCACCACTCCTTGGTTAAAGTTTACATATAAAAGAATGGCCTTTGGGCTCATTAATGTTGGTGCCACCTTTCAAAGTGCTATGAATTCCTCCTTTGTTGATCTAAAGGACAAAGTCGTAGTTATCTACTTGGATGATCTGGCAGTCTTCTCCAAGAAAAGAGAAAATCATCTAAGGGACTTGGAGAAAGTGTCAAAAGATGCAGGGAGCATGGGGTTTCACTCAATCCCAAGAAATCAGTTTTCTGTGTTATAGAAGGAAAATTTTTGGGTCACATAGTTTCCCAGGAAGGCATCAGGATTGACCCAAAGTGTGTTAGAGCCATCCAACAGTTGAATTTTCTAGGAAGAAAATTTGGTGTCAAATCGTTCTTTGAAGAGGTGAATTTTTGAGGCACGTCGTCCCTAATTTTTTTGAAACCAGCAAATACATAATATATATGATGAAAGCAAGTCAAAGTTTCAAATGGAATGACACTAGAAGAATGGATTTTGATCAAATTAAAGATGTCATAGCCAAAACACCTATTATGATACATGTTGAGATAATGGGTGTTGCACACATTGCATAATATTGTTATATTTTATTATTTTATTTTATTATGTAATGTTGTGCCTAAATGGATGTGCAACATGTAAAGATTCCCATGGAATATTCTTGATGAGTTGTATTGTAACATTGTGAAAATATTTTATGTAATTATTTAATATTGGGGAAAAGAATTAAATGCTTAATATTAAATGTGGGGTCAGTGGGTTAGGTAGCACATGGTTTATGTAATACCACTTGGTGGTTTTGTGGGACTTGCTACTATATAAGCAGCCACAAGGGTAGTTGTTGTAGATGAGAGTAAGAGTGAGAAAGGCAAGAGTCGAGCAAGACAAGGCTTGACAGGTTAGCCAAAGGAGCATTTGTGAAGGTTGAAAGCATGGCATGGGATGTGTGGATTCATGCTTGTTCACATAGTTCTCTCGGTTATGACTATGGCCATGAAGGCTTCCATGGTTGTATGGCAATGGTATTTTTTGCTGAATAATACATGGTGATGGATGCTTTTGGAGGCTAGGTTTTTCCCTCAATGAGGGTTTCCTAGGGTATATCTTGTGTCACATTTTTGTGGGTATGTTGTCTATTCTCTTGCATATGGATTTTAGTTTCGTATTTATTTCAGATCTATTATGGGTTATGTGGAAATGGTTATATTCTTTATTGCCAAGTTTCCTTATAGTACATCTAGATTACATTGAGGATTTCATATTATACCACTATGCCTTAGCCCATACGCTATCTGCAATACTCATGCAAGCGAAAAAGGAAGGTATCTAAGTGCCAATTGCTTTCATGAGTACCCCCCTTAAGAAGCATGAGCTAAGATATTATCAAATGGAAAATCATGCCTATGCAGTGGTAAGAGCACTAAAAAAATTTAGATTCCATATATTGCACTCTCATTCTATTGTATTTGTACCTGATTCAGTTGTCAAAAATATATTGACCCAACAAGACATAGGTTGCAATACTAGAGGTGCATTGATATAAAAGGTTCAAGAGTATGACATTGACCTGAAGCTAACCAAATTGGTGAGAGGAAATGGCTTGTGAAAGATAATTGTAGAAAATCAGGACTTGAGCCAAGAAGATGAATCTTCAAGGGCACTAATAGTCAGTCTTTAGGATCCCTAGTTCACAAACATTGCCTACTTTCTAACTTATAGAGATTGCCCTGATGGACTGACAACAAGCATAAATGAGACCTCATAATCAAAGAAGCTAAGTATGTCATATATGACAACCAACTATATAAAAGAGTAATAGATGGAACCTTCCTTAGATGGGTGGATAAACCTCAACTAGAAAGGTTGCTTCATTTCTTCCACAATGAGGCCTGTGGTGGTCATTTTTTAATCAATAGTTACATCATAGAAGATTTTGAGGAATGCTATTACTAGTTTTGCATGTTCAAGGATTCTTATAAGTCAGTAGACAAGTGTGACAAGTGTCAGATGTTCTCCAACAAGCCTCAGTTAGTTGCTCTACCTCTAAAGCTAGTTGTTATTGAAGGCCCCTTTCAGCAGTGGGGAATTGATTTCATTGGACCAATCAATTTGCCCTCTTCTGCGAGTCATTTGTATGTCATTACTACTATGGATTACTTCACCAAATGGGTGGAGGCCAAGCCAACTAATAAGACTATGTCTGAGGTCATCTATGAGTTCATCAAAGAGAACATTTGGATTAGGTTTTTATGCCACTAAAGCTTGTCATAGACAACGCATCTTACTTTTCTTCTGTGGAGATTATAGAATTCTACTACAATAATAGCATACATCTCAGTCCTCATCTGACTATTTCCCTCAAGGAAATGGTCAAGCAAAATTAAGTAATAAAAACTTTATCAATATCATGAAGAAGTTGGCCTCTAAGAACCAGAAGAACTGGCACAAGAAATTTTATGATGCGCTCTAGATAGATAGAGTTACACCGAAAAAGGCAATCAAGATTTCCCCATTTGAGCTAGTATATAGAGTTGGAGCTAGTCTTCCTCTCCCCCTAGAGCTATCCATTTGTAGAATACAACAAGTGATCTAGGATCAAATATTCCAAGATGGATTGGAGAAGCACATTATGTACCTAACTAAGTTGGAAGAAGAATGCAAAAGGATGGTTGATCATATTAAAGAACACTAGAAGCACATGAAGACATTCTTTGACAAGAAGGCCAGACCAAGGAAGTTCATGGTGGGTGACCTGGTCCTATTATGGGATAGAAGGAACAAGCCCAAAGGTATGTCAACTCTATTGGTAAATAGATTTGTTCTTTCAGATTATTACTCTTAAATGCCAATTCGAAACAATATCTAATCACAGACAGTTGGAAAGCTACTTATGGATGATTTGGCTTTCCTCTGAATTGGTAGGTACAACTTCCTAAAATAGATTTGCAATGAATTCTATTTTCTTCCTAAATTACCTTGGGGTATGTTCTCAACCTGAGAACAATAGAGGTATAACCAAGCTAGACCTAAATAGAATCTAACTCAGGCAAATAGAAGTTTCTCAACACCAAAATAGTTTTATGCACTCACACATCTTATGAATTCATAAAACTTATCTGAACAATAATGAATAATGAACTATTTGAATTTGAATATGAACTTTGATTAATAAGTTGAAAACACTGAAAGAATTTCTCTTTGAATGAACAATAACAACACCTATTATGCTCATTCGTTCCCTCAAAATAGGGGAGGTAAAACTCTATTTCTCCCTTGTCTCAATTCAAACAAAAGAGAAAATGTAAACTAACTATAACATTATCTGGAACAGAAAATGATTGATATAAAATACCATTCAATTTTCTCTACAACAAAAAGTACTTCACACCAAAATTTTTTTGACCTTTTATTAATCTTCTAATTTCATAAATATAGAGTTTTTGAGATGACCATTACAATGGAAGCTTAATCGGTTCATCTTTTGAGGATGACAAATGGCAAGATGCCAGTTTGTCATATTACAACATTATAAAAGAAAACAAAAAGGGGGCATAATATGAATCATTTAGACTTCTTCCCCTTTTAGTTTTTGCCCTATATGCCTTAGTAGCAACCATTATTGGGATTAGCTCTTCGTGGTTGAACACTTGTATATTAGTGAATCTCAAGAGCCATTTCGAATGTTCCCTTGCTAGCTCCTTTACAATATTCAACTAATCTGGAAACTCCTCTACAGCTACATGTACACAACCACTAAGCTTTTGGAGTTTTGCGATTCTATTTTGACTATTGGAAGCCACTCTGGACAGACTATCCAAAAATGTAGAAAAGTTATTTTTCATCACATCCACTCTAATGAGAGCCTTTCCTTGACCATTGGTTTGTGAATGAATGTGTAGCCCTCTCATAAGTTCGAATCCTCTATCTGGAGTCTTCTTTACTTTTTTTTTTCTTGAGTCCCTTCTCAACTACCTAAATCATTTCTAGCTTGAACTATATACTTTGGAGCCACTCAAACAGAGGTTCATTTCCTTTCTTTATAATATTTGCTTCAACTACTTCTTTTGCTTTCATCTGGATGATCATCTTTAAAAGGGAGATGCAGTCATCACATCTAATCCTTTCTCTTGCCAGAGAATATTAATATTAGACAAGATATTGTCCTTTTTTGACTCCAGTTTGAGGATAATATTTCCAATTTGATCTATGAGAGAAACTCCTTCTGATTTAAGTCTCTTAATCCATTATTTACCAATCTGGCCATAATGCATATCTTCCTAGAGGTGGGAAATGAGGGCTTGCACTTCAATTGTAGTAGGAGTTTGGGTCACAGACATACCAAAAATAGTTGCTAGTGGAGTGACTACTTGCCTAATAAATTTGTTCAATTCTTCTATCTCGACTTTCATCTTGATCTTTGACAATTTGAGACTTTCAAATTGTCCTTCTATCACTTCATTACTTGATCTCCACAAGCCAACTTTTGTATCATGTCTGGCTTCTCCAAGATCAACTGAATGCAGAGTAAAATCATCAGGCATCATATCCTTAATTGTCCCTCCTTTGTTTGGCTTGGCTATTTCCATTGTCAAGTGCCATGTTTCTAAATCTTGCCCAAGTATTAACAAATTCTTTTGCTTCTTGACCTTTGTCAACGTAATCTTGGAATGAACTGCAAGAGATACAATGTCTTTTGGAGAAGCACTTTCATCTCTTTCTTTTCCTTTCTAAAGTATCTTCTAACCGGGAATCTGTTCCTATCACTTTGGAAGTTGTTTCGAGTGATTCTATATTGAACATTTTCTTCTTCAGTAGAGTCATTGTTATAGCAGTTGAAGAGAAAGGATTCTTTGAATCCTTAGAGATGAGTTTGGAAGAAGTGTGGACCTTCTCCATTTTTGAATTTTTTTTCGTCTCCTCATCCGACTCAGTAGACTCACTACTACTACTCTTTCCAACCCCTAGGTCTACTATCTGTATAGGGGAACCACTTGGCTTCAAAAGTGAAGCACTCGCTGATGGCACAGGGCTATGATGAGGAGATGGAATTGGGGTGGTATGTAGAGAAGGAAAATACATAGTGTGAGGAGATGGAACTGGAGTAGCATGAGGGGATGGGACTGGAGTGGAGACACTTTCCTTTGGTTCCTCTATTTTTTCCTCATCAGTACCAGCTTGGTTTCCTATAATTGGGAGAGAACCATCTTGACAGGTTTGGGTGATAGGAATATTCTTGTCTAGAGGTTGATCGCCTCCACCTGATGGATGAGCTAGCCCTTCGGTGGAAGTTATTGTCCCACCCACTATAGCACTCTGAGATGAAGTAGGTGTTGTAGCTATTGGAGAAGATTGAGTGGTTGCACCCTTGCTTCAACTCTTCTTGGTTGTCCACTCAACCCATTTCCTAGTTCTCTTGATGATCCTAGCCATCATGATATCAAGATTCTCTTCCACATCTACATATGGCTCCAAACTGATAGGAATCTGCCTTAATTTGGTCAAATATTTATTGTGATACATATTTTGACCATCAACCTCCAATCCTTCAACATTGAGATCAATTCCATATTTCCTAATTTTTTCCACCGTGAGCCTGGCGAAAGCGTGATCTCAGCTCTCCAACTCATCCATCTGCCCAATAATCCTCTATAGTGGTGACATGCTTGATCACACTCCCAATTTGAAGCACCTCTCTTGCATATCCATTTGGGTTGAACATGGGTCTCACAACCTCATATTCTTCCAATTTGTACTTATTCTTGAATACCTTGAGCATGTTTTTGGCATCAGATCGAGACTCACAATTGTAAGCCCCAACCTTCATGGGAAATTCATACCCCTTCTTCCTTAAACTAGCACTCAACATGTTCACCTGGATAGCTTGTCTCATGATTTCTATTAGCACGATCATGTCGCTTGGGTATTTGGGCAGCTCTAAAGGAAATTTGTTGAAAGCTGCAAGATGCAAATACAAAAAGGATGAGAATTAAATAAAGTAGCTACCAAACTGACTGATTGCCGCCATTACTTCTGGGTTGAACCTCCTCTCCAGGCATCCTTGGAGTTCCCTGCAAATCCTCATTGTAAACAAATCATTAACTCTGACATATTCTACATAACTATTCTATAACGACAAGCATGGATAAAATTCATAACTTTTCACATCATCAGGGAAATTCTCTATTTTGGGAAGGCCTGGCCACAATTATAGAGAAGCTAACATATAAATCAAGAAAGAAGACATGTAGAAGGTATTGTAGAACTTTGTGGCACTAAGGGCTCTGGACAAATGCTCACTTACCTCATATGCCCAATCAATATAATTTGTGTTTGAATAGATGATTTGTACCAAAAAGAAATATTGTTCAAGAAAATTGAGTGCTTCTATCTCACCTTTCAATCGATGTAAAAGAACCAAAATGTCTACAATCTTTGGCTTGAGATCAGTGCCAAAAAGAGTCTTAGGAACCTTACTCTTAGCTTCTCATAGCTTTTGGAACCAGGACCTCATAATTTCCTTTGGCCACAATATCTTCTTCAATAAGAACTCAAACATGGCCTCTCCTATTGTCAATTCAGAAAATTCTTCTTGTTCTGGGATCCGAAGCCAATTTACCATAGTTTGCCTGCCAATTGAGATCAAAACTATATGATCAAGAAGAAAGATTTGTTTAGTGTCTGGATTGTAGTGGTTTATACATTCAACGATCAGCTCAGGAGCTTGAATTTCCACAGGAAACCTAACTGCTTCCACTAGCTTACTTCCTCAAAGTTTCTTTATTATAGGGTGAATTGGCTCCATCCTACATAATGTTGACCTAATTCCATTCAGTCCATCGAATCTAGTGAATCTAGTTGCCATCTTATCTGAGATAGAGATGAATTGAAATCTTAAAATTGTAAGAAGTGTAGAGAATAAAACTTTGCAACTGTGAGAGCTTTGAAAACATTATTCAATCCAATAGCATAACACTTCAATAAAGAGAGTAGTAATTTGAAAATTCGTTATGTTTATCTCTATATATAAATCCAAATTCACCTGTTGATCTTCAAGATCTGCACAACACAAGTGAATTAAAGGATAAATCTGTTAGGTTAGTAAATGCAAGGGTTTCTAACATATTTTTCCACATCTTTTCACTATTTCCATTGGCCCAACAGTAAATTTCTTTGATTAAAAACTTACTTTCCTATTTTTCACCAAGTTCTAAAAAATTACGAATGGAGTACTTCATAAGGAAAAATTTTCTCAACCATATTTTACATAAGATACCTTCCCAAATGTGATTAACTTGCTTCCAATATCATTTTTAAACATCTTGTGATTGATCTATGAGCCCAACATGCTTACAAAAGTGATTTTTTAATGGATGCAGAAAATCACCTTCTAGGGTTGAAAACTTGCTGAAGAGAAGGCAACTTCTATTTTTCTGCCCTTGCCTTTATTTTCACTTTACCCTTTAAGTCAATGAGTCTCTAAGCTTCAGAAAATATAAAAAGGGTTGTGAAAGTGAAAAAGGAACCCACTTACTTGCTTTTCTCTCTCACAAATGCTTTTGTTGGAAAACTGACTTCATGGGTTGAAAGCCCGCCATGGAGAAGTTGCTTCAGATTTTTTCGCTAGCTATGATTATGAGCACTATGATGAATTATGAGTGACTTCCAAGGTAGAATACTACAATGTGGGGACGATCTATCCATAAAACAACTCATTTCTTCCTTGCTTTAGCTTGTAAACCTCATTCATTGACCTTTGCAAAAAATCACCTTTACGGGTCGAAAACCCACCGAGGAGAAGGCAATACTGGATTTTTCGCAAACTTCATTTTCTTTATGTGCAAACTATAATGAGTTGCAAGCAAGTTCATCCTCAAAAATGACTCTATGAAAATCATTATATGACCCAATAATCTCCATCGAATAAGGTCCTAGACTACCCACAAAACTCATGACAACAAGGAAAACCCACCTGGTTATGTAATGCGAGGGAAGAGGAAAGATGAAAACCTGATGGAGAAACTTTTCACTTGAGGGGAAAGAACTAGACTTTGACCTAACTAGACTAAACTAAGACACAAGATCATTTTCCACTTTGCAAAATGGGTACAGGATGAAAAGTGGGGCAATAGCTGGCTTTGACTGGGGACTTGGGTTAAGCATACCCAAGCAAGGAACTCAAAATCTCTAGTTTCAACAAAAGAAGGTAAAAGGTGGAAACACAACAAAATAAAAATAAGGCAAAGAATAGGAAAAGACAAGCAAAGCAAAAAGACTAACTAGGAAACACAAAAAGACACTAAACCTAACTATAATACAATACAGGGATTACTTGCTCTCAATTAGCAATCTGATAAAGCTTCAGATCTTGACCATTATAGGTCAGGGGTAGTATTTCACCGTCTTCATATGCCAACTTGAAAGAATTGTTTTCAAATGCCTAATGAATTCTGAACGGGCCTTTCCATAAAGTGTCAAACTTCTTATGCATTCCTTTCGGAGCACTTTGTTTATCCTAAAGTAGTACATTGTCTCCTACCATTAATTTTTGTGGTCTTGCTTTCTTATGAAATAGATCCTTCACTCACATCTGATGTTGTGTAATGTGATCTACAATTTCCTCCCTTTCTTCTTCAAGTCTTCTCAGGTACAAGATCCTTTTCTCTAGACCATCTTTATAAACATAATCTTCGATCACTGTTCTAAGTTTATTAATTCCAGAGGTAAGGGGAGGTTAGCTTCAGTCTCGTACACCAATTCAAAAGGAGATATGCCAATTGCCCTCTTAGGTGTCACTCTATCTACCCAAAGTGCTTCATGGATATTTTTGTGCCAAGTTTTTTGATTATCTGGAACCAATTTCTTAACAATATTCATCAAGTTCTTGTTAGTAGACTCAGCTTGACCATTTCCTTGAGGGAAATAATCAGATGAATGACCAACGGTGATCCCATACTCAAAGCAAAAATTGGTAATTTCAATTGAAGAAAAGTAAGATGTATTATCCATCACTAATTTATTGGGAACGCTGAACCTAACCAATATGTTCTCCTTTATGAATTCACATACCACTTCAGAAATGGTTTTCTTGGTAGCTTTAGCTTCTACCCACTTAGTGAAGTAGTCATTTGCAGTTATCACATATTGGTGACTGGCACTAGATGTGGGGCTAATGGGGCCAATGAAGTCGAGTCCCCATTTTTGCAAAGGTCCTTCAATGATGACAGGTCTCAACGATAGAGTAGCTAATTGAGGGCATCCAGAGAACATCCTACACTTCTTGCATTTTGCTACCCATACATAGGCATCTTTGAACATTCCAAGCTAGTAATAGTGTTGCCTTAGTATTTTAAAAGCTATGACTGAAGATGAGAAATGTCCTCTGCAAGCTTCATTGTGAAATGTTCTTAACAATTTTTTTCGTTGTTGCTTGTCTACACACCTAAGGAAATTCCATCAATGGCTTTCTTGAATAGTTTACCATCCCAAATCACATACTTAGCTACTTTTAGTTTAAGATCTCATCTTTGTTTTGCAGTTAGGCCTTTTGGACATTCACCATATGTCAGTACATAAGAAGTATTCTCAAACCATGAATTTGAGACCTATAGCTAACACCAATTGCTTTTCTCTTGATTCTTCTAATTCTTCAGTTATCTTGTTTTCTGCAATTGCCTTACATAGAGTGTTTCCCCTTATCAACTTGGTAGGCTTGATTTCTATGTAATACTCCTATATTTTTGCTACCTATGCTCCTCGAACATTACAACCTACATCCTGTACATTAACACACTCTTAACTGCTACATTTGAGACAAAGACTACAGAATGTTAATGTAGGATATAGAATCAAATTTTTTTGAGGGCCTTTACTACCGTAAAAGCATGCTTTTCAATTTGTGAGTATTTCAGCTCATGATTCTTCAAAGGTATTCTCATGAAATCTATTAGGGCCTATACTCCTTCATCATTTTCTTGCATGAGTATCGTCGACAGAGTATGTTTAGAAGCATAACAATAAATGATAAAATCCCGTTTATAATTTGGATGACATAAAACCAGGGCATTAGCAATGGTAGTCTTTATATCTTGAAAGGCTCGTTTTACCACCTCATTCCATTTGAAATTTGAATTCCCTTTCATCATATCTACTATATGCTTAGTGGTTTCTGCAAAATCAAGCACAAACCATCTGAGGAAATTCACTTGCTCGAAGAAAGACTTAACTCCTTTTTTATTTGAAGGCAAGCTTAATCTTTGAATGGCTTCCACCCATTCAGGGTCAATTCTAATTCCCTGCTGGGACACTATGTGACCTAGGAGTTTTCCTTCTGTTATACAAAAAACTAATTTCTTGGGATTGAGAGAGATCCCATGCTCTCGGCATCTTTGTAAAACTTTCCTCAAATCTTCCATATGATATTTTTTCTTTCTCAAGAACATGGTGAGGTGATCTAGGTATATAACTATGATTTGGTCCTTCAAATTGGTGAATGTCTTGCTCATACATCTTTGGAATGTAGATCTAGCATTGATAATCCCAAAGGGCATTCTATGATACATAAATGTACCCCAAGGAGTGGTGAACACCGTCTTATGCTGATCCTTCTCTTCTACTTTGACCTAGTTATAACTTGAGAAACTGTCAAGCATAGACATCATTTCAGATCCCACCACCGTTTGTAGTAGGTAATCCATGTTAGGAAGAGAAAAGTTATCTTTAAGAGATGCTTATTTCAAGTTGCAAAAATCAACACAGATTCTTATTTCTCCATTCTTCTTTCTGATGGGTACTATATTGGCTATCTAGGTGGAATGATGAATGGGATAAATGATCCTCACTTTTAACATTTTATCTACCTCCCAGAAGATGGCATCTGTGACTTTAGGATTATAATTCCTTTGTTTCTGTCGGAAAGGAACTGCATTAGACTTCAGTGGAATTTGATGTTTTACCTTCCCATCTCTATAACTTTTCAAATCTTCATAACTCCAGGAAAAAACATCTCTATATTCCATGAATAGATTTCTTGCAGCTTCTTTTTCTTCAGGCGACAACACTTCCCAATATTAATCATTCTGGGATTATGAATATCTCCAATGTTTACTCCCTCATGTTCACCCATAGTAGGTTCCTTTTCTTCTCTCTTTTTCTTCATGTAAGTATCATGTCTATTAAACCATTTTTCCAAAGCCATGGAATATGGGGGAATAATATTACCTTTCAACTGAACTTCTTCATTTTTATTTTGTTTCTTATTTACATCAGAGCTCTCATGATCACTTCCACTAGATTCATGTTCAAAACTAGACTTATCATTTTCCAGGAACATCTACAAACTCTTATCATCATTGAAGACTTGCCAGGATTTCATGTTAACTGGAAAAATAGATTGATACACAATTTTGATATGATACTTTTTGTCTTTGAAATTTGGATCAGGAAGTAATAGGGAGGCAGAGACTACAAGGGAATCGGCCTTAGTATTCATCTCCCTCAGAACTGCTTCAATAGAGAATGCATCTAGGCCTTCTATCTTGTCCCAAACTCTGTTTCTATAATTCTTTAGCTTGTGATTTTTCACAGAATATTGTCCTTTTACCTATTTCACAATAAGCTCTGCATCACCTTGAGCTTTTAGGATCTTTATCCCTCTTTCTTTTGTTGTTATTATCCCCAGTAATAAGGCCTCATATTCTGTAGTATTATTCATATTCCCAAATTCTAATTTAAAAGCCATGGGTCCAGTTTCTCCTTTTGGGGATATCAATACTACACCTACTCTAGATCCTAAAGAGGCACAAATTTTTTCAAATTCAAGTGTCCATATGCCTGATACATCTTTGTTTTCATTATAAAATTTCTCATTTTGACTCTCATCTATTTGTTCATCTGGGCCTTCTTCAGTAAACAACATATACTTGCTGAATTCTAGCTCTTGATATAGAATTTGAGCTTTAGGATCATCTAATTTCAAGACTATGAACTTTTCATTTTCTTTAGGTTCTAATTTGACTTTCTTATTCCCAATAGGTATCACTGCCTAAGACCATTCTAGCTTTATTTCTCCTCCTAAGTCTTAATAAAAATTTCTACTAAAAAGGAGTCCATAGCTCACTAGAATCTCAGCTACTAGAATAGTCAATAGGAGCTTCTTTTCTAGATGCGAAGCTAAGGCTACCTGAGCATCTTTAATTTGCCCAAGTAAGGGGGCTTGTTTGGCATCCATTGAATAATATCTTCCATGCACTTTAGTGAGATTGAGACCCAAGGCTTTGGCTACAGAATAAGGCATAATTTTAGTTGATGCACCTAAATCTATTATATAATTATTGAGTTTACATCCATTGATATATAATGAGATATAAAAAGGCTCAGGCTTTTGCCCAGGGGATGTTGCTAAGACTATAGAATCTTCTTGATTAAACAAACTAGATGTCAAGGTTTCATCCTCTTTTTCAGCCGTTACATTATAATTCACATTTGATGTGTTTCCTTTACATCGGTCTACCAGTCTTTTTGGGTTAGAAGGGTGTGATTTTAAATAATCAATAGTGGAAATTTGAATTTTTGATTCCTCACAAAATTGAATGAAATCAAAGGATGTTTTATCCTTACCCATTTTTGAAGTAGATGCTCCTTGATCAATATGTACATTACTCATTGAAGGACTGGAGTCATTTTTGTGAATGTGACTGGGGGATTAACTCTTCAACATTTGGCCCCTAGTAAGTGCTGTGTATGTAGTTCCATCAATTGTTGCATAACATTCACCTTTTGATTTAGAATCCAACTTGTATTCTAAAAATAATTTTCTAGAGTTGCCATTTGAATACGAATCAGGATCTGAAGAAGGAGTTGCAGTGTTCAATTCATTAGTAGATAACAACTGCATCATATGGGCAATCTCTGGACAACTCTCACTATCATGATCTATGGTCAAATGAAAGACACACATATTTCCTTTTTTTGGTGCCACTTCAATTTGCAACCTAGGTTGTGATCCTGTAAGCTGCGAAAATCTACCTTCGTTGTTTCTTCCTGGTGAATTTTGGTAATTCTGCTGATAGGAACTATTGAACCCGGTAACTACTTCTTTACTGCTACTAGCTCATTTGACAACTTCTAAATCATCTCTTGAGATGATGTGGTATTACTGGAACTTCCTTTGGTTTGAAGTTCTCATTTCCATTTTCCCATAGAAATCAAATCATCTTCACATTGGATCGCTTTCTTTTGTGCATCAGCTAGATCCGTGGGATGTGCTCTCCTTAAGTTGTAGTTGACATCTGGAGGCATCACACTAATAAAGAATTTTTTCAAATTACCAAGTGTAGGTCTATCAATGGTTGGAATTCTGTCGATAATCTTATTAAACTTGGCAACGAAATCTCTCATACTCATAGTGGGTTGCTTCTTAATTGAAGTTAGATGTGTTAGCAAGGCAAGTTCGTCTTCCATGATCTTGAATCTTGTCTCAAAGGTTGTTCTCAATGTATCCCAATCAGTTATTGAGCCATCAGCTAGATGATAAAACCAGTCTGTTGCATTTTTCGTGAGGGTTTCTACAAACAATCTCACAACAACATCTTGATGTCCAACTCATAGGATATGAGTAGCTGCAAAGAAAGCTTTAACGTGTTCATCTATGGTAACTTTTCCATCACCTAAGAATTTAGGGAAATTCTTCTTGGAACTAGTCGAGAGTGGATGATAAGCATTTAGTGCTAATGGCCCTGTTGCCATGGCCCATGGAGCAGCCATGATTGTCTTAGCAGTATATGGCAGGAAAGTAACAACTACAGGAGTAGTAACTTTGCAAAGTGCTAACACCTGACAAGTGGAATGTGAAATGCTAGTGTCCTGATTCCTAATAGGGGAAGGGTGTTTCTTGCAGATTTCCTTTTCACTTTTCCACTTTGGAACTTCTAAGATAGGAAAATCGAGCTCTGTAAGCTTATCAAAGATAGGGTCTTGCCCACCCTGTTCCTTGGTACTTCTGAGGAACCTAATTTTTTCCAGGATGTTGGGTTTGGTTTATCTCTGAGCTTCTTGTCTCAATTGCCTTTCTGCTCTTCGGATGTTTCTCCTTTGAACAACTCTCTCTGAGGCTTCAACTCTTCTTTCTTCTTCCTCCAATACCTGGCTAGCATTCCTGTAATGTTCAACGTTCCTCCTATGTCTCCAAACCAATGTGTTAAGAAATGAAATTATGTCTTCTTGGTCATCTTGAAAACCAAGATTAGGTTGGAGCACTGGAATAATGTTTTCATGAGGTAGTACCATTTTCCCTTATGACATGGGCTTTTTAGTCAAGCGATTGTTCATCTCCCTAGTAGAGTCACCAAAAATTTGTTGGTAAATAGATTTGTTCTTTTAGATTATTACACTTAAATGCCCAATTCAAAACAATATCTGATCACAAATAGTTTCAAAGCTACTTATGGATGGTTTGGCTTTCCTTTGAATTGGTAGGTACAACTCCCTAAAATATATTTGCAATGAATTCTATTTTCTTCCTAAATTACTTTGGGGTATGTTCTCAACCTGAGAATAGTAGAGGTATAACCAAGCTAGACCTAAATAGAATCTAACTCAGGAAAATAGAAGTTTCTCAACACCAAAATAGTTTTATGCACTCACACATCTTATGAATTCATAAAACTTATCTGAAAAATAACGAATACTGAACTAAGTGAATTTGAATCTAAATTTTGATTAATAAGTTGAAAACACTGAAAGGATTTCTCTTTGAATGAACAATAATAGCACCTATTACGCTCATTTATTGCCTCAAAACAGGGGAGGTAAAACTCTGTTTCTCCCTCGTCTCAATTCAAACAAAAGAGAAAATTTAAGCTAACTATAAGATTAATTGGAATAGAAAATGATTGATATAAAATACCATTCAATTGCCTCTACAACAAAAAGTACTTCACACCAAAAAAAATTTGACCTTTTATTAATCTTCTGATTTCATACACGTAGAGTTTTTGAGATGACCATTACAATGGAAGCTTAATCAATTCATCTTCTGAGGATGACAAATGGAAAGATGTCAGTTTGTCATATGACAAAATTACAAAAGAAAACAAAAAGGGGGCATAATATGAATCATTTAGACTTCTTCCCCTTTTTGATTTTTGCCCTATATGCCTTAGCAGCAACCATTATTGGGATTAGCTCTTCATGGTTGAGCACATGTATATTAGTGAATCTCAAGAGCCATTTTGAATATTTCCTTGCTAGCTCCTTTACAAAATTCAACTGATCTGGCAAATCCTTTGCAGCTACATGTACACAACCATTGAGCTTCTAGAGTTCTATGATTCTGTTTTGACTACTGGAAGCCACTCTAGACAGACTATCCAAAAATGTAGAGAAGTTACTTTTCATCACATCCACTCCAATGAGAGCCTTTCCTTGACCACTATTTTGTGAATTAGTATGTAGCCCTCTCATAAGTTTGAATCCTCTGTCTTGAGCCTTCTTTACTTTACTCTCCATTTCCTTGAGTCCCTTCTCAGCTACCTAAATCATTTCTAGCTTGAACTACATACTTTGGAGCCATTCAAACAGAGGTTCATTTCCTTTCTTTAGAATCTTTGCTTCAACTACTTCTTTTTCTTTCATCTCGATGATCATCTTTAAAAGGGAGATGCAGTCATCAATTTTGATCCTTTCTCTAGCTAGAGTATTATTATTAGACAAGATATTTTCCTTTTCTATCTCCAGTCTGAGGATAATATTTCCAATTTGATCTATTAGAAAAACTCCTAATTTAAGTCTCTCAATCCATTCATTACCAATATGGCCATAATACCTATCTTCCTAGAGCTAGGAAATGAGGGCTTGCACTTCAGCTACAATAGGATTCTGGGTCACAGACATACCAAAAATAGTTGCTAGTGGAGTGACTAGTTGCTTGATAAATTTGTTCAATTCTTCTATCTCGGCTTTCATCTTGATGTTTGACAATTTGAGACTTTCCAATTGTCCTTCTATCACTTCATTACTTGATCTCCACAAGCCAATTTTTGTATCATATCTGGCTTCTCCAAGATCAATATAATGTAGAGTAAAATCATCAGGCGTCATATCCTCAATTCTCCCTCCTTTGTTTGGCTTGGCTATTTCCATTGTCAAGTGCCCTGTTTCTGGAACTTTCCCAAGTATTGACAAAGTATTTTGCTTCTTGACCTTTGTCAATGCAGTCTCGAAACAAACTGCAAGAGATACAATGTCTTTTGGAGAAGCACTTTTCTCTTTCTTTTCCTTTCCAAAGTATCTTCTAACCAGGAATCTATTCCTATCACTTTGGAAGCTATTCCGAGTGATTCTATACTATACATTTTCTTCTTCACTAGAGTCATTTTTATAATAGTTGAAGAGAAAGGATTCTTTGAATCCTTAGAGATGAGTCTGGAAGAAGTCTGGCCCTTCTCCATTTTTGAGGTCTTTTTTTTCTCCTCATCTGACTTAGTAGACTTGCTACTGCTACTCTTTCCATCCCCTAGGTCTACTATCTGTATAGGGGAACCACCTGGCTTCAAAAGTGAAGCACTTGCTAATGGCACAGGGCTATGATGAGGAGATGGAATTGGGGTGGTATGTGGAGAAGGAAAAGGGGTAGTGCGAGGAGATGGAAATGGAGTAGCATCAGGGAATGGGACTGGAGTGGAGACACTATCCTTTGGTTCCTTTGTTTTCTTCTCCTCAGTACCAACCTGGGTTCCTATAACTGGGAGAGAACCATTGTGACAAGTTTGAGTGGTAGAAATATTCTTGTCTAGAGGTTGATCACCTCCGCTTGATGGCTGAGCTGGCCCTTGGGTGGAAGCTATTGTCATACCCACTTTAGCACTCTTAGATAAAGTAGGTGTTGCAACTACCAGAGAAGCTTGAGTGGCTATACCCTTGCTTTGACTCCTCCTGGTTGTCTACCCAACCCATTTCCCAGTTCTCTTGATGATCCTAGCCATCATGATATCAAGATTCTCTTCCACATCTACATATGGCTTGAAACTGATAGGAATCCCCCTTAATTTTGTCAAATATGTATTGTTATATAAATTTTGACCATCATCCTCCAATCCTTTGACATTGAGATCAATGCCATATGTCTTAATTTGTTCCACCGTGAGCCTAGCAAAAGCACGATCTTGGCTCTCCAACTCATCCTTGCAATCTACCCAATAATCCTCTATAGTGGTGACATGCTTGATCACACTCCCAATTTGAAGTACCTCTCTCACATATTCATTTGGGTCAAACATGGGTCTCACAACCTCATATTCTTCCAATTTGTACTTATTCTTGAATGCCTTGAGCATGTTTTTGGCATCAGATCAAGACTCGCAATTGTAAGCCCCAATCTTCATGGGGAATTCATATACCTTCTTCCTTAAATTGGCATTGAGCATGTTCACCTGGATAGCTTGTCTCACAAATTCTATTAGCACGATCATGTCGCTTGGGAAACTTCAAAGGAAATATGTCAAAAGATGCAAGACACATATACGAAAAGGATGAGAATTGAATAAAGTAGCTACCAAACTGAATGATGGCTACCATCGCTTCTAGGTTAAACCTCCTCTTCAGGCATCCTTGGAGTTCCCTACAAATCCTCATTGTAAACGAATCATTAATTCTGACATATTTTGCATAGCTATTCTATAATGGCAAGCATGGATAAAATTCATAACTTTTCACATCATCAAGGAAATTCTCTATTCTGGGAAGGCCTGGCCACAATTGTAGAGAAGCTAACATATAAATCAGGAAAGAAGACATGTATAAGGTATTGTAGAAATTTGCGGCACTAAGGGCTCTGGACAAATGCTCACTTACCTCATATGCCCAATCAACATAATGGGTGTCTGAATAGATGATTTGTACAAAAAAGAAATATAATTCAACAAAATTGAGTGCTTCTACCTTCCCTTTCAATTGATGTAAAAGAACCAGAATGTCTACAATCTATGGCTTGAGATCAATGCCAAAAAGAGTCTTAGGAACCTTACTCTTATCTCCTCATGGCTTTTGGAACTAGGACCTCATAATTCCCTTCTGCCACACCATCTTCTTCAAGGAGAACTCAGACATGGCTCCTCCTATTATCAATTCAGAAAATTCTTCTCGCTCTGGGATCTGGAGGTAATTTACCATAGTTTTCTTGTCAATTTCATTCGTGTGGCACCAACATTCTAATTCCTAAAGCTATTTCATTGGAATCACATGCAATTAGATTCCTCAAGTATATTTAAATGACTATTTATTGATAACTGCATCTTGTGCAATCACAACAAATGGAAATCAAAGCTATTGGTTATTATAAGTTAATTCACCTAGAGAGTGAGTTAAAAGAGCTTATAGAAACATCCTTCGAATTCTACAATTTGGGTGATCTTCATAGAAGACTTAATTCTCAACCCATTCACCCAATCACTTAGAAAATGAAGTAGAGTGGACTGGTTGAAGCAGTTGGTTTTTCTATGGAAGTGCATGCACTTGAGCTTGTGAGGGAACACATTGAAAGATACAACCCAAAAATAAAGCAAATTGTGTTTTCCTAATAGTCTATTCTCGTATCAATCAACAAGGCACTGATGTAGTCTGCATTTGGCATCCCCGTGAAGTAGCAGTATTGCAATGTTGATTTTGGGTCTTTTGTGTCCATGTTCAACAAGAATTAGACCCTCAGATGGGAAGATATGCAGAGGACATAATTCTAGATTGCTCACTCAAAGAAGAGAAAAATGTCAACGACCCTTTTTGGCACAAATTTGAAATAAGAAATTATGGATATTCTTGCACTCCTCCTTAGACTAAAAGGAAAAGAGGAGATTTTGGAGTTCATCGAGCATCATTTCTTCCTAGTACAAGAAACATATGTTGTGGATATGTAGATTGACAGGGCACAAATAATCTATGATGAGCTCGCCTCTTGGTTGAATTTGGCCAAAGGATTGAAGAAATTATACATGTCCTCTTATCTGATCTATGCATTAGCAATGCATCACTTGTAGCTTGGCCTCTGTAGCATCCCAAATTATGATGAGCACACTAAAGTCTATGAATTTTATCCATATTTGTAGCTGCAAAGAATCTATGAGGAGTACGTAGCTATAAATTATGTCTTCACAATGAGGCTATGCTGAGAATTGTAAGGATGCCCTAAAAGGAGATTCTCACTAGAGACAATTTCACCCATAAGCCAATTTAGATGCTCATTCATCCAATTTCAAAGTTTCTCCTATTTGTGAATAGGAGCTTATGATAGATTTCCTAAAAGGTTTTCAAGGTATCCTGAAGACAAGGCAGTCCTAGTTGAACTATGTCAACAAATCTTGGAAGCGAATACCTTGTGCTCCAATATAAAGAAGATAGTCAAAATTCCCTTCCCTATAGTGGTTGGACCATATTCATGTGCCTCCATATCAGATGCTCAAAATTTGGTAAATATTTTTGAGAGCAAGATTAATTTGTTAGACTATGAGGTTCTCAAGCCTTAATATGATCCAGTTAACTTTATAAGGCATCATCTGAAGTTGAGATATGCCTACAGGTATCTCCCAGATATTGAAGACTTTTGGTCTAGGTGTCTTAATGAGTACGAAACTCAGGAGATATTTTGGTTTTGGCTAACCATTGGTGAAATTAAATTATTTAAATTTTATGTTGATGTTTTTGACCTTGCAGATGATGGAGCTTACATGCACCACACATCTTATGAAAAGATCAAAGGCACCCCAATTTTGTCTACCCCACCTATAGATCCATCTATTGATTCTATGGAGGTTCTTATGTAGGGGATAATCAAGAGAACAAAAAAATAGGTGCAGTGGACCCAAGCAAGGAATAAAAGGACCATGAGCACTAGTTCCACGGATGGAGTATTTGCTAGAGCAGTTCAGTCAACCGCAACAACCATTGTAGCCACTACATCAATATCTGCAAGGCCATTACAATCCATTGGCCAAGGTGGAGACCAACCTCCCAAAAAGAATGTGTCACTCACCCCTACCTACAAAGCTAGCCCTCGTCTGAACATCAAGAAGATTGGGGAGAAGGAAGATGACAAGGATAAGGGGAAGGAACAAGAAAAATTAGTGACTAAGCCATCTTCCCTTATTAAAGTCATCAATATGGATGGAAATACTAACCCCATGGATGGACAAGAATATGAAGCATCTCAGCAAGGGGATACTTTAGCCCTTTCATTAACCAAGGTAGTTGCCTTCCCTATTCTTTCCCAGAGCAAGCCAAATCCATTAATCCTAAGGAAGATATTTGACCCTACTACATTGCAATCCACTATCAATGTGCTCTCTACAGAGTCTTGGCTCAAAGAGACCATTGATAAGAAGAAGAGGAGATATGAGGATGCAGCCCCATTAAAGGACTTGATCACACAAGTCACCTCCTCTCATTCATCCAAGAAGATGAATAAACATAAGATAATCATTGCACTGGCTATGGATTCAATGACTGGCCACATGCTAGTTAAGATTGCTAAGCTGCAGATAGAGGGTAAATTTCATAAGCTCTCAAAGGATGATTTCCAGATCAGGACAGCAGGTCTTGGCATCCTAGTTCATGACTTCATAGTGAACACGTGGAAGTCCACCAATGAGAAAATTGAGGATAAGTTGGAAGAGCTTAGAGCAAAGAAGGAGACATTGAAGGCCTCAAACATAGAGATAGTGGAATACATAAGGTCTACACTTGGGAGCACTTCTTTGAGTCAATTTGACCCAAATGTAGAGGAGAACAAGAACTTACTCCTAAAGCTGCAACAAGAAAGGAAATTTGGGAAAGTAGGCCAAGCATGGGTAGATCAGATGAAGGATCAAGGTCCCCCACTAGTTGAAAACTTGGGGAGCCTAATATTGGATGCTCACAAGATCAGGGAAGTGACTTCAAACCATTAAAAAACCATACAAAAGGTAGAAGACAAGCTAACAAAGCAATTGGCCCTTCTATAGGAAGTGATAAACATGAAGACAAATGTGGCCATTGCTCACAGGATTCTGAAGACCAGCAATTAGTCACTATTTCACTAGAAGTAATCCTTGGGCTTTTTCATAGAAAGCTCTACGAGATCTTCAAATGAGCTTAAGGATGTGCACGACATGGTGCAAAAGGTCATTGAAAAGTTGTTTCAATATTTAAAGATCTTGCACATAGAGTCCTTCCTATCCACTAATGGCAAGCTTGTGGACATTGAGAGAATGAAATCCAAGTTCTTTGCATTTGTTGATGAAGTCATTGACCCACTCAACTTCCAAATGTCCAAGATCCAGGATCTCTCAGCAACAGATGCAATCATAAGGAGAAAAATGGAGAAATTCCAGCTAAGGGTGGCCATAATGGATGAACTGATGGAAATGCATGACTATTGGATGGTTTGAGTCAACAATATCATCATTCTAAATGTTGAAGAGATGGACAAAGTAATCAAAGCCATGAAAGCTTATAGAGATAAATCAATTACTTCTAAGAAGACATGATGTTCTGATGCTTTTCCAACACCTGTCATTCTTCCCCTTCTCTTGATTTTGTAACCATTCATGGCATTTTGTCAGTCTCTGTAATGAACAATGATTCATGCTTGTCCTATTTTTAGATTATTTTGTCTAGAGATGCTTTGTGAACCAATCATCCAATGTAACTGACCACTTTGAGAAGACTTTAAATGTAACCTTTTATGAAGTCAATCAGATTGACAAAAATTACTTTGGCCAAACCCCTATAGATGGGACTACTGTGTGTGACTCTGAGTCTATTTTAAGATTTGTTGTTCATTTATTTTAAAGTAGAGTATATGGAATGAATGTGTTAATGTTGAAGTTTGAATGAATGTGAATGAAATTGGTTTTTTTTCCTTTGTTCAATAGATTGTATGTCTTACTTTCTTCAGCATAAGCATGTCTTTTGTTCTCTCTGTTGTATGCTATAGTTTATGTGTTTAGGTACATAAGGAAGTCAAAAAATGGTGTATGGAGTAGCTGAGAGATAGACAATTCAGATATTATCAAATCATTACCTAACTGTGTAATCCAAGAATTACATATTTCACCATCTCTTCTTTTCTTCCTGCCATTATTGCTACTTATGCATATTTCCATTCATTGCATTGTAGGTCAAAATAGCTTGCATTTTGTGAGTTAATCCCCCTTCATTTTCCTAGGTTGTTTAAAGTGTTGAGCAACTTGGTTTTACCTCTTCTAATCTTTGGTTAAGAGCATACCCCCAAAACCTGAAAGATAAATTCATTACATATCTTGCACTCATAAGGAAGTTGTACCTTTCAGTTTAGGGGTCTTTGAGAGATTACTACTTTGACCCATTCTATTTTTAACTTCTTTGTTTTCCATAAGCCATTGGGCAGTCTAAGAGTCAAGGTATAAACAAAAATATCAAGGACGAAAAATTGTTAACCAACACATCCTAGTAGGTCAACGAGTGACTTAGAGATTCTAAATATGTTCTTCATCATCCTTTTGAAATCCTAAAAATAGCAATCCATTAAGGTTTCAAAATTATCTCCTATCTTATTGATAAACTCATTTATCTTCTTAGTGACTAGCCTCTTTTTATCCTACACTACATCTCGAACAGTGGGAAATGAATTTTACACATAGAAGAATATGCATACAATAAGAGAACCAAGCTTACATGATGTATTATTTGCCTTCCTTATGCCTCCTAGGTTTTCTACTAGTTTAATTAGTTGTATCTTAGCTAGATCATAATTGTTATCCTTCTTGAAAAGTTTGTATCCCATATAAATAACTATGGATGACACATTGTTCAGTTAGCTTGACTATTAAAAATTGTGAGCAATAACTTGAACAAAAAAATTCCATCACAGGGTTTTCTATGGTGTTCATTGATATGCCTCTATCATTCCATTTTTTCTTTGTGAGGTTTTCAATTACATCTCTACCTTGACATCAAACGGTTTTTATTCTGTCCAGAACAAGGTATCCAATCATGTAATGAATGATTGGCTTCATGATTTTGATTGGTCTATTCTCCAATGATAATTTCATGTCATGTATTTGGCTCAACATAAATATAATTCATTCAACCTTAAATACCTTTGGAAGTTCTAGGGAAATATTTAACCCTTTCTCCACCATGACCTTCTCATCTTTCAATATGTGATTGTTGCACAACTTATCATAAGCATTTCTTAGCTCAAAATCACCTATCTCTTTGATTTTGCACATATAACATGACCTAACATCGTGTACCATGATCACTCTAGGTGGCAATATAAACAACACCCCTGTCGAATCTCCTATCAATGCAATGTATAGGTATGCCTTAAATTTTGGTAGAGGACATGCATCATTACAAACAATCTATGCATTGTTATCCCTCAATGCCTACTTCTTTCTAGTAGACACATATGATTCCATCTTTACAATGTGGGGTTTATAAATCAAACAACTTCATAACTTGGCTCAAATAATTTACACAACTTACTCTTTAAGCCGATGACACACACTTGAATCTCTTTGCAACTTCACACAAATTTCTTTGCAAATCACTTGAATTCTTTGCTCTGTAAATTCAAAAACTTGTTGAGTAGAGATGAGCCTCAAAATCCACTATTTAGATTCAAATGGTCTAATTGAGTCTTTATTAAATGCTTTTTATGCTTATTAGGTGTACATGAAGTGCATAATAGTTGTCTTAGCTTACTCAATGAAACTCGGTGCACACACATCCTTCAACAATACTTAGTCAATATCATGACTCGGTCCATATTGACATTCAAAATTGGCACTCAGTCTCTACCAAATTTTCAACTTGGTACTACAATTCATCTTAGCTCAAACACTAACCTTTGTCCTTGTGCATCTACTATCATGTTGATTTGTACTTACATGCATATGAGATTAGGAACTAATGTATGATATAGAAGTTTGAAACATTGTTCCATACATACCTTATCATTTAGTTTAAGTTGGGGGAATCACCTAATCCATTGGATTTAGTTATCACAACTTCTCCATTTGCACTACTACTTCCATCCAATTTCTTCCTCCATGATTTTATTACTTACTTCTTCAACATTGACCTTTTCCTTTCCATTGTCCCCTTTAACAGTTGGTGTTGGTTCTTGATTCATACATTCCTTGCTTAGATGACTGACCTTCTAACAATTGAAACATATTAGTCCAAAATTTCTCAAGTTTCCAGATCTTACTTTGAGATGTATCCTAGTACAATTTTCTGCAATGTGTCCATACTTTCCACGATATTAATAATTTTCCCAAGTATGATAATCCCAATTTATGGTATTACCTTTCTTAGGTTCTTTGTCTTGACCTTTAAGTGTCCAATTGTTCTTTTCTTTAGATCTACAATCTTGTGCCTTATGATCGTATTTTTGACATGTAAAACAATAGCCTTCAAATCTAGAAGTAGTTGGTGCTTTATTGACCTTTGATCTAGAATCATGCGCTTGATGATCTTGTTTGTTGCAAGTGAATATATAACCATTGAATTTGGGTTTAGGGTTTTACTTACTAATCTTGCTCCTACAAACATTTATTGTATAGCCTTGTTTCCCACAATGATAGCATGTGAGCTTCTTTTTCTTTAGTTTACATTCACATTCCTTTATTCACCTAGCTTTGATGATTCTCCTTACTCAACACCTGATAGGAACTTGACATAACCTAGTCCAAAGGTGTCATGGGGTCTCTTTGGTGCATTCATATGTTTATTAAGGAATCTCATAGCCTCTTTAGGTTTGTTCAACCTCTCAACAAATTATTTTTCATCTTTAAATGCATTTACCAATCCGTCATTCTCAAATATCAGATTTGCAGTCTCATGATTTACACTTAGTAACTAATTACGAATATAAAAGTGATTATAGGTCAGCTTTTGTACTTCATTGATCCTTTCATAAAGTCTTTTAATCAATTGTCTCTTGTCTTCACCAGTCTTTGCCTTGTCATCTTCAACATTTTCTTTATCTTCCTCAGCCTTTTTCTTTTGTTTAGTCACCTCACATAGTCTTACTACTTGAATTTCATGTTCTCTTTTCAATGCTCTGACTTCCTCATTCAATGTATTGTTCCTCTCCAACAGATATACCATTGTTGCATCAAATTCATTAAAACTTCATCAAATAGTTATTCAAGAGTCTCTTCTTTGTACTAGGTGTCATTTTGTTGTATTTCCATCTCGTTCCTTCTCTTCAAGGATTGCCTTAATGTTTCCTTTGCAACCTTAACTTGTTCACAAGAAAGTTGAACATCAACCTTATGGTTCTCAATGATCTTTCCCAGTTTTGAGGCTTCCAGCTTCAAGATCATTTACTCCCAAGTGGTTAGATTTCTACCATGAGTACATTACTTTGATACCAAATTTTGGAAATCTAATAGGGAAAGTGTACTACTAAGAGGGAGGGGGGGGTGTGGTGGGGTGAATCAGGATCTATAAAACTTTTTACACTTTAAACATGAACCATATTTTATATCACCACATAAACTCTCATTTAAACATTCATCTCATATAAATGTAACCATTCACATCAACATATTATCATATATACCTTCTAACTACATGAATTTAAACTCATAAACACATAACACATGAAAACATAGATTGAATAATGCAAAAATCCTCCAAGGTGAAGGTAAAACTGCGGTGGGGAAGACACCCACAAAATCTTCACTACTATGGCAATGAATTTGTGCATGTTAATGATACAATGATTTGGTCACTTCTGATGATCTACCATGTGAGGGGTTTTCCCTGTTAAAGGCTAAAAGAACTACTAGGTTCTACCTTGGTTAAAGGATTTTACATCACAACTAAGTGAGTACTCTATTAGGAGATTTACATAAGCTTGTTAAAGCTACCCTATTAAGAGATTTAAACCCTGAAATACCTATTAGAATGTCTGGTACCTTATCCTTCGATTATCACTTTAATGCATGATAATATATCTCCTCTATGAAATATAATATCACCTTGCTATGAAATATCTTCTCTATTATGCTCAAAACTCTTCACTGCACTACTTAGTCTCAACACTCTGACTCACCTCTCAAACTTCACATGCAACCAGAATCTTCAATTCATACACTCATACACACACTCGTACATATGAACTAGGTCATAGACCCTCCTTAAATACATGTTCAGGTGAACCTTCTAGATCCAAATCAATTATCTAGAAATCCTTTTGCCACTTAGTCCTTGCATTTTTCTAATTGGTGGATAGCCTCACATAGGGATTGATGAAATTCTTTTGAACACATAACCACCTCCTTGATAACCTCCTCGATCTTCAAAACATGCTTCTAGCTTGATAAGAATGGTTAATATAAGATTTTCCATCATTCCAAACAAAAATGTAAAACTATGTTACTCGACACTTACATAGCAATGATGCTCGGCATAAACTATTTAAACATGTTGTCCATCAGCCCTAATTATGCTTGACAAGAATTGAATTAATCATTCTTTACATCATTTGACATCGACTACTATCCCTGACAAAATTGAGAATCACTGGAATACTCGGCAACCATCACCTTGCTCAACAGTAACTATTACTTAGTACATGACTTGGAATATTTACAAGTCTTCAATACTTGGCTTAGCATATATAGGATGACTCAGACACAATGAGGACTGAATAATATTTATTTGTGACTGACTAAGTGTTAGACACTAATAGACAACATGACTAATATAGAAAGTGGTTTGGTAAGAGTGTCTACAATTTGATTCGTTGTACTAATATACTTCAACTCGACCAAATTCTTCTCAGCCATGTCTCATATATAGTGATATGATATTTCAATGTGTTTTGAATTATTATGAAATATTGGATTCAGGTTGGTCTTGAAGTGGCTCTTGTTATTGCAATAGATAGTAGTAGGTGCGAGTGGATTTCTAAACAATCTAACTAGAAGCTTCCTTAGCCATATGACTTCTCAAGCTCCCATGGATGCTCATATATTATGCTTCCATGGAGGTCTGAGATACTGATGACTATTTTCTACTAAACCATGATATCATTGTTGATCCCAAGGTATAGAAACATCTTGAAGTACTTTTCTAATCTAAAGAATTTCTTTCCCAAATAGAGTCTATATAATCACTTAGACTTAGTTCAAAATTTGTGTATCTTAATCCATATTCAACTATTCCATGAAGATACTTGAGAATGTGTTTTGTTGATACTAAATGAACTTGTTTAGGTTCACACATGAACTGACTTAGTGTATTTACTACATAAAAAATTTTAGATCTTGTATTCACTAAATACATTAAGGACCCAATAATTTTTTGGTAGAGAGTAGGATCAACATTTTCAGAATCTTTAGTTGCTTCTTTTAGCTTCTATAGATTTATTTCCATAGGAGTCTTCATCAGTTTTATTTCCATCATTCCAAATCATTTTAGTAATAAGTGACTTAATAATTAAATCAATATGATTTAATTAATAAGAAAATACTTTATTATTCTAACACCCCCCCTTAAGATAAACTTAGGGAGTGGCTAAAAACCTAGAAACTACTACTGAAAGAAGAATTGGGTCCCGACAACAAGGCCTAATGAGGTACCCAAGCACAACCAAATCTCTAAAAAGAGGAGAAAAAGAGAAGACCACATGGGAAAAACCCTAGTCCAAAAAGAGATGGAAAGAATGTTCTAGAAGATAGGAACAAAAGGATGATCATGAAGAACACCACTGAAGCATGAAGTTGCAAACACTATCAAACTATTGATTTGAAGAACCTCCACTACTCCACTGTATAAAACATGACTACGTAGAGAAGACTAAGTCTAAAGAGCTGATCAGTTGAAGATGGAAGGTATCTTCATGGCTTCCAAAAATAGGAATGAAAGAATGTCTATATGGTAAATGATCCATTTCACCTAAATGCATAGGTATCCAGCCACTACAATCACCTAGTACATAAGATTAAATACTAAATACATAACTCACTCTATCAAACCAAGAAAGAAATAGAACCAACATAACCCCCCTATAATGTTGAGAGGCAAGACATGAACATTGAAAATGAATGCAACATCTCCTACAAAAAGAAGAACCAGGAACATCGAGAGTGCAAAAGAAGTACAAACACCTATAATGACATGTGTCATCGACGCATCATAAGGTTAATATCATGGAAGGAACACTCACTTGACAAAGGCAAATGGAAAATATGGCCAACATGAAACCCTCCAAGGTAATTTATAATGTAGTGCATGTACAACAAAACACAAAGATGTGCAAGATCCTGAAATGCAATAGAGTGGCACTTTTTCTCAATGTGTTTAAAAAATACTACAAAAGGATGTCAACAAAGATCAAAAAAGACATAAGGCTGATATAAGAGATAGTAAAACCCATGAAAAATCATCTGAAGAAACAAAATCAATCTCCAGAATTGAAATAACCAAGAAATCCATTAGAATGCAAAAAAGAAAAAAAACTGAATGGGATGTGCCTAGAGCAGAATCTGGAAAATACAATGCCTAAAGATGTCTCTTGGAGTTCAAAATAGAACCTCTGACTTTGACTACATAAACCAGCAACCAAATAGAAGCAAAAGTCCAAATAAAATGCACCATCACGACAATCTTGGAAATAGTTTTTTAGCAATATCTCTTTTGTGAAAAACAAAGTCTGAATGAGCAAGTTACAGCCACAAAACCACATGTAGGTAAAAAAAAGCACTGGAAGGGCAAAATAAATTGTTCACCGCCTCGACATCCTTTCCAAATACCATGAAAAGTGTGCTCACTAGTACCAAAAATTGCCTTAGAAAGCGTACTAGTTTTGTACCAAAATTGACTCAATTTTTGTGCCCAATAATCTTGATTTTGTGTCAAAAATTACAAAATCATAGCCTTGGGAAATGTGCAAAATCTAGATTTTTGAATAAAAAATCTCAATTTGGGTGCTAAATTCAAAAAATCATTGCCTCAAGAAAAGTGCCAAAAATCTTAATTTTTGTGCAAAATTTTTTAAATAATTACCTCAGAAAATGTGCCAAAATTTTAGAAAATCATCATCTTGGAAAATGTGCCCAATCTAGAAGCAATACTATTTTGCTTCAAATTCCAACTATATCTAAATTTGACAAATTTTATATGAAATTAGGGGTTTTTGGGCACTTTGAGCTCAATGGTCAAGTCTATTTGGGCTCAAAGTGCATCAAAAAATTGTGACCCCCTAGATTCAATACAAAAAAAAAACTCTAAAAAATGAAACTCTTTGAACAAAAAGCACAGATCTGAAAGCCAAGCCAAACTTCTCATAAATAGAACAGGTGCATGAAGATCTAGAGCTCTGATACCATGTTGAAGTTGATGAAAGATCAACCTTACAACTCCCAAGAATTACCTGCATGCAAACACCAATCACAAAAAGAGAGAAGCAAAAACTATGGAGGCTAAAATTTCCAAATCCATAGATGAGACATTCTTGATGAGCAAAAAGAGAAATTTTTATTATCAAAAGTGAATGAATCAATTAAAAAGAGATCAATCCTTATAAAAGAAGATCAAAACCCTAATAGGTAAAACTTAGGTTGCATGATAATAATTAATTATTATATGCCCAAAGTTTAGCTTAAGTAAACTAGAGATAATAAGTAACTTAATAATTAAATTAATATAATATAATTAATAAGAAAATACTTTATTACTCTAACACCCCCCTTAAGATAAACTTAGGGAGTGGCTAAAAATCTAGAAACTACTACTGAAAGAAGAATTTGGTCCCAACAACATTTTCTAATGAGGTACCCAAGCACAACCAAATCTCTAAAAAGAGGAGAAAAAGAGAAGACCACATGGGAAAAACCCTAATCCAAAAAGAGATGGAAAGAATGCTCCAAAAGATAGGAATAAAAGGATGATCATGAAGAATGCCACTGAAGCATGAAGTTGCAAACATTTTCAAAATGTTGATCTGAAGAACCTCCACTGTATAGAACATGACCAGGTAGAGAAGACTAATTCTTAAGAGTTAATCAATCAAAGATAGAAAGTATCTTCATGACCTCCAAAAATAGGAATGAAAGAATGTCTTTAGGGAAAATGATCCATCTCATCTAAATGCATAGGTATCTAGCCACTAGAATCACCTAGTACATAGGATCACATACTAAATACATAACTCACTCCATCAAACCAAGAAAGAAATAGAACCAACATAACCCCCTTATATTGCTGAGAGGTAAGACATGAACACTGAAACTGAATGCAACATTTCCTATAGAAAAAAGAACCAAGAACATCGAGAGTGCAAAAGAAGTACAAACACCTATAATGACATGTGCCATCAATGCATGATGAGGCTAATATCATGGAAGGAACACTCATTTGAAAAAGGAAGATGGTGAATATGGCCAACATGAAACCCTCCAAGGCACTTTATAATGTAGTGCATGTATAACAAAATACAAAGATGTGCAAGATCCTGAAATGCAATAGAGTGGCACTTTATCTTAGCGTGTTTACAAAAATACTACAAAAAGATGTCAACAAAGATTAAAAAAGGCATAAGGCTGATACAAGAGATAGTACAACCCATGAAAAATCATCTGAAGAAACAAAATCAATCTTTGGACTTGAAATAACCAAGATATCCATTAGAATGCAAAAAAGAAAAAAATTGAATGGGATGTGCCTAGAGCAGAATCTGGAAAATACAATGCCTCAAGATATGTCTCTTGGAGTTCAAAATATAATCTCTGACTTTGACTACATAAACCAACAACCAAATAGTAGCAAAAGTCCAAATAAAATACACCATCATGACAGGCTCATAAGCAATTTTTTGATGATATCTCATTTGCAAAAAATGAAGTCCAGATGAGCAAGTTATAGCCAAAAAACCACATGTAGGTCAAAAAAAGTGCTAGAAGGGAAAAATAAATTGTTCACCGCCTCGACATTTGTTCCAAATGCCTTGAAAAGTGTGTTCACCAGTACTATAAATTGTATCAAAAGTGTGCTATTTTCATATCAAAACTATCTCAATTTGCGTGCCCAAAAATCTTGATTTTGTGTTAAAAAACACAAAATCACTGCCTCAGGAAATGTGCAAAATCTAGATTTTCGAATAAAAAATCTCAATTTGGGCGCAAAAATTCAAAAAATCATTGCCTTAAGAAAAGTGCCAAAAACTTTGATTTTTGTGCAAAAATTTGAAAATGGTTGCCTCAAAAAATGTGCCAAAATTTTAGAAAATCATCGTGCTAGGAAACGTGCCCAATTTGGAAGCAATATTATTTTTCTTCAGCTTGCAATTGTGTCCAAATTTGACAAAATTTATATGAAATTAGGGATTTTTGGGCACTCTGAGCTCAACAATGAGGTCTATTTGGGCTCAAAGTGCATCAAAAAATTGTGACCCCCTAGATTCAATACAAAAAAAACTCTAAAAAATGAAACCCTCTAAAAAAAAAGCACAGATATGAAAGCCAAGCCAAAATTCTCATAAACATAACAGAGGCATGAAGATCTAGAGCTCTGATACCATGTTGAATTTGATGAAAGATCAACCTCACAACTCCCAAGAGTCACTTGCATGCAAACACCTATCACATAAAGAGAGAAGCAAAAACTATAGAGACATTCTTGATGAGAAAAAAGAGAAATTACTATTATCAAAAGTGAATGAATTAATTACAAAGAGATTAATCCTTATAAAAGAAGATCAAAATCCTAATAGGTAAAACCTAGGTTGCATGACAACAATTAATTAAAAATAATAATTATTATATTCCCAAAGTTTAGGTTAAGTAAACTAGAGATAATAAGTGACTTAATAATTAAATCAATATGATTTAATTAATAAGAAAACACTTTATTACTCTAACATATATGACTAATTTGTTTTTGGGTCTAGGAACAATGTGCCAAACATCATTCTTAAGGATGGAGTTATTTTCCTTTGTCGTGGCATCTTTCTAGGTTTTTAGTTTCAAGGCTTCTTTCACATTAGTGGGTTCTAAATTTGAGAGTTCACTCATGAGTACAATATAGCTAAAGAATATATTAGGTCTTTTTCTTTCTCTAATAGCTCTAGGAGAAGTTGCAATACTCTCAGATTCTTCAATTATCTTTCTATCCCATAGAGGTCTCTTCTTATTTTGTTTAGATATATATGTCATATCTATAGGTTTCGAAGAGTTATCTCCTTCTATTTAAGAATTGATTCTTCTTGGGTTTCTTCAAAATTTGATTAATTTTCAACTTTGGATCTCTTGTACTTAGTATCTTCATAAAATATTACATCTCAACCCAATTTAGTGTTTCTTCATCCATGGATGAATATATGCTATGCTTTAGAAGTTTCATTGTATCCTATGAAAATTCCTCTTTTCCCTTAAGGTTCTAGTTTAGTGATTTTCTCTTAAGGAATGTGAATATAAACATGACACTCAAATATTCTTAGATGGATAAGATTATAGGTTTCTTTCTAGAATATGATTCTTTATGGGATTTATGTTCAAGATGTGAGTGTGGACATCTATGTTGAATAAAAAACAACAATGTTAGAGGCTTCACCCGAAAGGTAAGTTTCTAGGTTTTAATCATGCAACATGGCTTTAGCCACTTTGTTTATAGTTTGATTCTTCATTTTTGCTACCCCATTTTGTTGAGTATTGTAAGGAACTAAAAACTCACTCTTGATCCCAACACTTTTACAATATTTAAGAAAGATCTCTAAAGTATATTCCTTACCATTATTAATTCTTAAAATTTGAATTTTATTTCGTAATATATTTTCTACAAGAGCTTTGAATTCTTTAAACTTTGTCAAAATCTCTTTAGAATCTTTACATTTTATGAAATAATCCATTTTTTTTCTAGAAAGGTCATCAACAAAGATGATGTAGTATAAAGATCCTCTTAAGGAAGGGACAAACATTGACCTGCATAAACCAGAGTGGACAAGCTCTAAGACTTCTTTGGTTTAACTCTCACTATTATGAAAAATCACTTTAATGTTCTTCCCTAATGTACAACCTTTATAGGTTCCTTCATGGTAGGGTAATCTTATTACCATTTACCATTTTCTCTAATGGGGCTAATCCTCAGAAATTGAGATGCCCTAGTCTCGTGTGCTAGATTTCATTTTCTTTGACGAAATCATGAACTATTGTTGTAGGTGGGCATGAATTTAGTTTGTATAGAGATCCATGTCTAGAACTAATTTTGTGGCCATTTTTTATTTTTGTGTTCTAAGGCCAAACTAAGAATTTTGCCTCCATAAATGTGACCTTGTATCCTTAATCTTCAAGTGCTGATATAGAGACCAAATTTCTCGTATAGTACTTTAGTGGGTTCAAGTGAGATTTCTAATTTAAGATTTATAGTACACGTTCTAATGCCTTTTACTAGGTAGATGGAGTCATCTTCAATGGTTACATCATCAACATAGTCTTCCTTGATTGAATCTAATTATTCTTTGAACCTAGTAATGTCTCAAGATGCTCCACTATTTATCACCCATGTGTTTGATCGGTTTGATACTTCACTAGAGAGAGTTGAGTAGAAGGCATTATCTTCTAAATTTTCATTAGAGTTGTTCACTTTGGAAAAGGAGGCTTGTTGCTTGAGTCTATCAAGACATTTGGATGTTGGATGACCATACCTATCACATCTAAAGCATTGCATTTTGGAGTACTTTGCTTGTTTCCTTTTTCCTTTGAATTTTTGCTTCTTTCTTTTATTCACTTGTGTTGAAAGAACTTGGATATCTTCATTTGTGCAAGTGATACTAGTGCCTCAAGATGTTAACATACATTCTTCTTGTATGCAATTATCTTTTGACTTTATTAAGTTTAAGAAACCTGGATTGAAAGCATACTCCTTGTAAAAGTATCCAATGATGTTGGGAGTCCTTATAGAGCCATTATGGTTAATTCCTTGCCATCACATATATGACCTATTGTAGATAGTTGACTTCTTAGCTATGTTATTCTCATAAATTATGAGGAAATGGTGTCTCCTTTATTCATCTTGATATTGGAGACTTAGTCTCTTAGTGTGATATTTTTGATGGTATTGTTAATCTCAAACATATCTTCAGGAGCTTTGTACATTTCATGTGGTGTTTCTATCTCTATGATGATTGGGAGTATATGGTCATTAACACCATCCACAATTTATTTTATGGCTTTGTTGTTATCATTTTCCTATTTATCCAAATCATAACTTCTTTTGGGTGGTTGTTCATATTTTTCAATGAATTATTTTAGACATTTCTCTTTCAAGGTTAATTGCATTCATAATTTCCATCTCGCAATATTTGAGTCACCTTCAAGCCTATCTTCTAGTCTCATATTTTACCATTTTTAAGGATATGAAGTTTTAATAATATTTGAGTGCACTATATATAGGTATGTCTAACCAAGATCATCTATTAGACCTACTCTAATACCATGTTAGAATCAAACTTCTTGATAGAGAAGAATTTATAATTTCTTTTGACCTATCCTTTTGTAAGAATATATAAATTATTATGATCTATGCTTTTGAATAATATGAGTATGAGTATGTCAAAATATTATGTCCAATATTTATTCTTAATATGACTGGTGTATAAGTATATGATATGATTGCTATTACTTTCAAGAAAATCATAAATATAACATTTGAGACTAAATATTGTTCATGCCCTACAAACTATATTGGAAGACTAATGAATTATACATTTTTTGTCTAAGTTTGAAACACATGATAGTGTTTATAAGTATATGTTGTGGGATTCATGTACAATAGGTGTGACTTGATCAAGACTTGCATCCTATCATGATGTGGCTCTTAGTTACAAGTAGACTAAAATAACTACACTCAATGATAATTAAGAAACATAGTAGTAATTAAATCAAAAAATAATATTTAACATATTTTAATGTGAAAGTATATAAATAAATAATAAATATTTATTTATCCAACTAAGCTATACATGAACAAAAATGACGAACAAGTTGAATATTTAAGTTTGATCTTTAACTGGTAACATGTAGTTTACTTCAGGTGGATCTTTCAAAATGTAAATGTGATTGATGATTTGGAAATGATGTGGAACCAATGGGTTATGATGGATTAGCTACGTATTGGTAATCATGATTGAATTCCTTGAAGTTGTGTATATTCATTGGAAAAAGTGAAATAACTAGAAGTTAATTACTGAGTCAATGTGCAACTCAATGGATGTAGGAGTGGTAATAGATTTGATAGATTAGGGTATTATAATCAATTTTGGTCCATGTAAAATGGATTTCAAGTGGAACACATTTAGGTTAAGGTGGTAAATTAACCTAATGTTGAGATGTCTATTTATACACTATGATGTTATTTCAATAAAGAGAGAGACTGGAAGCATGAGTAAGATTAGAAGTACCACGTTGGTAGTTGAATGTCTACAAGAAGATGCAGATGGCGAACTGAATTGGATCTATACAAGCATTGGTGAAGTGCTAATTTCAAATCGCTCTACTTGGTGAATCCTAACATGTTTTCAAGTTTAAAGCCTCTAATATGGCCACTTTAACATGGTGAATTAGATCTTAAAATATCTAAAGATAATTTCTTTAACATGGTAGGTCATTAATACAAGTTAGGAAATCATTTAATAAGGTTATCCTAAAATGGCTAGAGGTAAATCCCTTAACTAGGTGACTCCTAACATTCTATGCTTGTAATCAAGCAATATTGTAAGTTCCTAATAGGGAAATTTTTAGAAGAGTCCAGAGATTTATGGGTTTTCCCTCTAATTAAGGATTTTTGTGATAAAAAAATATTGGTGTTATTGTGTTACTTTTGTGGGTATTTTTGTTAGTTATATTGTTGATAATTTTACAATATGGGATGAGTAAATGGAATGAATGGTTAAGCATTCGATATAATATTGGTTAATCAATATTGTGATGTTTTGGTTAAATTTTGAATCTAGTTGATTATTGATTCACCCCCATCTCTTAGTAATATAGGACTTTAAGTATATTAACTAAGGCTTCTTCCTGACTCCTAAGCTAAAGAAACCATGCAAGGAACAAAGATGAATGTCAAGTTTGGTTCTTGGTCAAATATTAGTCTTCAAATATTCTATGTGTAACAACTTCATAATTTACCCCCAAATAAGTTCATGAGAAAAATAAAACACACTCCTTAATATCATAATCATTATCTTGCCTCTAAAACCTAGTAGCAATTTTGGAGAAGTTAGCTTCCATCTCTAGAATATTGCTTTCCCTAATGCCAACTCCAAATGTCAGTTTTGATAGAATAAACCCCAAAAAAATTTCATTTAACAAAAGGCTTTCTCAAATAGTTTTGAAAATGGATATATATCCTCCACACATTCAACACACCCATAACATCACCAAAGTTTCTTTTATTGATCTGAATAGCCCTCAACATCAAAGATCATGCCTAATTTCATTTCCCACTGCATAATATCAATGAAGAAAGATATTATCTTTCATAAATACCCTTTGCATACCTAAATATAATCATGTTTAAAATACCCTCGTCACCCAAAAAAATTCCAATAATTACATTTGTTACTCTAAGGTGATACCCCTAAAGTCTTCAATAAACTCTTCCCCATGCTGATTCAATAAAGATACCACAAATTTGGATAATTTCTAATCACCTCATTTACTTCTTAGCACAAGTGTTAATTTGAACTCTTAAGTATTATAGTAAAATTTTAATCCTATGTATGTATTTATTCAAATGCTACGATCTCAATTATCCTTGAATGATTCCATTGATAATGGTATGTGAATCCCCTTCTACGCACAATCCCCCAATCTTCTAAACCTTTTGGACTACCTAAATTACAATAAGTATCTCTACTTCATTGTTTGTGCCATCTAATACTTGCTTTTCACCAATCACCAATATCTCTCCATTCACATTTGTAGCCACATAGCATGCACTTGATCTTCCTAGATTACCTTGAGATGCACCATCAAAATTTAGTTGTGTCCATCCTATATGGATAACACACAAAACATTTTCAAAAGATCAAGTTCATTATAGTTTTATGAACATTTATTGCTTCATATGTTCTTTGATATAATAATTTATATTCAGTGTGGATCATGCATTGTTGAAATAAATATAATTAATCTAGTTGGAAGGTCTTCAATGATTGAATAGAGCTAGTGCTACCACAATATGTGAGTCATGAAGGAAATGAATCTCTCTCTCTCTCTCTCTCTCTCTCTCTCTCTCTCTCTCTCTCACACACACACACACACACACACACACACACACACACACACACACACACACACACACACATACACACCACATCTATCTATCTCTTGAACCTTATCCCTCTATATCTCTCCAACTTTATCTATATATCCATACTTCTCTCTATTTATTTGTCTAATGTAGGAGCATCTTAGGTACTTTGGAAATATTGCATCAACCAAAAAGGTTTCCTTTTTTTGTTTGAAGAATGGTTTTTATTGTTCATGTTTTCTCTTTTTGTGCAATTAGCTCTTTAATGTGGACCTATTGTGTATCATGTGCCTAAGCTCACGGATTCTAATTCCATCATTTGTGAGAGTTTTACTTCTCCTTTTTTGTGGTGTGTTGATTTCCTAGTAGCTCAAGGAATGTGCATAGTTGGATTCAATTAGGTTTTGTTTGACATCATGGAATTTTAGACACTCGATAACCTCTTCTTGGATCACATGTGAACCTACCCTTGTCCCCACAGAAGTTAATTGTCTTGTTTGTAAGGTCACTAAATTCTCCTTTAGGGTAACACCTATTAGTTGTAATAATTTTCCTATTGTCTTGTTGGCTATATAAGTAGAGATCTAGGATTAGGAAAGGTCCAATGAAGTTGGAAAAAAGGAAATATTAAGTTTTGGCTCTGTAAGGCCAAGCTCTTAAGCTCAATGATTGTAATTTTAATGTATATGGCTACAACCAGGTAGGTTGTATGCGTGGCATGTTGAATGAAGATTGTCTAATCAATTTTTAATTTATACCTCTATAATTTCTTGTGGTTTCTCCAATTTGTTGGCTTACATGTGTAACTCTTAGTGAAGGTAGCTAGGAGGAGGACTTTATCCCCTCCCACCTTACATGAGTTGGTATCAAAGTGAAGGTTTATTTCTTGGAAATGTTTTGGAAAGTGTGGGATCTTGTTAAAGATTGGTTGTAGGGTGAAATTCTTGATTTCTGAACTATAACTTGCATAGGGTTATGATTCTTGTACAAACTATTGTCAAAATGGTTCAAGAAAGAGAAATGTAGACAATGATATTATAGACATGTTAATACATATTGCAGCTAGACTTGAAACTATTGGAACAACCCAAAAAAGAGGAGTAGATCTTGAAGATGTTAGTGGTGAAGAAGAAGAAACATGATTGAATCTTGCACCTAAGGTGGAACAAGATGAAGATGGACTTCTAAGAGCTTTGAATAGAGTGGATTCAAGACCTACTTTTGAACTTTCTACCTATTGTTGAAGACTTGATACTAATGCTTTATAAGATTAGATATCTAAGATTAAAAATATTTTGATTATTAAAGATTTCTTGATGATAAGAAAGTGAGGATAACATCTACAAAGTTGAAAGGACATGAATCTCTTTGGTGGGAATACTTGAAAACTGATAGACATAGAAGAGGAAAAGAAAAGATCAAGACTTGAATAAAGATGATTGGTAAGTTGAAAGAGAAATTCCTTCCTTCTAATTATCAAGTTAATTTGTTGAAAATAATGTAGAATAAGAGACAAAAGGATATGACTGTGAAAGATTACACTAAAAAATTATATAAGTTGGACATTAGATCTGGACATGTTGATGATAAGGTTGAAAATATCGCTAGATACTTGAGTGGTTTGAGGACTTCCATACAAGATGAAATCAGCTTTATAAAGATGGAAAGTTTGGAAGAAGCTTATTTGTATGCCTTTCAATATGAAGAAAAGTTGGCAAAGAAACAAGAGCATAGACAGAGATCAAGAGGTGGAAGATTTCAACAAAGTAGAGGAAGATCTTATGTAGAGAGTAGTAGATCTTCTAGCACATCTAATGATAAAGGTAAATCTAAATGGAAAGAAGACAATGTATGTAGAGGAATATGTAACTAGACTAGAGGTAATTATACTAGTTACTTTAGAAATAACAATCATGGAAAGAGATATGATAGGTCTTGGTTTAAAGGTACTTGTTTTAAGATTGGCAAAGAAGAACATAAAGCTTTTGAATGTAGCTTTTATAGTAAGAAAGTGGGAAGTAGTAGCATAAATGCTTTGGTTTAGGAAGAAGCTACTAATGCATCTAACAAACTAAGAAAAGGAGAGAACCTAATGATGAGAAGAACTCTATGGAATGAGTAGTTGAATAATAAACCTATTTTGAGGAAAAGTATCTTTAATATTAGATGTAAGAAAAAGATAAATGTTGCAAAGTGATTATTGACAGTGACAATTCTAAACATTTGGCATCCTAAGAATCGGTAACTAAGTTGAAATTGTATAGATTGGAGCACCCTAACCCTTACACATTTCTTGGATCAAGGATGAACATAAATTTTTGGTAAGTGAGAAATGCCTTATGAAATTCAAGATTGGGAATTACTTTGATAAAGATTTGTGTGATATTATGTCTATGGATTATTGTCATATATACTTTTGGGAAGACCTTGGTAGTATGAAAAGAAAGCTTTGAATGTTGGTAGATTGAATCAGTATACTATTTAGGATAATGGAAAGAGACAATTATTATTTCCTTTGATTGAGAAACCTAAGGAGAATTTTACTTCTATGAAAGTTTGTTTGGTTAAGGGAAATCAGTTTGTGAAAGACATGAAGAAACATAATATTTACTTTGCTTTGATTCCTAGAAAGACTGAGGAATAAAATGAACTTGAACGTGCACCCGAGGTTAGATCTTTGTCAGCTGAATTTTAAAATATTATTTCTAATAATGTTCCTAATGGCTTACCCCCTATGAGAAGTACAAGTCATTGTATGGATTTGATACTTGGAGCTAGTTTTCCTAATAGAGCACCACATAGATTAACACCTATAGAGAATGCAAAAATTGAATAGAAAAGTGCAAGAATTTCTTGAGAAATGTTTGATTAGAGAAATTTTGAGTCCTTCTATAGTACCTATTGTATTGAAACCTAAGAAGAATGGAGAATGAAGAATGTGCATTAATTTTAGAGCTATAAACAAGATAGCAGTAAAGTATAGATTTCCTTTTCCTAGGATGGATGACACTACATACATATTGAGTGGAGAAAAGTATTTTACAAAGATTGATTTGAAAAGTGGCTATCACCAAATTAGGATTAAAGAAGGAGATTAATGGAAGACTACTTTTAAAACAAATGAAGGTTTGTATGACTGGTTGGTTATGCCTTTTGGTTTAACTAATGCACCTAGTACTTTAATGAGGTGGGTGAATGAAGCTGTGATTAAATTTTTGGGTAAGTTTTTGATTGTATAATTTGATGATATACCAATTTACAATAAGACTAAAGAGAAACACCTAGATCATATCAAACAAGTTTTGTAGAGGTTAAGAGAGGAGAAGCTTTTGGTAAATTTGAAGAAATTTTCTTTTACAAAGGATAAAATTGTGTATCTTGGTTTTTTTATTTATACTAATGGTTTGAAGATGGATCTTGAAAAGGTAAAAGATCTTCTTGATTGGTCTACACTTGAGAATTTTGGAGAAGTTAAATCATTTCATGGATTGGCAAGAAATTTTATCAAAATTTCTAGTTGAGTTTGTAATGCTATGACAAAGACTTAAGAGGCAATAAAAATGATATCAAATGGACACAAGGAGAAAATATAAGCTTTGAAATATTCAAGGAAAAAGTTGCATAATTACTTGTTATTGCTTTACCTGATTTTAACAAAGTTTTTGAAGTTGATTGTGATGCTAGTGGGAATGTCATTGGTGTTCTTTTAAATCAAGAAGGCAAGCATATAATTTTCTACAGTGAGAAATATAATAATGCTAAGAGGAAATATTCATTCTACAATCAAGAATTCTATGCAATTATTTAAGCCTTGAAGAAATGGAGACACTATTTGATGCCTAGAGAATTTGTATTGTACACTAATAAAAAAGTCTTGTAGTTTTTGGGAAGTCAAAATAAAATGAATTAGAGATATGTGAAATGGGTTGAATAAATGCATAACTTTTCTTTTGTGTTGAAACATAAGAGTGGATAGTATAATAAAGTAGTAGATGCATTGAGCATAAGAAGTTCATTAACATAGATAAGAGTTCAAGTGCTTGGATTTGAGGATTCAAAGAACTTGTATGAAACTAACCTTGACTTTGCAGAACCTTGGAAAGCTTGTAACCTTATAACTGATGAAGAAGATAAGTGGGTTGATTATTTCATTTAGGAGGACATGTTTTTTTAGGAAATTCAATTATGTATATCGAGAGGATCTATGAGAGAGAACATCATTAAAGAGAAATATATTGGCGGACTTGCAAGAAATTTTTGGATTGATAAGCCATTAAAGTTGATTTCAAAGAGATACTTTTGAAATCATTTATATAAGGATGTTTAAAAGATAATGAAAAGTTGCAGAATATGTCAAGTTGCAAAAGAAAGTAGTTAGAATGTTGGATTATACACACCTTTTCCTATTCCTCATTCCTATTCCTCACAGACCTTGGAAAGATATCAGTATGGATTTTGTTATAGGATTGCCTAGAACTAAGAGAGGTAATAATTTTATCTTTGTAGTGATTGACATATTTTCTAAAATGACACATTTCATACCTTGTAAGAAGACATCAAATATAGTACATGTAATAGACTTATTTTTTAGAGAGATTGTGAGACTTCATGGATTGCTTAATACTATTGTTTTATATAAAGATACTAATTTTATTAGTTACTTTTGGAGGACACTTTGGAAGAAGTTAAATACTAATCTTAAGTTTGATTCTACCTTTCATCCATAGAGTAATGGACAAACTGAAGTTGTGAATAGAATTATGGGTAACCTTTTGAGATGTTTGATTGGAGATAAACCTTCTAATTGAGATTTGATTTTGGCACAAGTTGAGTTTTCATATAATAATTTGATGAATAGAAGTAATAAGAATAATCCTTTTGAGAGTGTAAATGGCATGAGCCCTAGAGGAACTACTGAATTAAGAAAATTGGACACTTAAGTGAAGAATTATGTTGAAGTTGAAGAGTTTGCATGGAGAAGTGAAAAAATAATCTACATGGTAGTAACCAAGGATACAAAGAAAGATTAGATAAGAAGAGAAGATATAAGACTTTTGAGGTTGGAGATGAGGTGATGGTACATTTAAAAATAAATAGATGTCTAGTTAGTACATATAGTAAGTTGAAGGTGAAGAAGTTTGGGCCTTGTGGAATCTTAAAGAAACATGGTAGTGGTAATGCTTTTAAAGTTGAATTACCTAAGGATATGGATATTTCATCTGTGTTGAATATTTCAGACATCTTGGAGTATCATGAACTAGATGAAGAGACAGTTGATAAACTTGATTATACTAAGAAGAAGATAGAAGGAATTGACAAAATTTTGGATATTAGAACTAGCAAAAGCACCAGGGAAAAGGATTACAAAGAATATTTGGTTCAGTGGTAGAATAAGCCTATTGAAAATTATTCTTATATATGGTGTAGGAGCACCTTAGGGAAAGAATATCTCTAATATTGATTTTGGCTTGTAGATGGTCTAGCCAACCATTGATCTAATAAGGACTAATCCCAAATTTCCAAGGTTTTTTTTGGTGTGTGTAGATTCTAATGCTTCCTCTTGGTTAAGTTGACGAGGCCTAATTATTCTAAGGTCCTGATGGAGTCAAACTTGGTCAAAGTTGAAAAATGCCTAAAAAATGAGGGATAAGTGTTAAAATATGGTCCATAGGTGTTTTTGGATCAAAATGAGTAGATACAAATCAAACCAGACAAGTTTGGAAATATACAAGACCATTCTTGCAAAAGTTGTCAAAGTTGCTCATGACAACTTTGCAATTTTGCAAAGTTGCCATGGAAAAATTTCCTTAAATGTTGGAGGGAGCACTTGTTAGGTCTAAGGCTCAACCTTTTAGTCCAAATAGGTAAGGTATGATTAATTAATATGATCTAAACCCTAATCAGAGGGGGTGATTTCTTTGTACGGATGTTACTTGAGCAAGGAGAAAAACTACTGACAGAGAATGTTATTTTTGGTGTTGAATCCTATTAAGTTGGATTAGCATCCTGGTTGTATTGCATGGGGTAATTTCTTAGTATCATGTAACAAATATGTGCATGCATATTTTGAGAATTTAAATCTATTTTGATAGGTGTTGTAAATTGTTTGAATTTTTCTTTCCTACTGGTCTATACATAGTGATTTGAACAAGAATGGCTATAACTTGAGTTTCCATGGTTAAAACCTTTGTACATTATCTAAATATGGAAGGAGGAGTTGATTGTAGTTTATTTTCTATTTTTTCAAGTGAGGCCTAAGCAATCCTAGAGTAGTTTGGTTAGGAATTTGAATGCTTGCAAGTGAGTTTATGGAATATGCTTGATTGGTTTGCACAAATCTTACTTGGGGAAATGATCTTGATAGAGGTAAGTGTCCAAGGTATAGAGTCAAAGGTCTAGGAAGAAGTTCCAAGCACCTTGTGAAGACAAACAAATAGAGTTGTTGTCATTGTCCTAGAGACCCTTAAAAGTAGGGTTTTATGGAAAAGTACAGTACAGACACTTTGGAAGGTTAACTAGAAAATCCCCAAGTCTAGATTGATATGATGGAAATTATAGAAGACATCAAAGGGGCTTGTTAAGAAAATTTTGGAGTTATTCCAAATTCCTTATTTGTAGGAGGCCTAATTAAGGCTCATAGGGCTACAAGGCCTAACAATGTCAGTTTGTGATTTTGAAGGTCAAAACCTTGAAATAAGGTGTAGAAAGGTTGGTAAATGTTCAAGAACCATATGAGGGTGGTCAAATCACCTAATTTCCTTACAAGGAACCATTGGTGAGTTTATTTTCTTATTTAAACATAAGTTGCATATTTGGGTTTTGAAGGGTTAGGAGAGTAACTTGAATTGATAGATGAGTTTCTAGGTTGGAGAGATCTAGGAAGAGATCCTCAAAAGTAGGGTATAGAGAAAGGACCCTAGGAAGGCTAGGAGAAAGCCTTTGATGGAGAAAGAAGGCTCTCTAAGTGTGAGAAACTCCCCATCAAATTGGTATTAGAGCCATTGAAAGGATTGGAAAGTGAGTAGTGGATATCAGTAGAAGGAGAATCCATAGGGGAAAACACTATGGTGACTAATGCAGAATTGGCAAGGGATTTTTTAGAGTATCAAGAAATGAAAAAACTTCTTGAAAAACTTGTTGAAGAAATGAAGCAAAAATTGAAACAAGTGGTAGAGACTGCAGATAAGATGGAGTAGTTAGAGGAGAGAAAGACAAAGGAAAGGAAAAAGAAGAGGAAGAGGTAGCACCCACACCAGATCCTCCATTAGCAGAGGAACCTTTCCTTAAAGCCTCGAAGGCACTAAGTGGCAAAGCATTATAGGGTGTACCTATCTTTAGTGGGAAAAATGGATGTAGAAGTAATTATGGACTAGATTGAAGGCATGTGAAATCACTTTGAATGTGATGATGTTTCAGAGGCTGAAAGGGTAAAGATGGGCAAATCAAGATTGAGAGGAAATTCATTAACTTAGTTAAAGTTCTTGCAGGAAGAAAGAGAAAAGGAAAACAAGACGCCCATAACAAATTGGAAGACTATGGTACGAAAAATAAAATAAAATAACCTACTAGAGGATTATGATATCCAGTTACATAAGAAAAGACAAAACTTGAGACAAAGAGACTTTGATGTGTATGCCTATATAGAGGAGTTTCAAAAATTAAGCCTTAGGTCCAAAGTACAAGAGACTAAGAGAATTAAAGTGGCTAGGTATTTGAATGGCCTTAGATGGGACATACAAGAGAAGTTGAGTCTATTTTCCCTTAGACTACATAGTTGTTATCAAATGGCTCTTAAGGTGGAAGAAAAAATGAAGAAGAAATAAGAGTCTGGCAACAAGGGAAGAGGAAGGGGTAGAGATTCCGTAGGTGGCCATAGAGGAGGTTCTAGTGGAAGAGGAAATGAGAGCAAAGGCCAAGGGGATTCTAAGTTAGGTGAGCAAACTCATGACTCTAATAATAGAGGAGGCTATGGTACAGGAAGAGGTTTTTCCAATGGTGGAAGAGGAAGATCAGGTGGATTTGGGAGAAGCTCACATTTTTCTTCCATGAAGTGTTACAACTGTGGGAAATTGGGTCACCCTGCCTATAGGTGTCTTGACAAACCATCATCTTCACAAGGAGAGAAGAAGATAACATATTTACAAGAGGAGGACTGTAAACATTATGAGGTAATCTTAGACTCAAAGAAAGGTGAAAATATGATGTTCAGAAGAGTGTGTTGGCAATATGGTCAGATAGATATCTTGAGAGTTGTCATTTATGGTAACATGTATTCAACATTTCATTTATGCATTTAGAGTTATAAAAATATCTGTGTTAGACAGTTTGCAGTAGCACAAAGAAAGATGAGATGTGTACAGACGATACACTTTTATTTAGCTTATGCATAGTTGAGGAAAGCTTTATGATAGTATCATGATGATGTGTGCCAGTGCATAGATGTGTAAGGATAGTACAATGCAAGTTACAGTTGAAATACCAGTACAGGTATTTGACAAAGTAGAATAGAGCATAGAAGAGAATTGAGTTCTACAACTTAAGGAATTATTTTGGTAACAAAATAATTACTAAGTCATGATGAGCTAACTTTGTGGATATTATTACATAAGTTATTTTATATTATATCAAGCTTGTGAACACGTGAAGGCTGACTGAGAAAAGAATTACTAATTTGCAAAGTATAGGTAAAGATCTAATCTTGCACAGATAAGGGTGCTAGATGTGGAAATTGCATGATATGCAAACTATTGTACGAACAAATTGAAAGTTATATGAGCCATATGTGATGCAAGATCTGATGTATGATCAAAGCAATTGTGAATTACAATAGTGAGAAAGTATTGTATGTATATCTATTCTTGTGAAGAACTTTATTGTATAAATGCATGTTAGGGAAATGGACTCTTCTTGCATACATTGTAATTTTTCTACCAACTCCTAACCAAGTTGAGGCTTCTAACAAGGCCTAGTCCTCTAACAAGGACTTAAGACACTATATGTACTTCATAGACTCTTAACAGGGTTAATATCCTTAATAGCATCCTTTTGTTTAGTGAATCATCTTGTGGGTATCATCCCCATCGCGGTTTCCCTTAGCTAGGGTTTCCCTAGTTGAAAAATAATGTTGTTATGAGTTCCCTATGTGTATAGTTATATTTACTATTCAACATTGTTGGTTTACTTTCATATGCAAGTTATAAAGTAGTTAACAATATTCCGTTGTGGGCAAAAGTTTGCAGAATACCGATTCACCCCTTGCCCCAATATTATCTATTTCTAACAATTGGTATCATAGCATAGTTACTTTGAAGAAGTTTAATGGTTTGAATAAGATCCCTATGGATATGAAATAGTTAAAGAAAAAACTTGAAGAAGATCTTAAACAAATTGACATTCTTACAGAAGAAAGAGATCACTTGAAAGATAGGTATGAAGATGAAAATTTTTACATTGGCAAATTGAAAGACAAGATTGATGATCTGAAATTTGGCAAGGAATCAATTGTGCAAACTAATGACAATTATGAAGTAGGAAATCTCAAGAAAGAAAATGAGATCTTGAAACATGAACTAAAAATTCATGTAGTTAAGTTAAGTCTTAAGAAAGATGGTAGTAAGAATGAACATGATATGACATCTAAGAATTTAGACCTTAGATCCCAGTTGAGTCAAGTAACATCTAAATTAGATTCTATTAAGATTGAGCATATAGAATTAGAAAAGTACAATATCATTGTAAAAGGAGAATTGACACAAGCTAAGAAACAATTAGAGAAAATTTATTCTAGTACTGAAAATATTGATGAATAGATGTTTCACCAGAGACCTTCTTATGATAAGACATGACTTGGATATCTTATTAGAGAGAAATCAACCAAAAAAGGTAAAATTAGAAGAGAACCAGATCTAGTTGTTGAATCCCCTAAAGAATCTGATCTGAGTAAGGTAGAATCAATCACAACTACTGAGGTATCAAAAGAGATTGAATTAGTTGATTTGTTAGCAAAACATGATGAGCCTAAGAAAATAGGGAAGGTTGATAAACCTAAGAAAGATGAACCACCCAAGGAAGTGAGACATGAGTTTAGAGGTAGATGTTTCATATGCAACAAAATTGGTCATGTGAAAAGAGATTGCACAGGTAAGACTTTTAAACCTATTTCTAATTTCTATTGTTATAATTGTCATGGTTATGGACATAAAGCAGTAGATTGTAAGAAACCTAAGTTTGATGGTAATTATACAAATAGTAGAATGTTTAGGAATACTAACCCTGTAGGTAATGAAAGAGGAAGATCCCAGAGTAGATCAAATGATGGAGAGAGACCTAATGGTGAAAGGAAGTAGATTGTATGTTACAAATGTAACAATCTTAGACATATTGCAAGAAATTGCAAAGCACCTGATAGTCAAAATAGAACCAATCAGAAAAGGAATGCACGTGTATGTCATCTATGTAATAACTTTGGACACACAATGAAATATTGCAGAATGGACAGAAGAAACTTCAATAAGAATCCTAAATACAGAAGGAACAACAACAAAAATGATAGAAGGAATGGAAATGATAGTGATAACAGTCACAAGGAAGCAATCAAAGAACATGTTGATGAATTCAAGGAAGCATTTGTGAAAGCTAAGGATCCAAAAAGTTCTTATACAGTGTTGGAGGAATAGTATTTCAATGCACCTGATGAGACATTGAAGTCAGTAATTGTTTGTGACTCATCCTACTTGAATTAAGCAATTTTAGAAGAGTGTAGGCACACTAAAAGTATCCCAATTTTTAAAACTTTTAAGTCACCCCCCATGATAAATTTTCACTAATGCATTCCTTGATTATAAGAAAGTCTCTATGAAGGATTGAATTGTTACTAAGTCTAGATATGAAAATGTGAAAGAAAATGGAAGTCAAAGTTCATTTTTCCGCCATGGAGAAGCACTTCTTGAATTTTTCGCAATGGAGCAGTCAACTTGAGATTTTCCACCAAAGGGAAAAGTGTAGTAGAAAACTCATTTTCTGTTGCACCCTTTGTAGTCATTTTTAGATTTTCCATTGGAGAAGAAAATGTTTCATTTTCCACCAAAGGGAAAAGCGTAGTGGAAAACTTATTTTTCGTTGTGCCTTTCACAGTCATTTTCAGATTTTCCATTGAAGAAGCAAATGTTTCATTTTCCACCAAAGGAAAAAGCATAGTGGAAAGCTCATTTTCTACTACACCTTTCACAGTCAAAATTTAGTTTTCCACATGAGGAGAGAAAAAGAAAATCTCAATCCAAAATGAAGATATATGGGGTCTAGTATCAAGATCACTTAAGAAAAGTAATTTATGAATCAATCTTCATCAAAATTGTGCCCACTACATGGAGGTGGAAAATTGAAGATTGGGTGCACTTTTCGCACTCAAAAATGGAATTTCCACCAAGCATCAAATCCACAATAGAGAGATGGAAAAGAGCTCTTAATTAATTAAACAAAGAATGGCAATCTCATAATGATTTATTGCTTGAAGATTTGGACATCAACATGACATTAAATATGAAGTGGAAAATTCATTTTCTGCTATGCCTTTCGCAGTCAATTTGGAGTTTTCCACAAAGGGAGAAGACAAAAGTCAAATTTCCACAAAGGATGAATTAGAGTCTTCCATAACTAGTGACTTGATAGCAAAGAAGAAGTATTGCTTATTAATTATTTTCAAAGTGTGGTTGTTATTAAAATGTGTGAATTTCACCTACAACAGAGAAATGAAAAACTGAGAACTTGGTATGCTTTTCAACCTTCATTTGGGATTTTCCATCGCAAGCATTCCAGAGAATCTCTTGCAAAATTCAGCAAGGAATAAACATGGTAAGTATGGAAGATAACATAGTGGCAAATTGAAGACATCTGGGTTACATAGCATGTGAAAGAAGAGTGGTTGGAAACTTTATTTTATCAATTCTGATTTTGCAACAGTCATATAGACTAGCATTTAGTAGCTCATATATTTTGACTCAGGGATTATTTTTCCGATCGCTTTGGTCAAAATGTAAAAAACTAAGTTTGGAAAAACATATCCAAGAATGAGCTCAATCCAATGGTGGGATAAAAAGATATGCCCCCCATAACATGACCCATTTTTACCTAGCAGCAGTATTTATTTTGCTGTCCGCTCAACAAAGGAAAGATTTTGATATTAATTTAACATATTTAAATGTCAATTGTTAAAATATAATTTAAATATGTTAATATATATCATTATTAACTTTAAAATTTAATAAGCATATCGGTTTTCAAAAGGAAAAATATGAGAAGTCAAAGAGACAAGATCGGTTACAGAACTAAAAAGTCACTGGAAGAAACCAAACATTTGCTGGAGAATGTATTTATTGTAAAAAAATTTCATTTGAAAAGGGTTCCTCTTTTCTATAAGAGTAGGTATTGCTGGAGTAGAGGGGAGACATTAGTTTATGTTATGTATTTACATTTCATGCATTTAGGGGTTTTATGTTTTGATTTCTACAAAAGATTTGGCCAGAATTACAAGTAAATAAAAATCAGAGCATTGTATTTGTTGTGTTCAAAACAAAGAAGAGTTTTTTCTTTGAATCAAAGGATTTGGGTTTTATTTTCTAAATATATTCAATTAGAGCATTTATGTATTCAATTTTGTATATTATCTCGCATCTTATGTCAAATAATGAATGTGTTGTAGATCAGAGTATTTGCATATATTCCTATTGTAGAAATCTAAATATTAAATCTTCATTTCTTCATTGCATTCACATAATTTGCATCCATATTGCATTACTGGTATCAAGAAGTCATAGGAATTGTGGGTTCTTAGCATTGGATAGGTTTAGGAACTAAAATCTGCCTAAGTTAGTTTTGTCTAGGGCCAGCTTGATTTTCCTCTTCCATTCTCGAGTTAAGAACGTACCCAATTAGTTTAGGAACAAAAAAATTCATTGAATATCATTGATAAGGGGGATGCACCTTTCAATTTAGAGGAAATCTATCAACCTCATGATAGATTATCCAATTGTTGGTATCAAATTGTCTCTCACAAGTTTGGGTATGTAAGAGTTACATTGGAAAGAACAATTTGTTTACCAACAAAGAGGTAGAGCATAAATTTGTCAGAACTAATGTTAGAGAGTGAGTTGGAAGTTGTGTAGTTAACAGGAGGTAAATGACATAGAAAGGAAACTATGGTCAAGTGTGTAAGCTTAGATATTATTGCAGTAAGCAGGAATTCAAAAAACAAGTTTACTAGTAAACAAAGATAGTATTTGAATTTGTGGTAGATACACATTTAATGCATAGTGCAATTTGAAACTATTTAAAGATTGTGGACAAGATTGTGAGTAACATTGGATCATGTGAAGTGTTTAGAGAGAAGTAATGAGTGATTTGACAGAAATTTGGAGTGCAAAAAGAAGTTCTTGAAGCACAAACTTGCAGAATCCCTAAAACATGATTGTTAAGATATTTTATAAAGTTTGAATTCATTTTTTTTGAGCATATTGTTATGGTTAAAATGGCTAGTCATACCATTTATGATGTGAGTGAAAATCCACGATATGTATTCAAGAAACGCCCATTTGTTTCGCTTACCGTTAGGCACATTTTCGCAAGTTTTGGAAAATGTGCTTCATGTCAAAGATATCAAAAGCTACATACATTGCAAGATAGAGAGTATAGGTGATGATGATATACAAAAGGACTTAGGAGTCGTGTGTAATAATGACCTATCCTTGAAGTCCGAGTATGCACACCTAGATGGTTTGAATCTTGTGAACTATATGTTCTATATTGAGTTTGACAACTATGATTTGACCCGAATCATTCTATGTAGAGTCCATGATGATATGTTTTGGTTAGGTGATACACATGTAACAATTTACAATGATCTAATTCATAAGGTCATAGGTTTAATTAATGAGGGACGTAATCCTATTAATGACAAGAATGTGAGGAAAACTTTTGAGACCAACTTGTTCACAAAATTCGATGGAAGGAACATGAAAGTAGATATGATTCAAGATAGAGGAGTAAAAGTTTTGAGTAAGATATTAGGGTACAAGTTTAATCATGGATCAAGGGTTAATTGAATACCAGTCATATTCTTGCATGTTGCATATGTAATAGAAGTTCAAGGAAGAAAAGTGAATCTGTGTGAAATAATAAGATTACAGTTGTTAGACAATATTGCCAAATTGAAGAAAACCAAGAGTGTAGTCTTCAAATTTGAATCCCTACTAATTCATTTGTTTTTCTATGCAATAAAGAAGTTCCCAGCTATGACTAATTGGGAGAGAAATGAGTACGCAATGAAGTTGGTAACTCAATGCTACAAGTCAAGGTTGGAAAGTGTTAGAGATAGTGACATTGATGGAATGATGAAGAACTTCTAGACTGAGATGAAATAAAGGTACAAAATACCTCCCTCCATGGTAGAGAAGTATAAGGATGATATATGCTTCATGGTGGAAACTGATAACACCTCCATGGAAGCAATGGAACTAAAGGTAAAGTTCATAAAACCCATGGGATATGAGATGAGCACAGAACTTATTGAAGGATATGTGTAGATCATACTTCAATCTGAGAAGGACACTAAATGCCCTAGATGGGGAACATATGAGGAGAAAATGAGAATAGTTCATTCTAAACTACACAAAAAGGAGAGCAAGAAGAAAGTAGAAAAGGTAATTGATTCCATCCTTAAGGAATCAAGTATGACCTATGAAGAATTTAATGAGGTAAATGGAATTGCACTAGAGATGAAGGAAATTGGGCAATCTGAAGTGATAACAACAACCCTAATTATTGTTATGAGACCTTTAGAAGGTGTAAACACTACACAATCATATGTGTAAGCCCCTATTGCTCCATATGTAGTAGTTACACAATTGCAACCAGCAAGGACATGAAGTGATCAACCTAGCAGGTAGCCAGAGGGGGAAGCACCTGTTGCATAGAGGAAGTCAGAAAGACTAGTAAAATTCAAGCAAGAACCAACACCATCCACTAGGAAAAGGGTCAAGCAGACCACCAATGGTCCAGGAAAGAGAAGAAAGACACTGCAAGTCAGTGATTCTAAGGATGAAGCTAAAGATAGACCAATGGAGCAAGCTGCACAAGAAGGCAGAACACCAATTGGAAAGAAAGCATAGAAGACTAAGGTAGAAAACCTTAACATGAAAATTATCAATGATGACAATCTTGTGTAGTTGAAAAAGTATTATATTTTGTAAAATAATATGGATAGAAGACAACTAGAGAATGCCATAGTGAGGAACATAATCCTAAGGTATAAAAGGTTTGACAATATTGAGAATAAGATACTTGAAGACCTATTTAACAGGCTATTTAATAGGAAGAAAAGAGTTATAGAGGAATACATAAAGTTGAGAGAGACTATGGTCAATAAATTTTGTGAAGTAAACTCTAAGGAAGATTTAGACAAAACTTTTAAGGGTATTGAGCCCTTGCCGAGGAGCAAAAGAAGAGAAATTCTTCTAATGGGAGGTAACTATAAGGATGTGAGTGCCTATAGTAGAAGAGGTGAGTGTGCAGTCCAAACCTATGAGCCCAATCTATGTGGAATCAAGCACAACTTCCAATGATGAGGAATAAATAAAGAAGAAAAAACAAACACCCTCACCACCAAACATTGTCATGGGTATTGAATCCATGCAAATGGACAATACACATATCACTATGGATGCAAAGAAGAATCCTTTTACACCATTTGGCCAATCTATTGTTGGCAATATCACATCATACACTAGCTTTGATGATGACGAAGAAGAGGAAATGAAGAGATAGGCTAAGGAAAAGAAGAAAGAAGAGGCAAAGAGGAGAGAAAAAGAAAAGAGAAAGGAAGAGAAAAAGCAAGAAGAAGAGAGAAAGAAAGAAAGAAATAGAGAAGAAGGGAGAAGAAGAAAAGAAAAAGAAAGAATAGGAAGAGGAAATAAAGAAGCAAGAAGAAGAGAAAAGGAAGAAAGTAGAAGAAGACTCAAAGAAAGAAGCTAAGAGATTAGAAGAAGAGAAGAAGAAATTTGAGGAAGAGAAGAAGATTGCAGAACTAAAAGTAGTTACACTCATTCCTGCAGTAACTCCAGTAGCAACAACAAAAATAGTAGCAGTACCATCTGATAATGATGAAGATTAGAAGGGATTGATGAGCTCATTGAGAAAATTGTTTGAGAAGAACAAATCAGTAAAGTCTTTGGAGAAGACACTAACTGAAGTCTTGGATAGAATGTAGAAGACAGTTACCGCAACTATAGCCAATCCAAACTTGCAGGTACAACCTTAGTTGAGGTCCAAGCACATGACAAGCATGATGCAACACTATTTGATACAATGTGCATAAATGTGAGAAGTGATTTGAAGGCACTTGATGTAAGCATCAAGGAGTTAAGAAAACACATTGATGAAGGGAAGAAATTGTATAGATAATGTGTGCTATAATACAAATACCTAGCAGACTTTGAGAGTCAAGTAAAGGGTAAGTTGAGTGACCTTGATACACTCACTGCAAAACTACAACTCCCTAAGACTAGTATTGAGAAATGTTGCACAAAAGTGGAGAAGATCCATAGTGAGATCAAAGGCTTGAAGTATGACAAGGAAAAGGCCGCAAAAAGGTTCTCTATTCTTAGAGAAATCTTGTCACCTAAAATTAGCATTTTGCAGAGGCAACTCAAGGAATGTCTTGCAACAAAGACTTCCTATGACAAGTTTTCCTATACTGACTTAAGCATAGTTGAAGTGACATCATATGCACTATGCACACTAATCAATATTTCTAATACAATGAAGGAGAATTAGAAGAAGAAAGTGGATAGACTAAATCTTGTATATGAAAATTATTTTTCCACGATAAAAAGTTGATCAGTAGTAGGCCACTAGCTTTTGTATACATTTTTTGACATCTTTGCCATTGATGTCAAAGGGGGAGTTATACGTAAGGAAAATTGTATTTTTGTAAGTACTAAAGGGAAGAAGTAATAAATGTAAGGAATTGTATATTTATATGTAAGGGGGAGTATACATATGTATCAATGTAAAGGAGTAATACAAAATGTAATGATCCATCAAAACATGAATAAAATTGTTATGTTTTGAAGGCAATTTTGTGTACTTACTTTTATTTGTTTTTGTTATGTATGATATCATTTCGAGACTTATCCAATTTTCCCAAATATTGCCATCAACACCAAAGGGGGAGATTGTTGAAAATATGGTCAAATAGATGTCTTGAGAGTTATCATTTATCGCAACATGTATTAAACATTTCATTTATGCATTTAGAGTTAGAAAATTATTTAAGTGTTAGATAGTTTGCAGCAGCACAGAGATAGATGAGATGTGTATGGATGACACACTATGAATTAGCTTATGCACAGTTGAGGAAAGCTTTATGATAACATCATGATGATGTATGCTAGTGCATAGATGTGTATATATAGTATGACACAAGTTACAGTTGAAATACCAGTACGGGTATTTGACACAACATAGAAGAGAATTGAGTTGTACAACTTAAGGAATTGTTTTGGTACCAAAATAATTACTAAGTCATGATGAGCTGACTTTGTGGATATTATTCCATAAGTTATTTTATATTATATCAAGTGTGTGAACACGTGAAGGTTGACTGAGTGGAGAATTACTAATTTGTGAAGTATAAGTAAAGATCTAATCTTTCACAGATAAGGGTGCTAGATGTGGAAATTATATGATATGTGAACTATTGTATAGACAACTTGAAAGTTATATGAGACTTATGTGATGTGAGATTCAATTTATGATTAGAGAAAGTGTGAATTAAAACAGTGAGAAAGTATTGTATTTATATTTATTCTTGTGAAGAACTTTATTGTATAAATGCATGTTAGGGTAGTGGGCTCTTCTTGCATACATTGTAATTGTTCTACCAACTCCTTATAGGGTTGAGGCTTCTAACAAGGACTTGAGACACTATATGTACTTCATAGACTCCTAATAGAGTCAATATCCTTAACATGATCCTTTTTTTTTAGTGAATCATCTTGTGGATATCATCCTCATTGGGGTTTTCCCTTGGCCAGGGTTTCCCTAGTTAACAAATAATGGTGTTATGAGTTCTCTATGTGTATGGTTATATTTAATGTTCAGTATTGTTGGTTTAATTTCATATGTAATTTATAAACTAATTAAAAATATTCAGTTGTGGACAAAAGTTAGTAGAATACTAATTCACCCCATTCCCCCCCGCTCTCAATATTATCTATTTCTAACAGAGTGTTGATAAAAGAACATGTTAAGGGTGAAAATTAGAAAAGGAGATCTCTTTTTAGGGTTAAATGAAAGATATTGGAAAAGATGTGAAAAGTCATTATTGGGTTAGGATTCACTAATAATGTTATCTCAAAAGAGGCAATCCAAAATTTGAAACTTACCAAAATAGCTCATGTGTGTCCCTACAAGGTCACCTAGTTGAACAAGGGGCAAAACATTTTGGTTAATGAAAAAGTATGGGTTGATTTCTCCATAGGAAAGTATTAGGACAAGATACTTTGTGATGTTTTACCAATGGATGTATGTTATTTTTTTCTTGGAAGACCATGGCAGTATGATAGGGAAGCAGTCCACCATGGCAAGGAGAACAAGTACTCATTCGAGAAGAATGGAGTCACTTATAAGATGCAGTCATTACTAGAAGAGACATTGTGGAAAAGGAAGAAGCTAATAAAATCTTGATGAGTGGGAAAGAGTTAATGAATGATTTGAAGTAGGGTGAAGGAATTGGTTATGTAATCATAGTGATACCAAAGGAGGAGGAATCACCAAAACAAACACCTATACCTGCAAAAGTACAATAGTTGTTAGATTAGTTTAAGGACATCATATATGATGGAGTACCATTTGCATTACCCCCAAAGAGAGAAATAATTCATCAGATTGACTTTATACCAAGTGCATCTTTACCAAACAAAGTTGTATACAAGATGACACCTAAGCAAAACAAAGAGATTGCAAGGCAGGTCAAAGAGCTACTAGACCAAGGGCTGATTAGAAAAAGCATAAGCCCATGTGCTATTCTATTTGTCTTAGCCCCTAAAAAGGGTGGTAAGTGGAGAATGTGTACAGATTCTAGGGCAATAAATAAGATAACAATAAGATACAAATTTCATATTCCTAGGATAGAAGACTTAATGGATTGTCTTGGTGGAGCTAGATACTTTTCAAAAATTGATCTTAAGAGTGGATATTATCAAATAAGGATGAAAGAGGGTGATGATTGGAAGTCTTCTTTTGAAACCAATGAAGGAGTCTATAAGTGGTTGGTAATGCCATTTGGTCTTACCAATACACCAAGTACATTTATGAGGGTAATGAATGAAGTCCTAAAAGATTAAACAAGTGTGTTTGTGGTAGTATATTTGGATGGCATCCTAATATATAAAAAAACAAAGGAAGAGCATATGAAACACTTGGAAATTGTGTTGAAGAGACTCCAAGAGGAGAATTTGACAATGAATCTTAAGAAGAGTGTGTTCATGAAAGAGAAACTTGTTTACTTGGGCTTTGTAGTTTCACAAGGTAATTTGAAAATGGACAAGAGTAAGGTAGAGGCAATCTTGAGCTGGCCTACTCCTAGAACTACTATTGAAGTAAGGAGTTTCCATGGGTAGCCCAATTTTAGGGAAAATTCATGAGGAGATTTAGTGATATTTTTGCTCCTATGAATGACACAATAAAAGGGGGCATGCAGATAAAATTTGTATGGAAAAAGGAAACATATGAGAGTTTTGAAAGACTAAAGAAGGAAGTAGAAACTCAACCAATATTGGTTTTTCCAAGTTTTGAAAAATTGTTCATTATAGAATGTGATGAAAGAGAATTGTAGTTGGAGCGGTGTTAAGCTAAGAGGGGAGGCTTGTGGCCTTTTTCAATGAGAGGCTCAATGAGGAAAAGTCAACATATTTTTCCTATGACTTGGAGTTATATGCATTGGTTTAATCCCTCAAAAAGTGAAGGCACTATCTACTACTAAAGGATTTTTTTGTCTATACTGACAACTAGGCACTTAGTTTCATAAACACAAAAGAGAAACTCAGCCTTAGGCACATCAAGTGGATGGAATAGAAGGGGCTCAATAACAAGGTAGTTGATGCCTTAAGTAGAAGGATATTGATTGTTTAAGAGCTCAAATTGTAGAGCATAGGGATTGAGGAGTTTAATGTAGCAATGGAACAATCATTATTTTGTCATTAATGTCAAACCTACTACTTGTTGGTGAGACAATTGCTTACTTTGGTTTGAATGCTATTAATTGTTTGATTGATGAAGAGGATTTGAAAAGAAAGGACAACAAGAAAAGCTACAAAAAGGTTGAGTTATTTGGTGTATAAAAGCAACACCAAGACCAAGCAAGACATTGATGATATAGTGTAATGTTTATCTAGTTAAGGCTATAATGAAAGGATACTTGAGCAAAGAATAGAAGAAGGCTAAGTAGAGAAATGTATTTTCCAAGCTTGACTAAGTAAATAGTGGAAGTTGAGCAAAGTTAGTGTAGGTTGAATAGAAAATTAGTTGAAGCTGAGCATTACATTTAGTATCATCCAAGCATGTGAAATATAGTTGACTCCAAGTGAAGAAAGTTAGTATGAGTCGAGAAAGAGAAATCTAGTTGGTTCGGAGTGAAGAAAGATAGTATGTGTTGAGCACCAATACAGACCTAGTGCATGCCTTGAAGCAACCCAATGTTGGTTGACCATTAGAAGACATTGTTTGCCAAGAAAAACAATGTTATTGCTGAGTGCCAATAAAATGTGTTAGATCAAGTATTTAATGCATCTAAGCTAACAAAGTTGATTTCTTGAATTGTGTGAAGCATGTGGGAGACTATTATGATGAGCTGGTGGCAAAAAAATCAAGATAAACTATCTTGAGGTGAATTCAAAGAGGATTGTAGAGGAAGTTTCTAGAAAGGGATGAAATGTAAAAGTGGGTAGACTCATTTAATATTACCTAACCCTAGAATGGATGATTTTGGTTAAGCAATAAAATACCTAAATTCTCTATATAAGGAGATAGTAGACCAGAAGCAATAATAGTCATGTGTGAGAACCTAAGGAAGATAAGAGGTATAGGGTGTTGCTTCATATGGTGGCCAAATAGAAGAGTTTGTAGTTCTCATACAAAGAAATAAGGCTTAAGGTGATGAAGGCTTGAAGGGTGAACAAGCTGTCAAAGACAAAGAGGATGAATGCCAAGCAAAATGGAGGACTGAATGTGAGATTTGTAATAGACAAGTGAGTTGTAATTGTTATCAGATCAAGTCCTATTGTTACTCTCTCAGAATTATTTCAGTTTAGATAAATCCTTTGGATTGAGGTTGACCTAACAATCTTTAGTAAATCCTTTAACAGGGTGACATTATAATGGAATGTTCTAAAGTCCTTTAGCAAGGCTCACTCCTAATAGAGTGATTGAAATCCTTTAACCAGGTCACATTTAATAGTGTGTATTGTAACCTTTAATAGGGTTGGCTCCACACAGAGCTCATTTTAGAAGAGTGAAAATTGGTAGCATGTTACTAGTGGTTTTTCTGAAATTGGGTTTCCACATAAAATCATTGTGTCAAAATGTGTGATTGATTTTGTGGTATTGCATGTTTACATTTCTGCAAAGTTATTTTGACATAAGACAAAAATATGCATATGTTTAAGATATTAAATGGCCAATGCATGCATAAGAATAAGTTGCAATACTGAAAAGTTTAATTTGCACATTTGGACCTTGGATAAATGATTCAAACCCCCCCCCCCCCCCTCCCCCATTTATTCTAAAGTATTCCAACAAAGTAGAAGGCTATTGATTGTTCAAGAAGTCAAATTGTAGAGCATAGGGATTGAGGAGTTCAAAGGTTTGTAACGAGGAGATACTAATTTTGCACAGGCATATAACGTATGTAGCAATTTTGAAAACCACTTTCATGGCCAATTTTCTGAATTTACTTTACAAAATGGTTTGTTGTTTAAAGGGTAACAATTATGCGTGTCAAGAGGGTCTATGAGGGAAAATATCATTCAAGAAAAACATAATGGGAGAATGAGTGGTCATTTTGGCCTAAATAAGACCCTAGACCTAGTAGAAAGGTCCTACTATTAGCCAAAGATACAGAGGGATGTAAGGAGGTATGTAGAGTAGTGTGGGATATGCTAAAAAGCTAAAAGTACTTCATCTAATGCAGGACTCTATCAGCCATTACCCATTCCAAATAATCCTTGGGAGTGTGTCAGTATGGATTTCATAGTTGGCCTACCTAGAACAAAGATAGGATTGGATAGTATATTTGTTTTGGTTGATAGATTTAGTAAGATGAACCAATTTAAACCATGTAAAACTACAAATGGTGCTAGTCACATAGCCCACCTTTTCTTCAAGGAAATAGTTAGAATATATGGCTTGCCAATGAGTATTGTTGCAGACAGAGATGTCAAGTTCATGGGGCATTTTTGGAAGACACTTTAGAAGAGGTTAGGCACTAATTGGGCTCACAATTCTTCCTATCACCCCCAAATAGATGGGCATACATAAGTGATTAACAAGGTTCTTGGTAATCTACTAACATGTTTGACTAAGGAGTAAGGACAAGGTTGGGAGCAAGTTATTCCCCAGGCATAATTTGCCTCTAATGATAGTAAAAATAGAGCCATAGGACTAAGTCCTTTCCAAATTGTATATGGTGCACATCCAAGGGGTATTATGGAACTTAGAGAGTTACTAAGACATGAAAAGATCAGTGGGCATGCACATGATTTTTTCCAATCCATGAAAGAGATTCATGATCAAGTGAAGCATACATTAATGGAGACCACTCAAAAGCTAAAAGGAAAGAAAGACGAGGGAAGGAGAGATCTAAAATTTTAGATAGGAGACTTGGTAATAGTATTTTTTAACAAATCAAGGTTGAAAAAGGGCATCCCATATAAACTTCAAATGAAGAGGATTGGACCATGTAAGGTGTTGGAGAAGTATGGTGCAAATTCCTATAAAGTTAACCTACCTAAAGACATGTCAATCTCCCCCATCTTAAATTTTCAAGACTTGATACCATATAAAGGTCCATATATTGATGAGGCATAGTATTAGATAGGGCTAAACAAGGATGCTACAGAGCTACAAGTACCTAAGAAGTCATAGCCTCAAGTTGAAAAGATACTAAAATCTAGAATAAAGAAGAGTACTAGAAACAAGGTATATAAAGAGCATATAATAAAATAGAAAGACACCCCTGAAGTTGACTCAACATGGATTGTAGAGAGTGACTTGAAGAAACATGGAATTAGCCTAAAGTTTCTCTCACCATAAGTAACTTACTCTTTCTCTTGTAGGGGGAGTATGGTGCAGGAGAACCTTAGGGAAAGGTAATCCCTAATATTAATTTTGTCTTTAGATGGTCTATCAAACCATTGAGTCCCATGGTTTTTTTAGTGTGTGGAAATAGGTTTGAGTCTAATGCTTTATTTTGGTTAAGTTTGTAAGACCTAGTTGTTGTTCTAAGCTCTTGATGGAATCAAACTTGGTCAAAGTTGCAAAATACCTCAAAAATGAGGGATAAGTGTTCAAATGTGGTCCATAGGTGTTTTTGGATCAAATTGAGTAAATATGAATCAAACTGGACAAGTTTGGAAAGACACAAGACCATTCTTGCAAAAGTTGTCAAAGTTGCTCATGACAACTTTGCAATATTGCAAAGTTGCCATGACAACATTTCCTCAAATGTTGGAGGGAGCACTTGTTAGGTTTGAGGATTGATATTAGGGTCCAAATAGATAAGGTATGAGTATTTAAGATGATCTAAACCCTAATCAGAGGGGATGATTTCTTTATACAAATGTTACTTGAGCAAGGAGAAAAATTACTGACAGAGAACATTATTTTTGGTGTTGAATCCTATTGAGTTGGATTGGCATCCTAACTATATTGCATAGGTTAGTTTCTTAGTATCATGTAACAACTTTTTGCATGCATATTTTGAGAATGTAGATCTATTTTGATAGGTGTTGTAAATTGTTTGATTTTTGTTTTCCTATTGGTCTATACATAGTGTTCTAAACAAGAATGTCTATAACTTGAGTTTCCATGATTAAAACCTAATGGCCTCTGGGATTCAAATAGTAGCATTTGTAAATTATGTAAATATAGAAGGGGGAATTTATTGGAGTTATTTTTCTATTTTTTTCAAGCTATCCCTAAGCAATCTTGGAGTAGTTTGGTAGGAATTTGAATGTTTGCAAGTGAATTTATGGAATATGCTTGATTGGTTTGCACCAATCTTGTTTGGATAAATGATCTTGATAGAGGCAAATGTCCAAGTGCTATAGGAGAAGGTCTAGGAAGAAGTTCCAAGCACCTTGTGAAGACAAACAAAAAGAGTTGTTGGCATTGCCTTAGAAACCCTTAAAAGTAGGGTTTTTGGAAAAGTACAGTACAGACACTTTGGAGGATTAAGACCTAGAAAATTCTTAAGTCTAGGTTGATATGAAGAAAAGTCTAGAAGACATCAAAGGGGTTTGTTAAGATATTTTTGGAATTATTCCAGATTCCTTGTTTGTAGGAGGCCTAATTGGGGCTTAGAGGGCTACAAGGCCTAACAATGCCAGTTTGTGATTTTGAAGGTCAAAACCTTGAAATAAGGTGCAAAAAGGTTAGGAAATGTTCAAGAACCATATGAAGGTGGTCAAATCACCTATTTTCCTTACTAGGAACCATTGGTAAAAAAAATTTCTTATTTAAACATAAGTCACATATTTGGGTTTTGAAGGGTTAGGAGAGTAACTTGAATGGATAGGCGAGTTTCTAGGTTGGAGAGGTCTAGGAAGAGATCCTCAAAAGTAGGTTATAGAGAAAGGACCCTAGGAAGGCTAGGAGAAAGCCTTGGATAGAGAAAGAAGGCTCTAAGTGTGAGAAACTCCCCATCAGTATAATAGAAGCTGAGTTGGATCTTTATGCTACTTCTTGAAGCATCAAGGCTTCCTAACGTGGACATCACTTCTTTATTTACCCTAGGTGTCTAATGCAATATCATCTTGGTTACTTTGGAAATCTTGCATTAACAAATATTTTTTCTTTTTGTTGTTCTTGTCTACCATTTGAAGAATGGTCATTGTTGTTCATGTTTTCTCTTTCCACATAGTTAGCTCCTTAATGTAGACCTATCATGTATCTTGTACGTAAGCTTGTAAATTCTAATTTCATCATTTATAGGAATTAGCCTCCTCTTTGTTCATGGTATGTTGATTTCCTAGCAACTCGAGTAATGTGTAGGGTTCACTTTAGAGATGTTCATTTGACATTATGGCATTACACACACTTGGGAACCTATTCTTGGATCATGTGTAGACCTATCCTTGTCCTCACAGATGTTTATTTTCTTTTTTGTAAGGTCATTGAATTCTCCTTTGGGGTAGGACCTATAATTTGTAATAATTTGTCTGACAAGCAAACTTGTGGTCTTACTAGTTATATAAGTAGAGATCTACAATTAAGAAAGGTACAATGAAATTAAATAGAAGGAAAATACTAAGTTTTAGCTTTGTAAGCTCAAGCTTTTAAGCTCGTTGATTGTAATTTGAATGTATATGGCTGCAACTAGGTAGGCCTCATACTTGACATGTTGAATGAAGATTGCATCATCAATTATGTATTAATACCTCTATAATCTCTTGTGATTTGTCCAATTGGTTGCCTTTTGTGTGTAACTCTTAGCGAGGGTAGTAGGGAGGTGAACTTTATCCCCTTTTTCTTTGGGTCATTATCTCTTTCCCCCACTATATCTCATTATATTTTTGTATCTCTCACACTTTATTTCACCATTTATGTCTCTCTCTACTCACGAGCTATATCCCTCCTTTTCTATCTCCCTTTCTATATAAATATATTTCTTGTTGTCTCCCTTGATTTTTATCTTTACCTTTATCATCTTTCTTGCACTCTATCTCCCCAACCCCTCTCCTTATTGCGGACATAACACATTCATTTTTCTAATACAAATTTATTCACCAATAGGCTATTATGCAAGATGCTTCCACCATTTTTGGTGATGTCTCATATGGAAAATAAAACACAGTGCCAAAAAGATTGGTAAATTGATAATTTATGTTCTAGATTAGACTTTTTGCACAAAGGTATTTGTTGTTATGTGGAGCATAATCAAACTTAGAGGTTAATTTTTCACCACTCCATTTGACACAATTTCCCCCAAGTTTTTTTCTACAAGGGTTTAGGGGAAGTGCCCCCATGCTAGGGGTCAAGGGACAATGCCCAAGGCCAATTCCTAGGGTTGTGCCCTAGGTGAACTCCTTGTTGCAATACAAGGAAGGGTTGAGGGACAACACCCATGAAGCCAAAAATGAATTTACTATTGTAAAAGTTGTCAAGGGTTAGTTTTCCTATTAGTCGACTTATTCTAGCCCTAATTTTTTAGGCAGAATAATTCTTGTAGCCTTGTATAAAATGGCTTAGGGTTAAGGATTTTATGATGTATGATAATTTAGTATCTTATTGCAATGGTATTGAGTAGCAAGGGATTGCATTTTGTAATAAGGTTAAAATCACTAGAAAATTAACATTGGACTTGGTTTGGTGGACATAACCTGGGGATTGGGTGGACCACATTGAATCTTTGCATCTTCTATTTTATCATGTGTGTTTTATTCCTTTGTGATATTGGTTATATTTAGATGTAATTATTATTCGTGTGACTTTAATTCTTACAGTACAAATATAGCTTATTACATTGAGTGTCAAGCCAACAAGAGATGGTGTACAACAACTACCAACATGCTACTGATTTCAGCCTGACAGGGCCCCTGCAAAAATGTATAAGATGCACATAACCCCAAAATAATATCAATGGAAAACTATTTAAGCAAATAAAATAATCCTTACACATTTTATACATATCATTTTTGTTTTTACGTCAATAGGCATGTAAATATGAAACAATAAAATTGGCTACATTAAGCTTTAGACAACAAATAAATGAGCAAGACTGATTATCCATGCTAGGTAACAAAAGTGCTTTATATCAAATTGAGCTTTATATCTTTAACAACAATGAAAACCTTATCTACCAAGTAAATTTTACTATCTATATTAAACATTAAAAGTTTAAAATGTAAAAATATCATTATATTTTTTGTGAATAAAAAAATACAAGTTTAAAATCTAAAAAAAGTACAATTAAATAAATTAACTAAACTAAAAATTCTTCAAATTTTCTAGAATCTAAAGGAGTAAATGGGTGAGCACACCAAGATGGTGTACAAAAAGGGGGATATAAGTGGACACCTTTTTCCTAAAATTGGGCAAACCTACACTTGGATAAGACATTTGAGGGTCATCCACTCAAATGAAAAGATGTGTAAAACATATAATTGTAGTACTCTGAATCTACTTTCTAAACTACTAGAATTTTTACAAAATGGATAAGATTAGGTGGGTCAAACCCTATACACATGAAAAATAGTTCCTTATTTTTATAGAAAACATAACATAGTTGTTTTGATTTGCAGTGTAAAAAACTTAGTTATATTCAATATTTTGTAAATCCCTTTGGTAGGATGATAGATAGGAGTGATATCTATAAGTTGTATAATTTTTTTGTAATTTTCTAATGAGTATTTTTTATTATGAATTATTGAAGTGGTTGCATCATGAAATTTTAGTACCTGTTCATGTGAAGGGCATAACTTGTACCGAAATAATAAAAAATAAAAACTTTTTAAAAAAAAGTGTATAAAATGAAGTGTAGGATAATAATATATAATTTATTTTTCCTTTGGTTAAGTATATTAAAAGTTATTTAAAAAATTTAGACATGTGTCTATGAGGACTATGAATATAGTGGTAAAACTAATTAAAGTTTACAATGTTAATATTGTCCAAAAAAGGAAAAAAAAAAGTTTAGAAAGCTAAGAAGACATGTGAGATTATGGTGGTGATTTTAGACATACCCACTTTTCCAGTTAGAAACTTGATAAAGGAAAAGATGAGAATTCATCTTATAAGATGAAAAAATGTCTAAAGGAATAAGATTGGAGGGAAAACGAGTTCCCAAGCCTTTGGGTCAACTACCAAGGCTATTACTAAGCCATAAACCAATCATGTTTTAGATTTTCAAATAACCAGACCAAATTATGAAAAATAAGAAGAACATTCAAAACCTTATCGAAGTTGAAGCCTGATCAGATTATTAAGATGTAAAAAATTTACTTTTTCAAAACTTGATTAGGTTTTGGTGAAGTAAAAATGGGCTCTACTCAGAAGGCCATAAAATTTTCATTTGGAGTTTGAATGCCTCTGTTCAAAATGTGTTGGAAAAGTATTAAAGAGATCTAAAAGATTATGTAGATAAAAAATTTGAGAACATAAAAAAAACCATCCATTTGAATTAATAATATTCTAAAATAGGTACTCATTATTTTCCAAACATGTAACCAATAGGTAATCACAAATACAAACATACTTTGAATCCTCTCATGCCCTGCCTCTCCCTCCCTCCCTCCACTCACTAACTCATAAGATATGTATCTAACTAAATCCTAAAATATCTCCTTTATTCACTAGGTCCTAACCTCTCTCTCTAACTTGTTATCCGCAACCTTTGTCTATCTTCGAGTAACCCCTAGCACCCCTCCCTCCTCCCCTCCCCCTCTCTGTCTCTCTCTCTGTCTCTCTCTCTCTCTCTCTCACACACACACACACACACACACACACACACACACACACACACACACACACACACACACACACACACACACACACACACACACACACACACACACACACACACACACACACACACACACACACACACACAAACACACACACACAACACAGACTCAAACATTCACTCACTAAACCACTAAATCCTAAGATTTCTATATTAATAACTCCTAAAATCAATATGGAACAAATCTGGGTAGAAAAGAGTGTTAACATAGTTCCCCCTGTTCTCTCTCTCTCTCTCTCTCTCTCTCTCTCTCTCTCTCTCTCTCTCTCTCTCTCTCTCCCCCCTCCCCTCTATCCCCTAATCTTTCTCTCCCCCTCTCTCCCCCTCCATCACCCCCTCTCTCTCAGTTTCTCTCTTTATCCTATCCCCTCCTCTTCCTCCTCCTCCTCCTCCTCCTCTCTCTCTCTCTCTCTCTCTCTCTCTCTCTCTCTCTCTCTCTCTCTCTCTCTCTCTCTCCCCCTCCCTCCCTCTCCTATCCCCTTCTCTCTCTCATAATCTTCATTTTCCCCCTCCCTCTCTCCCACCCTCTCTCCCTCACTCCCTTTGTGTAGTAGTAATACATAACCTAATTGGGTTATTAGTCAATATGGATAATTTGTTCAGGACTCAATAATCTAATTGGGTTATTGAAAAATATAAATAAAATAACATGTCAATGGTTATTATATTGTTTCAGTGCAGTCCATGAGATTCTACTCTTGTTTCACATGTATTTCGGTACCAGGTATGCAAGTATCAAGGTTTTTTGTGCTTTATTTGATTTATTTTCATGTGCCAACATATGCTTAATTTTGTATCTTGTGATTAAGCATAAAATAATTATGCAAATTTGTTTAATTTTGTATTTTATTGTGTATTTTGTTCATGTTATTGTTTATAGGGTAAATTTTAATGGAAATGATGAATTTGTTCTATTAAATCTTGTGTCTACATGTTAGTTTATGTTTGTATCTTGTGATTGAGCATGAAATAATGATGCAAATTTGTTTAGTTATGTATTTTATTGTGTATTTTATTCATGTTATTGTTTGTAGGGTAATCTGCATCTACAATCATGGGAAAGAACAAGAGAGGAACGCTTGAAAAATGAGACACAACAAAGGCACAAACAAGGGAGCATATGAGGAGATTACATGAAGGTACATCATCAAATACCTCCAACGTAAGTGATGAAAATCTACCTATTGATGTTGATCTCACAAATGCACCTAGTTTGACAAATGAAAATGTTCAACATACCCAATTGAAATGATTGTGACAAATACACTTATGCCACCTAATGCCCCCAATACAACATCTCAAGTTGAAATGATGAATGCACATAATGTAAGTAATGAAAATATAGAGCATGCGCGTACATCAACATCTCCTAGAATAATTTATAGAAAACCAAAGTTTCTAATTGATGTTGATGAAAATATTTTCAAGCCAATGCATGATAAAATGTAAGAAAAAAATTGTAGGAGAATTTTTCAAAAGATTTGGAATAACTATTTTGAAAATTTAAATCAAAGTGCAAGATTCCAACTCATTGTTGAAATCATTAAAAATCTGAAATTTAGAGAGATAATGAGAACTTTGGGGTCAAGAACATCTGAAAATAGTAGTGAAAGAACATTGTTAGAAATCTCTTTGATGCATACCAATCCATTGGTTCAAAAGTACGTACTAAAGGTGCTAATACAAGTCAATGAGTCCTCACATCAGCCATAATGGAAAACAAAATCTTAAAAACTCATATGGTAAGAAAAATAAGTAAATCATTAAGGATAAGTAGAACAATGTTAGTCGAAGCCTTAGTGAGGCGAGAAAAAATTGAGAATTCTAATGAGACTTCTTTTTGGTCATTCCAAGGTAGACTCCCATGTTAGGATAAAGTTATTGACGATGCACTAAGATGTTGTCAAAAGATGAATTGGATATGACTCAAACACAAGTCTATGAAATGTTTCTTCAAAGATTTCCTCAAATTAAAATCAGCCAAAGGTTTTTTGAGATGACAAAACCATTCTATGTTAAGATAAATCGTGCATGCACTACATGTTGTTATAGGGTTCATGTTGAGTTTTCTATGCATTATGATGTCAATCGTTAAAAATATTGTACTTTTCATTCTAATTTTTTTTTGTAGGAATGTGGTCTACGATTACCTCCTAGGTTACCAAGAGAATTTATTGCAAGTGTAATATGTAAATGAGATGATGGGTGCATTTATTATAAAACCATGTGTTTGAAAGGTTTTTTTCCCTCGATGTGGTGGTTTGCAAAAGGTTCATAGATGCCTACATCTAGATAGCACACATGAAATTGTACTTCAAGTCAGTTATATATGGTGTTAAAGATGGAAAACAATTAAAGATGTGTTAATTAGTGAAAACTGATGTATTTGTAGCTGATTTTATGAAATTGTTTCAAGAGAAAATAGTTTATGAGTACATAGGTCATACATAGAGCTAGATGGTTAGATGAGAAATTCAAGTTGTGTAAGGACAATTTTCCCTTGGGTACGATTGTGTTAGTTGTTGACTTCGCTGAAAACTATACACTAAAATCTCAAAATAAAGCACAAGAAATGTATTACAAATCTATACAAGTATCAATATTTGTACACATAGCATTTATTCATGTAGGTGATAGCACAAAAGAGGACATAAAGGTATTAAGAGATTATCACTTCTATATTAGTGATGATCAAACTCATTGATGAGAGTTTGTGCAAGGATGTTTTAGAGTTTTCTATGGAAATTTGAGGGAAAGAGATGCAAGATATAATCAACACATTATACAGTCAGACAATTACATTGCACAATTCAAGAATGCAAGGATGTTCTATTGGTTGAATAGGATGCATGTAACAAGTGGAGTGCAAGATTTTTGGAATTTCACTAAGGCGGGACATGGAAAGGGAGATCATGATGGTGTTGGAACATGTGTGAAAAGAGCCCTTAGTAGAGATGAATTAAGGTACAAAGGTAGTGCAATATTAGAAAATGTTGAAACAATTGTCCAATGGTGCAATTCTATGATGTGACTAGGTAATACAAGTAACTCTATGGTTTCTAGATATTTTTGGTTGATACGTGAACCTAACATTGAAAATTTTCAAGATTGTTATATACTTACAAGATCAAGTGAGATGTATTCATTTTGAAGTTCAAATGCAATGTCACTAGCTATTCATACTAGAAAGCTTGCATGCTTTTTCTCTTCTTGTATGCATCATTTATGGGACAGATGTGAATCAAAAGAGTGGGTTGACCAATGGTCTTGTAGACTTTTGCATCCAATTAAGTCATATCAACTTCCTACAACACTACATCTCAACCAGAATTAAGCATCAATAGATTTTGAGCATGTATCTGACCTAGTTGAACTAGGTACTAAGTTATCAATTTAATACTTGGTAAAAATAGATTACTTTCAATTTTTGCATTAACTTATCCTTCTATATAATGTAGGTCATGTATATGCAGTTATTGCATATGAGAGTAATGATGAAGGAACATATTACTTTCTATGTTAGTGTATTGAGCCCAAAAAGAAACTGATAGCTATAGTCATTGATGGTGAGGATATTGAGTACCCAATAGGATCTGTCATTGTGACAAGCACATGGCTTAGAAGGTAGTTTATTTTTTTCCCCTCCCAAAAATATCTCTTTAAGTAAAATTTTCTTGTATAATGTATTAATTTTGAATTTAAATAATTTTTACAATTAAATTTAGGTACCCTATCAAGAATTTTACCACATGGTTATTTGAGAATTTTGAGACACCTAGACATATTCTTCATTACTCTAACCTTATTGTTGCAACAAATATTCAATTGATATTGTATCATGGTAGGCCTCTTAACAAGAAGTTGTGGAAAGTATGTGAATCTGATCATGATGCAATGCTTTATACAATAAGGGTTAGATCTGACCCAAAAGGTTCCCTTGATTGATTGTGTGCTATATAGCTGAATCATTTTGCATATGGTAGAATAATTTTGAAAACTTTGTATATATGTTATGCAAAATGTTGCAACTTCACAATGATGTGCATATGAAGATGCCAAATTTTGTATATAAAAAAGAGAAGAAATGTAACATGTGCATATTTATATGCCATATTTTGTATAAAAGTTCGATAAGAGATGTCACATGTGCATAATTAGATGCTAGATTTTGTATATAAAATCGATAAGAGATATAAATATTGTACATTACTGTTAAAGATTTGTGCATTGAATTTACTATTATGGCTATAAATTTGGCTCTTGAACTCTTTTTCGTGGGTTTAATGATAACTTCTTTAAAAAAAATCAATTATCTTCAACTTAAATAGATTTAGATGGCTGTCCTCTTGCATTTTTCTCCCAACTTTTCCAAAACATCAGGAAAATACATTATAGATTTGGATACCCATTTGGCTTCTCAACAACATATGAAAATCTTGTATAGGGTTTTTTGGACCGTGTCCTTGTTTTCACACTATGTCACCCCTTTTTAGGTTTAAAATAGGCCACTTTTACAAAGCAACTACTCTTTATCCTTAACCCCTTAGTCCCCAATTTTGTACAATACTTAATTAGATGTCAAAACCATAGGTTTAGTAGGTTTAAAATCCTCTTGGCCTTGTTTACATTCCCAACCATCAAATCCTCACCACTTTCTCCTAAAAACTAAGGCCTTCTACAAATTCACTCTCCAATCACTTTCAAAACTAATTATTTCAATGTATACTTTCAATTCAACATATATAATCAACATGAACTCAAAAAATACTCCTTGTTATAGGAATACAATTGCCGGTATACCATTGCATCAACTTTATACCCTCCAACAATGATTCTCATGGTGTACACCCCTTAATCCTTATTTCTGACATATTTGTAAGCTCGTGTGAGGTATTGACAAACTATCAAGTGCTACAAGATCACATTGTCTAGGCATAAAACAACCTATCTTAGTTTTTAGAGATTCAACTTTGTTTGGATTTGGCATCCCTTTGTCACCTAATGCCAAAAGTTGCAATATTGCTCAGTTCAAATGAGCAAGGCTGTGTATATTGCAAACCCTTATTCCTAGGATTGAATTGTCTACTCTATTAGCTCTGATTGGTTAGGTTTAGGCTAGGACCAACCTTATTTTAGCCACAACATCCCTAGGACACTATCGACCACAGTGAATGGAAGTGTCCCTAAGGGTCTTTTAGTACCATTGGGATGTGATCTTTGAGAGGGCATTTCTTTGAGATCGTACAAGGTATTGATGAATTTTTAGGTGCTATATGATCATGTTGTCTAGGCCTACAACAACCTATCTCATTTTTAGAGATCCAACTTTGTTTGGATTTGGCATCCCTTTCTCGCCTAATGCCAAAATTTGTAATGTTGCTCAGTTTAAATGAGCAAGGTTGTGTACATTGTAACTCGTTGGTCTTAGGATCAAATCATCTACTCCATTAGCTCTAGTTGGTTGGTTTTAGGCTAGGACAAACCTTGCTTCAGCCACAACATCCCTCAGACACTATAAACCACACTAAACAGAAGTATCCCTAAGGGTCTCTAAGCACCATTGGGTTACGATCTTTGATCAGTCATTTCTTTGAGCTCATGTGAGGTATTGAAAAACTAGTAGGTGCTATAGGATTTTGTTTTCTAGGCCTACAACAATCTATCTCAATTTTTAGAGATTTGACTTTGTTTGGATTTGGCATCCCTTTCTCACGTAATGTCAAAAGTTGCAATGTTGCTCAATTTAAATGAGCAAGGTTGCATATATTTCAAATTGTTGGTCCTAGGATCAAATTTTCTACTTTGTTAGCTTTGATTGGTTGGATTTAGGCTAGGACCAACCTCATTTCAGCTACAACATCCCTTAGATGCTATCAACCACACTGAACAGAAGCATCCCTAAGGGTCTCTAATCACCATTGGGCTATGATCTTTGATCGGCCATTTCTCTGAGCTCATGTGAAGTATTGAAAAATATTTAGTTACCATAGGATCATGTTTTCTAGGCATACAACAACCTATATAAATTTTTAGAGATTCTACTTTATTTGGATTTGCATCCCTTTCTCGCCTAATGCCAAAAGTTACAATGTTGCTCATTTCAAATGAGCAAGATTTGTGTATATTTCAAACCATTTATCCTAGGATAGATTCATCTACTCTATTAGCTCCAATTGGTTGGGTGTAGACTAGCACCAACCTCATTTCAACCACAATGTCCCTCAAATGCTATCAACCACATTGAACAGAAGCGTCCCTAAGGGTCTTTGAGCATGATCAAGTTGTGATCTTTGATTAGGCATTTCTCTGAGCTCGTGTGAGGTATTGACAAATTGTTAGGTGCTATAGGATCATGTTGTCTAGGCCTACAACAACCTATCTCATTTTTTAGATATCCAACTTTTTTTAGATTTGGCATCCCTTTCTCACCTTATGCCAAAATTTGCAATGTTGCTCAGTTCAAATGAGCAAGGTTGTGTATATTTCAAACCGTTGGTCCTATGATCAAATTGTCTACTCTGTTAGCTCTGGTTGGTCAAGTTTAGGCTAGGACCAACCTCATTTCAGCCACAATGTCTCTCTAATTTGTATCAACCACACACAAAAGTGTCCCTAAGGGTCTCTATGCACTATCAAATTGCAATCTTTGACATAAATACAAAAATCATGACATATTTTTACCTTTCATGTATTATTACATCAAAATAAGTGACATATTAGTTTGATTACATGTTATAATGAATTTGATAACATGTTACATTTTTTGAATAAAATATTGAATGTTCACGTGTTTGATTAATTGCACAAAAGTAAGATGAAATACAAGTTTGTATGCACACATTGAACAAGTTGGATGAAAATACAAGTTTAATGTCTATCAAAATGAAAAATATATTATGGCATATCAATCATATAGCTACAAAAATATGTTATGTCTCATTGGTACAATACAAAAGTTGAATACTCGACAAATGTCAAATGTGTACAATAGAAATGTCGAATGTGCAAAATGCAAATCTCAAATATATATAATACAAAAGTTGAATATATTTCAATGTCATGTAATGACCACAAATACATATGTATATCACTATCAATATCTATGATTGTGTAGGATCATCACAATTGAGCCTCTTTGATGTAGTTTGTGGCTCACTAGGTGTCTGCAAAAGAAAAAATAAAATACTATATCAAATATATTATCTATAAGTAATATAAAAATAACTAGAAATTGGGTTCTAAATTATGGATAGTTGAGTTGTTCACTATTTCATTCCTTTATCCCACAGTTAGACTAAATGATAACATTAATAGGCTCCTTCGTCAATGGGTTGGACTCCTAAAAAAATGATGAGGTAGAGTGATGATGAGAGACACAACTACCAATGAATCAATGCCCATGGGAGGCACAACCATGAATTAGTGCTGGTATGAGGCACAACCTATATGGTAAGCGCTAAAATGTTAGAATTATAGAGTGGCATAATGGATTCCAAATAGAGTAAAAAAAACAAAATATAAACTACAACCTGAGCTAGATCTCCTGTGCTAGTATGAGGTACAACCACTGATGAATCAATCATGGTATGAGGCACAACCTATATGGTAAGCAATAAAATGTTAGAATTACAGAGTGGCGTTAGGGATTCCAAATAGAGTAAAAAAAATTTAAAATGTATTATAGCCTGAGTTAGATCTCCTGTGCTAGCAAGAGGTACAACCACTGATGAATCAATGCTGGTATGAGGCACAACCTATATGGTAAGCAATAAAATGTTAGCATTATAGAGTGGTATTAGGTATTCTAAATAGCATAAAAAAGCATAAATGTACTACAACCTGAGTTGGATCTCATGTGCTAGCAGGAGACACAACTGCTATTGAATCAGTGCTTGTATGAGGCCCAAACTATATGTTAGAATTGTAGAGTAGGCATTAGGGATTTCTAGTATAGACACAAGAAATCCAAGTTGAGATCACAAGAGGGCTTCAACTAAGAATCTACACACATACCTCTGGCCTCTGTTGTGTTTGACCCTATCTTTGACACTCGGGACTCCTAACAAAATGAAATGGGAGAGGATTTGCACAAAGTATCAAAGAGTGATATAATAGGTAAAAGATAAATAACACATGTTAATAAGCCAAATTGTTGATAATTACTATAAAATTGGAAAAAAAAATTAAAAATGTACTCATTTGTAAATGCAACTATTTAATATGTATATAGAATAAATGCATACTATAACCTTAAATTTATGAGAAGGAAAATATGAAATTTTACCTCTTCCATTACCTCAACATCGACAGTCTCAGGTGCATTCATCAACTGTACAAAACTCAATTGTTTCTACATATATTCAACAAACAAGTCAACATGTATTCATCAATATTGAGTACATGTATATACATTCATTCATAATAAATTTTTAAATATAAACTTGACTTGTATTTAATATTTTATTTTTTGGGTATTCTTGTTGATTTCCTTCTCTTTCCTCCAAACCTTCAGCTCTGTGGAGTACCCTAAAGAAGAAACAAATATCACATAAGAGGAATCAATAAGACACGTCATGAGTTCAACTCAAATTTTAAACTTGATAGGTGTGCAAGCTATGATCCTGCATAGTTGTCAATGTCAAAGTTAATGGCAAAAAGCATGGCATCATCAACTTGAGAAATTTCAGCCCCCAACAAGCCCTACAAAATAGTAAAGAGTGTTGTTATAAATATGAGATAATTTTTTTAATGAAAAGAAGGCACAATGACAAAAAGAAGACCATATGAGGTTAAGAAGACACAAGAAGGACTTGAAGGACAAGATTGGAAGGATAGTTGATAGATAGGAAAATTTGGGGCTCAAAAAGGCTACAAGGCCTAAATTGAAAAGAAAGAGACCGAGAAGGAAAAGAGAGATGAGAATAAACATTTGGCACCTTGTCAAGAAATACAAGTGTAGATTCATAATTTTCACACTCCTACAAGACACCCTATGTGATATGGAGGTTCTTCGATGGAGATGGGTATATAGAGGATGAACTCATGAGGTTCATTAGATGGAGTTTGGGTGTGCTAGGAGAAAGAGATGTGGATGGGAATTAGATGGATTCGATGAATTTGGGAGGGTTTCTGTAGGATTTGAGCAATACAAATCCACAAAACTTGAAGAACACCTACATGCAAAAACCGTCAGAGAGAAGAAAAGACAAAGAAGAGGCAAGGGTTTTTCTCTGAAAATATGGAAAATTATATTATCAGACTGAAAAGATGAATACAATTTATAAATGATCAAATCCTTATAGAAGGAGATTGAAAACCTAAAAGGGAAACGCTAAGTGGTAAATGACATTTAATAATTACTAATTAATTATTAAATGGAAATGCAAGTGCATAAAGGAAAATCTTAAGGGAGTAAAGGTAATTTAATAAATGAAATTAAATACCTTTTACTCTAACAATGCCACGTAGGATTTGAGCAATACAAATCCACAATTTACCTGAAGAACACCTGCATGCAAGAACTTGTCACAGAGAAGAAAAGACAAAGAAGAGGCAAGGGTTTGGCTTTGAAAATATGGAAAACTATATTATCAAACTGAAAATATGAATGAAATTTAAAAATGATCAATCCTTATAGAAGGAGATTGAAAACCTAAAAGAGAAACCCTAATAGTTAAATGACATTTAATAATTACTAATTAATTATTAAATGGAAATGCAAGTGCATAAAGGGAAATCTTAGGAAGGGAATAAAGGTATTTTAATAAATGAAATGAAATTAACCTTTTACTCTAACACCCCCCCTTAAGATGAGCAACAATGTAGCTACAAACAATGCATGAAAAAACAACGAAACTATAATGTTGTAAGAAAAACTTGGGTCTTGGCAACAATGCCTTATGAGGTACCCAATCACAACCAAATCTCTATAAAATGGAGAAATAGAGAAAACCTAGTGGGAAAAAACCTACTACAAAAAGAGATAGAAAAGGATGCACAAATGACTCTCTGAAGAATATAAGTACAATGAAACCCCCCATGATAGAAGCTTGAGACTCCATAGTCCCCCCCCCATAATGCTATAACTCTTGTGTTGATGAACATACCAATGTGGCTCCAATCTGAAAGAAAGAAAGGTAGTAGATAAGGAGGGTGAAACCACTAACTGTAAGGTGAAGCTAAAAGTCCTAGCTAATTCTCAAAGGAGAATGCATGAGAATCTTAAAATGGAATCTCCAATGGAAGTGGGATAATAGGTGTGTTGAATCTATCATCTAAGAGGAGATGTGTGCCCTTTGATATATCCTCAATAATTGTAGTAGGTGACTCAATGACTAGAGTTATAGTGGTAGGAAATGTTGAAGAGTAATCTTGAGCAATAGATGGAATTTAAATAAGAGGTGGAGGTGTAAAAGTCACAACACTACTCTTAGGAACAACACATAAGTTCAAGTGACCTGATTTCACCTTAGTAGTCTCTTGTGAAGAAGGAGAGTGAGTCTCTGATAGTGGAGATGGTGGAACAAAACTAGAGAAAGAGTATAAGTGGGAAGAGTGATCAACAGTCCCTATAGCAACAATATTACCTATCTCTCTATCTCTAATGTGCATTGAATCTTGTGCAAACTCAATTGTCTTCCATGTCCCACTATGTGTAATCTGATAGACAAAGAGAAGGTTAGAGGAAAAAGATGGAACACAAAGTACATCATGAAATATACCATCATCAATGCCAATAGAACCTTTCCTAGATACAGTCATAACAGTGTTGCTCCTCATCAAAATGTGTGGAGTGGGAGAAGCCTCAAAAGAAGAGAACAAATCCTAAGAAGATATCATATGGTGTGAAGTACTTGAATCCAATAACAATCTAGAAGAATGTGGAGTAGTACTTGCACATAGTGCATGACCATTTCCTATATCTTTACCATATGATTGAAATGATGATGATGAAGAATATTTATGAGAAGTAGAAGTAATATCAATGTTTCTCTTCTGAAGGAGAGCTATCAAATTTGAAACCTATTTGGCATAGTCATCTAACTTCTTCTCATAGAAATGTGACTCATCATGATTGGGCTTATTACAATAAGAACACTTAATTTTTTTTGGCTTTGGTTTATCTCCCTTAGGAGGAGATGGACCTGGTGTGATGTGAGCGCTAGAATCAATTTGAGACTCTATAGGATGTGACTTCTATTTCCTCTCCTTCATCCCATAAGATGGCCGAGCTACCAATGCATAATTCTGTGAGCTTGTGAGCGAATCCAACTGAGAGAGCTTTTCTTTCTCTTGAGTCAAACAATCACAAAAAACCATAAAGATGGTATGGTAAATCTAGTACCCAAAGCATCCTTGGTGGAATAGAAGGTAGAATCAATAATTTTGAAAGTTTCCACAAAGCTTAGAGAGAATCAGGTAAATGCACTCAGTGTTAGTCTTGGTTTTCCCACAACCCTACAATAAAGATCTTTGTTTTTTGAACTTCATCACGAAGTCCTCAATGGAAGAAAAAGAATCTGGTATAAGACAGGTAATCTCTGCCTCAATCTAAAGTTCCCTAAACTTATTCACTGTACCAAACAAGCCATCAAACTTAGTCCACATAGCTTAAGGGGTATTGCACCCATCAAGATGAAACTATAGACTGTTAGATACCTGTAAAGAAATCATGCCTCATCCATCTTGTTCCTATGTTGCATGACCTCAAAAGGCCTCAGTAAAATTTGGTGCATTTTATCTAAAGAAGACCATAACCCTTTTGATCAAAGAAGTCATTTCATCAGGGACTTCCATGTGTGATAGTTATGAGGGGTTAGAAGTTCTAGACAAGAAGAGGTCTTGGCCATTGTTTTAGAAGGTTTTGGATTGTTTTTTAAAAATGTTCTTGTTTACTGATGTAAATAATAGAAACAATAATACAAAACACCCCCAAAAATGCAAAAATCAAACCCCAGTTGCTAGAACGAATGTGTAAACAAGAAGAGACAAAAAAAGCTTTAGTTTGAGAATCACATGTACCTTTGAAAAATAATTATGAAAAAAAAAATCTAGATAGTGCTTGGGAAGAGCTTTCTAACACTTCTTTCAGATTGGAAAAAGGAGCTAAAATAAGTAGGTTACACCCCTGAAAGATAAAAGAAATCATTTGACTTCGAGTGAAAAAATAGGTACCAAATTGGAAAAAAATCCAAAAAATACCTTAACAATCATCTCCATCTCCAAATCAGCTTTATGACACTTCTTTTGGATCCAAACAAACCTTTGTATGCTCAAGTTAGAGTGAAAAGAATGTTGGAGCCTCGAGAAGGCATTTCAAATTATTTTTTTAAAGGGCGTTGGCCCCTAGGCGCGCCCCCCCCCCCCCCCCCCCCCCCCCACATGACTGCTGGCTAGAGGTTGAGAAGACCAGTGGTGGAGGGTGGGTGGCATAGCCAGTGGCGGAGGTGCATGGGCAACATTAGAGTGGCACAAAGCTAGTGGCAGGTGGGGCCATGGTGGTGCAAATGGGTGGAGGTCGCTATGGTGAGAAGGTTGACCACTAGCAGTGTCACTGCTATCATGCCCATTTTTTCATACCAAAAAAACACATATTTTAAAGACATACATGATTTAGATTACTACATCCTACTTCAGATATTAGATATGCACTTATAGGGACATGAAAATTTGATTTAACATAACCTTTTGTAAACTTATTTCAACTCTAAGAACATTAGGTTTAGGTTACCATTTGAAGTCATTCAAATATAATATCAATAAGACATATCATTTCCATTTTTTTCTTGTATTGAAATAGGAACATTTCATACATCATAAATGTAAGATCAAATAGTTTTCTTTGCATAGAATCATACATAATCTTAAATCAAATAACAAACTTTACTTTTATAAGTTTCATTTATACTTATTTACAAGATACAATAAAGGAAACTACAAATACTCATACAATGCTCATTTTCCACCCTACCAATTAATGGCATCATGAGGCTTCTTGAGCCCTAGCCATACCCCCAAGCAAAAGAACTCATTACAGCAAGAGATCTTGGATGCACTCCTTAAAAGTTATCTCTAAAATATTATGGGATAATTCCTTTAACAATATTTCATCTTAATAACTAAGAACTACTCTAAATGCAAGAAGTTACTTATCTTTCCATGAGCCCTCCTTTAAGATAGATCTCCATCTTAAAATGCAAGAACCATTCCTCCTCTTCCTCCATCTCCTTCTTCCTCTCCACCTTTCTCCTATTCTGCATACCACTTCTCCTTCTCTCCCACCATGATAAAAAAATGAATCCCCCTTCTATGTCTTCCTACCTTCTTAAAACCCTACCTCTCTCTTTCCATCCCCGTTATTATAATGATGGAACAAGGCTCTATGTCCTCCATTGTCTCCTACTCAAATGGCACATCTCCTAAAAAGGGGAGAAGGCATGGAGTGTGTCTCCCACTTCTTATTTTCGTCACCCTTGGGAAGTGGCCCATTTGAGGTGTCATAATGAAAGCTTTACCCATGATTTGATCTTCAATGAACCCCCAAACCTAGGTAGTATAAGTGGGTTAGGTTATTTAACTCAAAATTCACTCTAGGGTCCATTTTAACCCCTCTAAAATCCAATTTTACAAGAATTTTACATTGAGGTGGACTTTGACTATTGTACAATAGTTGGCATAGATTCTTTTAAGGTCTTCATAATCATCCTTTGCACAATTTAAATTAAACATCGATAACCAAACATATAAATATATAACTATTAACATTAATACATATCCTTGATTGAACCATAGATCAACACATTAGATTGATATCATATTCCAATGTCATTTTCTAAAAATCATTTGCATATAAAAATCATTTGCATATAAAAATCATTTACAAATATATATCATTCATTTTACTATAACCACTTCTCTAGTTACTATCTTTTCAAGAATAGTAGCCACATTAATAATTCATAGTGTATGTATCATAACACCTTACATATACATTAATCAAGTCCTTACAATTGAGTCTATGTCTATAATAAGATTGGGTATTACATACTCCCCCCTTGTCCTTGACTTCCTCCTAGAAGTCACCAATGTTTATGACATCATTCCCATCTTTAGATTATTATTCACATCAATGATCTTTTCATTTAAATTGGTTGGCAATTTCTTACACTTTATAAATTCATCATAGGATTCAACTCATAACATCTCTAGAATAACATAATGAGTATCACTAATATTCAATGTGTTGTCTACATTCTAATCATTTTTGTACTTCTTTATTTTTAAATTAAATAATACATAATTCACTTCAACACAATAATCACGTAACATGGAATTATTTATAGTAACAAAGAGACTCTTCTTAATCATGTTATTGCATATGTCATGCAATATTTTCTAACGACAAAATAAATATGATTACTTCTAAACAAATTATATTGTAGTCAAATTGATGGTCTTTCAAGTCCTTACTTGGAGGGGACCTTACATTCCCCTCCACTAGTCTTTGACTTCCTCGTAGAAGTCACTGGTGTTTGGTGTCTTTTTCTTTATCTATCAAATCCTACTCATGTAAGTGATCTTTACAACATTTATCAATTTGTAATTTTATGAACATACATAGAATCATGATATATTAAATCAAAATTGGAACACTATCTTTTTTGACTGTTTTGTCAAAGTTACATACTAAATCCATGAAATAAAGAAATGTAGAAAAAAAATATTTATACTACACTAATAATTACTTCTTGTAACCATAGAATAACTCACATTGTCCACTTGTAAAATTACACTACCAATTTACTAAACTCAACAACGTAAATGCACCAAAACATATATTTTTATTCATTGAGACTTCCATCACATTATTTTGACAATTACTTATTTCTTTATCTACAAAAATACTAGATGTGCATCCTATACATACATACACAAGCCACATCACTGGGATAAACAAATCACAAGGTTCATAAATGGTCAGAGAAGGTAGAATGTTAATCTCATCTTGGTTTGAAGTCCACTATACCACATAAATAAGTGGAATCCATATACATAACCATAATCCATGATCCATAGTCCATAATCAATAATCCTTGATCCATGCCTCACTTGGTGGTTCGATGGTAAATAGACCCCACACACTAAGAGTTCATCCATACAAAAACCACATGTCATATCCCTTGTTTATGTAAGGTGGTTAGCCTCTAAGGAATAGACACCACACACATAGGTAGGTAGTGGATAATAGTTGCATAACAGGCTCACATACCCCCATTCTAAAGGGTTCCCTACTTCTGCTTCCTCATATACACTCATCAAGTTCATCTCCACTGTCCTTGATGAGGAATCACATTACAACAGAAGACCCAACATTCAAAAACATTAAAGAAACTAGTTTAGCCACTAAATTTTTTCAATAAGAGAAGTTAAATCATATATTTCAACAACAATAAAATAAGAAAGTTCTAATGTATTGCAAGAATAAAGCTAAGGGAAAAATGAAGATCAAAGGTTGTGGCTAAACTATCAAAGACAAAATAAATAAGGTTGTTGGTCTACACAATAAGAAAAATAAGTTGCACATTATATCACTACGTGACTATATCTAGTCACCCCATGAGGAAGGAGGGAACAACATCTGGCTAGTGCAATAACCCTTCATGTGGATACTCAAGGTGCACTAACCACATGGCATGGGGTGTTCACCTTAGCAACACCTCGCATCAAGTGGTACAGTCTAAGCATGTCAACTCACCCAACATTGACCATACACCAAGTGGAGAAGGCAAACTCTAGTTGTATGTCACATGGCAATGTTCCTCACGGAGAAGTCATGTGCAGGACACACTTTGCATAGCGATCTCATGTAAGCATCATCGTAGCCAAAGGTATACATGGCTAGGGTCCACCCATATGCACTTTTGCGTACACATGATCGAACATCCATGGATAACCCTCCACAAGAATGCAAGCATCTCCCATATGCTCTACATCAAGTGGGAAACTAAAACATAAAAAAACAATAGCACCTTCATGTAGCTATGTACATGGAATCGTGTTCTCAAGATCAACTTGCTACAATCAGCAACACAACATCATCACCACATACTAGGTTATACCATTAGTAAGGTGCGGCATCATACCCATTGCAGCATGTCAGAACATGTGCAAGAATGGTATCTATCACAACATGGGAAATGCTAAGCTCCTCATGTTGGATCTCACATGAGAATATTCACAAATATGTCTAAGGAATTTCATTTTGAGTACTAGTATTTTGTATTTTAACTATGGGAATCATTAACAATAAACATCCTTTCAGGTGGTACTTAGCAGAGTTACATACAAGCAAGAAACACATTCGAGGTATGACTTCCACATAATTATGTACAAATATAATTTCCAAGAACATTTATTTTTAATTCCCCATGGGCACACATGACAATTACTAGTTTTACACAACACTTAACACAAATGGCAGTATTGGTTTAATCACATGGATGAGGAAATACAAGATGACATGATTCATAGCTTCACATGGATTACTGACATCTATTAAAGGAAAGTATGAAATCTTTTATTGCTTCATGAACCCATAATCTTGCATCTACATAACCACATATAATATCCACATTAATCACAATGCTCGTCTAATCCTCCCTAAATGAGGATATCAACCATCATCTATAACCACATAAGATATTCCCGCAACATAAATTTTTTGTTAACACAAGAACATATTATCCCATGAACATTATTGCATGATTACATTTTCTCATCCACTAGATCTCTACTCATTATTCCAACTACTAGTTTATTATTGGACAAAAATGTTCATTGTCATTACCATAACATACAAGTTATCACAAATTCTAAATACATATAAATTTGAATTTCTTACAACATATATCTCAAAATAAGCAAAGAGCATCTATTGGGAACTTTCATAATCATAACTTACATTTTAGACACCATTTTCAATCAATAACATAAGATGCTACACATAAAACATTCAATTGTTGCATACACACTTAAATAAGGAAAATAGAGATAATTCACCAAGTAACATGGTATATCACTAATTAAATTTTGAGCATGAAAATGATATATCACTTATATTCATACTTGGATCTTATTGAAGGTTTTAAGAACATTTAGCAATCTAATTTCTATAATAATTTTCTTAAGACATCCTTATGAATTTAAAAACTATGAATGACTATTAAAAAATAAAAATGATATCGATTTTTCTATAGTCTTATTCTTTGGTCTAGTACCCCCTTATATCTATCACAAGAAAACATCATAAAGCTTTATTTATCTTTTAAATGTACCAGTGCTTGGGTGGCATTGAAGTGGCACAAAGTTGGTGGCGGGTGGGGCCATGGTGGCACAAATGGATGGAGGTCATTGCAGTGAGAAGGTCGACCGCTAGCGGTGCCGCTGCGGTTAGGATAACTGCGGTGGTGGTTGTTGCAATCAAGATGATTGTAGTGGTGTTTTGACATCACTTTTTAAAAAATTATAAAATCACATGTGTGCATATCGATTTGTGTGCCAGAGGTCATACGACCCTGGTATGCATTAAAAAAAAAAAATCTTCCCCAGTCAATGTTATCAAAAATTGACACAATTTTATATGAAAATAGGGGTTTTGACGTCTTCTGAATCTAACCGTGAGGTCTGTTTGGCCTTAAAGTGCTCTAAAATTTAGAGGACCCCCCTATTTACTAAAAAAAACCCAAAAATTCATATCTATTATGTCAAACCCTCATTCCTTTTTTTCTCCAAATAAGAACAAGTTACAATATGTCAGACTCTGATACCATGTAGGATTTGAGCATTACAAATCCAAAAAACTTGAAGAACACCTACATGCAAGAACCTATCATAGAGAAGAAAAGACAAAGAAGAGGCAAGGCTTTTTCTCTAAAAATATGGAAACTTGTATTATCGGACTGAAGAGATGAATGAAATTTACAAATGATCAATCCTTATAGAAGGAGATTGAAAACCTAAAAGGGAAACCTATTGATGTCGATTAGTGTCCAAACACTTAGTCATTTACTAGGCAAGATTAGAAGTTTACCACTGTGATCAAGTTATCTAGTAAAGGCCAAGCATACAATACTTATACCAAGAAGGATAGTGATTGTTGAGTACTCAATAGCGATCAAACAAATGTAAGCACTGGAAAATATAGTTGGAGCTGAGCAATATAGTTGAGACCGAGCATGTTTACAAGTTATCAAGTGTTGAGCAAACAAGAACATAAAGACCGAGTCATAGCATGAAGAAGTATACATGACCGAGCATTGAAGCATTCAACTATCGAGTAGTTCAGTTTTAACATATAAGTTTATAATAGCACAAACACACATGTAAACCATTTTGGTCAACTTGTATATAATATTTAATATTTATAGATTTGGCTAAGGAGATGATCACATGTCATTATATAAGGTAATGATCCCAAGGTGTGCAATTCAACCAATTAGAAAATGAGATAGAAACAACAAAAGATGATGAGGTGTAAGTCATCAATAAAGATCTAGAACCTTCATAGAATATCTATTTAAGGAGGATTATAACCCTAGAGTCGTATGGAGAAAAAAGGAGAAGTATCCTTGAGCATGTAAGGACATACATATGAATGTATATGCATGTGATAGATTAAAGACAAAGTTTGAAAGCAGATCAAATAAAGAGCAATCAGAGCAGTGAAGGACTAAATAGAGTTATCAAATTAGGAGATCAAATCAAAGATACGACAAAGAGCAGACCCAAGATCAGATTACATAGCAAACCAAGGGTCAAGTATTGAATCAATTATTGTTAATTGAGATAGGGTGAATCTCTTAATAGATCTATGTAAACCTCCTAACAAAGTTCTTACTTTACTATGAGTATAAAATCCTTAACAAGGTGAGACCTAATAGTCTCTTAAGCTTTTAACAAGGCAGACCCCTCATAGGGTAGATCATATCTTATGATCAAGTATTGCAACCCTAATAGGTTAACTTTATTATTTCAATAGTAATGATTTGTGGATTTTTTTCCCACCCTAATTTTACCTTCATCTTGAAGTGTTTCTAGGTAAACAAATCATTGTATTATGTGTTGAACTCCTTATGGATGTAATGCATTTCATTCATGTTTCAACATTTCAGTTTTAATGGTAGATATATTATATAAGATGAATTAGGCATGAATTTATGAAATTGGTTTTGAAGTCAAAAGTTTAAGATCTTGATTCACCCCCCCTCTTAGTATCTTGTTTCTCATATGCTTATTCCAACAATTGGTATCAGAGCCTAGTTCTCTTGTCAGGAAGCCTAACAACTTGAGAGGATCAAACCATGGAGATGGAAATTTATAAGATGGGAAAAATCATTGAGAATCAGATGATTGAAATCCAGATCATTTTGCAACAATTAGAAGCAACAAAAGAGGAGTTAAGGAAAACCCTAAAAAGAAGAAAAGAGATAGCTATTAAGCTAAATGACACTCAATACAAAGAAGTTGATACAGAAGGACTGTTGGATAGTAAAAAGACTGGTAACAATGATGAAGCATTGAAAAAATTGCTAGAGAAGAATAGTGCTCTAGTAAAAGAAGCAAAAGATCTCAAGACAAAACAAGAAACTCAATTAGTTACACTTTGTGAAGTAATCAAACAAAAGAAGAAAGAAATGGAAGATAAGCTCATGGTTGAAGAAGAGAAAAGATAGATGGCTAGCAGACTTGAAGAGAGATCATTTGAAGTACAAAATCTTACCAACAATTAGCTAGTTATAATAAATCAATTAGTAATAGCAAATCAGGAAGCAAATAGAAAAGATTTGGAGATAAAAAATCTAAGGCTACAAAATGAGCAATTGAAAAGGAGTTAAGGCATGAAAAGGAATTCATGGAGAGATTGAATAAACTAAATGAAGCACTCAAACACTTTGAAGAAATGACGAGGCCACCAAGAACAAAAGACACCTCTGGACTTGGATAAACAAGTACTCTTGATCTATTGAAGAAGGAGAATCATCCAAAAGTGGAGAACAAAGGAATGCAAAATCAAAAGGGAAACCTACATGTCATCAATATGGGAAAATTGGTCACATAGACAACATTTGCAGAAGCAAAAATGGCAAGAAAATTCCCGAACCTGAACCAAGTGATAATTTTTTTAATTGCAAGAAAGTAGGACATCAAGCACATGAATGTAGATCAAAGAACAATGACTCAACTAGAAAGGTATCTAAATTCCAAGGTCATTGATACAATTGTCAAAAGTATGGACATAGAGCTCATGAGTGTAGACTCAAGAAAAAGTCAACTGGTTACCTGAAAAACAAAAACATAGAGCAAGGAAATTAAGGCAATTCTTACAATTGGGATTACAATACATGGTACGATTGTCACTATTGTGGAGAATATGGACACATTCTAGAGAATTGCATCAAAACACATTTTAGAGGAAATTACAAGAAATTGTTAAATGGAAAGATAGTATGTTTTAGTTGTGTAAAGTTGGACACATCAATAGAAACTGTAAAACCAGAACACCAGCACCAACACCTAGTAATGGAAGTGACAAACCTAAAGGAAAGAAAACATGGATAAAGATGGTAAGAGATGGAAGAAGTACAATAGATGAAACTATGATCACCCAATCTAATGGATTCAGTGATCACACCACATCTCACTAAAGAAAGAAGGTATGCATAATATTTGACATAAGTTCCTAGCATAAAAGTGATAAAAGTTCATATATGCATAAGTTAAGATGCATTACGAACTATTAGAAAAATAAAATCATAAAGTATCAAGCATCAGTGGTACAATCTATATTGACTGAGCCTTGTAGTATAGACCAAGCTATAAAGGAAGATAACATACTATATGAATGAATTGATTATGGCCAAGTGAGTAACCTTGTCCGAGTTAAAGTGGAGATCAAGCTAGCTATCATACACCAAGTATGAAGTCATTAATTGTATACCTAAAATGGAAGATTGAAGGTATTTATCAAATTTGAACAATCATTTTCATTCACCAAGTGATCAAAGAGATTATGAGAATATTTCAAGGTGATCAAAGTGATTTTGGCAACAAATGCAAACAAATAAGAGGAATTTATCAGTGAATTTGTGGAACAAAGTAAATATTATTCTTAGTGTTGAGTTAAATATTCAATGAAGATAGTTGTGAAATATTTTTGTTTCAAACTGTAGTTGGGAATGACATCTGAAATTGAAATGATGAAGGCTAACAATGAAAATCATAAGGAATGATCAAAGTCCTCCACCCAACTTTAGAAATCCAATTAACATTGAAAATACTATTGATGATATTAGAGCTTTATCATCAATTTCACCCAGAGTCTTGATTGTTCAAGATTTAAGATTGTGTTGCAAGGTTGGAGAAATCAAAGATTTTGAAATTAGAGTAGCTTATGAGAAGCCATGTGTTGATGGAATCCTGAAGGACAAATACAAGATCATTGCTAAGAAAGGGCTTACTCGTGCTCTAAGATTTCTGAAGGTTTTTAAAGTTGAATGGATAAAGATTGTGCTCAACTGTATTCATGATATGAAAATATGGTTGGAAGGTATGCCTCAAGATTAACAAGGCTATCATTCATAGGGTAACTGGGTACCCTACCTTGGATCAACAAAAGAGCATAAGGAACAGAATGAAGAATGAAATTAAAAATTTGACCAAGGCTACGTGGAATGGTCATGGTATGTCTATTGATGAAATTGAGTACCCGTTAATTGAATTTGTTGTTCATGTGATAGCACACAATTTTTATCAATTTAGCAGGTTGAACAACATACCCTATGTAGAAGTGGATTTGAGCTACAACATTGTGAAGAAGGACCATTCATATGATCTTGTTGAGCCGCAACTTCACCAACTTACAAAGAACTTAGAGGCAGTGAGGAAAGCAAAGAACACCTCTTGTAAGTTTGGATCCTTATTAGTTTGTATATTTTTCTATGTAAATAACTATTTACTACCATTGAAAAATTTACATGGGATAGGAACAAAACAACTATGGAACAACTGAGTGACTTAATTAGCAGATTGGGAGAGAATTTTGAAGCAATAATGTACAACTACTTTGAAGAATTCAAAGTTAATATGAGGAACAGAGTGATAATTCCAAAGTCAGTTGTGGACAAATACTATGATGAAGTATGTTTCATTGTGGATACATATTTGGTATATGCACAAATAGTTTTGTTGAGGGTAGCATGGCTAACCCCAAATGCCCTATAAAGTAAATGTAGATGAGATAATTGCATCAGTCACTACACTTTTAGTAGAAGAGATAGATGTGAGTGCCAAGTAGTTTAGCACATATGAGACACAATTGTTGAGTTGACTGTTGAATCTAGCACACCCAAAGCAAGGAAGCAAAGAAAGAGAAAGTTTGTTGATGGTGGTAATAAGGAACAAAGGAGAAGGGTTAGGAAAACCTACAGAGGCCAAGGAAGGCAAAGGAAAATAAATTCTTGTTGTGAAACCAAGGGCCACCAAATAGAAAAAGGTTGTTATGATAGAACCTAAGGTTCAAATTGACCTAAAAAAGGAAATGAAGGAAATGGTGACATCTTAGAGGCCAAAGGGCAAGGTGATCATCATTCAGCAAAGTACAACACATCCCACTATTGAGCTATTGATAGGAAGTCCATATAAGAAGAGGAAACTAGCTGAAGAACAAGCAAAGATGAGGAGAAAACTGATCATTACACAAGAGGAGGAGGAAGATGATGAAAAGACCAAGTCTGATGAAATGAGAAAAATTCAAATAATGAAAAGAGTCCCTCCAATGACTATGGATCATGTATGTGAAAAATTGATAGAATCTAAAATAATAATGGGATTCAAAGACACTCAATATGATTCTTTGAACAATGATGATTAGGTTAAACTTGAAAGTGAAATAATTGACATGATGATTAAGTTCAAGTGCACACCCTTGGAATTAGGAATTGGATTTCCAATGGGATTGTACAAAAGAGTGGATGCAAAGTGGAAATGGGAATTATCCACTAAGAAACAAATAAGAGAGACAACACTAGCACAAGCTATGTCAGATTTGGGGAATACTGATATGGCTATAGCCCTTAAAGATTTTGTCAAGAAGTTGAGCAAGGTAGTATTTGGATATGGAAAGAAGCATTTGGATTGCTCACTCCATCTGTGGAAGTGAGGGAAGGTCGAGATGCAATTGAATTCAAAGATGAATACAAACAAGACATGGCCAAGTTGATTGAGGAGATTCAACAACTTGTCAATCAGTGTGAACAGAAAGAGACTGTCATAATTGAAGTTGACACTGAGACCCCTCCACCTAATATGAATGTACTAATTGAAGAGGAAATTTAAAGCTTAATGAAAGATTCAAGCAAACTTTGTACTAACCCAATTTTGTTATAGATCGTTGAGTATCCAAAGCTTGAAAATAAGAAGATTGATGATGTTAATGTCACATCAGTAATAGAGGATACAAGTGTCAAGCAACTTGGTAAGGCTTTAATTGTATACACATCATTGACTTGTATGCCTAATTTGTAAAAGAAGGAAAATTTTGATGGAGATTTGTACACTAAATTGGTAGAAGATGAAGTAAAAAAGAAAAAACAAGAGGCTATTCAAGCTCTTATTTAATTTTCGAGTGAAAAGGTTGCAGAACCTACAAATGTGACACCTATGAAATAGGTGATTTTTACACAAGTGTAGTAACCAAAGTTAAGATCAAGTGAAAAGGGGAAACAATTGTTATTATCACTACCGAGTAATACACCCTCACAATCTTAGAATGTGACTCATTCAAGTGAGGAAGATGATGAGGTAATTGCATTACCTATGTATGATTTAAATAATCTTACATTAGAACAAATGAAAGAGCTTGAAACCTTGTTGAGATGTAAGGCAAAGAAAGAACAATTGAGAAGAGAGCAAAAAAAAAGATAGGTACTACACACTATCAAAGACATTTTTACAGATGCATCTGGGATCACAGATTTGAACAATCATCATACAATTTTGGATTAGCTAGTATCTTTAGTTGATAAAAATTTAGAAAGAAGACATAAAAACCAATGAAAAATTATTACAGTGGTCTAAACGAAGAATGAAGCATAAAGTGTTACAAAAAGTCTCACGTGAACTTGTACAAAGACAAGTTGAGCTTTCTACATCAATCACTAAGATGGAAACAATTTTGAAAATCATTAATTCATTTTATTTGAAATTATGTGATATAGATTTCTTTACAACAGATACTACAAGCTCATTAGAGCTATTACATGAAAATATTAAAGTGAATGTTATTACATTGGGAAAGAATGCAAGTTCAAGCTCATCCTCTTATGGTGAACAGACATTCAATCAAAAGAGGTTAGTCGAGTTCATGGCTAAAGATACAAAGATCAGGCATAAGTTGACAATGATTCAATGACAATTATTGTCACATATAGAGATCATTCAAAAGGCAGTCTTTGTTGCCAAAGACATTTTGAAGAAAGAGACACATTTTTCACATATAATAGGATTCATTGATCTAATTACCATGCTAGAGATTTAGTTTCAAATTTTGGAACAAGTTTAGAAACGATGGAATAAAGGCTATGCCGATATTTTGGCAAGTCATCAGTAATTTTTTAATAAGTACTAATTATCCCTAGCAACCCCAAGCCATCAATGACAAAAATATGGGGGATATGAAATAAAAGGGGATATGAATAAGACAAGGTGAAGAAGAAATGTACAGATCAAAGATCAAATATTATAGGATCAAAGTATGGGCTTAGGGGGAGTACTCATATTTTTGAAAGAAATTATTATTCATGAAAAAGTGTTTTTGCCACTAATGTCAAAGGAGGAGATTGTTGATCTCTAAGCCTATGTTGTCAATTAGTGTCCAAAAACTTAGTCATTTACTAGGCAAGATTACAAGGTCATCACTATGATCGAGTTATCTAGTAAAGGTCAAGCATACAATACTTATACCAAGAAGGATAGTGATTATCAAGTATTTAGTAGCAAACTAAGCATCGAGCAATATAGTTGGAGCTGAGAAATATAGTTGAGACCGAGCATGTTGACAAGTTATCAAGTGTCGAGAAAACAAGAATATAGAGTTTGAGTCACAACATGAAGAAGCATACATGTTCGAGCATCAAAGCATTCAAGTGTCGAGTAGTTCATTTTTGACATATAAGTTTGTAATGACACAAACACATATGTAAATTGTGTTGTCAAGATTTTATATAATTTTAAATATTTGTAGAACTAGCTAAGGAGATGATCATACATCATTACAGAAGGAATGTTCCCAAGGCGTGCAATTCAACCAATTAGAAAATGGGATAGAAATGACAAAAGATGATGAAGTGTAAGTCATTGATCAAGATCTAAAACCTTCACAAAACATCTACTTAAGGAGGATTCCTCACCTAGAATTTTATGGAGAAAAAAGGAAAAGTATCCTTGTGCATGTGAGAAGATGTGTATGAATGTATGCACATGTGAAGGAGTAAAGACAAAGTTTGAAAGAAGAAGACATAGAGATTAATTAGAGCAGTGAAGGAATGAATAGAGCTATCAGATTAGGAGATCATATCAGAGATACAACAAAAAGGAGACCTAAGATCAACTTACAGAGAAAACTGAGAGTCATGTACTGAATCAGTTATTGTTGATTGAGACAAGGTAAATCTCTTAACATAGTGTTCTTAACAGATCTATGTAAACCTCCTAACAGAGTCCTTACTTTGCTATGAGTGTAAAATCCTTTAACAAGGTGAGACCTAATAGTCTCTTAAGCTTTTAATAGGGCAGACCCCTCACATGCTAGATCATATCTTATGATCAAACATTGTAACCCTAACATGTTAACTTTATTGTTGCAATAGTGAAGATTTGTGGGTTTCATCCCCACCTCAGTTTTACCTTCATCTTGAAGTATTCTTGGGTAACCAAATCATTGTGTTATGTGTTGAACTCTATATGGATGTGATGTATTTCATTTATGTTTCAACATTTTAGTTTTAATGGTAGATCTATTATATGAGATGAATGAGGTGTGGATTTATGAAATTGGTTTTCAAGTCAAAATTTTAAGATCCTGATTCACCGCCCCCCCCCCCCCACCCCCCCTGCCCAAGTATCTTGTTTCCCATATACTTATTATAACAAAACCCTAAGAGGTAAATGACATTTAATAATTACTAATTAATTATTAAATGGAAATACAAGTGCATAAAGGGAAATCTTAGTAGAGGTAACTTAATAAATGAAATGAAATTAACCTTTTACTCTAATAGTTTCAATGATGGTAAGAGATGGAAGAGGATTTATAAGAGGGGTTCCAATAATGGTAGGAAATGGAGGAGGATCTATAAGTGGGTTGGATGAAAGACGAATGATAGTTATGGGACATGGAAGAGGAATGATGAGTGCGGGAGATGGAAAGGTTTCAACGTGCTAGCAAATTCAAACGATGGATATTCTATTGGCTTCCTTGTAAGACTTCTTAGAGACTGGGTGTTTGTTGTAAAACAATTAAGAAACAACATTTAGAGAACTCTGTGTTGTTAGTGTAATACCAATTAAGAAACAATATGTCAAAGCCAATGTTTTATTGTACTTTTAAGAATATTTAAGAAACTTTACCTTGGGTGTTCTTGCTCCTAGCCTCGCACCTCTAGCAAAATGAGTACTATGTGGTGTTCTTGTACTGCTTGTTGCATATTGTTCACATATCAATCTAGAGTGCTCTATAAAATAAAAATATATATTTACTTTTATGATATTTAGGTGATTAAATAATATCATGTCAAAACTCATGAGGTTCATTATATGGGGTTTGTGTAATGCTAGGAGCAAGAGATGTGGATGGGAATTGGATGGATTTGATGAATGAGAGAGTTTCAATGATGGTAGGAGATGAAAGAGGATATATAAGATAGGTTTAAATAATGGTATGAAATGGAGAAGGATCTATAAGTGGGTTGGATGAAAGAGGGATGATAGTTATGGGACATGGAAGAGGAATGATGAGTGTGGGAGATGGAAATGTTTCAACGTGCTACCAAATTCACCTGATGTAATTAGACGAGATGTCCTCCTCAACTTAACTTGGACATGGATATTTTATTGGCTTCCTTGTAAAGCTTCTTAGAGACTTGGTGTTCATTGTAAAACAATTTAAAAAAAAACATTTAGGGAACTTTGTGTTGTTAGTGTCATACCAATTAAGAAACAATATTTCAAAGCCAATGTATTATTGTACTTTTAAGAATATTTAAAAAACTTTACCCTAGGTGTTTTTGCTCCTAGCCTCACACCTCTAGTAGAATGAGTACTCTATGGTGTTTTCACGTCGCTTGCTGCACCCTGCATTGCATATTGTTCACATATCAATCTAGAGTTTTCTATAAAATAAAATTAAAAAATTACTTTTACAATATTTAGGTGATTAAATAATATCATGTCAAAACTCAAACAAACAAACCTATCTCCTATCATCGAAGAGCGTCATCATCAAATCATCTAAGTGTGAAATTCCCACCTTTGTATGAATAGCAAGTATGCCACAATGTACACATGGATGAGATGAAACTCCATCTTGAAATGCCTCAATATCCATCCCATCACACATGCGGTGATAACTAAAACAAAAAATTTGATTGGGCCCCGGAAGACTATAATGATGCACATGATGACAATGCAGGTGGCACAAGCGAGGATGATACTATTGGTGCAGTTGACACAAGCGGAGATGACATTGGTGGTGCAGGTGATGCTAATGGAGTTGTCGTAGGTTGTGATGACCCTAAAGGTACATTTGATGATGGTTGAGGTGTCATAGGTAAAGGAAAACCACTAACTGTGAGCCATGCTCAATGATAACATCTATCAATGATGTAGCTATATGAAGAGTCTATAAATCAATAAACTCCTTTACAATTGATGGGAACACAACATGAGGCATGTTTTTTTGTGATGTACATCTCCTCTCATGCTATGGTACCACCCTACGAGCCCCAGGTCTATCCTGTGCAGAGCCTCTCCCTCTACCCTAGAACTCACATATGTTAAAGTAATTTGGATTCTTGCCAAGGATAAACTCACAATATAGCTGTCTAAAAAAATATAGATGCACCTCATAATTATTACATGGTGGTAGGTCAAATACGATATACCACCGATCCCAAAAACATGATCTCATCCTAGTATGAGTGCACTAATGAATATGAAAATTTTTGGTTGTGTGTAATAGGTAGTTGCTAGATATAGGACTAGTGAAAAGAGAACATATAATATCTTTCTTTATGTTCTTATCTTTCACTTGTTGATATGATAACCCATTGGCATAAAATGCATGACACCTATCCCTCCACAAACCCCATTTCATAACCTCCCTAGACACTTCATTCACATTTTGGGCCATTTGTTCAACTATATTTGCTAGAGTTGAGTGGTGAGAAAGTGTAGATGACCACAACCTATTGACCATTTGGGTAATGGTGTAAGGCGGTTTATGAGGTCGTCTTGTGTAGTATTTAAATGATGTAATGATATGCACGGGGGGTTTATAGGTGGCAGTGGTTGTTGAATGGAAACATTGAGTGGAGGGTTTTGTGGTTGTGTCACTATGGGTGGAGGGTTTTGTGTTTGTGTCACAATGGGTGGAGTGTTTTTTAGTTGTGTCACTACGAGTAGAGGGTTTGATTGTGCAGGAGGTGGTCTTTTGCCTCTCCCTTGTTTTTTTGGATTCATTGATGCATCTAATATATATATTTTTAAAAGAAATTACAAATTATGGTAAAAAATTACAAATCTTACAAATTACAAAACCACAATGATGGAAAAATACATAAACGACGAGGAGAATGAAGACATACCCTGTTTGTGGGGTGTCATGGATGAGAATATAAAAGAAAACCTCTTTTCCTTACAAACTCGATCAAGTTTTGCCTTCTTCCTCTCCAATCCACGATGTTGTTGTTGTTTGAGGGTATAAAAATGCCCTCAAACGCGAGCAACAAAAATAATTTAAACTTGATCGAATTTTTTTAATTATAATGGCTAGGCTTGGATACCAAGCCTGACTCACATTTAACTTTTAAATAATCTGATCAAGTTATTGAGATTTTGTTTTGTTTTGTTTTGTTGGGTGTCCACTTTTTTGTATACCAACTTGGTGCACTCGCCTAAATTTTAATTTTTTTAGAGGTTCAAAATTAATATATAATTTTAAAACATTATTAAATTACTAAATAAGAATTAATTTTTTTATACATTATTCTTATATTATTTTAAGGTCAACAACATTCTAATGTGTATGTAAAAAATGAAATAGTGTTCCTTATAAAAACTAATTAAATATGTATTAATTATTTACTAAAATAAATAAATTTTAAAAAATTTCATAAAATAAATTTCAATATTATACTAAGCTTTTGATTTTATTTAAAAAATAAGATTTCAAGTAATTACAATCATCTTTATAATCAATAATTTTATAGTAACACGAAAAAATGATTTTAAAATTACATCCTTGCATTAAATTATGAAATATAAATATTTTAATGACTAAAATTACATTCTTACTTACATTATATTATTGATTATCTAACTAAAATATTCTTTACATAATATTATTTAATATTAATATTGTAAAATTACATTGTAATAATTCTAATTAGATATAAATTATTTCATAATAAGAGACAAGTACTAAATGGTCTTTTTAAAATAATTACATTTATTTTTATATTAATATTTTATAAATGATTTTAAAATTACATTAATCTCATATTTATTTTTATATTAATAATTTATAAAGGAGAAGAAGGAGAAAAAAATGAGAAGAAGATGAAGAAGAAAGAAAAGTAGTAGATGGAGGAGGAGGATAAGGCCCAGAAAGGAAAAGGAAAAGAAGGAGGAGAAGATAATGAAGGCTAAGGAGAAGGAGAAGAAAGAGAAACACTAGGAAGAGGAGGAGAAGAGTAACACACATAAGAAGGAGAAGCAAAGAGGGAACAAAAGAAGAATACACTTGGATTTCCCTCTCTTAGACTCCAAATACAGTAACCAAGTTAAACCAACTTGTTTTTCTAACTTTTTTGTACTCTCAAAAATATTATACGATGTATATTTTGTCAAGTTAGGTTAGGATTAGGATGATTATAAGGATGAAATTTTAGGGTTGGAGCGTGTATTTAAATATTGCATTTACACTTCAATTAGGAAAATATTAACATTTAAATACATCTAATATCAAATGATTTAAAAATATTTAGCAAAAAAATTATTCTAAAATAGAATTAATCCCTCGTGCAGAGCCAGGTTGATAATGGGTTTCTTCTTAAAGCTAGTGATAACCTTGCTCATGGAATTAAATAAGTAGAAAGGGAAAGAAATTTTCTTATCATGGCGGAAATGATTAAGAAGAACAAAATGGTGAGTTCTTACTCGATCAAACCTAGGGTCCAAAGTTATATATTCAATGATAGCACACAACACATACCTCCAGAGCTTTTTGATGGATTCCGTCACATAAAATGTCTTTCTCTTAATCAATTTATTCATTTCCTCAATGCTTTTCACAAAATCCTTCACTGCATTGGTAGAGAGTTTCTTGTCCCTGTAAAACTTGAAACCCTCCATAGGAATCTCTATGACCATAGTGACAACTTCCTCAGTGATAAAAAATGAGACACCATTCACTTTCACCTTGTCATCTTTCCACGAATTCACCATACTATTGGTGACCTCAGGATCGATTCTAAGTCACCATTGTAACATAAAGTTTGGGGTTTAGAATTACTATTGATTATGGGTCAAAATTAACAATAGGGTTTAATTAGAATTGAATTGAATTTATAGTTCTTTAGATATAACTTGGATTAAAGATAATGTTAGGGTTAGGGTTCAATTAGTATAGGAAAGGGTTAATATTATGGTTGGAGTTAATGTGTGTTATATTAGGCTTGGAATTTGCTTAAGTTTTGGAATCTATCTATTATCCTAACTAAGACCATAATCATCATGCCTTATGAGACTTATGAGTTTAATCTCAATAGTTCATTTATATTGTATGCACTATAATATGTTATTCAACATATACTGACTATCAATGTAACCATTGCACCTCTTTTTGGTGGAAGTGCTAGTTATCTTTCTAATTCAAAATTTTTATTTCAATGCCAAGATCCTGATTAGATTATAAGAACAATCCAAATTCTTTTAGCTATATTGTATGTCTTATAACTATAATATTCAACATATATTGTCTATTGACATAAACATTGCACCTCTTTTTAATATAAGTAGTAGTTATCTTTTCTAATCAATTTTTTTAAATTTATATTACACATGATTCTTACCATTTTTTCTAATTACCCCATGTCCCCATGCGACTGTTTAAGAGAAAATTCTACTTAATTTTATATAGCTGAAGTGTTCCCATACAAAAATTTTATTATAGGAAAAGGCTAATTTGAGCTGGGGTCCCATGGGCACCCACTTCCTTAAAAATAGAACAGGTACCCGAAGAAATTTTAAGAATATTTAAAAAGGGAAGCGATCCCATGGATTTATATTGTGAACCCCCTTTAAAAAAATGAGATCCTAAATTCAAGGAAGATTGTTGTTTAATGAATTTAAAAATTAAAATAATATTTCTTCATAAATGTGTTTGGTGATATTATTTCATTTTGGTGGGAAAATAAAGAGTCGATTGTTGACAAATGACATAATTCTTCCCTAATTTGTTAGCGAGTCAGGTTGTTTGGGAATGCAGCCCTAATCGTGTGGTAAATTCCATCCAAGGCTAAATATGGGCAAGAGATCGATAGCGAACAAGTACCGCGAGGGAAAGATGAAAAGGACTTTGAAAAGAGTGTTAAAGAGTGCTTGAAATTGTCGAGAGGGAAGCGGATGGAGGCCAGTGATGTGCCTTGGTCGGATGTGGAATGGTGCGAGCCGGTCCGCTGCTCAATTCGGGGGACGTGCCAATATAGGTTGTCGCAGCGGCACAAGCGTGACCTTCTAGTCGCATAAATACTTCCATTGCAGTGGTCGAGGAGCGAAGCACACACCTTTACGGTGGGCTCTTGAGCACCTGCGCGCTCGTGGTGCTGACCAACGAGCTTTCCATTCAACCCATCTTGAAACACTAACCAAGGAGTCTAACATGTGTACAAGTTAGTAGGTTGGGAAAACCCACGAGGCACAAGGAAGCTGACTAGTGAGATCCCCTCTCGGGGGGTGTATTGCCGACCGACCCTGATCTTCTATGAAGGGTTCGAGTGCGAGCACACCTGTTGGGACCTGAAAGATGGTGAACTATGCTTGAGCAGGGCGAAGCTAGAGGAAACTCTGGTGGAGGCCCACAGTGATATTGACGTGCAAATCATTCATCTAACTTGGGTATAGGGGCGAAAGACTAATCGAACCGTCTAGTAGCTGGTTTCCTCTGAAGTTTCCCTCAAGATAGCTAGAGCTCACGTGCGAGTTTTATTGGGTAAAGCAAATGATTAGAGGCATCGAGGGCATAATGCCCTTGACCTATTCTCAAACTTTAAATAGGTAAGTTAGTGCAACTGCTCTATTGAGTTGCGCCACAGAATCACGATCTCCAAGTGGGCCATTTTTGGTAAGTAGAATTGGTGATGCGAGATGAATTGAAAGCTAAGTTATGGTGCCAAATTGCCTAGATCCCACAAAGGGTGTTGGTTGATTAAGACAGCAGGACGATGGTCATGGAAGTCAAATTCCACTAAGGAGTGTGTAACAACTCACCTGTCGAATCAACTAGCCCCGAAAATGGATGGTGCTGAAGCACACAACCTATACTCGACTGTTGGGGTAAGTGCCAAGCTCCGATGAGTAGGAGGACGTGGGGGTTGTTGCGAAACCTTGGGTGGACTGGCCCCCGGTGCAAATCTTGGTGGTAGTAGAAAATATTCAAATGAGAACTTTGAAGACTGAAGTGGGGAAAGGTTCCATGTGAATAGCACTTGGACATGGGTTAGTCGGTCCTAAGAGATGGAGAAACCTTGTTTCAAGGGTGCATTTTGCATGATCATCGAATGGGAATCGGGTTAATATTCCTAAATCGGGACGTGGCGACGGATGACAACATTAGGAAATCTGGAGACGTCAGCAGGGGAGCTAGGAAAAGTTTTCTTTTCTTTTTAACAACCTGCCCACCCTAAAATTGGTTCAACCAAAGATAGGGTCCAGCGGGTGGAAGAGCACCACATGTTTCGTAGTGAGGACCAAGTACCATTCACACCCAGTCATACTCATAACCGCATCAAGTCTCCAAGGTGAACAACCTCTAGTCAATATAACAATGTAGGTAAGGGAAGTCGACAATATGGATCCATAACTTCAGGAAAAGGATTGGCTCTAAGGGCTGGCCCTAGGGGTTTGCACCCCAAACTTGTGGGTCGTTGGTGGCCTGCCCGAGCTACTCTCGCGATGAGGGTGGGCCATCGCGTGCCGATCGGGCGACAAACGCAGGATGCCCCCTTTGAATGGCTTTCCCTAAGCGGCAAACAGTCGACTTAGAACTGGTATGGACAAGGGGAATCTGACTGTTTAATTAAAAAAAAGCATTGCAATGGTCCCTACGAATGTTGATGTAATGTGATTTCTTCCCAGTGCTCTGAATGTCAAAGTGAAGAAATTCAACCAAGCGTAGGTAAACAGAGGGAGTAACTATGACTCTCTTAAGGTAGCCAAATGCCTCGTCATCTAATTAGTGACGTGCATGAATGGATTAACGAGATTCCCACTGTCCCTATCTACTTTCTAACGAAACCACAGCCAAGGGAACGAGCTTGGCAGAATCAGTAGGGAAAGAAGACACTGTTGAGCTTAACTCTAGTCCGACTTTGTGAAATGACTTGAGAGGTGTAGAATAAGTGGGAGCTTTCGGGCGCAAGTGAAATACCACTACTTTTAACGTTATTTTACTTATTTCATGAGGCAGAGATAGGGCAATGCCCCTATTTTTGGCCTTAAGGTGCATCTAGGCGTGTCGATCCAGGTGGAAGACATTGTCAGGTGGGGAATTTGGCTGGGGCGACACATTTCTTAAAAGATAACGCAGGTGTCCTAAGATGAACTCAACGAGAATAGAAATCTCGTGTGGAACAAAATGGTAAAAGCTCATTTGATTTTGATTTTTAGTACGAATACAAACCGTGAAAGCATGGCCTATCGATCCTTTAGACTTTCAAAATTTGAAGCTAGAGGTGTCAGAAAAATTACCACAAGAATAACTAGCTTGTGGCAGCCAAGCGTTCATAGTGACATTACCTTTTGATCCTTCGATGTCGGCTCTTCCTATCATTGTGAAGCAGAATTCACCGAGTGTTGGATTGTTCACCCACCAATAGGGAACATGAGTTGGGTTTAGACCATCGTGAGACAAGTTAGTTTTACCCTACTGATGATCCATTCCACGATAGTAATTCAACTTAGTACAAGAGGAACCACTGATTCACACATTTGGTCATCACGCTTGGTTGAAAAGCTAGTGGCATGAAGCTACCGTGTGTCAGATTATGATTGAATGCCTCTAAGTCAAAATCCATGATATATATGTGGTGCATATCTCTCTCCAGCTACATCGCGACCTGCAGTAGGGGTGCTCTTGCACTCCCAAGGGCCCGTGTCATTGGCTATCTCCGATCAGCGCATTAGCTTATTGGAGCAACCTTGGATATTAATTTTAAGTGGTCGGTGAGAAGAATCTTTTGCAGACGACTTAAATAAGCGACGGGGCATTGTAAGTGGCAAAGTGGCCTTACTGCCATGATCCACTGAGATTCAATCATCTGTTGCCTCGATTCGTAAAAACCTTTGAAGCGAGTGGGGTTTGTAATATGTGCAAAGGGCAAAAAAAACCTTCCAAGTGCAAATTCCATGCAGGTGGTGTTTACAATTTGCGCGAGGGCCAAAAAATATTTCGAGTGCCAATTTCAAGCAGGTGGGGTTTGCAATTTCGGCGAGGGCCAAAAAATCTTCTGGGTGCCAATTTCGGGCGGGTGGGGTTCGCAATTTCCGTGAGGGCAGAAAAATCTCTCAACTGCCAAATTTAGGGTGGGTGGGGTTTGCAATTTCTGCGAGGGTGGAAAAATCTCCCGAGTGCCAAATTCTAAGCGGGTGGGATTTGTAATTTTCGTGAGGGCCGAAAAATCTCCCAAGTGCCAAATTTCGAGCAAGTGGGGTTTGCAATTTTTGTGAGGGTAGAAAAATCTCCCAAGTGCCAAATTTCGAGCGAGTGGGGTTTGCAATTTTTGCGAGCGCCTAAAAATCTCCCAAGTGCCAAATTTCGGGCAGGTGGGGTTTGCAATTTCCACGAGCATCAAAAAATCTCCCAAGTGCCAAATTCTAGGCAGATGGGGTTTGCAATTTCTGCAAGCGCGAAAAAATCTTCCTACATCCAAATTCCAGGCGGGTGGGGTTTGCAATTTCCGTGAGGGCAAAAAAATCTCCCAAGTGTCAAATTTTAGGTAAGCGAGGTTTGCAATTTTTGTGAGGGCAAAAAAATCTCCCAAGTGCGAAATTTCGAGCGGGCGAGGTTTTGTAATTTTTGCAAGCATGAAAAAATCTCCCAAGTGCCAAATTTCGAGCAAGTGGGGTTTTTTAATTTTCGCGAGCACGAAAAAATCTGCCAATTGCCAATTTTCGGGCGGGTGGGGTTTGTAAGTTTTCGCAAGGGTAGAAAAATCTTCCAAGTGTAATTTCCATGTGGGTGGGGTTTATAATTTTCACGAGGGCGAAAAAATCTTCCAAGTGCGATTTCAGGCAGGTTGAGTTTGCAATTTCTGCGAGGGCAGAAAAATCTTCCAAGTCCAAATTCTAGGTGGGTGGGGTTTTGTAATTTTCAAGTGCCAAATTTCGAGCAAGTGGGGTTTGTAAATTTCTACGAGGGAAAAAAAATCTTTCGAGTGTAAATTCTAAGCAGGTGGGGTTCTGTAATTTTTGCGTGGGCAAAAAAACTTCCAAGTGCAATTCCAAGTGGGTGGAGTTTTGTAATTTTCGCGAGGGCGAAAAAATCTTTTAAGTGCAAATTCTAGGCAGGTGGGGTTTGCAATTTTCGCAAGGGCAAAAAAATCTCCCAAGTGCCAAATTTCGGGCAGTTTTATGAGTGCCAAAAAATCTCCCAAGTGCCAAATTTCAAGCAGGTGGGGTTTGCAATTTTTGCGAGCGCCGAAAAATCTCTCAGGTGCCAAATTCTGGGCGGGTGGGGTTTGCAATTTCTGCAAGAACGGAAAAATCTTCCTAAGTCCAAATTTCGAGCGGGTGGGGTTTGCAATTTTCGCAAGGGCAAAAAAATCTCCCAAGTGCCAAATTTTGGGTGGGCGAGGTTTGCAATTTCTGCAAGGGCAGAAAAATCTCCCAAGTGCCAAATTTCGAGGGGGTGGGGTTTTGTAATTTATGCGAGCACAGAAAAATCTCCCAAGTGCCAAATTTCGGGTGAGTGGGGTTTTGTAATTTCTACGAGCGCGAAAAAATTTGCTAAGTGCCAAATTTTGGGCGGGTGGGGTTTGTAAGTTTTCGCGAGGGCGAAAAAATCTTCTAAGTGCAATTTCCATGCGGGTGGAGTTTGTAATTTTTGCGAGGGCAAAAAAATCTTCCAAGTGCAATTTCGGGCGGGTTGGGTTTGCAATTTTCGCGAGGGCAGAAAAATCTTCCAAGTCCAAATTTTGGACGGGTGGGGTTTCGTAATTTTCAAGTGCCAAATTCAGAGCAAGTGGGGTTTGTAAACTTTCATGAGGGCAGAAAAATCTTCCGAGTGCAAATTCTAGGCGGGTGGGGTTCTGTAATTTCTATGAGGGCAGGAAAAATCTTCTAAGTGCAATTCTAGGTAGATGGGGTTTTGTAATTTTCGCGAGGGTGGAAAAATCTTCCAAGTGCAAATTTCGAGCGGGTGGGGTTTGTAATTTTTGCGAGGGTGAAAAATCTTCCAAGTGCAATTCCAGGTAGGTGGGGTTTGTAATTTTTGCGAGGGCGAAAAATCTTCCAAGTGCAATTCAGGGCGGGTGGGGTCTGTAATTTCTGCGTAGGTGGAAAATCTCCAAGTGCGGTTCTACGCAAGTGGGGTTTGTAATTTCTGCTAGGGCAGAAAATCTCCCAAGTGCCCCGACTCATGTACGTGATCCAAAATCGGTTAACTTATTTTTTTGGTTAATGCCCAAAGTTTTGAACTTAAATCGAGTTGGCTACCCCAACTCGAATCGCCTCGAGCCTAGTCACCTCCAAATTTTTTGCACAACCCATGTCACTGTGCTCGACTTGATTCTAAGTGCCCCGAGTAATGTACGTGGTCCAAAAGAGGTTAACTTTTTTTTGGGTTAACGCCCAAAGTTTTCAACTTGAATTGTGTCGGCAACCCCAACACGAATCACCCCAACTACTTCAACTCAAATCGCCTTGAGCCTTAACCGCCTCCAATTTTTTGCACGACTTATGTCACCGTGCTCAACTTGATTCTAAGTGCTCCGAGTCATGTACATGATCCAAAGGTGATCAACTTTTTTTTGGGGTTAACACCCAAAGTTTTCAACCCAAATTGTGTTGGCAACCCCAACTCGAATCGCCTCGAGCCTTAATTGCCTCTAGTTTTTTCGTAGGACTCATGTCACTGTGCTCGACTTGGTGCCCCGAGTCATGTACGTGATCCAAAAGTGTACTAAGTTGGCCAAGTTGCTCTTTCAATCCACTCACCAAGTTAGCTTGCCAAGTCACCTCACCAAGTCTGCTCGCTAATTTTCCCCACCAAATCACCTCTTTAAGCTGGCTCACTGTGACAGCTCACCAAGCTGACTATTCAAGTAGGCTCGCCAAGTCATCTCACCTTGTCTGCTTGCCAGGTCGACTCCCTAGTTTGGCTCGCCAAGTTGCCCCACCAACTCGCCTCGTTAAGCCCACTCACCATGTTAGCTCCCTAGGTTGGTTCCCTGTGCTAGCTCGCCAAGTCGATAATTCAAGTACGCTCACCAAGTAAGCCCCTAGGTCATCTCCCCAGGTCGGCTCACCAAGTGGGCTTGCCAAGTCGCCTCAATGAGTTGACTCTTGAAGTTCGCTTGCCAGGTCGACTCCCCGATTCGGCTCGCCAAGTTAGCTCACCAAATCTACTTGCCAGGTCGACTCCCTAGTTCGGCTTGCCAAGTAGGCTCACCATGTCATCTCCAAGATTGTCATTAGATTGAAAGAGTTGGGTGTTAACCAAACCTTTCACCGGTCATTTTTTAACAATCGACTCTTTATTTTCCAACCCCACCCCATTTTCACCCCCTTAAAATTTGAGAGCTAAAAAGTCGAAGCTCCTCTTTTATAGGAAAACATTCCAAATAAGTCTTTAGCCCCCTTTTAAAAATTACCATGGAGCGACTTACTCCATAAAAATAGAGCCCAAGCCCCTCTCATGCAACCCCTATCTTACCTTGTGTTCTCATGCAGTTGCTTAAGTACATTTTGTGCTTATATTTAAACAGTTAAGTGTTCTCATGAAAATTTAAAAATATCTATAAAGGATAATTTAGAATCTTTAGCTATTTTAGTGGAGTGACTATTATTTAGCAATTGAAAAAAAGCTATGTGAAAAGAGGAGGGGTTGAAAATAAGCATCCACCGCTTATTGCCAAAAATAACTCATGGCTCCACAAAAGTTTTCCCCTCCTTTTAAAAAATATTTTATTTCTAATTTCTTCTTTGTAAAAGTATTATCTAATTAATTAATTTAGAATTTAAGCAACAAAATATATGTTTATGGGGCCACAAGCTCCACAATTATTTCTTATAATTGTTAAGCAACCATTGCTTACCAAAATAAACTAAGGTGGGGATCTTGTGGAGGGGCTACAACTATATTTTTTAGGCAGAAGAGGTCCCATGAGAATTTTTTGGCTGTAGGATCATTTAGAAAATTTTCCTCAAAAATAGGAGCCCCTCATTTTTAGGCCTTTAAAATTGAGCTGGTGAAAATGGGGTGGGGTTGGGTTTAGCCCCACTAGCTTAGGATAAACATTTGCCACATGTCAAAAATCTATAAGATTTATTCCCACCAAAACTAAAATTTAGAAAGAAAATAAAGTTCTTTCTTTTTAAAAACATTTCATCAATTACATAGTTCTTGAATTTAGGAGGTGGAATTTTTAAGAGGGAATACAAAGTAAAATTCATGGGATCACTGCCATTAAAGTATTCTTAAAATTTCTCATCAACCACAGCTCTATTTTTATGGAGTCCCCCCTCCATGGGACCCTAGCCTAAGCAATGGCATGGGAACATGCTCTTAGAATCTTTTCCTATTTTTGTGGAGTAGCAATTACTTAGAAATTCAAACGAAGCATTGAAAAATGGGAGATGCTCCTTATTGAAAAAAGCACGTCTTCACAAATTTTTTGATCTCCTATTTATTTGCTTCCAACTTTTTTTCTTTTTTTTTCAAAACATACAATTAAAATTAATTAGCTAATAGGCTTTCCTCATGAGGTTACTTGTAATCCAAAGTTGTCTCACATCTATTAACAATTGTACCAAAATGGTTTCCAGATCAAGGTTTTCAAATACTCCACATTATACGAAGCCTTAAATGCAAACACAATAAGTTTTAAGGGTGCTATCAACACAACTCCATCTTTATGCGCGTTTATAAACGTCAAGATCTGGTGTGATGATTTGGTTCCCATACACCTCTGAGGTTACAATGATTTTTTCAAGTTAATTTCCCTCTTGTTCAAAAAGCATTTTTGGTTTGCTGCTTAATTTCTTATACATGTTCTAATTACAACATTTTTAATGTGTTGGAATTAATTGAAATGGTATAAGCCACCATTCCATAATTTTACATTTTCTTAATATTATTTTTACAATTACACCTATTGGCTGAGCCCTTGCGACTTCTTCTAGTGCAAAAGCTAGTATTTAATAAGATTTGCAAATATTTTATGCATGGGCCATGAGCTCCTCAAAATATACCAAATTTTTTTTGAGCAACTTCTAGAAATAAGCTAAGTATGAAACTTTCCCTTGATCTTCCAAATCTCTCCTCCTCAGACTTGGAATTTGATGGTCACCCCTACCTGTCATATGATTTTGTTTATGACGACTAATTTTTTTCACGTCTTTCATTCTACGTTTTGATAAAAAATTAATTATCAATTTTTATTTTAAATTTAAATATTCTAAAAATTAGAAAATAATAATAATAATTAATAATATATGCAAAATGCTATATGAATAACTTGTAATTATAAATTAGTACTATATACAATATTATGAAATAAGCAAGTTTCTAAGTTTATGTATGTTACTTTAAAAGATTTTTAAATTTTATGTTTTTAAAAATAAATTTTAAAATTTGTTATATTGTATTTCAATCATATTCTAAATTAATATAAATATGCATTTACCAAAATAGAAACATTAAAAATAAATTTTTTATTTATTTTATATCATTCATATATATTATACATATTATGAAATCAGTTTATGTATAATATTAAATATAATATGTAGTTACCTATAACAATATGGTTTAGTAATAAATTTTCTAGTATATTGACTGTTCTGTAAACAATAGCTTAGGTGATGGTGAGCATCACCTAGATCCAATGAGTGCTAAGTGTTCCATTTATTCTCATGAGAGATGGATTCATGTTGAATCACTACTCATGAAACATGGGTCATCGAGTTTGACTCAAAATCACACAGTTAAATCCTGATATTCACATCACAATTTGACTAGCTGTGGAAATCATGTCCTACTTATCAACAATTAGCTAATCAAACTGTACAATCTTACAATTTTTAACCCATCATATAATTCAAAAGTACAAAAACGACCAATATTAAATTCTAGGCTTGCTCCCACTTACCCACTCCGCACGTGTCCCACTCCTCGTGGTATAAATTGAAGTTTAAAATGAATAAAGTAAGTCAACAACCTTTAAAAACTCTTTTATTTTAAGAAACCCTAGAGACACCTGGCTTTCTCTCATTCGTCTGATGAACTGCAAGGGATGTGTCCCATCGGTAGTTCCAAGCCGTTGATCGTCTCCTTTCCCTAAACCCTTTGGTTCTTGCATTTTACGCCTGAATACAAGTTTACCTCGTCTCCTTATCCGATCGCCTAATAGTGCAATAGTGCATTTTCCTTACCAGGGGGATACACCCACAAGCTTCCTTACTGAAATATGGGGATACATCGCTCCTCAGATACACGGTGAGGGTCAAATACTCTGCTTCTCAATCTTTTAAACATCTTAGATCTAATTCTCATTCATCATTCTATGAGAAATCCATATGCTCTGTTTTATACTGATTGCTTGCTTGATTTGTTTTTTATTGTGCTGTGAAGTGATGAGTGGAGTTTTTTAAAGGGTATTATGGATTTTTCGGCCATAGAGCTGATGAAAATGGATTCAGTGGGAGTAACCAAACGTGATGGAGCGTGCAGAAGGATTTTTGTAATTGTTAGACTGCAATCAATATAGATTTGGTAGGGATGGGCGGTTTTGGTAAAATTAAACTTGCCAAACTTTTAGGTATGATTGAAATCTCATGTATTTATGGATGCAGTTTTGGTATGAGAGGATTAACTCTCTTTCATATCAAGTAACTCTTCTGTTGGCATGCTTGATTAAAATCTTATATGCCTCATTCAAATTAAGATCCCACTGAAATTTTACTCAGTTCTTCTTATAGAATATCTTGATCTCTCAAGGGTTTTAGAGGAAAGAGTTGAGTAAATGGGAGGCCAATAGAAAGCTGTTATGTTTCGGATCGAAAATACTTTGAGATAATCTTAGACATAGCTTGTTTTTTTATTGAAAAGCAAAGAGTTTGGCAATTTCGTTATGAAATAATATTTAAAAGTATGTTTGGCCAGCTCAATTGGACAAGAATTATAAGTGGTCTGTATACTTGGAAAACACATATTCAAAAGTGTTTCTTTTGAACTTCAATAGTGATCACGGTATAAGGATGAATGATTATTGCATAAGAATGCATGATCACTGAATAACAATGCATGATCACAACATAGGAATGGTGAATCACCGCATAAGAATGCATGACCATGGCACATCCATACACTATTTAAGACAACATTTTAAAATAACTTCTTTTCAAAAACGAGGGAGTTGGTGGATAATTCGCTGGTTAGAGGAACAACTTAGTCTTTTCATTTTGAGGGCCAAAGCCCATGCATCGGGACACTTGCACTTTATGTTGCTCCGAATGCATTTGCAAAACAATGCATAAGAATGCATGATCATTTTTTTTCTGCAATTTGTAAAGATAAATTCTTAATAAAACATAATTGTTGGATTATGAATGATTGCCATTCTGTTACTAATAGAGGTAAGGCTGAAATTTACTTTGATAGAATGTAATCTGCCATTAGTCATTAATGTAAAATATTAATAGGTTTTATGATTTTGTTTTACTTATTCATACTTTCAGATCTACATCACATTCTTGGTATAAAAATTATGCAAGACTAACACGCATGCTACTATTTTCTCTTCTAGCTTCCTGTAAATATTGGTGATTCTTTCTGTCAAGTGAATGAAAATTGGTTGTAAGCTCCTTTGCAAGACCGCCATTTCTTGCAGTCCTAGTTTCCAATATTTTTCAAATTTAATAATATTTCCGAGGTATTTGATATTTTTATAATTATTAATTCAACCCAGTAATTTCCAGTAATGAGGCTTCCAGGAGAACTTTACCTTCTCAAATAGCTGGAGCACCTCTAGTTAAAAATGCTATCTTCATACCTACCTTTTTCAAAGATTTAACAAACTTGCAGCAAATAGATTAGTCCAATTGGATAGAGTCTCAGTTTCTTTGAAGTAGCCAGCATTAATAAAAATCGGGAAAAAAAAAAAAAAAAACCCTGATTCATTGAGCATCGGAGTTTCTCATTTGGAGACTTTGAAATAGCTGTTTTCTCAAATTGTTTGAGCTTTCAAAGCTAAAAATGCCATCATTTAGTACCTGTGGTATATTCATTTGTCCAGCTTACAATCCATTATGCAAACCTGTGGTATATTCATTTTTCCAGCTTGATGGAATTTAAGATTTCTCGAGTCTTTATTAAACAGCTAATATTCCTGCTATATCTTCATTTATGGTATTCTTTAAAGTTCATGTTTACATTTTGACACTTCAAAAAATATCATACAAGAAGCTGAAGTTTTTGAAATGCAGGGAATCTCAAGAGCTGTCATTAATTCACAAATCAAAAACTCTTGAAAAAGCTTCATCTTTAAGAGATCAAGATGTACCAATGAACATTGGTCAATGAAGCAAAGTGCAATTTCTAAAATGAAAGATCCTCTGCTTGAAGAGTGTTCCAACTTGCAATTTTTTAGAATATAAGCAGTCTGCCATTAGAAAGCTTGATAAACTTGTAAATGGATTCTGCTTGAATCATCTTGCGTTTCTTGCTTCATACAATTGTAAAATCTTCACCAAGGCAATTCATAGATTCTAAATCTTTTAGATTATCCAAATTTAGTATTATTAGGAGTGAAGTCTTTACCAGAAACATTACTTTAACTCACGGTTGGTTCTTGGGACAAATTGCTAGGGATTAGGCATCTTGATGAAATTTAGACACAAACATTCAAGGTATTATTTTCTGAAGAGAGTTATCCCAGACCTGAAATTTCCCATTTCTAGAACACTTGATAAATGGTAAATGTTGCCACACAATTGTTTCAGTTGATTTTTTCTACATGCTTAATAATGTGTAAATAATAAATATCCAGTATTCTACCATCCTGACTTATCAGTTTTGCATTTGGTTCACTTGCTCTGTGATCTATTTTGTGCTATACCAATTGATTATTATTTCATTCGTTTCCCATTTTGCTGTAAATCTTTACTAATAAGTAGAAATTGATAAAGAATAATGTGAATTTTGCATTAAAGATGATTTAAGAGGTTTCATTTAATGTAGCCAAACATCCTGTTTGTCTCAATCAAGCGGTAAGAGACTTAGAAATTCCCACAATACGATTTCTGCAAAATGGGCAGAATGTCCAAATGTGGAAATGAGACATTGTGATAAAACAACACTCGTTAAATGATGCTTCTCCATCTCTACAGTTTCATTTTCTCCCCCTCTCTCTCTCTCTCTGTACATGGTGCTGCAGCGAAAAATACATAAATAACCAACAGGTAACTTGGAGGACCTTTATGCCATATTTTTTCCCCATTTAACAACATTAATAATATATTTTATTTCTGAATTTGACTGTGTATGTTTTTTAACATCAACATTACATTTCAGATCACCTTCCATCATCAGCATGATACATTAATGCAAGTCTTTTGAGATCTGTTTGTCTGCTGTTAAGATGATGTGGATAATGAGATCAACTAGATGCTTTTCTTCCCATGATGAATCTCCCTTAGAATGGATAGCTTTGTTGTTGTCACAGCTAATGGATTGGGTATCCTGAGATGTTTGGGTAGCTTATTCATTTATTAAGTGCAGTTAAGTTTGCTGTAGTTTTTTCTTACAGCTCTATTCACTAGAGGAATCAGAGGATTTGGTTGAAATGTTTGGAAAAAGAATAGTGGTGTCAAGTGTGCACTTGACTTAATATAATACAAAAAAGGGAGTTATACAGCCTATAAGCTTTACCTTTCATCAATCTCTAATATTTGTCTGTACAATCACCATGTTTATGATATATGACCGAGAATAAAAGATAGGTCTATCCAACTCAATGCTAAGCTAATGTTACTAATTGTTAGCTGTTTATTTATCTCAGTGGTGTTTATTCGGATATTGGACAATGGAACTTGAAATTGTGCTATTTTCAAGAGTTGCTTGCAAATATAATGAATTTCAGTGACGGGAAATTGTTGTGACCTGTTATGTCTTTGGTTGGCTGATAGGGCTTTGGAAGATTAAGGATCTGAAAGAACTCATCCCTTGAAATAGTTATGTTTTGGCTTATTAGAACTAAAATGTATGATGGAGTGCCCATAATTTAGTGGCTAACTTGTGTTTCTGTGTTTTACCTTCTGTCACAGAATAAGTGAATGAATGCTATTTTCAACCATTTCATACGCATTTAGTGCTTGGTTTGAATGAAACCAGAATAGAATTTGGCCTCATTTTCAATTCATGGTAGTAGTTTTTGTTTTGTTTAGGTATCTATCTGTGACAAGAATGTATCTATTAGATTATTGCAAACTCTGCAAATTTGATTCTATGGAAGGGAGAGATAGAGATAAGAGTTTCTGGTTGTGGTCGTGTGTAAGATTTTATATCGATGTTTCAAACCACATTCCGTGATCCATCATCAGAATGTGAAGAAATGAAGGGACTGATTTTTATCCTTCAGTGGGATGACAGAGAATGTCGTGCCTGTATTTAGAGGTTCAATAAATCCCCTTTATATTCCAGGTCGTTTAAAATAAAACATGTTTATATCTTTAGATTGTAAATAAGGGGAAACTGCTCTATACTTCAAAATGTCCTGATTCTAAAAACACAGAATTCGCCCTAATGTTTTCACAAAAGCAAAAACCTTCATGAATATATGTATAATTTCTATCAGGCTCCTCCAAAATTCGTGTCTTTATTGGTAAAATATTACGTTCTATCATTTACAAAACTTAACCCTAACTGACCGGCCTTTTCATATACAGAGTTTCTCCTACTGTTTTTTGTAGTATTTGATTGGTCGAGCAGTGTGAATTAATGTTTTACCTCCTATTTTTATGCCGTTGACTCATTAAAATTCCTCCCTCGATTCACCATTAATTTTTGGATTGAGAGCACGAAAATACAGTTGTGTTCACTTCGCCAATTAACCCAGAATGTGATTAAAACTACTGGATTGTCACTTGTGCAGAAATCAAAGAAATTTACAAGGAAATTCACCTGTGTCTAAAAGTTCAATGAAAGCTTCCACTAGATTCCAAGTTGTGATTAATAGAATATCACTTTCTTCTTTAGATCATGAACGCTGTATACTGTTCAATCCTTTACAAATTCCTAACCCTAGTTGACCCCGACTTTTCAAATACAGAATTTGCCCTTGTTGGTTTCAGAAAAGCAGAAAAAAAAATTTAATGAATATATGTAAAGGCTCTATCCGGTAGAATCAATTTTCTCTTTAAATTGTATATGATAAGTTTGAATCCTTTACAAGGTCCTGACCCTAATTAGCCTACCTTTTCAGATACATAATTTGGGCTACTGTTTTTGTCGTTAATTGATTGTTAAAGCAGTGCGAATTGAATTTATTCCTCCAACGTATCACACTTTGCTGCCATTAACTCACAGAATGTTAGTAAAATTAACGAATTATCAATTGTGCAAAGAATCAAATGAATTTACAAGAATATTATGGTGAATACTTCACTTTCCAGAAGGTTAATTGTGCACAAAATAATTCACCGTCCGCAGGAATCTCGTAAAATTCCTGCGGATCACTAATTAGATCCAATGAAACAAGGCCTTCAATATCAATTTTGGCATGAGGGAAATGGATTTGAAGTAATTATTCTCTCAGAAAATGCCCGAGAAATGTAGCGTCGATTATGAATAATGAACAGTAAACCATTAAAGAATGATCATCCACCATTGTTATAGACGATCGAATCCTCGTGAACAAGCGAATCTATTGAGCTGCTTACTCATCTTATGCATTGCCGAATAAAGTAGAAATTCTTTTCCTTTAAAAAGAAGAAATAAGAGCACAAATTCAAAGTTATCAAGGGAGAATCGCCTTTTCTTTTGTGATAATGCTTTTAAAACAGGCAAAAACAGTCATATTGTAGTGAGGTGGAAAGTGAGCACATGTGAGGAGCATCTGAACAACAGGTAAAAGCATTTGACATTTAGGTCCCATTTGGTTGCAAGAAGATGAGGGGCGGAATAGGGATACGAGGGTAAAAATCTGGTTTTGAAGTTAAAATCGGGCATTTGGTTCATCAAAACTCAAAACCTGATTTTCACTTTCATCTTCCATTTTTGACCAATATTGGAAGATGCATCTTCAAATGAAAAGGTGGAATTCGAAATTAAAACTTGATTATTGTAGATTATGAATGTGTTTTAATAAAATTGTAGGGTTTGTGAAAACCGTGGTTAGGTTTTTAAAAGAGGAAAGAGGCATTTGGGAATAGGAGGCAACATTTTTCATACGCGAGTTTTTGGGGTTTCTGGCGTCATTGTTCTTGGGCGAGTTTGGGGTTTTTCTGGTCGAGGTCGTGGCCGTGGTTGTGGAGTTTCTCTGGCTTGTTCTTGGCTGATAGTTATGACTGTGGGGTTTATTTGGCTTCTTCTAGGCTGACGACTGTGGCTGTGGGGTTTGTCTGGCTTTGGACGACGACTGTGGGGTTTCTCTTCTTTGGACAACGGCGATGGCTTTGAACACGGTTCTCTTCTCCCACCAATCTTTGCACACACAGTTCTCTTCTCCCACTCACCTTTGCATTTTGAGTTTTTTGTTCAAAAGCCTCTTTTATTCAATCTTAAGGTTAACAATGCATTTTGGGTTTTTTCTTTACATTCAAGACTTAAGTCAATTCAAAATGATAACAATTTGTTGCCAGTCTGCTTAGGAAAATATTCAATATGTGCTCAATAATGAGTTCCAGTATGTGCTCATGTCATTACCTCTGATTACCTGTATATATCATAGTTAAAGCTCTGATTATGTGTACCAATAACAATGAAATGTACAATTATATCAATAGTTTACGAGGTCATAAACTATGTATAGATCAAATATGTATAGATCCATGCAATACCATTAAACAAAGGCAACTCATAAATTGGATTTACTTCATATGTCAATCATGCTAATGCTAATGAAATGAACAACTAAACTATGTAACAATTTGTTGATGTAACGAGTTCTAATTTAGTGTTGTGAGAGATCAATGCAATACCACTAAACAGAGCCACATCATAAACTATGTATGGATCAACTATGTATAGATCAATGACAATAATGGCTTTTATCTATACATGTTTTGTGAGGTCATAAACTATGTATAGATCAATGCCAATCTTGGATTTGATCTATACATAGTTCGTGTACACATAGTTTATGAGGTCATAAAATATGTATAGATCAATGCAATTTTATTAAACACAACCAACTCATAAACTATGTATGAATCAACTACGTATACATCAATGGCAATCATAGTTTTTATCTATACATAGTTTATCATGGTTCTGTTTCTATTTGCTTAGCAAAACCGTTAATATATGTTGTAACAGTTTGTTTTGAATATGCTTCACAAAACATTCAATATGTGCTTAGTAATGAGATCAATGCAAATCATGCCAATGAAATGAGCAACTAAACTATGTATAGATCAATACAGAGAGAAACCCTATTCCACATTCCAACAATTCTCCTTTTCGTCTTCTAAAAGATGAACCTTAGTTTCGATGGGCTTGACAGTTTATTAAAATGCATTCATAAAAACCCAAACTCAAGTTATAATTTGAACATGTGTGTGTACATTTATACATGTGTGTGTGTATACATACATACATACATACATACATGTGTTTGTGTTCATATATACACGTCTGTGTGTACATATAGACAAATGGAATCAGTAATATGCATTCATTGCTACAGACAAATTACATGGCGTAGAATGACACGTTATTGTTGCATTGTTCTTTATGGGCTTATGATCCTCACTAGTTGGTACTCCTTGTTGTACTTGAATAAATAATTGACTTCTTAATGCAATGAGGTTAGCAAATAATCATGTTGTATCTCGATAGGTGATAGTTGATATCTCATAACTGATAGTGTATAATTTGTCCACGTTTCATGCCACTGATGGATCCTATAGACAACATAGAGGTTCAAGGACACATAGTTAGGAAGACCACATACACCCACATTCTCACAGTTGTTTTTGCTTTTGTTACCATAGCCGAAGTACTAGTAGCACAAGAAGGCAGTCAAATGGGTAAACTAATAAGAAAAGGAAATTCCTTTTGTAGAGACATTATTCATTCCAATGAGGTGGATTGTCATGATCAGATTTAGATGAGTAGGGTAGCCTTCTTTTGTCAAGCTCGTATTTTCAGGCTGAAAGGAAGCTTGAGAGATACAATTCACTTGAAGTTAGAGGAACAACTAGTGATGTTCCTCTACAACCTTAGGCACAATTTGAGGAACTACAAGATTGCACATAACTTTGGGCACTCAGGAGAGAAAATTAGTCAGTACTTCCACAAGGTGTTGATGGTTGTCTTAGCCCTTCATAGGGATTACTTCATACCACTTGGTCTAGGCACTCCTCCCAAAATTAGTGGGAAGGATTATTTTGATCCATTCTTCAAGGTAAATGGTGCATTGTTACAAGCTTATTGTCAAGATTGTTATCATTATCTTATTATTGCTTGAGCATACATTTGATTAGTGTATCATATCCCATAGGATTGCATTAGAGCTATTGATGGAACCCATATTCCAGTGCGAGTCAATGTTGACATACAGGGTAAATATCATGATAGACAAGGGAACCTATCGCAAAATGTTATGGGTGTTTGCTCATTTGATTGTAAGTTTTAGTATTGCCTTGCTGGTTGCGAAGGCTCTGTTGCAGATAGTCATGTTTTAGTCCCAACTCTATCCAGAGCAGATCCAGTTGTAGTTCCCCCTGGTAAGCCAAATCACATTTTAATATACTCAAGGATATGCTAAATGTTTCAAGTATTGACAATATACTTTCTTTATATAGGAAAATATTTTCTAGTGGATGTTGGATATCCAAATGCCCCTAGATTTCTTGCTCCTTATCAGTGTACACGCTACCATAATAAACTCTGCACAACTTGTTCAACCATTGACACCCCTCTCTTAGAAATGTAGTAGAACGTACATTTGGCATTTTGAAGCAGCGTTTTTCAATCCTGAGACATGCAATGTCTTATGCTATCATGACACAATCTTATATTGTTTTAGCATGTTGCATACTTCATAATTTCATTATGATAGAGGATGACCTTCCATCAGAAGTAGCTATTGAAGAGGGAGATGATCGTGATGGGATAGAGGTACTAGTGCTTGAGACATATGGGTGTTCTCAAGAGGATAGAAATGAGTGGGCACAATTTTGAGAAGATATAGCAAGTAGGATGTGGGAAGATTACAGATCACGAGAATAATTGAACTTTTATGGGACAATGTGTTTTATTTGATTAAAGTGATGTATGCATATACAATGATGGATGATTCCCCTTTTGTGATGTTAGTCCTTGTTGCATTCCAATTAAATTTAAAGAGCATTAACTTTCAATTTCAATAATAATATTTGTTTAAATTGTAATATGTTTATACATATTGAATATGTTAGCCTCGTTGCATTAGGATGTATTAAAAATTGCAATTTAAAGTTCATCATCTTCAATTTTAAATGAAATACAACAAGGAGTACCAAATGATGAGGATTATAAGCCCACTATTAACAAGATAACAACAAATTCATTGAAAACCCTATTTTTCCAATGTTACTCCTTATTGCATTCCATTTAAATTTAAACAACATTAACTTTCAATTTCAATCACATGATTAGTTTAAATTTTAATATGTTTATACCTATTGAATATGTTAGCCTCGTTGCATTAGGATGTATTAAAAAATGAAATTATAAGTTTATCATCTTCAATTTAAAATGAAATACAACAAGGAGTACCAAATGGTGAAGATTATAAGCCCACTATTAACAAGACAACAATGATTTTTCTTAAAATCTTATTTTTCTGATGTTAGTCCTTGTTGCATTCCATTTAAATTTAAACATCATTAACTTTCAATTTCAATCATATGATTAGTTTAAATTGTAATACGTTTAAAACAATGACAACGATATATACTTTGTGAGTAAAAATTGTAGAGAATGGCATATGCTGAGCTAATGAAGAGCACGAACAGACCCATTAGTATGAGCCAGATGTATTCTCCCATTACATTGAGTGATATGGATGGATCCCTTGGTGTGAGCAACAAATTCTTTTCTTCTTCAAAGAAGATAATGTGGACAAAACATATGGAACACAAGTTTATAGACTTGCTCCTCGAACAAGTTCATCTCAGACGAAAAGGTGAACATGGCTTTAAAAAAGAAGTGTGGACTACCATAGAGAGGACATTCAATGTAGAGATGAACTCGAATCTATCACGAGATCATTTTAAGAATAAGTTGAAATCATGGAAAGTAGGATATAGAGTAATGAAGGACTTGAAAAATACAAGTGGGTTTTCTTGGAATGAAGCAACTCAAACTATGGACGTTGAGGATTCTGTGTGGGATAACCTTTTGAAGGTAGGATGATCTTTGTACTCTTTTGGTTGAAAAAATATTGCCTTCTTATTTTAATAATGAGAGACTAACAACCTAATCCATTTATTTATGCTTACATGTAGAGGAGAGAATTCAAAAATGCAAAAATGTATAAGAGGTCACCCTTCCAATATTCCAATGAGTTGGTTGTAATTGTTGGCAATGACATTGTTGAAGGGTACGCAGCTACAATGCCCCTTGATGCTGAAGAAGGGAACCCTATGAACAATGCATTCCACCTGCTCGATGAAGATGATACTAGTTGCAGTACACCTCTTGAAAACCAACTGGATTTGGATGAAGAGTTTTATCATTCCAATCAGTCAAGTGCAAGTGGTAGAGGAAATCCTTCACCATCATCATCAAGGAGGGGAAAGAGGAAGAAGACAACTCTAGTTGCATCATTGGATGTGATATGCAAAACTATGTAGGAACTCAAAGATGGCAATTCACATTGAACTAGAACAATACCATCAATCATGTTGTGAAAGATCAATTCACATTGAACCAGAACAATGCCATCAATCATGTTGTGACAAATGGAGAGTGAACAATTGCTCATAGCAAAAGGTAAATATGACTAGTCACAAATTAGCATTTATTCAAAATATGAAAATCAAGTTATTATGAGACATAATTACAATATACTAACATGCACAAAATGGAATTTGCAGTTATCATGGATAGTTATAATGGCATATCAAGCTATAATTAATGCTAGTTACAAAAGATACCAGTCAGTATAAAATAAGACATATAATCAAATAATGTATATGCATGAGTTTCATATCCAAGTACACTCTCTGTGTCATATATGTATAATGAAATAATGTATAATGAAATAATGTATATGCATTGATATGCTATGAGACATACTCTATCAAGTTGTATAACATGATTGAGTAGATGTTTTGCTAATGTAAACTATTATTGAAATACAATGGCAAATTACATCACATCCTTTATTCTATTGCATATCCAATGTATAAAACACTATTTAAATTGCTATTTGTCATATGCAAAAACTATACTTAGGTAGGAACTTTGACACTTTGCGTCCTTGTTAACATTTAAAAACATCAAATATCAAATGATTTAAATATATTTGGCTAAAAAAATCTAAAATAGAATTATCATTGTAACATAAAGTTTGGGGTCTAGGATTACAATTGATTTTGGGTCAAAATTAACAATAGGGTTCAATTAAAATTGAATTGAATTTATAGCTCTTTAGATATAACTTAGATTAAAGACCGTGTTCGAATTAGGGCTCAATTAGTATTAGAAAGGGTTAATATTATGGTTGGGGTTAATATGTGCTATATTAGGCTAGGAATTGGCTTATGTTTTGGGTTCTATCTACAATCCTAACTAGGACCATAATCACCAGCTTATGAGACTTATGAGTTTAATCTCAATAGTTCATTTATATTGTATGCCCTATAATATGTTATTCAACATATAATGACTACCAATGTAACCATTGCACCTCTTTTTCGAAGAAGTGCTAGTTATGAATTTTTGTTTGAAAGCCGAGATCCTTATTAGACTTATAAGAACAATCCAAATTCTTTTAATTATATTGTATGTCTTATAACTATATTTTAGAAAAAAAAATTTCAATCATGTGTGGATCCTTATGAGACTCATAAGAACAAACTAATATTTTAGTTATATTGTATGTCTGATAACTATATTGTTCAACACATATTGTCTATTGACATAAACACTGTACCTCCTTTTAATATAACTATTAGTTATCTTTTCTAATTCAAAAATTTGTTTCTATCATGTATGATCCTTCATCATTCTTTTTCAAAGTGTCACCATGCAATTTTTTAATTACAGGGAAATAATAATTTAGAATTTTTTCCTATTTTACATGTCTTACCAATTTTTTTGATCTCCTATTTATTTTGTTCCAACTTAACTTCTAGATTTTTTCAAAGATATACAATTGAAAATATAGTTTTAAATGATATTTACAAATATTTCATGCACAAGCCTATTAGCTCCTCATAATATGCCTAAAATAGTTGAGGAGCTGCTACATGAGAAATAAGCTAATCTTCCAACCACATCCTCACTCCACACACGTCCCATTCCTAGTTGTATAAATTGGAAACTCGCAATCACAATTTAATGTGCAAATATTTTATGAAATATTTTATTGTTTTCCATACATTTTGATTTTGGTCCATTTAGCAAAGGACTACGCTTGTAAATCATTTTGATAGTGATCCATTTAGAAAAGGATTGCGCTTGTAATGAATGAAGAAGTGACAAAAAACTTTAAAGACAGGTAGAGGAGAATATAAAGAGATTGAAGAGATAAGAAAGAGAGAGGGGTTTTGAAAAAAGGTGAGTTAAAAAAATAAATGTAGAGAAAGACATGAAAAGCTACACATTTATACTTGGTCCCAAAATCTAATAAGCTAATTAAAAAAATAAATGTAGAGAAAGACATGAAAAGCTACACATTTATACTTGGTCCCAAAATCTAATAAGCTAATTAAAAAAATAAATGTAAAGAAAGACATGAAAAGCTACACATTTATACTTGGTCCCAAAATCTAATAAGCTAATTAAAAAAATAAATGTAGAGAAAGACATGAAAAGTTACACATTTATACTTGGTCCCAAAATCTAATAAGCTAAAAAGGAACTTGAACATCATCATCTAACTTATATATAAGAATTAAATAAAAATTAAAAAATGTTTATTGTAAATAATTTAATTGAATTTCAATTTAATTATTTTATAGAAATAATTTAATTGAACGTTAATTTTTTTGATTGATAACATTATTTTTTATTTTTTATTCAAATTTTGGAATCACATTTTTATGTGGTAAATAAAATGCGATAGATCAGATTGGACTTTTACCATCAACATGACTGCTATTATATATGCAATAAGTCTTTTATCCAACGGTTGCCTTTTATGGATTTGGAACCGTTGATTGGGAAACTCAGCTCCTCCATCTCATATGGGGAACACCTTCTTAATGAATAAAGTAAGTCAACACAACATTATAAGCTCTTTTAAACCAATAAACCCTAGAGACACCTGGCCTCCTCTCATTGGTCGGATGAGTTGCGGTAGGATGTGTGCCATCGCTAGCTCCGATGCCGTCGATCGGTTCCATAACCTAATCCCTTTGGTTCCTGCATCTTACACCTGAATACAACTTGACCTCGTCTCCTTATCTGATCGCCTAATCGTTTCCTTACCAGGTGGATACACCCACAAGCTTCCTGATTCAAATATGGGGATATATCGCTCCTCAAGTACACGGTGAGTTTCAAATACTCTGCTTCTCCATCTTTTTAACATCTTAGATCTCTCTCATTTATGATTCTATCAGCAACCCATCTACTCTGTTTTATACTTATAGCTTGCTTGATTTGTTTTCTATTGTGTTGTAAAGTGATGAGTGCAGTTTGTTGAAGAGTATTATGGATTTTTCTGCCATAGAGCTCATGGAAATGAATTCATCTGGAGTAACTAAACGTGATGGATCGTGTAGAAGAATATTTGTAATGGTTAGACTGCAATCAATGTAGATTTGGTAGGGATGGGCGGTTTTGGTAAAATTACACTTGTCAAACTATCGGGTATCATTGAAATCTCATGTATTTATGGATGCACCTTTGGTATTAGAGGGTTGAATCTCTTTCATATCAAGTAACTCTTCTGTTGGCATGCTAAGTTAAAATCTTATATGCCTTATTCAGTTTGAGATCTTACTCGAATTCTACTCAATTCTTCCTATGGAATACCTTGACCTCTCAAGGGATTTGGAGGGAAGACTTGAGTGGATGAGATAGGTTACCGAAAATACTTGGAGACTATCTTAGACATAGCTTGCTTTTTTATTGAAAAGCAAAGAGTTTGGCAATTTATTTATAAAATGTAATTTGAAAGTATGTTTGGCCAGGTCAATTCTGCAAGAATTGTAAGTGGTTTGTATACTTGGGAAACACTTATTTAAAAGTGTTTCTCTTGAACTTCAATAGTGATCACGATATAAGGATGCATGATCACCGGATAAGAATGCACGATCACAGCATGAGAATGCTTGATCACCGGATAAGAATGCATGATCACCGCATGAGAATGCATGACCATTGCACATCCAGACACTATTTAAGACAACATTCCAAAATGATTTCTTGCTCAAGGACCAAGGGAGTTGGTAGATAGTTGGCTGGTTAGAGCAACAACTTAGTCTCTTCATTTTGAGGGCTAAAGCCCACGTACTTGCACTTTATGTTGCTCCGATTATATTTGTAAAACACCGCATAAGAATGCATGATCATTTTTTCTCTGCAATTTGGAAAGATAAGTTTTGAATAAAATATAATTGTTAGATTATGAATGATGTCATTCAAGTACTACTGGAGTTGAGGCTGAAATTTACTTTGATAGAATGTGATCTGCCACTAGTCTTAAATGTAGAATATTAATAGGTTTTATGATTTTGTTTTATATTATTCATACTTTCAGATCTAGCTGAAATTTACTTTGATAGAATGTGATCTGCCACTAGTCTTTAATGTAGAATATTAATAGATTTTATGATTTTGTTTTATATTATTCATACTTTCAGATCTATATCACATTCTTGGCATAAAAAAGTATGCAAGATTAATACACATGCTACTATTTTCTCTTCTAGCTTCCTGTAAAAATTGGTCATTCTTTCTGTCGAGTGAATGAAAATTGGTCGTATGCTCCTTTGCAATGGAGACTGCCATTTCTTGCAGTCCTAGTTTCCAATATTTTTCAAATTTAATAATATTTCCAAGGTATTTGATTTGATTTTTTTAATTAATTCAACATATTAATTTGCTGTGATTAGGCTACAACGAGAACTTATATCTTCTGAAATAGCTGGAGTAGGTCTAGTTAAAAATGCTATCTTCATACCTAACTCTATCAAAGATTTAACAAACTTGCAGCAAATAGATTAGTCCAACTGGATAGAGTCTCAATTTCTTTGAAGTAGCTAGCATTAATAAAAATCAGAAAAAAAACCTGATTCATGGAGCATCGGAGTTTCCCATTTTGAGACTTTGAAATAGCTGTTTACTCAAATTGTTTTAGCTTCGAAAGTTAAAATGCCATCATTTAGTACATATCTGTTCAAGGATATGCAAACCTGTGGTATATTGATTTATGGAATTTAAGATTTCTCTAAAATTCCTGCTATATCTAAATTTATGGTATTCTTTAAAGGTCATGTTTACATTTTGACTTTTTGAAAAATATCATACAACAAGCTGAAGTTTTTGAAATGTTGGGAATCTCAAGAGTTGTCATTAATTCACAAATCAAATACTCTTGAAAAAGCTCCATCTTGATGAGATCAAGATAAGGGATGTACCAACGAACATTAGTGAATGAAGTAAAGTGCAATTTCTAAAATGAAAGATCCTCTTCCTGAGGAGCATTCCAACTTTGGAATATTTGAGTATGTTAGGAATTTAAGATATAAGTTTTTAACAATCAATCAAATAGTAACCTGTTGTTTTTCAAAATGATGTGTCAAGAGTTTTTTTATATCGATATTTTGGATCACACTCTGTGATCCATCATGAGGCTTAGAAGAGACAATAAAGAGATTGCTGAGCATAAGCGGTCCGCCACTCAAAAGCTTGACACACTTGTAAATGTATTCTGCTTGAATCATCTAGCATTTCTTGCTTCACACAATTGTAAAATCTTCACCAAAGCAGTTTATAGATTTTCAATCTTTTAGATTATCCAAAATTAGTATTGTTAGGAGTGAAGTCTTTATCAAAAACATTTCATTAATCAAATTGGTCAGGATTAGGCTTCTTGATGAAAGTGAGACACAAATATTCAAGGTATTATCTTCTGGAGAGTTAAGACCTGAAAATTTCCCATTTCTTGAACGACACTTGATAAATGGAAAATGTCGCCACACAATTGTTTCATTTAATTTTTTCTAAATGCTTAATGATGTATAAATAATAAATATCCAGTATTCTACCATCCTGACCTATCAGTTATGCATTTGGTTCACTTGCTGTGTGTTCTATTTTTTGCTATACCAAGTGTTCTTTATTTCATTTGTTTCCCATTTTGCTGTAAATCTCTACTAATAAGTGGAGACTGATGAAGAGTATTGTGAATTTTGCATTAAAGTTGATTTAAAGGGTTTCATTCGAAGTTAGCCAAACATCATGTTTGTCTCAATGAAGCGGTAAGAGGCTTTAAAACTCCCACAATACGATCTCTGCAGAGTGGTCAGAATGTACAAATTGTGGGCATGAGACATTGTGGTAAAACAACACTCGCTAAAAGCACTATACGATAGAAGATGCTTCTCCATCTCTACAGTTTCATTTTTTCTGTCTCTGTGCATGGTGCTACAGCCAAAAACACATAAACAACTAGCAGGTAACTTGGAAGGACCTCCATCCCATACTTTTCTTCATTTAACAACATACATTAATAGTATATTTTATTTCTGAATTTGATTGTGTATGTTTTTTAGTATCAATATTACATTTCAGAATATTGTTCATCATCAAAATGATACATTTCTATTTGATAACAAACATAAATAGTATATTTATTTCTGTATTCAATTGTGTATATTTTTTAGCATCAGCATTACATTTCAGATTATTGCCCACCATCAAAATGATAAATCCTCATTTGACAACACACATTAAAATGAGTTTTTAGCATCAACATTATCACCATCCATCATCAGAATGATACATTAATGCGAGTCTTGAGATCTGTTTGTCTGCTGTTAGTTCTGGATGATGTGGATAGCTTTATTGTTGTCACAGCTAATGGATTGGGTATCCTCAGATCTTTGGGTAGCTTATTCATTTAAAGTGCAACCAAGTTGCTGTATTTTTTCCTTACAGCTCTATTCACTACAGGAATAAAAGGATTCGCTTGAAATGTTTGGAAAAAGCAAAGTGGTATCAAGTGTGCACTTGACTAAATATAATACAAGAAGGGAGTTATACAGCCAATAAACTTTACCTCTCATCAATCTCTAATATTTGTTCGTACAATCATCATGTTTATGATATATGACCGAGATTAAAGGATACGTCTATCCAACTCAAATACTAAGCTATTGTTACTAGTTTTAGCTGTTCATTTATCTCAGTGATTTTTATTCGGATATTGGACAATGGAAATTGAAGTTATGCTATTTTCAAGAATTGTTACTAGTTTTAGCTGTTCATTTATCTCAGTGATTTTTATTCGGATATTGGACAATGGAAATTGAAGTTATGCGATTTTCAAGAGTTGCTTGCAATTATAATGAATAATGAATAATGAAACATGAATAATGAATAATGAAACAGTAAACCATTTGTTAGCCTTAATCTGAATAATGAAACAGTAAACCATTTGTTAGCCTTAATCTGAGTTGCCATATTTTAAATTGCCTCTGGTTTCCTTTGAAATCCGAAGTCTTGTATTGGACAAGTCCTTATCAGTCTCATATCTTGTGAATATCATCGACCCTTGCATATAGAAACCAGCCTTGTGTTGTCCATCACAACTCTCGTGTCTTGAACCTCTTCGAACCTCGGTTCGAAGTAGTTCAAAGAAGTTCAATCAAATGTTTTAACACTAACTATTTTTCGCAGGTGGGACCCGCTGAGCATAATGAAGATGTTCGTTTGAACCTCTACAAACCTCGGTTCGAAGTGGTTCAAAGTAGTTCAATTGCTAAAGACTTTCGGGTAAGCATTAATGATTCATCAAGGACGATCAATTACCGAGAAACTATTTGAGGTGATAGAAGTAATGATTAGGGGTTGTGTAGGATTTAATTTTTGTTTGAGGCATGAGATCAGTCGCCATCATGATTCAAAAAGGCAAATCTTTCGCCCGAGAGTTGGATTATTTGTTAGACTTGTAATTATTGCAAGGACACCTGCAAAAAATGCTCATTTAATGAAGGTGTCTTATCATAGCTTCAAGTGTGCAAATCAAGCCACAATGAAATCACCATGAATGCCTCATAATGGGATAGTACTTTCACTAGTATGTCTTCTTTCCTTTTTAAGCATGAGTTTTCTGTTTCATTGCTTTATTATGCGAAAGTGCAAATTGAAGGAGGAGCAACCATAATTGAAGGAAAAAGGTCTAGTTTTCTCTCAGCAAATCATAGGTGAGAACACAAGAAACCCCTTGTTCTTTCCTCTGTGTGTGTTTCGAAGAACAAAGCAGTGTTGGGTTTTAATTTCCTTTGCTTAAAATGAAGGCATTTTTACATTTTTTTTGGGAATATTTCCAATTTGGAGTGTAGAAGGCCTTTATTACTGATACTAATTTGGAGGGTGTCAAGGTTGAGAAATTACAAGGAAATTTTCTTGAACAAGCAGACGAAGTTAATGGTTGTATGGAGATTTTGACAAGTGGTTTGGTTGAAGTTGCGGCTTTCCCCCTTGCCCTTCTGAGTCCTAAGTTACTCTAGCTATGTACTGACCACTATGATGTGAGGACTAAGAGCATTTTAAATAAAGATGGAGAACCAGTGTTATCCATCTCTAGAGAGACCATTTCATCAATCTTGCGTTTGTTTGAATGCACTTTTGCTGCTTTTAGCCCTACCCAGTCTTTGGTTGAGTAAGAAACCCCAGAGAAATACCATAACATGTTGGCTAGAAAGTGGATAGAAACAAATTATAAAGGCGGTTCAAGACTTCCCAAAATAATCACCAAAGACCATATGAAACCTCATATCCACGACCTCATGGTTTACTACATAGGGTCAAAGGTTTTCAGATGTCTTTATCTTTGAAGAGTGGATGTACTGTTATGTAGAAATCATTCTAAAGGGAGAACAACTATTGGATTGGTTAGAATTGATAGTCAATTGAATGAGAAATCAGCTAAAATATGCTAAAGTATCTAGAGAAGATTTCTACATGTCTTCCTACCCGACCTACTACATTGCTTGTGTCAGCAATATTGCTTCTCTCCCCCATGAAACTTGGAGTGAAGATGTAACCATCTACCAATATTGTCCTTTGCTCCAAAGGGATAGAGTATTGGAGGATTTTAGGAAAACACACGATGTGCTAATAGAAAGTATGCACTTGAACCTCAAAAAGGCACCCATGTCCAGATTATCCCCAGAGGCCCAAAAGCTAATTAAGAATTATGGGAGCTATTTTATCTAATTTCCTAAGTTCACATACTTCAAAATAGGGGGATTTGAGGAAGAACCAGTAAAATTGCCTCGTTATGCTCTAGATTGTTTCATCATAGCTGAAATTTGTAGACAATTGTTTTCAGTACTTAAAGATAATCTTCCCTAGGAAAACTGGGAGTCTGTTTTCCCTGTTAAACTTTGTCAATTGACTTGTAACAACATGGTTAATGCCTCGGTCGTTGGGAGCAATTTGCTTAGTTTTAATCTTGGGTCCTACCATGGAAGGAGAAAGTTTGACAACAAAGGTTTCGCGACTAAAGTACTTGGTCTTAAAAGTCAATCACCCACAGTTCCACATCTAGAAGATTTATGGAAAGATTGTAATGATGAAGAAGAAGGGATAAAGAAAGACCATTCAAGACTAACACTCCCGCAAATAAATTTTCTCAAAATGAAGTTTCAGTTGGAAGGAGTAGTTGAAGATGGTTAAGATATTATTGAGCTGGGATGGGAAGAAGCAAGTGAGCTAAAACAATTGGAGGTAGATTGGAACAAAGGGGAAGATGATGATATAAATTTGAGAACCAAATCTATCCTTACTCACATGGATAATTGGTTCAGAAGAATAGACATGAAAGTTGCCAATGAAAAACAAACTAGAAAATCTCCAAAGAAAGTTTCTTTCATTGAGATATTGACCTCTGACATCAATTTCCTCTCATGTTGCAAGTGGTACTTTGACGCCTATAAGCAGAAAAAAACACCATCCCCTAAGCAAAGCATGACCCCTAGAACTAGGTCAAAGGCTAAGTCTGAGGCACTCATACAGTAGGAGATTCAAAAAGAGAAAATGATGTCTCAGGGACAAGGTTTGAGAGAAGAACTCAGCTTCTTAGGCACTCAGGATGGCGACGTGCAGTTAGTAGAGACTCCTAGTTTGGATCAACATAAGTTTATGATTCTTCTTAGGGGAAGTCAGGGGATGATTGCTACTCCTACTATACCATCATGGCTGTCTAGTTCTATCAGCAAGAAGTGAACCCTGCAGCATGTGTCTACACTAGTCAAAGATATTGTCACCAAGTATGTGGCTCGTGGTTCTAAAAGTAAAAAGATGAAGAGAGACGTGCAACTGATCAAAGATCTAGTGATTGGAAGAGTAATGACAGAAGTGGCCACATACAAACAGAAAGAGGAATCTAGAGAAATTAATGCCGAGGGCTTTAAGGTCAACACTGTGGAATTAGGGGCTATTACCAGAGGCGCTAGTAATCATTTCTTCAAATTCTCTACTAACCATATGCTAACTCAATAAAAAAGGGACAACAAGGAAAAGAAAGAATTGAAAGCATTGGTAATCACCATGGCGGCTTATAAGAACTTAGGTGCCCTTCCATTGGTCCAGACCCCATAGTCTTTTGACCCTAATTCCCCAGACAACCAATAGTTGGTTAAGCAAATGCAAAGGGGTAAATTGCTCTCAAACCCAGTACAGGAATGAGTGACATCCATAATGAAGGAAGGCAGTAAGTTCATTTTAGATTTTACTACCACATTTGTTGAAGGAGACGTGTTGTTGGGCAAAATTCAAACCCTTGTGCCAGTTTGGGAAGCTGACCAGAATCGCTGCCAAGCCATTGTATTCCAAGTTCATGAAGTTGAGAGATACAGGATATTGGAGTTTCTAAATGAAAATCCCATGAAGACCGTGGATTCATGCGTGCTTTTTATTCTTAAGAGCAATATGGGATGGAAGGAGTCAATTTACAAAGGAGCCATTGAAGAAATGCAATTAGTAGAAGCTGAAATCGCAGGAACGCACAAAGAATTCCTAAAGGACATGTAGGTTGTCAATCCTACCGAAATCCTACAATTTGAAGATGGTAATATGGACTCTGAGGTATTGATCTAGAACTTCAATGATGTTGTGATAGAAATAAAAGAAAATGACATGCCTACCCCTGGAGACTTCAATACCTTGGCAAACATCAAATCAATGTTATATCTAAAGAAGAATCTCATGCCGAGGCAAAGCCGAAGAATCAAAGGGCTAAAATGGCAAAAGGATGCTTGTAGATCGAAGTTGCTCAGTCTAAAGGATCCTCACTCCCATGCAATGTAGGAGTTCACAAACGCCTTCAAGAGCTGGAAATTGGTGAAGCAGACTATGGCGGATGGAGGGAATACCGGCGACAGTGTTTAGTTAGGAGTAGTTATTTTCTATTTTATTTTTCAAGCTATTTTTAAAATTGTTTCTCGTTTTTGCAACTGTTTCTAACCGAAAGACTAGGCTTTAATGGAGGCCTTTTCAAATTTGTAATGAACCATAAATGCTAGAACATTTAGCTCATTAGGGGTTAGATTTTTAGTAGCCAAAAAATATACTCTGATAAACTTAGTACTGTTTTAAGTTATTTATTTGGAAGTAGCGATAGATAGATAGCCATATGTTTGGAAATACTTTCTTAAATGACTTGGTGCTAAAGAAGTCTTTTTGAATATATATCTATCACATTTTGTCATGCTATAAAACTTAGCGTTTAAAGTGGTTCAATCATAGTTACATTGTGAGTTGTGGTGATTCGTTCCGTATAACATTTATTGTTGTTTCTTGTTGATGAATCTCATTTATTTTCTTCTAGTTTCAGTTTGAATTTGTGGTAAAGTTTCATTTCTTAGTTAAATTCTACTAATTTGTGGAAAGACTATGAGCTTTTCATCCATTAAATCTTTGAGTATGCAAGTTATTACCTCAGTACCTAAGAGTACATGAGTGTTACTTATACTCTTTCCGACAAAAGTGTGCCTTTAATCAATTTCGGTCTTTAAATTTATTGATAAATCTTTTGCAAAGGGAGTTGTACCTGTGAAATTCAGAGGGGAATGAATAACTCAACGTTTACCCAACTGTTATGAACTTTATTGGATTTTCCAATCCTTGGGCATAGATTGAATTTTTGTTATAGTAGGAAAAGACAATATGTTCACTAACACCATTAAAGAATGATCATCCACCATTGTTATAGACAATTGAATCCTTGTGAACAAGTGAATCTATTGAGTTGCTTACTCATCTTATGTGTTGCTTAATAAAGTAGAAATTTATTCCTTTAAAAAGAAGAAGAAATAAGAGTACAAATTCAAAGTTATCAAGGGAGAATCACCTTTTCTTTTCTAATAATGCTTTCAAAATAGGCAAAAACAGTTCTATTGTAGTGAGGTGGAAAGTGAGCACATGTGAGGAGTATCTAAACTTAAAGAAAAATAGGTAAAAGCATTTGACATTTAGGCTCCGTTTGGTTGCAGGAAGATGAGGGGCGGAATACAGATACAAGAGTAAAAATTTGGTTTTGGAGTTAAAATCGGGGGTTTGGTTCATCAAAACTCAGAACTTGATTTTCACTTTCATCTTCTTTTTTGACTAATATTGGAAGATGAATCTTCCAGCGAAAAGGTGGAATTCAAAATTAAAACTTGATTATTGTAGATTATGAACACTTTTTGATAAAACCTTAGGGTTTGCGAAAACCATGGTTAGGTTTTTTGGAAGATGAAAGAGGCATTTGGGAATAGGAGGCAACATTGTTCATATGTGAGTTTTTGGGGTTTGTGGTGCCATTGTTCTTGGGCGAGTTTGGGGTTTCTTTGGTTCTGGTCGTGACCGTGGCTGTGGAGTTTCTCTGGCTTGTTCTTTGATGAAGGTTATGACCGTGGGGTTTACTTGGTTTGTTCTTGGTCGATGATTGTGGCTATGGGGTTTGTCTGGGTGTGGACGACGGCTGTGGGGTTTCTCTTCTTTGGACGACAATGATGGCTTTGAACATGGTTCTCTTCTCCCACCAATCTTTGTGCACATAGTTCTCTTCTCCCACCCACCTTTGCATTTTTGGGTTTTTTGTTCAAAAGCCTCTTTTATTCAATCTAAGGCTAACAATGCATTTTGGGTTTTTTTCTTTACATTCAAGACAAAAATCAGTTCAAAATGATAATAGTTTATTGTGAGTCTGCTTAGGAAAATATTCAATATGTGCTCAATAATGAGTTCCAATATGTGCTCATGTCATTACTTCTGATTACCTATATATATCATAGTTAAAGCTCTGATTATGTGTACCAATAACAATGAAATGTACAATTATATCAATAGTTTACGAGGTCATAAACTATGTATAGATCCATGCAATACCATTAAACAAAGGCCACTCATAAATTGGAATTACTTTAGATGCCAATCATGCTAATGCTAATGAAATGAACAACTAAACTATTTAACAATTTGTTGCTGTAGTGAGTTCTAGTTTAGTGTTGCGAGAGATCAATGCAATACCACTAAACAGAACCAAGTCATAAACTATGTATGGATCAACTATGTATAGATCAATGCCAAAATTTGATCTAATCTATACATAGTTTGTGTACACATAGTTTATGAGGTCATAAACTATGTATAGATCAATATAATTTCATTAAACATAGCCAACTCATAAACTATGTATGGATCAACTACGTATACATCAATGACAATCATAGCTTTTATCTATACATAGTTTATCATGGCTTCATTGCTATCTGCTTAGCAAAACAGTTAATATATGTTGTAACAGTTTGTTTCGAATATGCTGAGCAAAGCAGTCAATATGTGCTCAGTAATGGGATCAATGCAAATCATGCCAATGAAATGAGCAATTAAACTATGTATAGATCAATACAGAGAGAAACCCTATTCCACATTCGAGCGATTCTCCTTTTCATCTTCTAAAAGATGAACCTTAGTTTCGATGGGCCTGGCAGTTTACTAAAATGCATTCATAAAAACCCAAATTTAGGTTATAATTTGTACATATGCGTCTATATACATACATGTGTGTGTGTACATTTATACATGTGTGTGTGTCTATATACATGTGTCTATACATACAGACGTACATACATGTGTGTGTACATATATACATGTGTCTATGTATGCATATACATGTGTTTGTGTTCATATATACATGTCTATGTGAGCATATAGACAAATGGAATCAATAATATGCATTCATTGCTACAAACAGATTACATGGAGTAGAATGGCACGTTATTGTTGCATTGTTCATTATGGGCTAATGATCCTCACTAGTTGGTACTCCTTGTTGTACTTGAATAAATAATTGACTTCTTAATGCAATGAGGCCAACAAATAATCATGTTGTATCTAGATAAGTGATAGTGGATATCTCATAACTGATAGTGTATAATTTGTCCACGTTTCAAGCCATTGATGGATCCTATAGACAACATAGAGGTTCAAGGACACATAGTTAGGAAGACCACATACACTTGCATTCTCATAGTTCTTTTTGCTTTTGTTGCCATAGCCAAAGTACTAGTAGCCCAAGATGGCAGTAAAATGGGTAAACGAATAAGAAAAGGAAATTTTTTTTGTAGAGACATTATTCATTCCAATGAGGTGGATTGTCATGATGAGATTCAGATGAGTAGGGCAGCCTTCTTTTGTCTAGCTCGTATTCTCAGGCTGAAAGGAAGCTTGAGAGATACGATCCACTTGAAGTTAGAGAAACAACTAGTGATGTTCCTCCACACCCTTGGGCACAATTTGAGGAACCACAAGATTGCACATAACTTTGGGCACTCAGGATAGATAGTTACTTGGTACTTCCACAAGGTTTTGACGGTTGTCTTAGCCCTTCATAGGGATTACTTCATACCACTTGGTCTAGGCACTCCTCCCAAAATTAGTGTGAAGGATCATTTTGATCCATTCTTCAAAGTAAATTATACATTTTTAAAAGTTTATTGTCTAGATTGTTATCCCTATCTTATTATCGCTTGAGCATACATTTGATCAGTATATCATATCCCATAGGATTGCATTGGAGCTATTGATGGATCCCATATTTTAGTGCGAGTCGATGTCGACATACAGGGTAAATATTGTGATAGAAAAGTGAACTTGTAGCAAAATGTTATATTTGTCAGCTCCTTTGATTGTAAGTTTTAGTACTGCCTTGCTGGTTGGGAAGGCTCTGTTGCAAATAGTGGTGTTCTAATCTTAGCTCTATCCAGAGCATATCCACTTGTAGTTCCCCCTGGTAAGCCAAATCACATTTTAATATACTCAAGGGTATACTAAATGTTTCAAGTATTGACAATATACTTTCTTTATGTAGGAAAATATTTTCTAGTGGATGTTGGATATCCAAATGCCCCTGGATTTCTCACTTCTTATTAGCGTACACGCTACCACTTGAAAGTGTGGTCAAGAGAAAACCCAATAAACTTTGCACATGACTTGTTCAACCATTGACACTCCTCTCTTAGAAATGCAGTAGAACGTACATTTGGTATTTTGAAGCAGCATTTTCCAATCTTGAGACATGCAACGTCTTATGGTATCATGACACAATCTTAGATTGTTTTAGCATGTTGCATACTTCACAATTTCATTATGATAGAGGATGGCCTTCCATTGGAAGTAGCTATTGAAGAGGAAAATGACCGTGATGAGATAGAGGTACTAGTGCTTGAGACATATGGGTTGTCTCAGGAGGATAGAAATGAGTGGGCATAATTTTGAGAAGATATAGCAAGTAGGATGTGGGAGGATTACAGATCCCGAGAATAATTGAACTTTTATGGGGACAATGTGTTTTATTTGATTAAAGTGATGTATGCATAAACAATGATGGATGATTTCCCTTATCTGATGTTAGTCCTTGTTGCATTCCAATTAAATTTAAAGAGCATTAACTTTCAATTTCAATAATATTATTAGTTTAAATTGTAATACATTCATACCTATTGGATATGTTAGCCTCGTTACATTAGGATGTATTAAAAGTTTCAATTAAAAGTTCATCATCTTCAATTTTAAATGAAATACAACAAGGAGTACCAAATGATGAAGATTATAAGCCCATTATTAACAAGACAACAACAAATTCGCTAAAGATCTTATTTTTCTGATGTTAGTCCTTGTTGCATTCCATTTAAATTTAAAAAACATTAGCTTTCAATTTGAATCATATGATTAGTTTAAATTGTAATACGTTTAAAACAATGACAACAATATATACTTTGTGAATAGAAATTGTAGAATACGACATATATTGAGCTCATGAAGAGCATGAACAGACCTGTTAGTGTGAGCCAATTATATTCTCCCATTAGTTTGAACGATATGGATGGATCCCTTAGTGTGAGTAACAAATCCTTTTCTTCTTCAAAGAAGATAATGTGGACAAAACAGATGGAACACAAGTTTATAGACTTGCTCGTTGAACATATTCATCTTGGACAAAAAGGTGGAGGTGGCTTTAAAAAAGAAGTGTGGACTGCCATAGAGAGGACATTCAATGCAGAGATGAACTCTAATCTATCACGGAATCTTTTTAAGAATAAGCTGAAATCATGAAAAGTAGGATATAGAGTAATGAAGGACTTGAAAAATACAAGTAGGTTTGCTTCGAATGAAGAACTCAAACTGTGGATGTTGAGGATTCAGTGTGGGATGACCTTTTGAAGGTAGGATGATCTTTGTACTCTTTTGGTTGAAAAAATATTTTGCCTTCTTATTTTAGTAATGAAAGACTAACAACTTAATCCATTTATTTATGCTTACATGTAGAAGAGAGAATTCAAAAATGCAAAAATGTATAAAAGGTCACCCTTCCAATATTTCAATGAGTTGGTTGTAATTGCCGGCAATGACATTGCTGAAGGGTACATAGCTACAATGCTCCTTGATGCTAAAGAAGGGAACTCTATGAATGATGCATTCCACCCGCTTGATGAAGATGATATCGGTTGCGGTACACCTCTTGACAACGAATCAGATTTGGATGAAGAGTTTTATTATTCGAATCAGTCGAGTGCAAGTGGTAGAGGAAATCCTCCACCATCATCATCAAGGAGGGAAAATAGGAAGAAGACAACTTTGGCTACATCATTGGATGTGATATGCAAAACTATGAAGGAACTCTAAGATGGAAATTCACATTGAACTAGAACAATGCCATCAATCATGTTGTGACAAATGGAGATTGAATAATTGCTCATAACAAAAGGTAAATATGACTAGTCGTAAATTAGCATTTATTCAAAATATGAAAAACAAGTTATAAGGAGACATAAGTACAATATACTATTATGCACAAAATAGAATTTGCAAGTATCATGGATAGCTATAATGGCATGTCAAACTATAATTAAAGCTAGTTACAAAAGATACCAGTCAATATAAAATAAGACATATAATCAAATAATGTATATGCATGAATCTCATATTCTCTGTGTCAAATATGTATAATGAAATAATGTATATGTATTGATATGCTATGAGACATACTCTTGCTCTATCAAGTTGTATAACATGATTGAGTAAATGCTTTGCTAATGTAAACTATTATTGAAATATAATGGCAAATTACATCACATGCTTTATCCTATTGCATATCCAATGTATAAAACACTATCTAAATTGCTACTTGTCATATGCAAAAACTATACTTAGGCAGGAACTTTGATGCCTTGCGTCCTTGTTAACATTTAAAAACATCAAATATCAAATGATTTTAATATATTTGTCTAAAAAAATTTGAAATAGAATTACCATTGTAATATAAAGTTTGGGGCTTAGGATTACAATTAATTTTGGGTCAAAATTAATAATAGGGTTCAATTAAAATTGAATTGAATTTATAGCTCTTTAGATATAACTTAGATTAAAGATCGTGTTCAGGTTAGGGTTGAATTAGTATTAGAAAGGGTTTATATTATGGTCATAGTTAATATGTGCTATATTAGGCTAGGAATTGGCTTCTGTTTTGGGTTCTATCTACAATCCTAACTAGGACCATAATCACCACCTTATGAGACTTATGAGTTTAATCTCAATAGTTCATTTATATTGCATGCCCTATAATATGTTATTCAACATATAGTGACTATCAATGTAACCAATACACCTCTTTTTCGAGGAAGTGCTAGTTATGAATTTTTGTTTCAATGCCAAGATCCTTATTAGACTTATAAGAACAATCCAAATTCTTTTAATTATATTGTATGTCTTATAACTATATTTTAGAATTTTTTTTTTCAATCATGTGTGGATCCTTGTGAGACTCATAAGAACAATCTAATATTTAGTTATATTGTATGTCTTATAACTATATTGTTCAACACATATTGTCTATTGACATAAACATTGTACCTCCTTTTAATATAAGTATTAGTTATCTTTTCTAATTCAAAAATTTGTTTCTATCATGTATGATCCTTCACCATTCTTTTTCAAAGTGTCCCCATGCAATTTTTTAATTATAGGGAAATAATAACTTAGAATCTTTTCCTATTTTATATGTCTTACCAATTTTTTTGATCTTCTATTTATTTGGTTCCAACTTAACTTCTAGATTTTTTCAAAAATATACAATTAAAAATATAGTTTTAAATAACATTTACAAATATTTTATGCATATCTCCTCAAAATACGCCTAAAATAGTTGAGGAGCTCTACTACACACGAAATAAGCTAATCTTCCAACCACATACCCACTCCACACACGTCCCATTTCTAGTTGTATAAATTGAAATTTAAAACTAGCAATCACACTTTAGTGTGCACTAGGTACCCCGAATAGATGTGAATTTTTTTTATGAAGTATTTTATTGTTTTCCATACATTTTGATATTAGTCCATTTAGCAAAGGACTGAGCTTGTAAATCATTTCGATATTGGTGCATTTAGAAAAGGATTGTGCTTGTAATGAATGAAGAAGTGACAAAAAAAAATTAAAGATAGGTAGATAGGAATATAGAGAGGTTGAAAGAGAGAGATTTTGAAAAATGTGAGTTGAAAAGATAAATGTAGAAAAAGAAGTGAAAAGCTACACATTTATGCTTGGTCTGATAATCCAATGAACTAAAAAGGAGCGTGAACATCATTATGTAACTTATATGAAAATATTTTAAAGATTATCTCTCAATGAACAAAATTATGAAATGAAACCTATAATATAGCTATTCTAACTTAATTTAGCTAAAGGGTTGAATATTTTATATCAATTTCAATAACTAACTCTAGCAACTTTGCCAAGTTAATTATATATGTTAATGTTTTAATTGTATTTTTATATTTAAAAAAAGTAAAGTTAAAATATAAGAATTAAATAAAAATTATGGACTATAATAATGTCTATTTTTTAAGAAACAAGATTGAAAATGATAAGAAGAAATGAAAAACTAATGTGGTTATCAAACAAGTATAAAATTAGAGATAATTTGTGTTTAAATTTTATAAATCTATTAATGATCTAAAAATTAATAAGAAATTCCAATCACAAATAAAAAGAAATTCCTATCATATAGAAATAGAGTCCTTCCCTTATATTGAGAAAACATTTTCTAATTTAAACAAAAAAACACACAAAATTATCTCTTATCTCTATCTTGTTAATTATTCAAATTTTAAAATATTAAATATTAATATAGATAATTAAAAGAATAAAATATTAATATTTATTGTAAATAACTTTTAATAAATTTTAAAAATATTTATAAGTTTAATTATTTTTATTTTATAGAACAATAGATAGATAGATAGATAGATAAAATTTTAACGTCCACGAGGCCAAAAATAGCCTATGGGACAGCAAGACAACTCAAGCAGACTTAAGTAGCGCTGTTCGCCTCTTGTGTAGACTAATGATGAGCCCCCCCAATTGCTCAATGTACTCTTCGTTGAACAGGTTATGCCAAGAACTGTCACATATAGTATCCGCAAACTTATCCCTGCTATCCTTGTAGGCCTCACATTCTAGAATAAAGTGCTGTTCAGTTTCCACTTTCCCAGAATTGCAAAATCTGCAAATTCTCTCTTCCCAAGCCTCCTTTGGCCTCTTCCAACGCCCGGTCTCACAACGAAGTTGGTGAGAGTTGGTTCTCAGCTGAGCAATAAGAATTTTAGCTCTCCAAGAAATGTTGGCTCCTATGTACACTTGTTCGAGTTGATCACAAGTGGGGTTGAACTCATTTATATAATATAGTTTCTTCCTCCCAATCTCGCTTCCCCAATTTCTCTTGTAGAATTTCTCCATAACAAAGACCTTTATTTCTTTATTACTTGTGGGGCACATATTGAAATGAATATTCCATTTACTCATCCACTTGATGTTTTGTTGCATCCATGTCCTTTTTCGCTTACATAGTGTGTCACTAAAGACAACTTTCGGCCATCTATCCTCTTCCATTTTTTCGATTCTTTTTAGATAGCTTAAAAGGCGAACCATAGCAAGTGCTTCAATAGGCGCAGCCCCCATTTCACTTAGCATGATGTCATATGGAACAGTGCTTTTAATTTTAAACTTGCTTGTAATCAAGCGCTTTTGGATTCCTTCGATTTGTTTCCATTGTGCTATAGTAGTGCTGCTGGCCCATAATTCACACCCATAAAGAACAACTGGCAGCACAAGAAGACCAAACAAGGTTTGAATAGTTTTCCAATCCCACAACTCCGCTTCACGGCACCTATTCTGAAGAGCGTAGAAAGCCTTCCATCCACCTAATGTCCTTTTATACCTGCAGCTAGACCAGCTTAGTTTTTTGTTGAAATCGATGCCAAGGTATTTATATTCCGCAACTTCTTCGAGAACAATTCCATTGTAATAAAATTCATGTTGATGCTATTTTTTATTATTAGAGAAAATCATAACCTTGGTTTTGCTGATATTGACTTGCATCCCCACCATTCTACAAAAGCGCTCAAGAGAAGATAGATGGTCTTGCAAACCACAAGCAGATTTGGCAATTAAAATGAGGTCGTCCGCATATAGGAGTAGCTTTATAACAAATTCCCCTAGCTGAATGCCTTCACGCTCTTGCGTGTTTAACCACTCTTCCAGTTTGTCAATATATAAACCAAATAAAGTAGGGGATAAAGGGCAGCCCTGTTTGACCCTGATATCGCTCCTAAAACATTCTGAAATGCCATCTGAAGTTCTGATTTTGACTTTCACCTCTTCGTACATTCTATGAGCAGCAGCTCTGAGATGCCTAGGAATCCCCAATTCTTCCATCCTCAACCAAAGCTTGTCTCTCGGAACGGTATCAAAAGCCTTTTTGAAGTCAACAAAGCAACAAAAAACCTCTTCTTTTTTCTCCCACTCTTTTTCAATAATGTGTCTCAGAGTGACACAGTGATCCACTGTCGAGTGCTTTGGCCTAAAACCAGCTTGCCCTTTAGCACGTTTATGATTTTCTTCTGCCCATTTGCTGATCTTAGTTTCTATCATACTGCCAAAAAGTTTAGCAAAGAGGGGATTGATCATTATAGTCCTGTAGTTGGAGGGATTGTTAACATCACCACTCTTAAAAAGTGGTATTGCAAGGCTGATTGTCCAATCTTTCGGAAACCCTTCCTGGCAGATTTTGTTGAAGATTTCAGTGATGTGCGGTGCAAGAGTTTTCATACCCCACTTCAAATATTCAGCTTGAAGCGCAACAAGGTCTTTTGCTTTGCCTCCACCCAACTTCTTAATCCCTGTCTCTATCTCTTGCACAGTAAAAATATTTGTGGTATCATTGACCAAAGGTGGCTGTCCCACTCCACCCTCTTGTTCATAAAGTTTCTTAGCATAATCAAACCATTGGGTGGCAGTAATATTATTTTCAGTTTGCTTCCTCCTTGGTTGGAGTTCTTTCCAAAAACGTTTGGGGTTATTTCTGCTCAAGAAAATTAGCTCCTCTCTCCTTGTGGACATAAAATCGATTTTTTTCTTCTTTAGGATCTGTTTGTAGGTCTTAATGTCAAGGTTAGTTTTATTTGACTCCCTTAGATTTCTCCTAGACCTCTTGCATTCCTTATCAAACCATGCATTGGCTGGAAAACAATTAGTTTCAGATTTTCTATTTTTTGCTCTCTTGCATTTTGAAAGAGCCTTGTGAATCAGATTTGATAAATCATGACTATTAACACCATGCTTATACATAGGGTGTCCCATACAAAGTTCCTCAAGAGCAGCCCTGAAAGTGTTACTATTTTCTGAAGTTAACAAAATTCTGCCCTGAGAAGGTGGGTGTTGAGAGCCTTGGATTTTTGCCCCAATCCGTCTATCCTTTGCCCAATACAAATTTACGTACAGTGGTCTATGATCTGATTTGAGATCCCAAATGTGCTCTCCAATTTCAACTTCTTCAATATTGTTATACAAATGCTGCGAACAAATTACATAGTCTACCACACTTGCCCCGTTGTATGTGTTGCAAGTGAAATTGCCCGACTTAGCCCATCTAGCCAAACCATTACAGATTATTAGATCAAATGTGCCACACAAAGTGATCAATTCTTCCCCAAAATGATTGCAGCCTTTAGCATCTTCGGATATTCTATCCCATGGATGATTTCTCTCTTCTGTGAGCCAAATAGGGTTATCATTTACTTCGGAGCTGAAAATACTTGCTTGCCAATTTGCTGTCCTAGCATTGAAATCTCCAACGAGAAGGACATCCCCACGTTGTGAAAAAACAGCAACATCTTTCTTTAACGTAGCATAAGGGTCATTGTGATCTAAACCACACTTTTTATAAATTTTAGATACTTGTGGAGCAAAGTAACAAGCTGCAATCCTGAGAAGAGTGTTATTTTCCACGATTTTGAGCCATATAAATTGTTTATTAGAATCAGTCTTTTCCAGCTGAATGACACGACCTTCTTTTTCTTTTACTAGAACCATTATACCTCCATAACCTTTACCATTTCCCGCTGCCTCATTCCACACTGCCATCTTCCAGTAGCCTTCAAACAATGGGGTCTTACATCCCTCATGCTCATGTGTCTCTATGAGACAAATAATGTCTTTGCCTTCTGCAATAGGCCCTAACCCAGGCCCACGTCTCCACGGATAACCTCTGCAATTCCAACAAACTAAACTTAAGGACGCCTGGGTTAAGCTTGATTGCTATTTATTTTGATGCGAAAGACTCAAAGTTGAGTTATTATCGCTAGGTGTGATTATGGATCTTGTTGTATCGCTGCCTGTTAAGGTGTTTGTTGTTGCACCTTTGTTGCCTTCTTGCTGCCCTTCATTGTAGCGGTGGCCAAAATGAGCAATAACTGCTTTTCCCTTGAACATCCAAGCTCTTTTGCCTTCATTTCTAGCTGTTCTGATTTTTTCCATTTCCATCCTTCTTTCTACTTGCTGTCTCATAGTTAAATCCTCCTCTAAAACGAAGCGAGAACCCCACAAAAGTTGTTTTTTGTTAAGTAGATTTTGTTTGTCGCTAATGCGAAGCATGACTACCTTGATTGGCCTATTTCTCTCAGCGTGTGGTTTGCCAACCCTCCAAGCTTGGCAGATTTGTCCTTGCCACAACAACACATCTTGTAGGAAATCCCTCGTTAGGTCAAGGGTATGTTCGCCTTCCCCATAGTCTTTTATCCCCTTGATAATTATATTGGATGCCCTAAGCTGCCTTTCCTTGACCTCTTTGTCTTGCGTGTTCACACGAATCTTTGCCTCTTCTCTTGCCATAGAGAAAGCCTAACAAAGCGGCTTGAACAAGCAAGGAGAACTCAGCTCCTCCATCTCATACGGGGAATGCCTTCTGGGTAATGTGTAAAGTAAGTCAACACAACATTAAATGCTCCTTTAAACCAAGAAACCCTAGAGACACCTGGCTTTCTCTCATTGGTCGGATGAGTTGCAAAGGATGTGTGCCATCAGTAGCTCTGATGCAGTCGATCGGTTCCTTAACCTAATCTTACAAGTTCCTCCATCTTACACCTGAGTACAAGTTTACCTTGTCTCCTTGTCTGATCGCCTAATAATGCAATAGTGCATTTTCCTTACCAGGTAGATACACCCACAAGCTTCCTGATTCAAATATGGGGATATATCGCTCCCCAAATACACGGTGAGTTTCAAATACTCTGCTTCTCAATCTTTTTTACATCTTAGATCTCTCTCATTTATGATTTTATCAGCAACCCATCTGCTCTGTTTTTATACTGATTGCTTGCTTGATTTGTTTTCTATTGTGTTGTAAAGTGATGAGTGCAGTTTGTTGAAGAGTATTATGGATTTTTCTGCCATAGGGCTCATGAAAATGAATTCATCAGGAGAAACTAAACGTGATGGAGCGTGTAGAAGAATATTTGTAATGGTTAGATTGCGATCAATGTAGATTTGGTAGGAATGGGCGGTTTTGGTAAAATTACACTTGTCAAACTATTGGATATCATTGAAATCTTATGTATTTATGGATGCACCTTTGGTATGGGAGGGTTCAATCTCTTTCATATCAAGTAACTCTTTGTTGGCATGCTAGGTTAAAATCTTATATGCCTCATTCAGTTTGAGATCTTACTCGAATTCTACTCAATTCTTCCTATGGAATACCTTGACCTCTCAATGGATTTGGAGGGAAGACTTGAGTGGATGAGAAAGGTTATCTAAAATACTTGGAGATTATCCTAGACATAGCTTGCTTTTTTATTGAAAAGCAAAGAGTTTGGCAATTTATTTATAAAATGATATTTGAAAGTATGTTTGGCCAAGTCAATTCTACACGAATTGTAAGTGGTTTGTATACTTGGGAAACACTTATTTAAAAGTGTTTCTCTTGAACTTCCGAAGTGATCACGACATAAGAATGCATGATCACCGGATAAGAATGCACGATCATAGCATGGGAATGCTTGATCACCGGATAAGAATGCATGATCACTGCATAAGAATGCATGACCATCGCGCATCCAGACACTATTTAAGACAACATTCCAAAATGACTTCTTGCTCAAGTATCGAGGGAGTTGGTGGATAATTAGCTGGTTAGAGCAACAACTTAGTCTTTTCATTTTGAGAGCTAAAGCCCATGTATCGAGACACTTGCACTTTATGTTGCTCTGATTATATTTGCAAAACACCGCATAAGAATGCATGATCATTTTTCTCTGCAATTTGAAAAGATAAAATTTTGAATAAAACATAATTGTTGGATTATGGATGACGTCATTCAAATACTACTGGAGTTAAGGCTGATATTTACTTTGATAGAATGTGATCTGCCACTAGTCATTAATGTAGAATATTAATAGGTTTTATGATTTTGTTTTACATTATTCATACTTTAAGATCTATATCACATTCTTGGCATAAAAAAGTATGCAAGACTAATACACATGCTACTATTTTCTCTTCTAGCGTCCTGTAAAAATTGGTCATTCTTTCTGTCGAGTGAATGAAAATTGGTTGTATGCTGCTTTGCAATGGAGACCGCCATTTCTTGCAGTCCTAGTTTCCAATATTTTTCAAATTTAATAATATTTCCAAGGTAGTTGATTTTATTTTTTTAATTAATTCAACCTATTAATTTCCTGTGATTAGGCTACCACGAGAACTTTATCTTCTGAAATAGCTGGAGTACCTCTAGTTAAAAAAGCTATCTTCATACCGAACTCTATCAAAGATTTAACAAGCTTGCAGCAAATAGATTAATCCAGTTTCTTTGAAGTAGCTAGCATTAATTAAAATCAGGAAAAAAAAAAAACAAAAAAAACTTGATTCGTTGAGCATCGGAGTTTCCCATTTGGAGACTTTGAAATAGCTGTTTTCTCAAATTGTTTTAGCTTCCAGAGTTAAAATGTCATCATTTAGTACATATCTGTTCAAGGATATGCAAACCTGTGGTATATTGATTTGTCCAGCTTGATGGAATTTAAGATGTCTCTAATATTCCTGCTATATCTTCGTTTATGGTGTTCTTTAAATGTCATGTTTACATTTTGACATTTTCAAAAATATCATACAAGAAGCTGAAGTTTTTGAAATGTTGGGAATCTCAAGAGTTGTCATTAACTCACACATCAAATACTCTTGAAAAAGCTCCATCTTGATGAGATCAAGATAAGGGATGTACCAACGAACATTGGTGAATGAAGTAAAGTGCAATTTCTAAAATGAAAGATCCTCTTCTTGAGGAGAATTCGAACTTTGGAATTTTTGAGTATGTTAGAAATTTAAGATACAAGTTTTTCAGAATCAATCAAATAGTAAGCTGTTGTTTCTGAAAATGATGTGTCACGAGTTTTTTTTATCGATATTTTGGATCACACTCTGTGATCTATCATGAAGCTTAGAAGAGACAATAAACAGATTGTTGAACATAAGCGGTCCCCCACACGAAAGCTTGACACACTTGTAAATGTATTGTGCTTGAATCATCTAGCATTTCTTGTGTCACACAATTGTAAAATCTTCTCCAAAGCAGTTTATAGATTCTCAATCTCTTAGATTATCCAAAAGTACTATTGTCAGGAGTGAAGTCTTTAACAAAAATATTTCATTAACTCACCGTTGGTTTTTGGGTCAAGTTGGGATTAGGCCTCTTGATGAAAGTGAGACACAAATATTCAAGGTTTTATCTTCTGAAGAGAGTTATTCAAGCCCTGAAAATTTCCCATTTCTTGAAGAACACTTGATAAATGGAAAATATCGCCACACAATTGTTTCATGTAATTTTTTCGACATGCTTAATGATGTATAAATATACAGTATTCTACCATCCTGACCTATCCGTTTTGCATTTGGTTCACTTGCTGTGTGATCTATTTTTTGCTATACCAAGTGATTTTTATTTCATTTGTTTCTCGTTTTGCTGTAAATTTTTACTAATAGGTGGAGACTGATGAAGAGTATTGTGAATTTTGCATTAGAGTTGATTTATTGGGTTTCATTCAAAGTTAGTCAAACATCATGTTTGTCTCAATGAAGCGGTAAGAGGCCTTAAAACTCCCACAATATGATCTCTGCAGAGTGGGCAGAATGTACAAATTGTGGGCATGAGACATTGTGGTAAAACAACACTCGCTAAAAACAACACCATACGATAGAAGATGCTTCTCCTTCTCTGCAGTTTTATTTTTTCTGTCTCTGTGCATGGTGCTACAGCCAAAAACATATAAATAACTAGCAGGTAACTTGGAAGGACTTTGGGAGGGCGGGGGCCCTAGTTCGGTTGGCTAAATCTTCCCTGTTGAAGAGGGTTGGTCGCGGGTTCTAGTCTCCCCCGTCCTCGTGGTACCGGTGGGCGTGTTGCGCCAGCACTACCGGTCACGTTAAAAAGTTTACCAGGCGCACTGCAGTTTATAGGGGGGCCGTGTTGCACCGTTTCCTGCAGTCTAAAAAAAAAAAAAAAAAAAAAAAAACTTAGAAGGACTTTCATGGCATAATTTTTCTCCATTTAACAACATTCATTAATAGTATATTTTATTTCTGAATATGACTGTGTATGCTTTTTAGCATCAATATTACATTTCAGATCGTTCATCACCAAAATGATACATCTCTATTTAGTGACATACATTAATAGTATATTTTATTTCTGGATTCGATTGTGTATATTTTTTAGCATCAACATTGCATTTTGGATCATCGTCCATCATCAAAATGATACATCTCCATTTGACAACACACATTAATAGTATATTTTATTTCTAAATTTGACTGTATATGTTTTTTTTAGCATCAACATTACATTTCAGATCACCATTCATCATCAGAATGGTACATTAATGCAAGTCTTTTGAGATCTGTTTTTCTGCTGTTAGTTCTGGATGATGTCTGGACAATGAGACCAACTAGATGCTTTGCTTCCCATGATGAATCTCCCTTGGATTGGATTGCTTTATTATTGTCACAGCTAATGGATTGGGTATCCTCAGATCTTTGGGTAGCTTATTCATTTATAAAGTGCAACTAAGTTGCTGTATTTTTTTCTCACAGCTCTATTTACTAGAGGAATCAAAGGATTTGCTTGAAATGTTGGGAAAAAGAAAAGTGGTGTCAGAAAAGGGAGTTATACAGCCAATAGAGTTTACCTCTCTTGAGTCTCTAATATTTGTTTGTACAATCACCATGTTTATGATAAATAACTTAAAATAAAGGTAGCGCTATCCAACTCGAATGCAAGCTAATGTTACTAATTGTTAGCTGTTTATTTATCTCAGTGACGTTTATTCGGATATTGGACAATGGAAAATGAAGTTATGCTATTTTCCAGAGTTGCTTGCGTATATAATGAATTTCAATGACGGGAAATTGTTGTGTTCTGTTAAGTTTTTGGTTGGCTGATAGGGCTTTGGAAGAACTAAAATGTATGGAGTTCCCATAATTTTGTGGCTAACTTGTGTTTCTGTGTTTTACCTTCTGTCACAGAATAAGTGAATGAATGCCATTTTCAACCATTTCACATGTATTAAGTTCTTGGTTTGAATGAAACCAGAATAGAATTAGGCCTCATTTTCAGTTCATGGTATTAGTTTTGTTTTTGTTTAGGTATCTATCTGTGACAAGAATGTATCTATTAGATTATTGCAAACTCTGCAAATTTGATTCTGTGGAAGGAAGAGATAGAGATAAAAGTTTCTGGCTGTGGTCGTGTGTAAGTTTTTGTATTGATGCACTCCACTATCTATCATCAGAATGTGAAGATATGAAGGGACTGATTTTTATCCTTCAATGGGATGTCATTTCCCACAAAAGCGAGAAGAATGTCATGCCTGTATTTAGAGGTTCAATAAATCCGCTTTATATTCTGTGTCATTTCAAATAAAACATCACATTTTTTATCTTTGGTAAACAGATTTGTCACTGTAAAAATGGCTCGACGGAGTGTATGTGGCAAACCATTCACAACAGTTGGATAGGCTCTTGGTATGTGGCCTTCCTCTGCGTTTAGAGGGGGCAACTCCGTCGTATGATGTAATTTTAAAGATTTTCAAAATAAAAAATTTAAACTTTTAAAGATCAATAGAAAGCCATTGATGACAAATGCACCACGCAACTTCACAACTTTCTAGAGTTAACATAAAATGATAATAAAGACAATCAATAATTACGCTTGAAAATGATCATTATCACCATGCTGATTCATGTTTCATAAGCATTCACACAATACCGTGAAAACGTTCACTACAGAGAGAATCAATAGTTTTATGATGTAACAATCTAGATTTTAGAACAAGGAATCAAACACGTCTCATTTATTTTCTTGCACCAAGAATGTAATAGATATTTTCAATTTCAAAGACAAAATCGGTACATACTTTCTAAAATTTGTTTTCTAATCAAAATTTTAGCATAGTGTTCCGTTCTTCCAAAGTCCAAAAAAAAAGTCCCTTACAAAGCCAAAAAGACTCTTTATATAGACACATCGGTTAAGAACTACCTCTTCATGGTTAATAGCTACCTCCAAAATATGTAATTTTGGAGAGGTTAATTAACCTCACTAAAATTAACCTATACAAGGAAAACTCCAAAAACAAAATTTTAGCTAGAATTATTAAGAATGTATAATATCCAATCACTGTTATTCTACCTATGAACTCTATCTATCTAGACATGATTGACTTATCTCGAAAAGCCTTATAAGCATCAAGGATGATCATCATTGAATCATAATTTGGAATGAACACGTTCTCCATCCTAAGTTTGGCTGTGAAGTATTTATCCTAGATCTCTTCTGACTCTTGTTGATAGGTTGAAATGTTGCAATTTTCTAGAGTGACTGCGACCAGACTGAGTTGCATCATAGTTTCGGCATCTGATACTCGATTCTCTATTTGTGAATGAATTTGGATACTAAAAGAATCAAGAAGAAATTGGCAATCAATATGTTGAAGATCACTTACTGCCACCCCACCTGTGATAGTAGAGACTAATTCATCCGCAACTTTCGTTTTCAGCTGCTCCCAAGAAGCGATTAGTTTTTCAAACTCAATGATCCCTTTGCTGATATTAAATATCATTTTCCAATTAACACTATTACTCCAGATACATGTTTAATTCTCACTTGGATCAGCAATAATTTTCTTGAGAACTAGGGTGCTTGTATCTAACTTGGCCATTTCTTGTAATTCATCAGTTATTTTTTGCCAGGTGACTTTCTGTTCTTTGCTACATCCTTCTCTGTTCTAAATACTTTGGCCTTGACCACATGGGTTGTCACATTGGTGTTGAAAGCCGTTACTAGCTTCTTTACCTCTTCACTTCAATCCAAGACAAAAAAAGCACGTGCTTGAATACTTATACCCTATTCTATATCTCCAATTTGGCGTAGGCAACAAGGATCCAATGTAACTTTTCACATGTCTCGCCTTAGCTCTCATATGTGCATGGATTATAAGAAATATTGGTAAAATCTTTAAAAATCGCAAGCTCCTTTATTAATTCGATTTTTTGGCATACAGCTCCATTCCACTTTTGCAAATCGGGTTCTTCTTCGTCTTTGAAAGCTGAACCTTCTTCTCATTTTGTTTTATCAGTCTCTCTGTCCATTCTCAAGACTTGATTATTATAATTGGTTGTGCATTCTTGATACATTTGCATTGAAATTATAGGCTGGGGAAAAGAGGGAAGTTGCAAGTAAGTAGATTAATTTATTAGAAATTTAAATCAATCCATTGCTAATTAATGCCTTGAATGGAGCACTAGATGAAAGTTGAATTGGTTCATAGTGATTCATTTTTCAATTCTCATCCTTTATTAACTTGACCAGGGAGGTTAATTAACCACCTTCAAAATACGTGTTTTGGAGCTTAACCTTAACCTTCGAGACAAGAAGTGAAGGTTAATTTTGCAAGCTTATCTTAGCTTTTTTTTAGAAGCTTAATTTTGTAAGCTTATCTTAACTTTTTTAGAAGGTTAATTTTGCAAGTTTATCTTAACCTTTTTCTTTAAAGAAAGAGAGGTTAATGGTTAAGCTTTCAAAATGAAATACATGTTTTGACACTTAATCTTAACTTTTTGAGAGGTTAATGGCTAATGATGCAATTGAAAATACGTTATTTTGGTTCTTTCTATTAACCTCTGACAACTTTTGACTCGGAAGCTGGATTTTGAAAATTCCAAGTGTTGGACGGAACTAGTGATTAGCCAAAGGATTTGAAATCATGAGACTGCCAAGAATTGGATAAGTCTTCAAACACTTTAAAAATTGAATTTTTATGTCCTCCTACACATTTTGATTGAAAATTTTGAAATTTAGGTATGATAAATACCAGAGCAACAATCTTTAAATTGTAAATAAGGAGAAACTGCTCTATACTTCAAAAGGTCTTGACTCTAAAAACATAGAATTCGCACTAATGTTTTCACAAAAGCAAAAAACTTCATGAATACATGTATAATTTCTATGAAGGCTCCTCCAAAATTCGTGTCTTTATTGGTAAAATATCACTTTCTTCTTTAGATTGTATATGAGGGAAACTGTACTAACATTTACGAAACTTAAACCCAACAGACCGACCTTTTCATATATAGAGTTTCTCCTACTATTTTTTGTAGTATTTGATTGGTTGAGCAGTGTGAATTAATGTTTTACCTCCTATTTTGATGCTGATAACTCCTTAAAATTCCTCCCTCGATTCACCATATATTTTGGACTGAGAGCACGAAAATACAATAGAGTTCACTTCGCCAATTAACCCATAATGTGATTAAAACTACTGGATTATCACCTGTGCAGGAATCAAACAAATTTACAACGATGTTGTCTACAAGCTCAATGACAGCTTCCACTAGATTCCAAGTTGTGATTAATAGAATATCACTTTCTTCTTTAGATTATGAATGCTGTAAACTGTTCAATCCTTTACAAATTCCTAACCCTAGTTGACCCCGACTTTTCAAATACAGAATTTGCCCTTGCTAGTTTCGGAAGAGCAGAAAAAAACTTGATGAATATATGAATAGGCTCTATGAAGGCCCTTCTAAATTTCCAATCTTGATCTGGTAGAATCAACTTTCTCTTTAAATTGTATATGATAAGTTTGAATCCTTTACAAGGTCCTGACCCTAATTAGCCTACCTTTTTAGATCCATTATTTGGGCTACTGTTTTTGTCGCTAGTTGATTGTTAAAGCAATACGAATTGAATTTATTCCCACAACAATCCCACTCTGCTGCCATTAACTCACAAAATGTTAGTAAAATTAACGAATTATCAACTGTGCAAGGAATCAAATGAATTTACAAGAATATTGTGGTGAATACTCTACTTTCCAGAAGGTTAATTGTGCACAAAATAATTTACTGTCCGCCGGAAACTCGTTAAATTCCCGCGGATCACTAATTAGATCCAATGAAACAAGGCCGTCGATATCAATTTTGGCATGAGGCAAATAGATTTGAAGTCATTATTCTCTCGAAAAATGCCCTAGAAATGTAGAGTCGATTATGAATAATGAAACAGTAAACCATTTATTAGCCTTAATTTGAGTCGCCATATTTTAAATTGCCTCTGGTTTCCTTTGAAACCCGAAGTCTTGTATTGGACAAGTCCTTATCGATCTCATATCTTGTGAATATCATCGACCCTTGCATATAGAAACCAGCCTTGTGTTGTTCGTCGTAACTCTCATGTTTTGAACCTCTTCGAGCCTTCGAAGTAGTTCAAAGACGTTCAATCAAGGGTTTTAACACTAACTATTTTTTGCAGGTGGAACCCGTTGAGCATAATGAAGATGTTCGTTTGAACCTCTTCGAACCTCGGTTCAACTTGGTTCAAAGTAGTTCGATTGCTGAAGACTTTCAGGCAAGCATTAATGATTCTTCAAGGACGACTGATTCCTGAGAAACTATTTGAGGTGACAGAAGTAATAATTAGGGGTTGTGTCAGATTTAATTTTTGTTTCAGACATGAGATCAATCATCATCATGATTCAAAACGACAAATCTTTTGCCTGGGAGTTGGATTATTTGTCAGAGACTTGTAATTATTGCAAGGACACCTGAAATGCTAATTTAATGAAAGTGTCTTATCACAGCTTCAAGCATGCAAATCAAGCCGCAATGAAATCACCATGAATGCCTCATAATGGAGCGGTACTTTTGCTAGTATGTCTTCTTTCCTTTTTAAGCATGAGTATACTGTTTCATTGCTTTATTATGTGAAAATGCAAATTGAAGGAGCAACCATAATCAAAGGAAAAAGGTCTAGTTTTCTCTCAGCAAATCATAGGTGAGAACACAAGAAACCCCTTGTTCTTTCCTCTGTTTGTATTTTGAAGAACAAAGCAGTGTTGGGTTTTAATTTCCTTTGCTTGAAATGAAGTTTGTTCTACATTTCTTTGGGAACATTTCTAGTTTGGAGTGTAGGAGGACTGTTATTACTGATAATAATTTGGAGGGTGTCAAGGTTGAGAAATTAGAAGGAAATTTTCTTGAACAAGCAGACGAAGTTAATGGTTGTATGGAGATTTTGACAAGTGGATTGGTTGAAGCTGCGGCTTTTCCCCCTACCCTTCTGAGTCTTCAGTTACTACAGTTGTCTATTGACCACTATGATGTGAGGACTAAGAGCATTTTAAACAAAGATGGAGAACTAGTGTTATCCATCTCTAAAGAGACCATTTCATCAGTCTTGCATTTGTTTGAATGCAATTTTGACGCTTTTAGCCTTACCCAGTCTTTGGTTGAGTATCAAGAAACCCCAGATAAATACCGTAACATGTTGGCTAGGAAGTCGATAGAAACAAATTATAAAGGCAATTCAAGACTCCCCAAAATAATCACCAAAGACCATATGAAACCTCATATCCACGACCTCATGGTCTTACTACACAGGATCAAAGGTTCTTCGGATGTCGTTCTCTTTGAAGAGTGGATGTATCATTATGTAGAAATTAGTCTAAAGGGAGAACAGATGTTGGATTGGGCATAATTGATAGCCAATTCAATGAGAAATCAACTAAAACATGCTAAGGTATCTAGAGAAGATTTCTACATGTCTTCCTACCTGACCTACTGCATTGCTTGTGTCAGCAATATCACTTCTCTCCCCCATGAAACTTGGAGTGAAGATGTAACCGTCTACCAATATTGTCCATTTCTCTAAAGGGATAGAGTATTGGAGGATTTTAGGAAAACATACGATGTGCTGATAGAAAGTGTGCACTTGAACTTCAAAAAGGCACCCATGTCAAGATTACCCCTAGAGGCCCAAAAGCTAATTTAGATATATGGGAGCTATTTTATCTAATTTCCTAAATTCACATACTTGAGAATAGGGGGATTTGAGGAAGAACTAGTAAAATTGCCTCGTTATGCTCTAGATTGTTTCGTCATAGCTGGACTTTGTAGACAATTGTTTTCAGTACTTAAAGATAATCTGCCCTAGGAAAATTGGGAGTCTATTTTTCCTCTTAAACTTGGTCACTTGACTTGTAAACACATGGTTAATGCCTTAGTTGTTGGGAGCAATTTGTTCAATTTTAATCTTCAGTCCTACCATGGAAGGAGAAATTTCGACAGCAAAGGTTTCGCGGCCAAAGTACTTGGTCTTAACTGTCAATCACCCACGGTTCCACATCTAGAAGATTTATGGCAAGATTGTAACAATGAGGGAAAAGTAATAAAGAAAGACCATTCAAGACTAATACTCCCACAAATAAGTTCTCTCAAATTGAAGTTTCAGTTGGGAGGAGTAGTAGAAGATGGTTCAGATATTATTGAGTCGGGATGGGAAGAAGTGAGCGAGCTAAAACAATTGGAGGTAGAATGGAAAAAAGAGGAAGATGATGATATAAATTTGAGAACCAAATCTATCCTTACTCACACGGATAATTGGTTAAGAAGAAGAAACATGAAAACTGCCAATGAAAAACAAACTGGAAAATCTCCAAAGAAAGTTTCTTTCTCTGAGACATTGACCTTTGACATATCAATTTCCTCTCATGTTGCAGGTGGTACTTGGGCTCCTAGTAAGCATAAAAGAATACCATCCCCCAAGCAAAGCATGTCCCCTAGAACCAGGTCAAAGACTAAGTCTGAGGCACTCATGCAGTAGGAGATTCAAAAAGAGAAAATGTTGTCTCAGGGACAAGGTTTGGGAGAACAACTCAACTTCTCAGACACTCAGGATAGTGACGTGCAGTTAGTAGAGACTCCTAGTTTGGATCTGCATAAGTTAATCACTCCTCTCAGGGTAAGTCAGGGGATGATCGCTACTCCTACTATACCATCATGGTTGTCTAGTTCTGTTAGCAAGAAGCGAACCCTGCAACCTGTGTCTACACCTGTCAAAGATATTGTCACCAAGTATGCGACTTGTGGTTCTAAAAGTAAAAAGATGAAGAGTGACATGTGACTAATCAAAGATCTAGTGATCAGAAGAGTAACAACAGAAGTGGCCACATACAAATAGAAAGAGGAATCTGGAGAAATTGATGCCAAGGGCTTTAAGGTCACCACTGTGGAATTAGGGGCTATTACCAAAGACACTGGTAATCATTTCTTCAAATTCTCTACTGACCATATGCTAACACAACCAGAAAGTGGTCCGGCAAGGAAAATAAAGAATTGAAAGCATTGGTAATCACCATGGTGGCTTATATAGATTAATTGATGAACTTAGGTTCCCTTCCATTGGTCTAGATCCCACAGTCTTTCGACCCTAATTCCCCAGACAACCAATAGTTGGTTAAGCAGATGCAAAGGGGTAAATTGCTCTCAAACGCAGTATAGGAATGGGTGACATCCATAATGAAGGAAGGCAGTAAATTCATTTTAGATTTTACTACCACATTTGCCGAAAGAGAAGTACTGTTGGGCGAAATTCAAATCCTTGTGCCAGTTTGGGAAGTTGGCCAAAATCACTACCAAGTCATTGTATTGCAAGTTCATGAAGTTGAGAGATACAGGCTATTGGAGTTTTTGAACGAAAATCCCATGAAGATCGGGGATTCATGCATGCTTTTAATTCTTAAGAGCAATATGGGATGGAAGGAGTCAATTTATAAAGGAGCCATTAAAGAAATGTGATTAGTAGAAGTCAAAATCGTAGCAATGCACAAAGAATTCCTAAAGGACATGTAGGTTGTCAATCGTACTAGAATCTTGCAATATGAAGATGGTAATATGGACTCTGAGGTGTTGATCAAGAACTTCAATGATGTTGTGACAGAAATCAAAGAAAATGGCACGCTACACCCATAGACTTCACTACCTTGGCAAACATCAAATCGATGGTATATCTAAACAAGAATCTCATGCCAAAGCAAAATCGAAGAGTCAAGAAGCTAAAATGGCAAAAGGATGCTTGCAGATTGAAGTTGCTCAGTTTGAAGAATCCTCACACCCATGCAATGCAGGAGTTCACAAACGCCTTTAGGAGCTGGACACTGGTGAAGTAGACTATGGTAGATTGAGGGAATATGAGCGACAGTGTTTACTTAGGAGTAGTTGTTTTCTATTTTATTTTCCAAGCTGTTTTAAAAATTATTTCTCATTTTTGTAATTGTTTCTAATCGAAAGGCTGGGCTTTAATGGAGGCCTTTTCAGATTTGTAATGAACTATAAATGCTGGAGAATTTAGCTTGTTAGGGGTTAGATTTTTAGTAGCCAAAAAAAAAACTCTGATAAACTTAGTACCGTGTTAAATTTGTTATCTGAAAGAAGCGTTAGATAAATAGCCATATGTTTGGAAATACTTTCTTAAATGACTTGGTGGTAAAGAAGTCTTTTTGAATATATATCTATCACATTTTGTCATGCTATAAAACTTAGCACTTAAAGTGGTTCAATCATAGTTACTTTGTGAGCTCTGGTGATTGGTTCTGTATAACATCTATTGTTGTTTCATGTTGATGATTCTCATTTATTTTCTTATAGTTTCAGTTTGAATTTGTGGTAAAGTTCCATTTCTTAGGTAAATTCTACTAATTTGTGGAAAGACTATGAGCTTTTCATCCATTAAATCTTTGAGTATGCAAGTTATTACCTCAATACAAAAGAGTACATGAGTGTTTTTTATGCACTTTCTAGCAAAAGTGTGCCTTTAATCAATTTCGGTCTTTGAATTTATTGATAAATCTTTTGCAAAGGGAGTTGTACTTGTTAAATTCAGAGGGAAATGAATAACTCAATGTTTACCCAACTATTATGAATTGTATTGGATTTTTCGAGCCTTGGGCATAGATTGAATTGTTGTTATTGTAAGAAAAGACAATCTGTATACTAACACCATTAAAGAATGATCATCCACCATTGTTATAAACGATCGAATCCTCGTGAACAAGCGAAACTATTGAGTTGCTTAATCATCTTATTCATTGTTGAATAAAGTAGAAATTCTTTTCCTTTAAAAAGAAGAAGAAATAAGAGTACAAATTTAAAGTTATAAAGGGAGAATCGCCTTTTCTTTTGTGATAATGCTTTCAAAATAGGAAAAAACAATTCTATTGTAGTGAGGTGGAAAGTGAACACATGTGAGGAGTATCTGAACTTAAAGAAAAATAGGTAAAAGCATTTGACATTTAGGCCATGTTTGGTTGCAGGAAGATGAGGGGTGAAATAGGGATATGAGGGTAAAAATATGATTTTGGAGTTAAAACTGGGTGTTTGGTTCATCAAAACTTAGAACCTAATTTTCACTTTCAATTTCCATTTTTTGACCAATATTGGAAGATGCATCTTCCGAAAAAAAATGTGGAATTCAAAATTAAAACCTAATTATTGTAGATTATGAATGCGTTTTAATAAAACCGTAGTGTCTGCAAAAACCGTGGTTAGGTTTTTAAAAGATGATAGAGGCATTTGGGAATAGGAGGCAACATTGTTCATACGCAAGTTTTTGGGGTTTCTGGCACCATTGTTCTTGGGTGAGTTTGGGCTTTCTCTGGTTGTGGTCGTGCCCATTACTGTGGAGTTTCTCTGGCTTGTTCTTTGCTGACGGTTATGACTGTGGGGTTTATTTGACTTGTTCTTGGCTGACGATTGTGGCTATGGGGTTTGATTGGCTTTGGACGATGGCTGTAAGGTTTCTCTTCTTTGGATGACAACAATAGCTTTGAACACTGTTCTCTTCTCCCACTAATCTTTGTGCGCACAGTTCTCTTCTCCGACCCACCTTTGCATTTTTGGTTTTTTGTTCAAAAGCCTCTTTTATTCAATCTAAGGCTAACAATGCATTTTGGTTTTTTTCTTTATATTCAAGACATAAATCAATTCAAAATGATAACAGTTTATTGCCAATCTACTTAGGAAAATATTCAATATGTGCTCAGTAATGAGTTCTAGTATGTGCTCATGTCATTACCTCTAATTACTTGTATATATCATAGTTAAAGCTCTGATTATGTGTACCAATAACAATGAAATGTACAATTATATCAATAGTTTACGAGGTCATAAACTATATATACATTAAGTATGTATAGATCCATGCAATACCATTAAACAAAGGCAACTCATAAACTAGAATTACTTCATATGCCAATCATGCTAATGCTAATGAAATGAACAACTAAACTATGTAACAGTTTGTTGTTGTAATGAGTTCTAGTATAGTGTTGTGAGAGATCAATGCAATGCCACTAAACAGAGCCAAGTCATAAACTATGTATGGATCAACTATGTGTAGATCAATGACAATCATGGCTTTTATCTATACATGGTTTATGGGGTTGTAAACTATGTATAGATCAATGCCAATCTTGGATTTGATCTATATATAGTTCGTGTACATATAGTTTATGAGGTCATAAACTATGTATAGATCAATGCAATTCCATTAAACATAGCCAACTCATAAACTATGTATGGATCAACTACGTATACATCAATGGCAATCATAGCTCTTATCTATACATAGTTGACCTATACATAGTTTGTCATGGCTTTGTTTTTATCTGTTTAGCAAAATAGTTAATATATGTTGTAACAATTTGCTTCAAATATGCTTAGCAAAGCAGTTAATATGTGCTCAGCAATGAGATCAATGCAAATCATGCCAATGAAATGAGCAACTAAACTATGTATAGATCAATACATAGAGAAACTCTATTCCACATTCCAACGATTCTCCTTTTCATCTTCTAAAAGATGAACCTTAGTTTCGGTGAGCTTGACGATTTCTTAAAATGTATTCATAAAAACCTAAATTTAGGCTATAATTTGTGCATGTGTGTGTACATACACATGTGTGTGTGTGTGTGTGTGTGTGTGTGTGTGTGTGTGTGCGTGTGTGTGTGTGTGTGTGTGTTTATATACATATGTGTATACATAAATGCATGCATGCATGTGTGTGTACATATATACATGTGTCTATGTATGCATATACATGTGTTTGTGTTCATATATACATGTCTGTGTGTACATATAGACAAATGGAATCAATAATATGCATTCATTGCTATAAACAGATTACATGGAGTAGAATGACACGTTATTGTTGCATTGTTCATCATGGGCTTATGACCCTCACCAGTTGGTACTCCTTGTTGTACTTGAATAAATAATTGACTTCTTAATGCAATGAGGCTAGCAAATAATCATGTTGTATCTCAATAAGTGATAGTTGATATCTCATAACCGATAGTGTATAATTTGTCTACATTTCAGGCCACTGATGGATCCTATAGACAACATAGAGGTTCAAGGACGCATAGTTAGGAAGACCACATACACCCGCATTCTCATAGTTCTTTTTGCTTTTGTTGCCATAGCCAAAGTACTAGTAGCCCAAGAAGGCAGTCAAATGGGTAAACGAATAAGAAATGGAAATTCCTTTTGTAGAGACATTATTCATTCCAATGAGGTGGATTGTCATGATCATATTTGGATGAGTAGGGCAGCCTTCTTTTTTGTAGCTCATATTCTCAGGCTAAAAGGAAGCTTGAGAGATATGATCCACTTGAAAATAGAGGAACAACTAGTGATGTTCCTCCACGCCCTTTGGCACAATTTGAGGAACCACAAGATTGCACATAACTTTGGGCACTCAGGAGAGACAATTAGTCAGTACTTCCACAAGGTGTTGACAGTTGTCTTAGCCCTTCATAGGGATGACTTCATACCACTTTGTCTAGGTACTCCTCCCAAAATTAGTGGGAAGGACTGTTTTGATCCATTCTTCAAGGTAAATTGTGCATTGTTACAAGTTTATTGTCTGGATTGTTATCCTTATCTTATGATTGCTTGAGCATACATTTGATTAGTGTATCGTATCCCATAGGATTGCGTTGGAGCTATTGATGGAACCCATATTTTAGTGCGAGTCAATGTTGACATACAGGGTAAATATCGTGTTAGAAAAGGGAACCTGTCGCAAAATGTTATGGGTGTCTGCTCATTTGATTGTAATTTTTAGTACTACCTTGCTGGTTGGGAAGGCTCTGTTGCAAATAGTCGTGTTCTAGTGTCAGCTCTGTCCAGAGCAGATCCACTTGTAGTTCCCCCTAGTAAGCCAAATCACATTTTAATATACTCAAGGTTATGCTAAATGTTTCAAGTATTGACAATATACTTTCTTTATGTAGGAAAATATTTTCTAGTGGATGTTGGATATCCAAATGCCCCTGGATTTCTCGCTTGTTATTAGTGTATACGCTACCACTTGAAAGAGTAGTCAAGAGAAAACCCAATAAACTTTGCACATGACTTGTTCAACCATTGACACTCCTCGCTTAGAAATGTAGTAGAATGTACATTTGGTATTTTGAAGTAGTGTTTTCCAATCTTGAGACATGTAATGTCTTATGGTATCATGAGATAATCTTATATATTTTTAGCATGTTGCCTACTTTACAATTTCATTATGATAGAGGATGACCTTCCATCGGAAGTAGCTATTGAAGAGGAAGATGATCATGATGGGATAGAGGTACTAATGCTTGAGACATATGGGTTGTCTCAAGAGGATAGAAATGTGTCATGCCCTAAATTTACTAGGCAAAAAAAAGACCAACCATTTTTTATTTTTTATTTTTGAAAGGTGAAGTAGAAGTAATATGTATAGATCTTTACTTGTTATGAACATTCTATTGAACGATGTGTTGTCCGGATAACCATTTATATTCCTCGAGGGTGTTGGAAATTTACTAATTCGATCATTGAATTTGGAGATTATAAAGTTAGTTGATGTAACCAAATTTGTTTTCATTATACTTAGGTTTTTCCACGACGATGCCAAATTATCTCCTAACATTTATTTAAGATTTAAGTTATGATATAAGAGGCAGGTTAGGTTATCGTTTTGATTCTATGTCTAATCCTTGTAATAAGACATTTCGTGCATAAATGTGAAGTACAAGTTGTAAATCAATGAGGCTGCAATAATTCCATCGCTTGCAAATATGGCTACGTTTACAATTTCCCTTGATGTTTTGACTTTAAGTCGTGCAACCTTACTCGTTACATTCTATGTTCAATACTATTGAGGTATAGTTATTACTATTTATATGGAATACATACATTTTATCCTTTGTTAGTTTTCAATTAAATTGATGTTTATCGCCTAGGTATTCAAGATCAATTCTTAACTATTTATCCTCCACTTTTCTATATAGTGATACCTTCAAATGACTCATTTATCCACAATTAATATTTCTATTTTATTTTAATGTTTTATTTTGTTATTTTATTATGATTTTATTTTATTTTCTCATATAATAACTTAAATATAAATTATACATTCAATTGTAATGTGAGATGAATCCTACATGTGCTATTATCAAACTTTTCAATAAACAAATATATTTAAAAGAAAAGAAAAGTATCTAATTTCCTACTAACTATTGAATAATAATAGCCCATAACTTAGTGCACTCCTCAAAATAAATTCTCCTAATACATGACTTCTAACATGTGAATCACTCATTTTCCTAGTCTCCCTTCTTTTTTAGCACTTTACCTTAACATATAACTACACATACCCATAACTTTAGCTACCATATAAAATGTCTACATCCTCCCAACGAATTCTCCCAAGTGTAGGGTCATGTGCCCTTTTTGTTTCCTCCCTCCAAAAGTGATTAAACATAGACTACATTACCACACACCCCACCCCCCCCCCCCCCCAAATGCACCTAGTTGTAAGTTTTGATAACACTGAGACATAAATAACTAATATGGATGGCTTTACCTTTATGGAGGCGTTAATACCAAGCAATGATGACATGTGGGTCCTTTCCAAGGAGTCCCATCTGCTCTCCCAAGGCATAAGGTACTTGGTGTAATGATAAGACATAACTCTTCATACTTCTCTAATGATGGGCGCCTAGGAAGGAGGGTTTGACTTAGGTCAGAATTGAAAAGTCACTTCAATATCTTCCTCCCTGCGTCCAAGATGGGAAAAAGGGAGTGCGGATGCCTAGTGGGGTCATTGTCCCCTCATTCATTATGAATGTAGTCTTCTATCTTTGTTTAACTCTCTCTCTCTCTCTCTCTCTATATATATTGGTTCAAGGGTATGGTCTTTATTTTAAATTGTTCTTCTTCGGTATTTAACTTTTATCTATGCAGGGGGAATTGTTTTCTAGGATTTGACATATCCCATTATGTTTTAATTTTATATATCAGTCCTTTTGATTTGCATGATGGTGACATGAAAGTCACGTGACTCACTTCAGTCTCCATTTGCATTGCTTATGGAATGGGTATTTGATGTTGTTAAAGTCCCTTCCCCTAGCATATAAGTTATTCTATTATTATTTAATGTACAAGATTCTAGAGTATATTCCTCTTAATATTTTATTGCTCTGTATTAGGCATGGATAATTTTTCACCTTCTCGTACATTTTCCAGAGAATGAAAAAAAGTGTAGCTACAAGAGGTTTTCTCAACAAGCTTAATGAATTTCTCTTCTTGCTCATTTTAGAAGATCATGTTTAGGAGATGACAATGACCTAATTTGACTTTCGTACTAATTACCAATTTGTAAGTTTGATATTGCTATAGCCTCTACCTCACCTAAGGATCTATTAGACTTGGAATTCAAATGAACTAATGTTCATGCATATTCAATGAGCTGATAATTTTCTTCCATTATGTTAAATGCATAACCTACAATTTTACAATGCAATCACCCATATTAAATCAACTATATTAGAAAAAATCTTGTACACAACAACTATGCAATGTTCCTAACAAATCATTTATAGATCATCAAAAGAAAGAGGGTTTCATTTCATAATTTTCTCCCTATTACATCCAATCACATAATGTGGAAACTTACAATTAGTATTTCCTTGCAAGTAACTACGTCCAATTTCTCAACTTTTCCTTACACAATTTCAACAATATACAATGATAAACAAAACTCTTTTACTTCATAATGAAAGAACAATAAAGACTTAATATCACAACACATTTGAGATGACATGGAACATTGATCTCTCTTTACACAATTTTTTTAAAACTTTGTCAAGGATGAAAACCTAATATCTTCAAGAAATCCATCTTCACAAAACCTGCATACACACACAAACTAGGAACCATGGAGGCTCACCTCCCATCCTAGGCTTCTATGAAGCCACCCACCAAGCAGGGGAAACAAGATCCAAACATGATACACACATAAAACATATGATAATTCATGAGAAACTTACAAGACAACACATAATACTCCCTTCCAAGATTTACACATTGATTCACCATTGGAATCCTAAGAACATTGGGTGATGGTGGGCTCCTCAAGAGGAGATTTGCCATGTCAATACAACTCACACTTCATTGAATTCACCATGCCTCTACAAGGCTTGCATCATACATGCTTTTCTTTATAATCTTCCACTTATCACCCCCAAATTCATATTTCCACTTATCACCCCCAATCATAATAACAAGACAATGCCTTCAATGGAGCCCATACTCCATGAAATTTTCCCCCTTCTCTCCAAGAGAAAAGGCTCTCTACTACATTGTTGAGCCCAACTAATCCCTTCACCCAAGGCTTCTCTTCCCTCCCAAGGGTGAGTGAAGCCTTCACACCCATGATCACATTCATCATTCAAATCAAAACAAGAAAATAAAGAAGGCAAGCCAAGAAATTTACATGAACACAATGCACATCCACACTGTCACAACACAATACCAAGATCTACCATACAAAGATTCACAATAAGATGCATGATCCCATGACAAATACTCTATGCTTGCATATTAATTATGCAATACCAAAAGAAAGAAAAATGAACATGGTTGAAACACCAACCTTGGTCCAAGCTAAAGGCAAATGTTAGTTGTTGTAGAGCTCCCTTAATCTCCCTCCAAACCCTAACTGTCTCTAAACTTAGAGAGTGGGTGAACGCCCCACTAGTTTTTCCAAGACTCTCTAATAAGGCCTTCTCACTAACTATTTTTAGCAAAGACATCAAGCCACTTACCTCTTACAAACTTGTCTCCCTCTAAGTTTGCTATATTTGGCTTAGTGGAAACATGGGAGAAAACATGTGACAACTCTAATTCAAATTGGTGGAAGAATGCATGGGTAAAGCCCCCCCCAGGCTATCTAGGCACTCACATGGTCAAAATTAGGTCCCTAACATGATATATTATCATATGGATAACTTATTCTCACATAAAAGACACTTTGGGACCACCTAATGACCCCTCAAAACTCTCGCCTAGTCTAAATTCGAATTTCCTTTGATTGTGACCCATCCTACCCCTTGTCAAGTGGGTTTACCTATTAACAAGGTAATTAGTTTTAGGGTAAAATGCCACCATGACCAAACCCTAAATGACATGTCAATTACACACAAGTTCACAAGTGTCAAGTGACACATAAAAACACATTCCACATCACCATGACATGTCCCTAATGCATCTTTATGATTAACATTTCCACATACAAGCACACTTACATTTATGAAGCAAAATAATTTCACAACGAGGCTTTTGAATCTTCCAAAGATTCGCCTTGGTTAAATTGTGTTCACATAGGTTTGGAACTTGTTTCCCACAAGAATTTCCATGGTTCCACTTCCTGCACATTAAACTCGAGCATCAGTAGTCCAAGGAGGTCATATAAAATGTATATCATAAATGCATAATTTTATGAAATCCATATTCACATAATTCAAATTAAATTCCCTTTCCTAATCATTTCAATTAAATCATTCAAGATGTTAGAATCTCAAATCTGCATATCATAAACCATCATAATAGATTTAACATCCATCTGCATATCATAAATCATCATAATTAATTTAACATTTATTTGCATATTATAAATCATCATAATCCAATTAACATTTTGCATCGCATTATAATCTAATACTATCATGTCATAAAACTGCATCCATGTGTTTGATCATTTCATACCCAATATCGGGTTCTTAGTGCATATCATAACTGTAAAACACTACTAAAATATCAAAATCAATAGATAAAACAATCCACTGTCCATCTAAGTCTCGAATAATTGTAAAAATATCAAAGTCCCTAATATTAAAATGTTAGTAACATGTCTATGCTATGACAGGTCAGGGTGAGGCCTCACAAAATGAGTGGGCACAATTTTGAGAAGATATAGCAAGTAGGACGTGAGAAGATTACAGATCCTGAGAATAATTGAACTTTTATGTGACAATCTATTTTATTTGATTAAAGTGATGTATGCATATACAATGATGGATGATTTCCTTTTTCTGATGTTAGTCCTTGTTGCATTCCAATTAAATTTAAAGAGCATTAACTTTCAATTTCACTAATATTAATAGTTTAAATCGCAATACTTTTATACCTATTGAATAAGTTAGCCTCGTTGCATTAGGATGTATTAAAAATTACAATTTAAAGTTCATCATGTTCAATTTTAAATGAAATACAACAAGGAGTACCAAATGATGAAGATTATAAGCCCACTATTAACAAGAGAACAACAAATTCACTAAAAAATGTATTTTTCTAATGTTAGTCCTTGTTGCATTCCATTTAAATTTAAACAACATTAACTTTTAATTTCAATCATATGATTAGTTTCAATTGTAATACGTTTATACCTATTGAATATGTTAGCCTCGTTGCATTAGGATGTATTAAAAATTGAAATTCAAAGTTTATAATCTTCAATTTTAAATGAAAATACAAGGAGTACCAAATGATGAAGATTATAAGCCCACTATTAACAAGACAACATCGAATTTGCTGAAAACCTTATTTTTCTTATGTTAGTCCTTGTTGCATTCCATTTAAATTTAAACAAGGTTAACTTTCAATTTTAATCATATGATTAGTTTAAATTGTAATATGTTTAAAACAATGACAACAATATATACTTTGTGAATAGAAATTGTAGAATATGGCACATATTGAGCTCATGAAGAGCATGAACGGACCCGTTAGTGTGAACCAAATGTTTTCTCCCATTAGTTTGGGCGATATGGATGGATCCCTCAGTGCGAGCAACAAATCCTTTTCTTCTTCAAATAAGATAATGTGAACAAAATAGATGGAACACAAGTTTATAGACTTGCTCCTCGAACAAGTTCATCTCAGACGAAAAGGTGGTGGTGGCTTTAAAAAAGAAGTGTGGACTACCATAGAGAGGACATTCAATGCAAAGATTCACTTGAATCTATCACGGGATCATTTTAAGAATAACCTGAAATCATGGAAAGTAGGATATAGAGTAATGAAGGATTTGAAAAATACAAGTGGGTTTGCTTGGAATGAAGCAACACAAACTGTGGATGTTGAGGATTCTGTGTGGGATGACCTTTTGAAGGTAGGATGATCTTTGTACTCTTTTGGTTGAAAAAATATTGCCGTCTTATTTTAATAATGAAAGACTAACAACGTAATCCATTTATTTATGCTTACATGTAGAGGAGAGAATTCAAAAATGCAAAAATGTATAAGAGGTCACCCTTCCAATATTTCAATAAGTTGGTTGTAATTGTTGGCAATGACATTGCCGAAGGGTACGTAGCTACAACACCCCTTGATGCTGAAGAAGGGCACCTTATGAACGATGCATTCCACTCGCTTGATGAAGATGATACAATTGCGATACACCTCTTGACAACCAACCAGATTTGGATGAAGAGTTTTATCATTCCAGTCAATCCAGTGCAAGTGGTAGAGGAAATCCTCCACCATCATCATCAAGGAGGGGAAAGAGGAAGAAGTCAACTCTAGCTGCATCATTGGATGTGATATGCAAAACTATGAAGTAACTCAAAGATGGCAATTCACATTGAACCAGAACAATGCCATCAATCATGTTGTGAAAGGTCAATTCACATTGAACCATAACAATGCCATCAATCATGTTGTGACAAATGGAGGTTGAACAATTCCTCACAACAAAAGGTAAATATGACTAGTCACAAATTAACATTTATTCAAAATATGAAAAATAAGTTATTATGAGACATAATTACAATATATTAACATGCACAAAATGGAATTTGCAGGTATCATGGATGGCTATAATGGCATATCAAGTTATAATCAATGCTAGTTACAAAAGATACCAGTTAGTATAAAATAAGACATATAATTGTAATGGGCACCTTGGAAATGCCCAAAAACTGAACCAATTACTATAGAGATTTTAATGTCTTCGCATAGATTTGAAACCACAATAACATGAGCAAGAAGGAATTTATGCAAACTCGAGATTGAACTACTGCTAAAACAATATTAATTTTCAAACTGATAAAATTAAATACATAGCAAACTCAATAATTACTCCAGCATCATAAAATCAAATACATAACAAAATCTTAAACTCGCTAATTACACCCAATCTGCCTGTAGTTGGAAATGCGTCCAAGCTGCCTGTTAATGAGTTGATAGCAATAAATTCCAAAGGCCAAACCCCAAGGGAATGATGTCTAGAATGTCACAAGAGAGGATAGATGTTCTCTAATGCCAAGAATTGTTCTATAACTCAAATGCCCAAGAACTTATGAAATGCCATTCACAATCATCTGATGCAATAATCTGATGCTAAACAATGAAGCTCCCACCTCTATTTATATTTTTCCTTCACCCTTATAGAAGGAAATACAATATTAATTAATTGCATTTACTAGAAGCTTCCCCCTTCCAATAATTAATGCACTCTCTAGAAACTCCTCCCTTGCAATACAATAATTAATTGTGCTTCTAGAAAATTAAATTTCTAGAGGCTTCCCTTTTTTCAATAATTAATGCACTGCCTAGAAGCTTCTCCTTGCACTACAATAATTAATTAAATAAATTAAATATAAAGTCACCTTTTAATTTTAACTTATTTAATTACTTTATAAGAAATTAATTTAATCAATTTCTTATTTCTCCACTTAGCCTTTGGAGAACGAAAGGCTAAGAATTCCACTGAGTTGCTAAAAAGATGGGGACATCAAAATAATCAAATAATGTATATGCACGAGTCTCATATCCTCTGTCTCATATATTTATAATGAAATAATATATATGCATTGATATGCTATGAGACATACTCTTGCTCTATTAAGCTGTATAACATGATTGAGTAGATGCTTTGCTAATGTAAACTATTATTGAAATACAATGGCAAATTACATCACATGCTTTATCCTATTGCATATCCAATGTATAAAACACTATCTAGATTGCTACTTGTCATATGCAAAAACTATACTTAGGTAGGAACTTTGATGCTTTGTGTCCTTGTTAACATTTAAAAACATCAAATTTCAAATTATTTAAATATATTTGGTTTAAAAAATCTAAAATATAATTACCATTGTAACATAAAGTTTGGGGTTTAGGATTACAATTGATTTTGGGTCAAAATTAACAATAGGGTTCAATTAAAATTGAATTGAATTTAAAGCTCTTTAGATATAACTTAGATTAAAGATCGTGTTCGAATTAGGGTTAAATTTGTATTAGAAAGGGTTAATATTATGGTCAGAGTTAATATGTGCTATATTAGGCTAGGAATTGGCTTATGTTTTGGGTTCTATCTACAATCCTAACTAGGACCATAATCACCACCTTATGAGACTTATGAGTTTAATCTCAATAGTTCATTTATAGTGTATGCCCTATAATATGTTATTCAACATATAGTGACTATCAATGTAACCATTGCACCTCTTTTTCGAGGAAGTGCTAGTTATGAATTTTTGTTTCAAAGCTAAGATCCTTATTAGACTTATAAGAACAATCCAAATTCTTTTAATTATATTTTAGAATATTTTTTTTCGATCATGTGTGGATCCTTATGAGATTCATAAGAACAATCTAATATTTTAGTTATATTGTATGTCTTATAACTATATTGTTTAACACATATGGTCTATTGACATAAACATTGTACCTCCTTTTAATATAAGTATTAGTTATCTTTTCTAATTCAAAAATTTGTTTCTATCATGTATGATCCTTCACCATTCTTTTTCGAAGTGTCCCCATGCAAATTTTAAATTATAGGGAAATAATAATGTAGAATCTTTTCCTATTTTACATGTCTTACCATTTTTTTTTTCCTATTTATTTGGTTCCAACTTAACTTCTAGATTTTAAAAAAAATACAATTAAAAATATAATTCTAATTAATATTTACAAATATTTTATGCATAAGCCTATTAGCTCCTCAAAATATGCCTAAAATAGTTGAGGAGCTGCTACATGAGAAATAAGCTAATCTTCCAACCACATCCCCACTCCTCACATGTCCCATTCCTAGTTGTGCAAATATTTTATTGTTTTCCATACATTTTGTTATTGGTCCATTTAGCAAAGGATTGCGCTTGTAAATCATTCTGATATTGGTCCATTTAGAAAAGGATTACACTTGTAATGAATGAAGAAGTGACAAAAAAATTTAAAGATAGGTAGATAGGAATATAAAGAGATTGAAGAGATAGGAAAGAGAGAGAGGTTTTGAAAAAGGTGAGTTAAAAAGATAAATGTAGAGAAGGACATGAAAAGCTACACATTTATACTTGGTCAGAGAATCTAATGAGCTAAAAACGAGCTTGAACATCATTATCTAACTTATATGAAATTATTTTAAAGATTCTCTCTCAATGAACAAATTTATGAATGAAACCTATAATATAACCATTCTAACTTAATTTAGCTAAAGCATTGAATATTTTATATCAAATTCAATAGCTAACTCTACCAACTTTGCCAAATTAATTATATCTGTTAAAGTTTTAATTGTATTTTTATATTTAAAAAAAAAGTAAAGTTAAAATATAAGAATTAAATAAAAATTATGGAATATAATAATGTCTATTTTTAAAAAAACAAGATTAAAAATTATAAGAAGAAATGAAAAATAAGGTGGTTATCAAACAAAAATAGTAGTGTAAAATTAGAGATAATTTGTGTTTAAGTTTTATAAATCTATTAATGATTTAAAAATTAATAAGAAATTCCAATCATATAGGAAATGAGTCCTTTCATTATATTGAGAAAACATTTTCTAATTAAACAAAAAAACACACAAAATTATCTCTTATCTCTATCTTGTTAATTATTTAAATTTTAAAATATTAAATATTAATATAGATAATTAAAAGAATAAAAAAAATTAATATTTATTGTAAACAAATTTTAATAAATTTAAATAATATTTTTAAGTTTAATTATTTTATAGAACAACACAAAAAGCCTAACAAATCGGCTTGAACAAGCAAGGAGAACTCAGATCCTCCATCTCATATGGGGTACGCCTTTGCGTAATGAATAAAGTCAACACAACATTAAATGCACTTTTAAACCAAGAAACCCTAGAGACACCTGGCATCCTCTCATTGGTTGGATGAGTTGCAAAGGATGTGTGCCATCAGTAGCATCTTACACCTAAATACAAGTTTACCTCGTCTCCTTGTCTAATCGCCTAATAGTGCATTTTCCTTACCAAGTGGATACACCCACAAGCTTCTTGATTGAAACATGGGGATATATCACTCCTCAAATACACAGTGAGTTTCAACTACTCTGCTTCTCAATCTTTTTAACATCTTAGATCTCTTTCTCATTTATGATACTATCAGCAACCCATCTGCTCTGTTTTATACTGATTGCTTGTCTGATTTGTTTTCTATTGTGTTGTAAAGTGATGAGTGCAGTTTGTTGAAGAGTATTATGGATTTTTCTGCCATAGAGCTCATGAAAATGGATTCATCAGGAGTAACTAAACGTGATGGAGCTTGCAAAAGAATATTTGTAATGGTTAGACTGCCATCAATATAGATTTGGTAGGGATGGGTGGTTTTGGTAAAATTACACTTGCCAAACTATTGGGTATCATTGAAATCTCATGTATTTATGGATGCACCTTTGGTATGGGAGGGTTGAATCTCTTTCATATCAAGTAACTCTTTTGTTGGCATGCTAGGTTAAAATCTTATATGTCTCATTCAAGTTGAGATCTTATTCGAATTCTACTCAATTCTTCCTATGGAATACCTTGACCTCTCAAAAGATTTGGAGGGAAGACTTGAGTGGATAAGAAAGGTTACCGAAAATACTTGGAGTTTATCTTAGACATAGCTTGTTTTTTTATTGAAAAGCAAAGAGTTTGGCAATTTATTTATAAAATGATATTTGAAAGTATGTTTGGCCAAGTCAATTCTAAGTGGTTTGTATACTTGGGAAACACTTATTTAAAAGTGTTTTTCTTGAACTTCAATAGTGATCATGACATAAGGATGCATGATCATTGGATAAGAATGCACGATCACAACATGGGAATGCTTGATCACTGGATAAGAATGCATGATGACCGCATAAGAATGCATGACCATCGCACATCCAGACACTATTTAAGAGACCATTCCAAAATGACTTCTTGCTCAAGGATTGAGGGAATTGGTGGATAATTGGCTGGTTAGAGCAACAACTTAGTCTCTTCATTTTGAGGGCTAAAGCCCATATATTGAGACACTTGCACTTTATGTTGCTCCAATTATATTTGCAAAACACCGCATAAGAATGCATGATCATTTTTTCTCTGCAATTTGGAAAGATAAATTTTGAATAAAACATAATTGTTAGATTATGGATGATGTCATTCAAATACTACTGGAGTTAAGGCTGAAATTTAATTTGATAGAATGTGATCTGCCACTAGTCATTAATGTAGAATATTAATAGATTTTATGATTTTGTTTTACATTATTCATACTTTCAGATCTATATCACATTCTTTGCATAAAAAAGTATGCAAGACTAATACACATGCTACTATTTTCTCTTCTAGCTTCCTGTAAAAATTGGTCATTCTTTCTGTCGAGTGAATGAAAATTGGTTGTATGCTCCTCTGCAATGGAGATCACCATTTCTTGTAGTCCTAGTTTCCAATATTTTTCAAATTTAATAATATTTCCAAGGTATTTGATTTTATTTTTTTAATTAATTCAACATATTAATTTCCTGTGATTAGGCTACCACGAGAACTTATATCTTCTGAAATAGCTGGAGTAGCTCTAGTTAAAAATGCTATCTTCATACCTAACTCTATCAAAGATTTAACAAACTTGCAGCAAATAGATTAGTCCAACTGGATAGAGTCTCAATTTCTTTGAAGTAGCTAGCATTAATAAAAATCAGAAAAAAAACCTGATTCATGGAGCATCGAAGTTTCCCATTTTGAGACTTTGAAATAGTTGTTTACTCAAATTGTTTTAGCTTCCAGAGCTAAAATGCCATCATTTAGTACATATCTGTTCAAGGATATGCAAACTTGTGGTATATTGATTTGTCTAGCTTGATGGAATTTAAGATTTCTCAAATATTCCTGCTATATCTAAATTTATGGTATTCTTTAAAGGTCATGTTTACATTTTGACTTTTTGAAAAATATCGTACAAGAAGCTGAAGTTTTTGAAATGTTGGGAATCTCAAGAGTTGTCATTAATTCACAAATCCAATACTCTTGAAAAAGCTCCTTCTTGATGAGATCAAGATTGGGGATGTACCAACGAACAATGGTGAATGAAGTAAAGTGCAATTTGTAAAATGAAAGATCCTCTTCTTGAGGAGCATTCCAACTTTGGAATTTTTGAGTGTGTTGGAATTTAAGATATAAGTTTTTCATAATCTTGTTTCTGAAAATGATTCTGTAAAAGAGTTTTTTTACATTAATATTTTGGATCACATTCTGTGATCCATCATGAGAGCATAAGCGGTCCACCACTCAAAAGCTTGACACACTTGTAAAGCTTCACTTGTGATCAATTTCCTCTCATGTTGCAGGTGGTACTTCGGCTCCTAGTAAGTAGAAAAGAACACCATCCCCTAAGCAAAGCACAACCCCTAGAACCAAGTTGAAGACTAAGTCCGAGGTACTCATGCAGTAGGAGATTCAAAAAGAGAAAATGATGTCTTAGGGACAAGGTTTGGGAGAAGAACTCAGCTTCTCAGACACTCAGGATGGTGACGTGCAGTTAGTAGAGACTCCTAGTTTGGATCAACATAAGTTTATGACTCCTCTTAGGGGAAGTAAAGGGATGATTGCTACTCCTACTATACCATCATGGTTGTCTAGTTTTGTTAGCAAGAAGCGAACCCTGCAACTCGTGTCTACACTTGTCAAATATATTGTCACCAAGTATGCAGCTTGTGGTTCTAAAAGTAAAAAGATAAAGAGTGATGTGCAACTGATCAAAGATCCAGTGACCGGAAGAGTAACAACATAAGTGGCCACAAACAAACAGAAAGAGGAATCTGGAGAAATTGATGTCGAGGGCTTTAAGGTCACCACTATGGAATTAGGGGTTATTACCAGAGACACTGGTAATCACTTCTTCAAATTCTCTACTGACCATATGCTAACACAATAAAAAAGGGACACCAAGGAAAAGAAAGAATTGAAAGCATTGGTAATCACCATGGCAGTTTATATAGATTAACTGAAGAACTTAGGTGCCCTTCCATTGGTCCAGACCCCACAGTCTTTCGACCCTAATTCCCCAAACAACCAACAGTTGGTTAAGCAGATGCATAGGGGTAAACTGCTCTCAAACACAATACAGGAATGTGTGACATCCATAATGAAGGAAGGCAATAAATTCATTTTAGATTTTACTACCACATTTGCTGAAGGAGAAGTACTTTTGGGCAAAATTCAAACCCTTGTGCCAGTTTGGGAAGCCAACAAAAATAGCTGACAAGCCATTGTATTCCAGGTTCATGAAGTTGAGAGATACAAGGTATTGGAGTTTCTAAACGAAAATCCCATGAAGAGCGTGGATTCATGCATGCTTTTTATTCTTAAGAGCAATATGGGATAGAAGGAGTCAATTTATAAAGAAGCCATTGAAGAAATGTGATTAGTAGAAGCCAAAATTGCAAGAATGCACAAAGAACTCGTAAAGGACATACAGGTTGTCAATCCTACTGGAATCCTGCAATTTGAAGATGGTAATATGGACTTTGAGGTGTTGACCAAGAACGTCAATGATGCTATGACAGAAATCAAAGAAAATGACACACCTACACTTGGAGACTTCACTACCCTAGCAAACATCGAATCAATGTAATCTCTAAACATGAATCTCATGCCGAGGCAAAGCCGAAGAATCAAGGAGCTAAAATGGCAAAAGGATGCTTGCAAATTAAAGTTGCTTAGTTTGAAGAATCCTCACTCCCATGCAATGCAGGAGTTCAAAAATGCCTTCAGGTACTAGAAATTGGTGAAGCAGACTATGGCAGATGGAGGGAATACTGACAACAGTGTTTAGTTAGGAGTAGTTATTTTCTATTTTATTTTCCAAGCTATTTTAAAAATTGTTTCTCATTTTTGCAACTGTTTCTAACCGAAAGGTTGGGCTTTAATGGAGGCCTTTTCGGATTTGTAATGAACTATAAATGTTGGAGCATTTAGCTTGTTAGGGGTTAGATTTTTAGTAGCCAAAAAATATACTCTGATAAAGTTAGTACTATTTTAAGTTAGTTATTTGGAAGTAGCGATAGATAGATAGCCATATGTTTGGAAATACTTTCTTAAATGACTTGGTGCTAAAGAAATCTTTTTGAATATATATTTATCACATTTTGTTGTGCTATAAAACTTAGCGCTTAAAGTGGTTCAATCATAGTTACGTTGTGAGCTGTGGTGATTGGTTCTGTATAACATCTATTGATGTTTCTTGTTGATGATTCTCATTTATTTTCTTCTAGTTTCAGTTTGAATTTGTGGTAAAGTTCCATTTCTTAGTTAAATTTTGTTAATTTGTGGAAAGACTATGAAATTTTCATCCATTAAATCTTTGAGTATGCAAGTTATTACCTCAGTACCTAAGAGTACAATGAGTATTCCTTATGCACTTTCTGGCAAAAGTGAGCCTTTAGTCAATTTCGGTCTTTGAATTTATTGATAAATCTTTTGCAAAAAGAAGTTGTACTTGTGAAATTTAGAGGGAAACGAATAACTCGATGTTTTCCCAACTGTTATGAACTTTATTGTATTTTCTGAGCCTTGGGCATAGATTGAATTGTTGTTATAGTAGGAAAAGACAATCTGTTCACTAACACCATTAAAGAATGATCATCCACCATTGTTATAGACGATCGAATCCTCGTGAACAAGAAAATCTATCGAGTTGCTTACTCATCTATTGCATTTAATAAAGTACAAATTCTTTTCCTTTAAATAGAAGAAGAAATAAGAGTACAAAATAAAATTAATCAAGGGAGAGTTGCCTTTTCTTTTGTGATAATGCTTTCAAAATAGGCAAAAATAGTTCTATTGTAGTGAGGTGGAAAGTGAGCACATGTGAGGACTATCTGAACTTAAAGAAAAATGGGTAAAAATATTTGACATTTAGGCCCCATTTGGTTGCAGGAAGATGAGGGGCCGAATAAGAATACAAAGGTAAAAATCTGGTTTTGGAGTTAAAATCGGGCGTTTGGTTCATTAAAACTCAGAACTTGATTTTCACTTTCATCTTCCATTTTTTGACCAATATTGGAAGATGCACCTTCCAACGAAAAGGTGGAAATCGAAATTAAAACCTGATTATTGTAGATTATGAATGTGTTTTAATAAAACTATAGGGTCTGTGAAAATTGTGGTTAGGTTTTTAAAAGATGAAAGAAGAATTTGGGAATAGGAGGCAACATTGTTCATACAAGAGTTTTTGGCATTTCTGGCACCATTGTTCTTGGGTGAGTTTGAGGTTTCTCTGGTTATGGTCATGGTCGTGGCCGTGGAGTTTGTCTGGCTTGTTCTTGGCTGACGATTATGACTGTGGAGTTTATTTGACTTGTTCTTGGTTGACGATTATGGATGTGAGGTTTATTTGGCTTTGGACGATGACTGTGGGGTTTCTCTTCTTTGGATGATGACGATGGCTTTGAACACAGTTCTCTTCTCCCACCAATCTTTGCACACACGATTCTCTTCTCCCACCCACCTTTGCATTTTGGGTTTTTTGTTCAAAAGCCTCTTTTATTCAATCTAAGGCTAACAATGCATTTTGGGTTTTTTTTCTTTACATTCAAGACATAAATCAGTTAAAAATGATAACAGTTTGTTGCCAGTCTGCTTAGGAAAATATTCAATATGTGCTCAGTAATGAGTTCCAGTATGTGCTCATGTCATTACCTCTGATTACCTGTATATATCATAGTTAAAGCTCTGATTATGTGTACCAATAACAATGAAATGTACAACTATATCAATAGTTTACAAGGTCATAAACTATGTATAGATCCATGCAATACCATTAAACAAAGACAACTCATAAACTGGAATTACTTCAGATGCCAATCACTCTAATGCTAATTAAATGAACAACTTAACTATGTAACAATTTGTTCTTGCAATGAGTTCTAGTTTAGTATTGCGAGAGATCAATGCAATACCACTAAATAGAGCCAAGTCATAAACTATGTATGGATCAACTATGTATAGATCAATAACAGTCATGGTTTTTATCTATACATGGTTTATGAGGTCATAAACTATGTATAGATCAATGCAATTCCATTAAACATAGCCAACTCATAAACTATGTATGGATCAACTACGTATACATCAATGGCAATCATAGCTTTTATCTATACATAGTTGACCTATACATAGTTTATCATGGCTCTGTTTCTATCTGCTTAGCAAAACAGTTAATATATATTGTAACAGTTTGTTTTGAGTATACTTAGCAAAGTAGTCAATATGTGCTCAGTTTTGAGATCAATGCAAATCATGCCAATGAAATGAGCAACTAAACTATGTATAGATCAATACAAAGAGAAACCCTATTCCACATTTCAGTGATTGTCCTTTTCATCTTCTAAAAGATGAACCTTAGTTTTGATGGGCCTGACAGTTTATTAAAATGCATTCATAAAAACCCAAATTCAACTTATAATTTGTACATGCGTGTGTACATACATACATGTGTGTGCGTACATTTATACATGTCTGTGTATACATATATACATACACGTGTGTGTACATATATACATGTGTCTCTGTATGCATATACATGTGTTTGTGTTCATATATACATGTCTGTGTGTACATATAGACAAATGGAATCAGTACTATGCATTCATTGCTACAGATAGATTACATGGAGTAGAATGGCACGTTATTGTTCCATTGTTCATTATGGGCTTATGATCCTCACCAGTTGGTACTCCTTGTTGTACTTGAATAAATAATTGACTTCTTAATGTAAGGAGGCTAGCAAATAATCATGTTGTATCTCGATAGGTGATAGTTGATATCTCATAATTGATAGTGTATAATTTGTCCACGTTTCAAGCCACTGATGGATCCTATAGACAACATAGAGGTTCAAGGATGCATAGTTAGGAAGACCACATACACCCGCATTCTCACAGTTCTTTTTGCTTTTATTGCCATAGCCAAAGTACTAGTAGCCTAAGAAGAAAATCAAATGGGTAAACGAATAAGAAATGAAAATTTATTTTGTAGAGACATTATTCATTCCAATGAGGTGGATTGTCATGATCAGGTTCAGATGAGTAGGGCAGCCTTCTTTTGTCTAGCTCGTATTCTTAGGTTGAAAGGAAGCTTGAGAGATACAATCCACTTAAAGTTAGAGGAACAACTAGTGATATTCCTCCACACCCTTGGGCACAATTTGAGGAACCACAAGATTGCACATAACTTTGGGCACTCAGGAGAGACAGTTAGTCGGTACTTCAACAAGGTGTTGACGATTGTCTTAGTCCTTCATAGGGATTACTTCATACCACTTGGTCTATGCACTCCTCCCAAAATTAGTGGGAAGGACCATTTTGATCCATTCTTCAAGGTAAATTGTGCATTGTTACAAGTTTATTGTATGGATTGTTATCCTTATCTTATTATTGCTTGAGCATACATTTGATTAGTGTATCATATCCCATAGGATTGCGTTGGAGCTATTGATGGAACCCATATTTCAGTGCGAGTAGATGTTGACATACAGGGTAAATATCGTGTTAGAAAAGGGAACTTGTCGCAAAATGTTATCGGTGTCTGCTCCTTTGATTGTAAGTTTCAATACTACCTTGCTAGTTGGGAAGGCTTTTTTGTAGACAATCATGTTCTAGTCTCAGCTCTGTCTAGAGCAGATCCACTTGTAGTTCTCCCTGGTAAGCCAAATGACATTTTAATATACTCAAGGGTATGCTAAATGTTTCAAGTATCGACAAAATACTTTCTTTATGTAGGAAAATATTTTCTAGTGGATGTTGGATATCCAAATGTCCTTGGATTTCTCGCTCCTTATTAGTGTACACGCTACCACTTGAAAGAGTGGTCAAGAGAAAACCCAATAAACTCTGCACATGACTTGTTCAACCATTGACACTCCTCTCTTAGAAATGCAGTAGAACGTACATTTGGTATTTTGAAGTAGTTTTTCGACATACAACGTCTTATGGTATCATGACACAATCTTATATTGTTTTAGCATGTTGCATACTTCACAATTTCATTACAATAGACGATGACCTTCCATCAAAAGTAGCTATTGAAGAGGAAGATGATTGTGATGGGATAGAGGTACCAGTGCTTGAGACATATGGGTTGGCTTAGGAGGATAGAAATGAGTCAGCACAATTTTGAGAAGATATAGCAAGTAGGATGTGGGAAGATTACAAATCTCGAGAATAATTGAACTTTTATGGGACAATGTGTTTTATTTGATTAAAGTGATGTATGCATATACAGTGATGGATGATTTCCCTTTTTTTGATGTTAGTCCTTGTTGCATTCCAATTAAATTTAAAGAGCATTAACTTTCAATTTCAATAATATTATTAGTTTAAATTGTAATACGTTTATACCTGTTGAATATGTTAGCATCGTTGCATTAGGATGTATTAAAAATTGCAATTTAAAGTTCATCATCTTCAATTTTAAATGAAATACAAAAAGGAGTACCAAATGATGAAGATTATAAACCCACTATTAACAAGGGAACAACAAATTCTTCGAAAATCCTATTTTTCTAATGTTAGTCCTTGTTGCGTTCCATTTAAATTTAGACAACATTAACTTTCAATTTCGATCATATGATTAGTTTAAGTTGTAATATGTTTATACCTATTGAATATGTTAGCCTTGTTGCATTAGGATGTATTAAAAATTGAAATTCAAAGTTTATCATCTTCAATTTTAAATGAAATACAACAAGAAGTACCAAATGATGAAGATTATAAGCCCACTATTAACAAGACAACAATGTTGCATTCGATTTAAATTTAAACAACATTAACTTTCAATTTCAATCATATGATTAGGTTAAATTGTAATACGTTAAAAACAATGACAACAATATATAGTTTGTGAATAGAAATTGTAGAATATGGCATATATTGAGCTCATGAATAGCATGAACGGACCCATTAGTGTGAGCTAGATGTATTCTACCATTAGTTTGAGCGATATGGATGGATCCCTCAGTGTGAGCAACAAATCCTTTTCTTCTTGAAAGAAGGTAACGTGGAGAAAATAGATGGAACACAAGTTTATAGACTTGCTCCTCGAACAAGTTCATCTCAGATGAAAAGGTGAAGGTGGCTTTAAAAAAGAAATGTAGACTTCCATAAAGAGGACATTCAATGCAAAGATGAACTTGAATCTATCACGGGATCATTTTAAGAATAAGCTAAAATCATGGAAAGTAGGATATAGAGTAATGAAGGACTTGAAAAATACAAGTGGGTTTGCTTGGAATGAAGCAAATCAAACTGTGGATGTTGAGGATTCTGTGTGGGATGACCTTTTGAAGGTAGGATGCTCTTTGTACTCTGTTGGTTTAGAAAAATATTGCCTTCTTACTTTAACAATGAAAGACTAACAACCTAATCCATTTATTTATGCTTACATATAGAGGAGAGAATCCAAAAATGCAAAAATGTATAAGAGGTCACCTTTCCAAAATTTGAATGAGTTGGTTGTAATTGTCGGCAATGAAATTGCTAAAGGGTACACAACTACAATGCCCCTTGATGGTGAAGAAGGGCACCCTATGAATGATGCATTCCACCCACTTGATGAAGATGATACTGGTTGCGATACACCTCTTGACAACTAACCAGATTTGGATGAAGAGTTTTATCATTCCAATTAGTTGAGTGCAAGTCGTAGAGAAAATCCTCCACCATCATCATCAAGGAGGGGAAAGAGGAAGAAGACAACTTTGGCTGCATCATTGGATGTGATATGCAAAACTATTTAGGAACTCAAAGATGGCAATTCACATTGAACTAGAACAATGCCATCAATCATGTTGTAACAAATGGAGATTGAACAATTGCTCATAGCAAATGGTAAATATGACTAATCACAAATTAACATTTATTCAAACTATGAAAAGCAAGTTATTATGAGACATAATTACAAGATACTAACATGCACAAAATGGAATTTGTAGGTATCATGGATAGCTATAATGGCATATCAAGCTATAATTAATGCTAGTTACAAAAGATACCGGTCAGTATAAAATAAGACATGTAATCAAATAATGTATATGCATGAGTCTCATATCCAAGTACACTCTCTTTGTAATATATGTATAATGAAATAATGTATATGCATTGATATGCTATGAGACATACTCTTGCTCTATCAAGTTGTATAACATGATTGAGTAGATGCTTTGCTAATGTAAACTATTATTGAAATACAGTGGCAAATTACATCACATGCTTTATCATATTGCATATCCAATGTATAAAACATTATCTAAATTGCTACTTGTCATATGCAAAAACTATACTTAGGCATGAACTTTGACACTTTGTGTCCTTGTTAACATTTAAAAACATCAAATTTCAAATTATTTAAATATATTTGGCTAAAAAAATCTAAAATAGAATTTCCATTGTAACATAAAGTTTGTGGTTTAGGATTACAATTGATTTTGGGTCAAAATTAACAATAGGGTTCAATTAAAATTGAATTGAATTTATAGCTCTTTAGATATAACTTAGATTAAAGATCGTGTTTGGATTAGGGTTAAACTAGTATTAGAAAGGGTTAATATTATGGTCAGAGTTAATATGTGCTATATTAGGCTAGGAATTGGCTTATGTTTGGGGTTCTATCTACAATCCTAACTAGGACCATAATCACCACCTTATGAGACTTATGAGTTTAATCTCAATAGTTCATTTATAGTGTATGCCCTATAATATGTTATTCAACATATAGTGACTATCAATGTAACCATTGCACCTCTTTTTCGAGGAAGTGCTAGTTATGAATTTTTTTTTCAAAGCTAAGATCCTTATTAGACTTATAAGAACAATCCAAATTCTTTTAATTATATTGTTTGTCTTATAACTATAGTTTAGAAAAAAAAAAATTCAATCATGTGTGGATCCTTATGAGACTCATAAGAACAATCTAATATTTTACTTATATTGTATGTCTTATAACTATATTGTTCAACACATATTGTCTATTGACATAAACATTGTACCTCCTTTTAATATAAGTATTAGTTATCTTTTCTAATTCAAATTTTTTTTTCTATCATGTTTGATCCTTCACCATTGTTTTTCAAAGTGTCGCCATGCAATTTTCCAATTATAGGGAAATAATATTTTAGTATTTTTTCCTATTTTACATGTCTTATCAATTTTTTTGATCTCCTATTTATTTTGTTCCAACTTAACTTCTTGATTTTTTCTAAAATATACAATTAAAAATATAGTTTTAAATAATATTTACAAATATTTCATGCACAAGCCTATTAGCTCCTCAAAATATGCCTAAAATAGTTGAGGAGCTGCTACATGAGAAATAAGCTAATCTTCCAACCACATCCCCACTCCACACATGTTCCATTCCTAGTTGTGCAAATACTTTTTGAAATATTTTATTGTCTTCTTGTGCTGCCAGTTGTTCTTTACGAGTGTGAATTTTGGGCCAGCAACACTACTATAACACAATGGAAACAAATCGAAGGAATCCAAAAGCACTTGATCACAAGCAAGTTTAAAATCAAAAGCACTATTCCATACGATATCATGCTAAGTGAAATGGGGGCTGCTCCTATTGAGGCCACTTGCTATGGCTCGCCTTCTAAGCTATTTAAAAAGAATCGAAAAAATGGAAGAGGATAGATGGCTTAAAGTTGTCTTTTGTGACACACTATGTAAGCGAAAAAGGACATGGATGCAACAAAACATCAAATGGATGAGTAAATGGAATATTCAATTCAATATGTGCCCCACAAATTATAAAGAAATAAAGGTCTTTGTTATAGAGAAATTCTACAAGAGAAATTGGGGAAGCGAGATCGGGAGGAAGAAACTATATTATATAAATGAGTTCAACCCCACTTGTGATCAACTCCAAAAAGCATACATAGGAGCCAACATTTCTTGGAGGGCTAAAATTCTTATTGCTTAGCTGAGAACCAACTCTCACCAACTTCGGTGTGAGATCGGGCGTTGGAAGAGGCCAAAGGAGGCTTGGGAAGAGAGAATTTGCAGAGTCTGCAATTCTGGGAAAGTGGAAACTGAACAACACTTTATTTTAGAATGTGAGGCCTACAAGAGTAGCAGAGATAAATTCGCGGATACTATATGTGACAGTTCTTGGCATAACTTATTCAACGAAGAGTACATTGAGCAATTGGGTGGACTCATCATCATCCTGCACAAGAAGCGAACAATGCTACTTAAGTTTGCTTGAGTTGTTTTGTTGTCCCATAGGCTATTTTTAGCCTCGTGGACGTTAAATTTTTATCTATCTATCTATCTACATTTTGATATTGGTCCATTTAGCAAAGGATTGCTCTTGTAAATCATTTTGACGCTTGTAATGAATGAGGAAGTGACAACAAATTTTAAAGATAGGTAGACAGGAATATAAAGAGATTGAAGAGAGAGGAAAGAGAGAGGTTTTGAAAGAGGTGAGTAAAAATGATTAATGTAGAGAATGACATGAAAAGCTACACATTTATACTTGATCAATCTAATGAGCTAAGAAGGAGCTTGAACATCATTATCTAACTTATATGAAATTATTTTAAAGATTCTCTCTCAATGAACAAATTTATGGAATGAAATCTATAATATAACTATTCTAACTTAATTTAGCTAAAGGGCTAAATATTTTATATCAAATTCAATAACTAACCCTAGCAACTTTGCCAAATTAATTATATATGTCAAAGCTTTAATTGTATTTTTATATTAAAAAAAAGTAAAGTTAAAATATAAGAATTAAATAAAAATTATAGACTATAATAATGTCTATTTTTTAAGAAACAAGATTGAAAATGGTAAGAAGAAATGAAAAATAATGTGGTTATCAAACATATTAAGTTAGAGATAATTTGTGTTTAAGTTTTATAAATCTATTAATGATTTAAAAATTAATAAGAAATTCCAATCACATATAAAAAGAAATTCCTATCATATAGGAAACAATTCCTTCCATTATATTGAAAAAACATTTTCTAATTAAACAAAAAAAGACATAAAATTATCTCTTATCTCTAACTTGTTAATTATTCAATTTTTAAAATATTAATATAGATATTTGAAAGACTAAAAAAAATTAATATTTATTATAAATAACTTTTAATAAATTTAAATAATATTTTTAGGTTTAATTATTTTATAGAACAATAGAGAAAACCTAACAAAGCGGCTTGAACAAGCAAGCAGAACTCAGCTCCTCCATCTCATACGGGGAACGCCTTCTGCGTAATGAATAAACCAAGTCAACACAACATTAAATGCTCTTTTAAACCAAGAAACCCTAGAGACACCTGGCTTGCTCTGATTGGTCGGATGAGTTACAAAGGATGTGTGCCATCAGTAGCTCCGATGCCGTCGATCGGTTCCATAACCTAATACCTTTGGTTCCTGCATCTTACACCTGAATACAACTTTACCTCGTCTCCTTATCTGATCGCCTAATAGTGCAATAGTGCATTTTCCTTACCAGGTGGATACACCCACAAGCTTCCTGATTGAAATATCGGGATATGTCGCTCCTCAAATACACGGTGAGTTTCAAATACTCTTGCTTCTCAATCTTTTTAAAATCTAAGATCTCTATCTCATTTATGATTCTATCAGCAACCCATCTGCTCTGTTTTATACTGATTGCTTGCTTGATTTGTTTTCTATTGTGTTGTAAAGTGATGAGTGCAGTTTGTTGAAGAGTATTATGGATTTTTCTGCCATAGAGCTCATGAAAATGAGTTCATCAGAAGTAACTAGACGTGATGGAGCGTGTAGAAGAATATTTGTAATGGTTAGATTGCAATCAATGTAGATTTGGTAGGGATGGGCGGTTTTGGTAAAATTACACTTGTCAAACTATTGGGTATCATTGAAATCTCATGTATTTATGGATGCACTTTTGATATGAGAGGGTTGAATCTCTTTCATATCAAGGAACTCTTCTGTTGGCATGCTAGGTTAAAATCTTATATGCCTCATTCAGGGTGAGATGTTTACCGAAAATACTTGGAGATTATTCTAGACATAGCTTGCTTTTTTATTGAAAAGCAAAGAGTTTGGCAATTTATTTATAAAATGATATTTGAAAGTATGTTTGGCCAGGTCAATTCTGCAAGAATTGTAAGTGGTCTGTATACTTGGGAAACACTTGTTTAAAAGTGTTTCTCTTGAACTTCAATAGTGATCACAGCATAAGGATGCATGATCATCGGATAAGAATGCACAATCACAGCATGGGAATGCTCGATCACCGGATAAGAATGCATGATCACCGCATAAGAATGCATGACCATGGCACATCCAGACACTATTTAAGACAACATTCCAAAATGACTTCTTGCTCAAGGACCGAGGGAGTTGGTGGATAATTGGCTGGTTAGAGTAACAACTTAGTCTTTTCATTTTGAAGGCTAAAGCCCATGTATCGAGACACTTGCACTTTATGTTGCTCCAATTATATTTGCAAAACACCGCATAAGAATGCATGATCATTTTTTCTCTGCAATTTGGAAAGATAAATTTTGAATAAAACATAATTGTTGGATTAAGGATGATGTCATTCAAATACTACTGGAGTTAAGGCTGAAATTTACTTTGATAGAATGTGATCTACCACTAGTCATTAATGTAGAATATTAACAGGTTTTATGATTTTGTTTTACATTATTCATACTTTCAGATCTATATCACATTCTTGGCATAAAAAAGTATGCAAGACTAATACACATGCTACTATTTTCTCTTCTAGCTTCCTGTAAAAATTGGTCATTCTTTCTGTAGAGTTAATGAAAATTGGTTGTATGCTCCTTTGCAATGGAGACTGCCATTTCTCGCAGTCCTAGTTTCCAATATTTTTCAATTTTAATAATATTTCCAAGGTATTTGATTTTAAAAAAAAAATTAATTCAACCTATTAATTTCCTGTGATTAGGCTACCACGAGAACTTATTGTCTTCTGAAATAGCTGGAGTACCTCTAGTTAAAAATGCTATCTTCATACCTAACTCTATCAAAGATTTAACAAACTTGCAGCAAATAGATTAATCCAACTGGATAGAGTCCCAATTTCTTTGAAGTAGGTAGCATTAATAAAAATCAGGAAAAAAAAAAAAACTGAAAAAGCAAGATTCATGGAGCATCAAGATTCATGGAGCATCGGAGTTTCCCATTTGGAGACTTTGAAATAGCTGTTTACTCAAATTGTTTTAGCTTCCAGAGTTAAAATGCCATCATTTAGTACATATCTGTTCAAGGATATGCAAACCTGTGGTATATTGATTTGTCCAGCTTGATGGAATTTAAGATGTCTCTAATATTCCTGCTATATCTTCGTTTATGGTATTCTTTAAAGGTCATGTTTACATTTTCACATTAGACAAGAAGCTGAAGTTTTTGAAATGTTGGAAATCTCAAGAGTTGTCATTAATTCACAAATCAAATACTCTTGAAAAGGCTCCTTCTTGATGAGATCAAGATCAGGGATGTACCAGCGAACATTGGTGAACGAAGTAAAGTCCAATTTCTAAAATGAAAGATCCTCTTCTTGAGGAGCATTCCAACTTTGGAATTTTTGAGTATGTTAGGAAAATAAGATATAAGTTTTTCACAATCAATCAAATAGTAAGCTGTTGTTTCTGAAAATGATGTGTCGAGTTTTTTTATATCAATATTTTGGATCACACTCTGTGATCCATCATGAGGCTTAGAATAGACAATAAACAGATTGCTGAGCATAAGCGGTCCGCCACTCGAAAGCTTGACACACTTGTAAATATATTGTGCTTGAATCATCTAGCATTTCTTGCTTCACACAATTGTAAAATCTTCACGAAGGCAGTTCATAGATTCTCAATCTTTTAGATTATCCAAAAGTAGTATTGTCAGGAGTGAACTCTTCAACAAAAATATTTCATCAACTCACCGTTGGTTTTTGGGTCAAATTGGGACTAGACTTCTTGATGAAAGTGAGACACAAATATTCAAGGTATTATCTTCTGAAGAGATTTATTCAAGACTTGAAAATTTCCCATTTCTTGAAGAACACTTGATAAATGGAAAATGTCGCCACGCAATTGTTTCATTTAAATTTTTCGACATGCTTAATGATGTATAAATATCCAGTATTCTACCATCCTGACCTATCAGTTTTGCATTTGGTTCACTTGCTGTGTGATCTATTTTTTGCTATACCAAGTGATCTTTATTTTATTTGTTTCTCATTTTGCTGTAAATTTTTACTAATAGGTGGAGACTGATGAAGAGTATTGTGAATTTTGCATTAAAGATGACTTAAAGGGTTTCATTCAAAGTTAGCCAAATCCTCTTTGTCTCAATGAAGCGGTAAGAGGCTTTAAAACTCCCACAATACGATCTCTGCAGAGTGGGCAGAATGTACAAATTGTGGGCATGAGATATTGTGGTAAAACAACACTCCGCTAAAAGCACTATACGATAGAAGATGCTTCTCTATCTCTACAGTTTCATTTTTTTCTGTCTCTGTGCATGGTGCTACAGCCAAAAACACACAAATAACTAGCAGGTAACTTGGAAGGACCTTCATACCATACTTTTTCTCCATTTAACAACATACATTAATAGTATATTTTATTTCTGAATTTGATTGTGTATGTTTTTTAGCATTAATATTACATTTCAGAATATCGTTCATCATCAAAATGATATATCTCTATTTAATAACATACACTATAGTATATTTTATCTGTGGATCTGACTGTGTATTTTTTTTAGCATCAACATTACATTTCCGATCATCATCCATCATCAAAATGATACATCCCCATTCGACAACACACATTAATAATATATTTTATTTCTAAATTTGATTGTGTATGTTTTTTAACATCAACATTACATTTCAGATCACCATCCATCATCAGAATGATACATTAATGCAAGTCTTTTGAGATCTGTTTGTCTGCCTGTCTGCTGTTAGTTCTGGATGATGTGGACAATGAGACCAACTAGATGCTTTGCTTCCCATGATGAATCTCCCTTGGATTGTATAGCTTTATTATTGTCACAGCTAATGGATTGAGTATCTCAGATCTTGGGTAGCTTATTCATTTATAAAGTGCAACTAAGTTGCTGTATTTTTTTCTGACAGCTCGATTCACTAGAGGAATTAAAGGATTTCCTTGAAATGTTTGGAAAAAGAAAAGTGGTGTCAAAAAAGGGAGTTATACAGCCAATAAACTTGACCTCTTTTCAATCTCTAATATCTGTTTGTACAATCACCATGTTTATGATATATGACCGAGAAGAAAGGATCGGCTATCCAACTCAAATGCTAAGCTAATGTTACTAATTGTTAGCTGTTTATTTATCTCAGTGATGTTTATTCGGATATTGGACAATGGAAAATGAAGTTATGCTATTTTCCATAGTTACTTGCAAATATAATGAATTTCAATGATGGGAAATTGTTGTGTTCTGTTATGTTTTTGGTTGGCTGATAGGGCTTTTTGGAAGAATAAGGATCTGAAAGAACTATTCCCTTGAAATAGTTATGTTTTGGCTTATTAGAACTAAAATGTATGGAGTTCCCATAATTTTGTGGCTAATTTGTGTTTCTGTGTTTTACCTTCTGTCACAGAATAAGTGAATGAATGCCATTTTCAACCATTTCACATGCATTAAGTTCTTGGTCTGAATGAAACCAGAGTAGAATTAGACCTCATTTTCAGTTCATGGTATTAGTTTTGTTTTTGTTTAGGTATCTATCTGTGACAAGAATGTATCTACTAGATTATTGCAAACTCTGCAAATTTGATTCTATGAAAGGAAGAGATAGAGATAAAAGTTTCTGGTTGTGATCGTGTGTAGGTTATTGTATCGACATTTTGAATCACTCTCGACAATCTTACATCAGAATGTGAAGAGATGAAGGGATTGATTTTTATCCTTCAGTGGGATGTCATTTCCCACAAAAGCGGGAAGGATGTCATGCCTGTATTTAGAGGTTCAATAAATCCCCTTTGTATTCCGGGTCATTTCAAATAAAACATCACCTTTTTATCTTTAGGTTGTAAATAAGGGGAAACTACTCTATACTTCAAAATGTCCTGATTCTAAAAACACAGAATTCGCCCTAATGTTTTCACAAAAGCAAAAAAACATCAATGAACATATGTATAATTTCTATGAAGGCTCCTCCAAAATTCGTGTCTTCATTGGTAAAATATCACGTTCTATCATTTACAAAACTTAACCCTGACCGACCGACCTTTTCATATACAGAGTTTGCCCTACTGTTTTTTGTAGTATTTGATTGGTCGAGCAGTGTGAATTAATGTTTTACCTCCTATTTTTTATGCCGTTAACTCCTTAAAATTCCTCCCTCGATTCACCATTAATTTTTGGAAGGAGAGCACGAAAATACAGTAGAGTTCACTTCGCCAATTAATCCAGAATGTGATTAAAACTACTGGATTATCACCTGTGCAGGAATCAAAGAAATTTATACAAGAATATTGTCTAGAAGTTCAATGAAATCTTCCACTAGATTCCAAGTTGTGATTAATAGAATATCACTTTATTCTTTAGATTATGAACGCTAGTTGACCCTTTATAAATTCCTAACCCTAGTTGACCCCGACTTTTCGAATATAGAATTTGCCCTTGCTGGTTTCAGAAAAGCAGAAAAAATACTTAATGAGCATATGTATAGGCTCTATGAAGGCCCCTCTAAATTTCCAGTCTTGATCTGGTAGAATCAATTTTCCCTTTAAGTTGCATATGATAAGTTTGAATCCTTTACAGGGTCCTGACCCTAATTAGCCTACCTTTTCAGGTACGTAATTTTGGCTACTGTTTTTGTCTTTGATTGATTGTTAGAGCAGTGCAAATTGAATTTATTCCCCTGACGCATCCCAATTTGCTGCGATTAACTCACAGAATGTTAGTAAAATTAACGAATTATCAATTGTGCAAGGAATCAAATGAATTTACAAGAATATTATCGTGAATACTTTACTTTCCAGAAGGCTAATTGTGCACAAAATAATTCACCGTCCGCGGGAAACTCGTTAAATTCTTGCGGATCACTAATTAGATCCAATGAAACAAGGCCTTCAATATGAATTTTGGCATCAGGGAAATATATTTGAAGTCATTATTCTCTCGCAAAATGCCCTAGAAATGTAGCGTCGATTATGAATAGTGAACAGTAAACCATTAAAGAATGATCATCCACCATTGTTATCGACGATCGAGTCCTCGTGAACAAGCGAATCTGTTGAGCTGCTTACTCATCTTGTGCATTGCTGAATAAAGCAGAAATTCTTTTCCTTTAAAAAGAGGAGGAAATAAGAGTACAAATTCAAAGTTATCAAGGGAGAATCGCCTTTTCTTTTGTGATAATGCTTTCAAAACAGTCAAAAACGGTTCTATTGTAGTGAGGTGGAAAGTGAGCACATGTGAGGAGTATCTGAACTTAAAGAAAAATAGGTAAAAGCATTTGACATTTAGGCTCCATTTGGTTGCAAGGAGATGAGTGGCGGAATAGGGATACAAGAGTAAAAACTTGGTTTTGGAGTTAAAATTGGGCGTTTGGTTCATCAAAATTCATGACTTGATTTTCACTTTCATCTTCTTTTTTGATCAATATTGGAAGATGCATCTTCCAACGAAACGGTGGAATTCAAAATTAAAACTTGATTATTGTAGATTATGAACACTTTTTGATAAAACCTTAGGGTCTGCGAAAACCGTGGTTAGGTTTTTTGGAAGATGAAAGAGGCATTTGGGAATAGGAGGCAACATTGTTCATATGCGAGTTTTTGAGGTTTCTAGCGCCATTGTTTTTGGCCGAGTTTGGGGTTTCTCTGGTTGTGGCTGTGGAGTTTGTTCAACTTGTTCTTTGTTGACGGTTATGACTATGGGGTTTATTTGGCTTGTTCTTGGCCGACAACTATGGCTATGGGGTTTCTTTGGCTTTGGATGACGGTTGTGGGGTTTCTCTTCTTTGGACGATGGCGATGGCTTTGAACATGGTTCTCTTCTCCCACCAATCTTTGTGCGCACAATTCTTTTCTCCCACCCACCTTTGCATTTTGGTTTTTTGTTCAAAAGCCTCTTTTATTCAATCTAAGGCTAACAATGTATTTTGGATTTTTTCTTTACATTCAAGACATAAATCATTTCAAAATGATACTAGTTTGTTGCTAGTCTGCTTAGGAAAATATTCAATATGTGCTCGGTAATGAGTTCCAGTATGTGCTCATGTCATTACTTTTGATTACCTGTATATAACATAGTTGAAGCTCTGATTATCTGTACCAATAACAATGAAATGTACAACTATATCAATAGTTTACCAGGTCATAAACTATGTATAGATCAAGTATGTATAGATCCATGCAATACCATTAAACAAAGGCAACTCATAAACTAGAATTACTTCAAATGCCAATCATGCCAATGCCAATGAAATGAACAATTAAACTATGTAACAATTTGTTATTGTAATGAGTTCTAGTTTAGTGTTGTAAGAGATCAATGCAATACCACTAAACAGAGCCAAGTCATAAACTATGTATGGATCAACTATGTATAGATCAATGCCAATCATGGCTTTTATCTATACATGGTTTATGAGGTCATAAACTATGTATAGATCAATGCCAATCATAGCTTTTGTCTATACATGGTTTATGAGGTCATAAACTATGTATAGATCAATGTTAATCTTGAATTTGATCTATACATAGTTCGTATACACATAGTTTATGAGGTCATAAAATGTATAGATCAATGCAATTCCATTAAACACAACCAACTCATAAACTATGTATGGATCAACTACGTATAGATCAATGACAATCATAATTTTTATCTATACATAGTTTATCATGGCTCTGTTTCTATTTGCTTAGCAAAACAATTAATATATGTTGTAACAATTTGTTTCGAATATGCTTACCAAAGTAGTCAATATCTGCTCAGTAATGAGATCAATGCAAATCATGCGAATGAAATGAGCAACTAGACTATGTATAGATCAATACAGAGAGAAACCCTATTCCACATGCCAATGATTCTCCTTTTCATCTTCTAAAAGATGAGCCTTAGTTTCGACGGGCCCAACAGTTTATTAAAATGCATTCATAAATACCCAAATTTAGAATATAATTTGTACATGTGTGTGTGTACATTTTTATATGTGTGTGTGTGTGTGTGTACATATATACATGTGTCTTTGTTTGCATATACATGTGTTTGTGTTTATATATACATGTCTGTGTGTACATATAGACAAATGGAATCAGTAATATGCACTCATTGCTATAGACAAATTACATGGAGTAGAATGACATGTTATTGTTGCATTGTTCATTATGGACTTATGATCCTCATCGGTTGGTACTCCTTGTTGTACTTGAATAAATAATTGACTTCTTAATGCAAGGAGGCTAGCAAATAATCATGTTGTATCTCGATAGGTGATAGTTGATATCTCATAACTGATAGTGTATAATTTGTCCATGTTCCAAATCACTGATGGATCTTATAGACAACATAGAAGTTCAAGGACACATAGTTAGGAAGACCACATACACCCGCATCCTCACAGTTCTTTTTGCTTTTGTTGCCATAGCCAAAGTACTAGTAGCTCGAGAAGGCAGTCAAATGGGTAAACTAATAAGAAAAGGAAATTCCTTTTGTAGAGACATTATTCATTCCAATGAGGTGGATTGTCATGATCAGATTTGGATGAGTAGGGCAGCCTTCTTTTGTCTAGCTTGTATTCTCAGGCTAAAAGGAAGCTTAAGAGATATGATCCACTTGAAGTTAGAGTAACAACTAGTGATGTTCGTCCACACCCTTGGGCACAATTTGAGGAATCACAAGATTGCACATAACTTTGGACACTCAAGAGAGACAGTCAGTCGGTACTTCCACAAGGTGTTGACAGTTGTCTTAGCCCTTCATAAGGATTACTTGATACCACTTGGTCTAGGCACTCCTCCCAAAATTAGTGGGAAGGATTGTTTTGATCGATTCTTCAAAGTAAATTGTGCATTGTTACAAGTTTATTGTCTGGATTGTTATCCTTAACTTATTATTGCTTGAGCATACATTTGATCAGTGTATCATATCTCATAGGATTGTGTTGGGGCTATTGATGGAATCCATATTCTAGTGAGAGTTGATATCAATGTACAAGGTAAATATCATGATAGAAAAGGGAACCTGTCGCAAAATGTTATGTGTGTTTGCTCCTTTGATTGTAAGTTTCAGTACTACCTTGCTAGTTGGGAAGGCTCTGTTGTAGATAGTCATGTTCTAGTCTCACAGAGTAAATCCACTCATAGTTCCCCCTGGTAAGCCAAATCACATTTTAATATACTCAAGGGTATGCTAAATGTTTCAAGTATTGACAATATACTTTCTTTATGTAGGAAAATATTTTCTAGTGGATGTTGGATATCCAAACGAATTTGGATTTCTCACTCCTTATCAGTGTACATGCTACCACTTGAAAGAGTGGTCAAGAGAAAACTCAATAAACTTTGCACATGACTTGTTCAACTATCGACACTCCTCTCTTAGAAATGAAATAGAACGTACATTTGGTATTTTGAAGTAGTGTTTTCCAATCCTGAGACATGCAACATCTTATGGTATCATGATACAATCTTATATTGTTTTAGCATGTTGCATACTTCACAATTTCATTACGATAGAGGATGGCCTTCCATCAGAAGTAGCTATTGAAGAGGAAGATGATCGTGATGGGATAGAGGTACCGGTGCTTGAGATATATGGGTTGTCTCAAGAGGATAGAAATGAGTGGGCACATTTTCGAGAAGATATAGCAAGTAGGATGTGAGAAGATTATAGATTCCGAGAATAATTGAACTTTTATGGGACAATGTGTTTTATTTGATTAAAGTAATGTATGCATTTACAATGATGGATGATTTCCCTTTTTTGATGTTAGTCCTTGTTGCATTCCGATTAAATTTAAAGAGCATTAACTTTCAATTTCAATAATATTATTAGTTTAATTGTAATACGTTTATACCTATTGAATACTTTAGCCTCGTTGCATTAGAATGTATTAAAAATTTCAATTTAAAGTTCATCATCTTCAATTTTAAAATGAAATATAACAAGAAGTACCAAACGATGAAGATTTTAAGCCCACTATTAACAAGAGAACAACGAATTCACTGAAAATCCCATTTTTCTAATGTTAGTTCTTGTTGCATTCCATTTAAATTTAAACAACATTAACTTTCAGTTTCAATCATATGATTAGTTTAAATTGTAATACGTTTATACCTATTGAATATGTTAGCCTCGTTGCATTAGGATGTATTAAAAATTGAAATTTAAAGTTTATCATCTTCAATTCTAAATGAAATACAACAGGGAGTACCAATGATGAAGATTATAAGCCCACTATTAACAAGACAACAACGAATTCATTGAAAATCTTTTTTTTTGATGTTAGTCCTTGTTGCATTCCATTTTAATTTAAACAACATTAACTTTCAATTTCAATCATATGATTAGTTTAACTTGTAATACATTTAAAACAATGAATATATACTTTGGGAACATAAATTGTAGAATATGGCATATACTGAGCTCATGAAGAGCATGAACGAACCTGTTAGTGTGAGCCAGAGGTATTCTCCCATTAGTTTTAGCGATATGTATGGATCCCTCGGTGCGAGCAACAAATCATTTTCTTCTTCAAAGAAGATAATGTGGACAAAACAGATGGAGCACAAGTTTATAGACTTGCTCTTCAAACAAGTTCATCTTGGACAAAAAGGTGAAGATGGCTTTAAAAAAGAAGTGTGGATTGCTATAGAGAGGACATTCAACGCAGAGATGAAGTGTGGACTACCATAGAGAGGACATGCAATGTATAGATGAACTTGAATCTATCACGAGATCATTTTAAGAATAAGTTGAAATCATGGAAAGTAGGATATAGAGTAATGAAAGACTTGAAAAATACAAGTTGGTTTGCTTGGAATGAAACAACTCAAACTATGGATGTTGAGGATTCTGTGTGGGATGACCTTTTGAAGGTAGGATGATCTTTGTATTCTTTTGGTTGAAAAAATATTGCCTTCTTATTTTAATAATTAAAGACTAACAACCTAATCCATTTATTTATGCTTACATGTAGAGGAGAGAATTCAAAAATGCAAAAATGTATAAGAGGTCACCCTTCAAATATTTCAATGAGCTGGTTGTAATTGTTGGCAATGACATTGCTGAAGGGTATGCAGCTACAATGCCCCTTGATGCTGAAGAAGGGCACCCTATGAACAATGCATTCCACCCACTTGATGAAGATGATACTAGTTGCGGTACACCTTTTAACAACCAACCCGATCTGGATGAAGAGTTTTATCATTCCAATTAGTCGAGTGCAAGTGGTAGAGGAAATCCTCCACCATCATCATCAAGGAGGGGAAAGAGAAGACAACTCTGACTGCATCATTGGATGTGATATGCAAAACTATAAATGAACTCAAAGATGGCCTTGGTAAGCCTCAAATTGTAAAAATGGATAAATTTGAAGTGGATAATGTTTTGAGTGCCGCCTATTTCGCTCTTAAAGCCGTCCCTAAACTGAGTCTAGGTGTTTTCCTTAAAGCACACGATACCTTTGCGCTTCAACGTGAAAGAGCCAAAGGGTTCTTGATGATAATGGGCGGAGAGAGTGGACTGGATTGCAATGACATTTGGTTCAATTTAGCTATTTCAGCTAATAACTGCTACTTTCAGTGATTGACATTGATCAATACGTAGTTTAGTTGTTCATTTCATTGGCATTGGCATGATTGACAACTGAAGTAATTCTTGTTTATGGGTTGCCTATGTTTAATGGTTTTGCATTAATCTATGATAGCACTAAAATGGAACTCATTACTGAGCACATATTAACTATTTTGCTAAGCAGACTGGCAACAGACTATTACATAGTTTAGTTGTTCATTTTATTGGCATTGACATGATTGGCATATGAAGTAATTCTTGTTTATGAGTTGCCTTTGTTAAATGGTATTGCATGAATCTATACATACTTGATCTATCCATAGTTTAGTTGTTTATTTCATTGGCATGATTGGCATTGATCAATACATAGTTTAGTTGTTCATTTCATTGACATTGGTATGATTAGCATATGAAGAAATTTCAATTTATGAGTTGGCTCTATTTATGACCTCATAAACTATTACTATAGTTGTATATTTCATTGTTATTGTATAGATAATCAGAGCTTTAACTATGATATATATAGGTAATCGGAAGTAATGACATGAAAGCATTGATCTATATATAGTTTATGATATCATAAACTATTATGTGTAGATGAACTATGTATAGATAAGAGCCAAGATTGGCATGGATCTATGCATACTTGATCTATCCATAGTTTAGTTGTTCTTTTCATTGGCATGATTGGCATTGTTATTACATAGTTTAGTTGTTCATTTCATTAGCATGATTGGCATTGATCAAGACATAGTTTAGTTGTTCATTTAATTGGCATTGACATGATTGGCATCTCATGTAATTCAAGTTTATGACTTGGCTCTATTTAGTAGTATTGGATTGATCTCTCACAACACTAAACTAGAACTCATTACATCACTAAATTGTTATATAGTTTAGTTGTTCATTTCATTGGCATTGGCATGATTGGCATATGAAGTAATTCCAGTTTATGACTTGGCCCTGTTTAGTGGTATTGCATTGATCTCTCATAGCACTAAACTAGAATCAAGAGTTTAAACTAGGGCCCATAAAACTTTCATCTTTCATACATCACATGCATAATAAATTGAAATAACATATAAAGCATATGCATCAAACATGTACACATGTAATCAAACACACACACACTTAACACCAGATATGATTACCTAGAAACCCTCCAAATGAGAAGGTAAAACTGGGGTGGGGATGACACCAACAAATCTTCACTGCTGCAGTTGTAAAGTGTATCCAATTAAGGTTACAATGGTTTGACCATGAATCATGATTTTCCCTGTGAAAGGCCTGCCCTATTAAAGGCTTACAAAGACTGTTAAGTCCCACCTTGTTAGAGGATTTCAACACCCTATTAGAAGTGTGCCTTGTTAAAGGACTTTAGGTCATTCACTTGGAATGTCACCCTATTAAAGGATTTGGTAAAGCCTGTTAGGACTACTCCTCCTAGGAGATTTAACTGAAATCATTTGTAAAAATGTCTCAGCGTAGATCTTGTGGTTGACACTTGCTTGTCTGATAACATATCACTTCTATCCAATCTTTGATTAATCCTTCACGATCTAATGTATCAATGTTGTATCCTCTATCTTTTGTTCTTCACTTAACTAATTATACAATTCACTCTTACTGCTAAGTCACCTTGAATGCTCTACAAACTGTCTTGTTTGCTTCTCCAATTTGATTATTCACCCCTTTGCAATGCTCTCAACTCTCTTTAAAATTTAGGGCTTCATCCTCCTTAAGAAGACTGAGGTGGCTTAGGGTTAGGTATGAATCTACGGTTGAGATTCATCCATTTCACCACTTAAACCTTCCCATTTTTGATTGGCTGCATGTAATTTGCATAGGGATTCCGCATATAGATTCGTCTTTTTCTCCAAAAGATCGAAAACTATCCTTAGGTCAGCTAAAAAATGATTTACATAGTTGTTTGTGCCATAACAAACAAATATGTCCAATCTGTGTTAGCACATGAAGTTATTGATGCTCGACATACGCTGTTCTGACTCGACACCTGAACTGCTCGGCATCTACTGTTTACTCAGCACTTGAATCACTCAGCATGGTCTATCTACTCAACTCTTGAATGACTCGGCATATGAATGACTCAACACTCATTGCAACTCAGCATGGTTTAATATTTATATGTTGTATTCGACATGCATTACTAGTTCGACATGAACTAAGTAAATGACTTAAGTGTGTTGACACTCAATTGTCAAAACCAATCTGAGATCAATAGTCTCCCCCTTTGACATGACTATCAAAAACACTTGAATGTACATAATCAATCTAATCTTCTCGAGTATAACATATCCATGACTCAGCTTTTATACAAAACTTCAAAATTTCAAAATTTTGCAATAACCTATGTACCTCAAAATGTATAACTCCCCTTGAGTTAATGTGTCTGTGCCATATCCAAAATCTGTTCTCTATTCTGATTAGACTTGTCTCTACTAACTGATACTCTTTGGCATCAATGCAGTTATACTCTTTATGCTGCTCTATTGTTATCTCTGCATTTTGTTGCTCTCCCTTTTTGCTTTCTCCCCCTTTCTCCATAATTTTCCATTTGTATCTCTCCCCCATGCTTGCTTACTCCCCCTTCTTGCTTACTTACTCCCCCTTTTTGACACTTATGTCAAATGAGCTATACACTTATAGTTTATTTGTCCAAAAAGGATTTATGGACTTCCATGATGATTTTAAGAGATACATCCCACACTAGTAAATTTGGACTCAATTTTTGACAAATTTTGGTCAAAATTTCAACCCAGGTTGGTCAAGATTTTGACCAAGCAGTTCATGGTAAATTTTCTTGTCGAAATTTTGACCAATACATTCGTTGAAAAATTTTAATTTTTGCTAGCTCTGATTTGTCATTGTTGGTCAAAATTGCCACCAATGTTTGGTCAATTTTTTTTAAGAATTAGTGGAAATTTCAGCCAATTCTTGGTAGAAAACTATCAAGAATTGGTCAAAATTTCCACCAATGTTTGGTCATTTTTTTAATATATAATTGGTGGAAACTTCAACCAATTCTTGTTAGAAAACTATCAAGAATTGGTTGAAATTTCCACCAATGTTTGGTCATATTTATTTTTTATATTGTATCAAGCAATTGTTTTTTATCCAAGCCTTTTAATTTGCAACCTTTTAAATCTCTGCAAAGATAAAGTTGGAGCAGGATAATTTTTCTTCTCAAAGGTGTCCTCTGATTGTAAAGTGTCCATTCCATTATCTCAATGGCTTGGATAAGAAACAATTGCTTGATACAACATGGAACAAATGGACATTTATGCATAAGGCACCATCAATTATGTGAGTGATGCAGATGTAGCCGAATTTTTTGGAGTCAAAGCCAACAATTAATATAAGGTTTCTAATCTCCACGAGGCTGACATTGTGGTTGTAAGGGCTGTGGAGAGGGCATTTCTTCATTCTCTGTTTCATCACTGATTAACTTGCACCACAGACCGACGGTCTTCATCTTTGTTGTGGGCTCCTATCCCCTATGTGAGTGTTGATGTAGAAGCTGAAGTAGAAAAACTAAGTGAAAGCATGTTGAATAAGGTTTCTAATCTCGACTTGGTCAACATTGTTGATTTAAGGGCTATGGATTGGGTAATTCTTCAATGTCCAATTAGGGGTAGCATTTCATCCTCTTTAACTATTACATGTATAGCCCTAGGAGGAAATAGGTTGTTGGTTTCTTCTTCTAGCCTTGCACTTTCTTCTTTGTGGGTTTTTCTTAAACACAACTCTACATCCATCCCCAATTTCAAGCGATTTGGCAATGCATCTATTTGCTGCAAAAAAACAACCCATTTCTTGTTTTAGTTTTTGATAGGTATCGCTTAACTCTTTCATTTGGAGAGAAGGATTCTGTCATTGCAGCAATGCATAAAAAATCTCAAGGTAAAATTGAAGATGAAAATGAGTACAAGCATATGGTTGACATACCTAAGACAAGCTTCACCCTTAGAGCAATTCAATAGCACGTGAACCAGAAAGCAATTCAATAGCACATGAACCAGAAATACAGAAGCTGTGGGATGAGAAACAGATTCAATGCCTATTAGGTTTGAATTAGAATGAGCAGTTGGATTAATAGTAAAGCAAAAACTTTTCAAAAGTTGATAAGTAGGAGATGATTTCCACAACTAGTCAAATTGTGATGTGAATATCAGGATTTAACTGTGTGATTTTTGAGTCAAACTCGATGACCCATGTTTCATGAGTAGTGATTCAACATGAATCCATCTCTCATGAGAATAAATGGAACACTTAGCACTCATTGGATCTAGGTGATGCTCACAGGGGTGAAGCATCGGGACTTCCCGGGAGGTCACCCATCCCAGTACTACTCCAGCCTGAGCGTGCTTAACTACGGAGTTTCCTCCACAGTTAAACCCAAAGCTTGCAACCCCATTTGCAAAACCTTCACCAAGTGTTGTGTCTTATGAACCATTCATTAGAAAGCCCCTTAAGCTCATCAATTGATAAGTAGGAGATGATTTCCATAGCTAATCAAATTGTGATGTGAATATCAGGATTTAACTGTGTGATTTTTGAGTCAAACTCGATGACCCATGTTTCATGAGTAGTGATTCAACATTGTGATGTGAATATCAGGATTTAACTGTGTGATTTTTGAGTCAAACTCGATGACCCATGTTTCATGAGCAGTGATTCAGTCATGAAACATGGGTCATCGAGTTTGACTCAAAAATCACACAGTTAAATCCTGATATTCACATCACAATTTGACTAGCTGTGGAAATCATCTCCTACTTATCAATTGATGAGCTTAAGGGAATTTCTAATGAATGGTTCATAAGGCACAACACTTGGTGAAGGTTTTGCAAATGGGGTTGCAAGCTTTGGGTTTAACTGTGGAGGAAACTACGTAGTTAAGCGCGCTTAGGCTGGAGTAGTACTGGGATGGGTGACCTCCCGGGAAGTCCCGGTGCTTCACCCCTGTGAGCATCACCTAGATCCAATGAGTGCTAAGTGTTCCATTTATTCTCATGAGAGATGGATTCATGTTGAATCACTACTCATGAAACATGGGTCATCGAGTTTGACTCAAAAATCACACAGTTAAATCCTGATATTCACATCACAATTTTCAAAAGTTACTGGCCTATTTGTTAATTTTAGGGCTAGGGGGTTGAGTTGATAAAAAAAACAAAAAATTTAAGACAAAATGTCCCAAATTCCTCACGAGTTCTTTCATTGAGTGTCAGTTAGAGTGTGTTGGGTTTCTGCTTGGGTTTGGTAGACTAATCCATAGATTGGATGATCGAGCTCACTATTAATGGACCTAGGATGGGATGATCCATACGAAGATCTGGTGGTACCAAGTTCTAGAATTTAGTTCCTTAGGATTTGAGTTCTAAATTTCATGTATGGACTAACTTCAATCTGTCAACCTTCATCAAGTTTGAAAAATACTGTGTTTGGCTGAAGTATCCATGAAGATGATTCGAGTCTTTCAACATAATATAGTACTGCAGTGTAATTAGTGGAGCATGAGCATAACATCTAATAATTACAGAAGAGGAGGGATACAATTCCATTGGTTGTAGAAGGCCTGAAATGAGGATTAATAAGTTTTAGCATCACTATTGTAGGAGAACCAACTGATTTGAAGCAACACTTTAAAAGCAGTGCTAATCCATATAAGATTCTAAGTTGTAGTGGAGTACAAAGCAGGATCTAAGCTAACTTACAAGAAGTATTTACCACCTTCTCAGTTGAAGTCTTTTTTGTGGCTCAAAGTATTCAAAGTTGCTAAAGTGTTTTTTTACTCCCGTACATCAACAAAAGGATTCTAGTTGTTCATTAATGCTCATCAATGGTCTTAAATATTAAGGACTATTTTAACGATGGTTGGAGTATCTACTATTTGTTAAGGCTTAAGCACATCTACTATTTGGTGCAAATTAATTACTGTATTCTGGCCGACACTTTAGGATAATTATATTGTGTAAGTCAGTTTAACCTGCTAGTGCTTGTACCCCAACAGGGTGCAAGAGTACAACCAATAGGCTTGGGGTTGAAGTGTATAGCTGAATATTTCATCCATGCTAGTGTGATTATAGTGGAGGTGAAAAAAGACCGTTTATGACAAAATGTTTTATATGATTTGATACCAGGCAATAGGAGAGCGTCCCAGATATGCATCAGCAAGGAAGGCCCCAAGTAGTGTGAGCACAAAAGCAACACCTATCTAGTCTATAAAAAATTTAGCAACATTTGGTACGCTCTCATGCATCTCTATTATCACATATGAGAACATGTTCACAACAACTGAATAGTATGCAAGCCTTTCAGCCACCTCATTCACTACAAAGTATCACATGAATTAAACATCAATATCATTTCATCTAATTTGAGTAAAAACACATTTAGAGGACAGGGCCATTAAAACTGTATAGATTGACAACACATTCAAAGTAATTAAATCACAATTCAAAACTCAAAAAAATGAGAGACCATATAAAGATTATGTTGTTGAGGGAGTGCTAAACTATTAATCTACACAAAAAGAAATTTGAGAGACCATGTAAAGATTATGTTGTTGGGGAAGTGCTAAATTGTTAATCCACACAAAAAAGATTAAACTTACTGTCATTTTTTTAATGTTCTACATAAAGACAAGACGCAACGGTAAATTATAAGTATCTTATTTGAAAAGTCTTGTATCAAGTCTACTCAAACATAACACTTAACAAATGAATAAATAATAATGATAAATGAAACTATAGATGTTACTTGTCACAAGTCTACTCAAACATAATGCTTAACACTTAACAAATGAATAAATAATAATAATAAATGAAATTGTAGATGTTACTTGAAACCAAGCATTGCTTTGATTTCAGAATGTGCTAGTCTACTATATCTATAATGAAAGGTGATGCCTTCCATCCCCTTGTTCTTTTCTTATCAGCTACATTCCCTTTCAAGTCATATACTATATGTGGAACATGAACAGATAATTTTGCCTTTCTCTCCATTGCCTACAATAAATTCAGCAAGGGGTCATAAATCATGATAAATTGAACTCCACAGAACTTCCATATCTAGTATTGATATGTTTGAGATTGATGGTTGTTTGAAGCATCCAATGTATAGCTTTTCCTTCGTGTTAGTTTTCTGCTAATAATCTCAAAACAAAAACTTATAAGAGTTGAACAAAATCTCTTGTTGCATGGATGTATTTAAAGGAAAGCATAGATAATTTAAGAGAAATACTAGAGAACCTCAGAGAAAAGATGCCATAGACAAATACAAGTTTCCAAATAGTATATTTCTTCATATTCTCAAACAAACATGCTAATGGTGGAAGTGCCTTCATATTCCTATAATCAATTTCACTTGGCTAATTATGATAATGAAATGATGTATATTTAAATCCATTGTAGGCTTCTCTGAATTTTACTGATGATCAGCTTGTATGATTTTATTTCCAGCCTTTTTAGAGGTGGGAAAAGAACTCCAGGCTTTTGCGCACCATTTTTGGGATATTTTATACTAATTGAATTTTACCCAAAGAACACTCTGAATCTTTCTTAAATTGTTATAAAAGATTTTGATCTTATTAAAAAAAGCTTACACATTTTAAACCTATAAATTATAATCATAAGACAATAACATTTGTAAAATATATGAAAACTGTTAATTCCTTCAAATTATTCTGAAGGTAGTTGATGTGACTCCATTCATCTCTTATGGATGAGACTTCCCACTCTTTTGCAGGAGGAACACATGGTGAGGGTTTCCGCTGGAAGTTGCATGTACAATGGAGTTGAAACCAAACTGCCTATTCTCTTCTGTCAGATTTTCATACCACCACTTTAGAAATTTGCACTCCATTTATGTCTGCTTCACGCCATTTGTAAGCAGTATGTTCTAGAACCAGACTCCAACCTACCATGGATGAAGGTTGTGCTGCTTTGCCAGGGCAATTTTTTGCTTATGCGCCATAAATTTATTTGAGCACTTATTTAAAGAGTTTGAGTAGGATTTGAGCAGTTATTTAGATTTATTTAACATTTATTTCAAGGATTTGAGCACTTATTTAAAGGTTTTGAGCAATTATAGAAAGAATTTGAGCAGTTATTTAAAGAATGTGCTTGAAGGATTTGAGCACTTATTCGAAAGGATTTGAGCAAATATTTATCGGATTGAGTGCATTGTGCTTTTTAAAGCTTCCTTCTAGGAGAGTCGATTGATCTTTGGAAAGGTGGAGCTTCTTCTTGCTATTATTTCCTTCCTCTTCATCACTACCTCTCTAGGACGCCCTGCCGCTCTCCCTTTTGTTTTTTCCATTGCAACAAAGCCCACCCTTTTCCATGTGAAAGGACAAAACAGTGCTATTAGGAGAAGACATGGTGGCCTCTTCATCATATTTGGGCAAGGATATCTGGTTCATATCAATGCTCTACCTCTCCCTCCTCCCTACATAATGCCATACAAAAAAAAACTCAGAAAACCCTATAATTTCTCTAAATAACTAGATAATTTCACCAAATAACTAGAGGATTTCACTGAATAACCCTAAATAAATGCAATAGAAATGCAAAAACACACCAGAGAATGTTGTCCAGGACCATAGCTATCCATGGAGGCTGGCCTCGTATTCACCCAGTAGGGAAGCTCAGATCAAAGAGGAAGAGGAGATATTTAATGGAGTTTAGCAGAATTCCAATGTTTCTAACTTGAGATTTTTGTTGAGTGATAGTAGAGATAGCTGACCCCAAACGTGTTAGATGTGACTTTCACTGCGTGTTGCAGGAGCACAACTTGATCATCCCTATCAACCAAAATCCCTGATTCCTCACACTCCATCTATTTCTTCATCAACACATTAGTGCCCCCATTCCTGAAGTTCTTATAATAAGTATCGACAACATCCCACTTGCGAACGAAAGACTCCTGACAGCTCCCTCTGATGAAAAAGTAGCTCTCTGTCCTGTGTTGGTTGCTCTATCATTCAAAACCACTATAAGCAAGTTAGTGTAATGCATATGGAACAGGCAAGAAATCAGTGCCGCAAACCAATTCTCCCGTCTGTCACAAGCAATGTGTGGAATTTCTAGGGGCTCTCACCCACAAGTGAAAGCCTATCGGCAATTATGCTAGAGGACTACCTATGAACACACTTAGAATGTCAAAATAGTGAAAGTATTCTTGATATCATAGACAACACGCACTTAAGATTGTGATTGAGTGAATATAAAGAAATACGTGAATCACCCCTTTAGCTTTTGAGATGAGAAAAAATAAATTGGAAGAATTATAACCAATTGAACCCCAAATTCATACCATAGTTTAATGGTCTTAGATATTGGCGAGTCCAATGGAAACTGTCTATAATTTTGCTTGATCATGACATTAGCCTCTTCCAACCGGTTGCCTTGTAGACATGAGACATGAAGGCTCACCATTCTCATTCTATTATGTCTTTGATTTCAGTGTTCAATCAATATTTAAATCAAGTTAAATTAACATAATTAAAACAAAATTCTCAATGTTTGAGAGAAGGATTGAATTACTAGAATTTATGTTTATATGAATAACAAAGATATGAAGAAATATCATTCTAATTCATTCGTAAATGGTTGTATGGAAACACAATAAACTAAGATATCACCATCTATATTATTACTCTACAAATTAACAAGGTGCAAACCTAATGAATATCAAAGTATTGTTTAAATATGGTGAAATTCTTGAGAAATTTAGATTAGGCATAGTTGATAAGCAACCTCATAACAGAGCTTTGAGTTCTTGCAGATCCTTACAAAACATAGTGCATTTTGGCTATGTAACATTTTGACTGATCTCGTTTGTTAGCCGCTCTTTGATTAATATTATGTCTAGTTAGATGTGTATTGTTTGGGCCACCACCAAAGCATGATAATATAGTTGAATGTGTAGCAAAAATTTGCTAGTATGGTCCACAAATTGATCATTTGCCTATTTTCTTATCTATCTATGGCAACTTACCATAAACATAAACTTAGAAAGATTAATATATAATCCATAGAAATATCCAGGTCTCCCAACTATCAAGCATATTAAGAATGTTGGGCAACAATCTCCAACATGTTCTTTTCAGATATTGGGATTTTTGAATGATTGAGGTTGTGTCCAAAGCCTGGACTTTCAAAGCCCACTAGTTTTATGAAATTCAATTGTATAGTTTTGAGTTAGAATACGAAGTCTCATATTGAGTTCAATTTATTTATTGTTTGGATTAAATAGATTTTAATTTTCATGAATGACTTATGGACATACACAATCAAATCCAGAAACAAAAAATAATATTTCAAACGAAATGTGGAAATCTGATAAGATTAACATGGTTGTAGTAAAGTGATTTAAGGTACCCGAGAATTGGCTTCTCCACGGCCTTTAGCAGGGGCCAAGTGTTCATTTATTATTTTTTCAGGGCATTTTCTCTAGGTTCCTCCATATTGCAAGACAAGCCTATTTGCATCCATGTCCACTCTGACTAGAGAAATTGTGGATATGCAAGTGTTGAATCAGAAGCAAATGACATACTTGATGGTTCATGCCTCTGTATATGCAAAAAGATTCAAATATTACATTTATCGAATATTTACTGCCATAATAAATTGTAGGGATTAAAAAGAAAGAATCTTTTATAGTTCACAATACCTAGTGATCTGCATATGGATCTACAAATGGCTTATAGAACATCGATAAATGGTATTAAAAAGGAGCTTTTATGAGGATTATCTCAACAAAAACAATTTTTCATAACCACTCAACTAAGACTCTGGGGTACTGCATTTTAACCCCTATAAGGGTCCATATCACAATGAATTTCCTGACTACATGTGAACTTCAAATTTTTAAAACATATAGTGATCACCAACTTTCAACACTACTTTGCAAAACTTAATTAGTATCATATCATACATGTCATTTTATGATCATTCCATGACAAACATATCAATACAATCATGGAATGATTGCTTTCTATAAAAACTCAAAAAAATTATAAAAACGCAATGCTTTTAACCCTATCAACAACAAGTGAAAGGAAAATGCTTTTAAAGTGTCTTCAAATCATGCAATGCTTCTAGGAAAGTCTACTGGTGTTCCTTAATCATTAGAAGTTCATAAGAAACAAATGAGCAATCAAAATCACAAAGGAAAAATGCAAAAATCAACTGCTTTATAGCATTTGAATCCCAGTCCAATCTGCACTCCCCTTCTTCCCATGCCTTTCAAAAATCAATTGCTATATTGCATTTGAATTCCAATCCAATATGCACTTCCCTTCATCCCATTCCTTGACCACATAATGTTAAGTATCTCTCAATTGTCCTAACCAGTCCATGCGGGTTTCAATTTATTACAAACTCATTAAAGGCCTGAAATCAAGTTTCCCTCATAATCATGAACTAGTCATTAGATTTCTAAAATTTGAATTTCTAACTCTTATTTAATTGCTTTTACAAGCATTCTAAAAAACCAAACTTTGGACTATGATTGGTTTTGGATCTGTCTATCATATCAAATGATTTATAAGCCTATAATAATCCCTTAGGCCCTATTGAGATCAAGCCACTTCCAACACTTGAAATATATTCATTAAATGGATCATGAACTAAAAATGGAATCGTTGAAATATAGTCTAGTAATGAGACTAGCAAAAAGCATGCAAAATGTGTCTCAATATATTATCATTCACAATTCAAAAATCAATATGTCTGAATGTACAAGGTTATGTGCATTCACTATTCAACAACCATCTTGATATATGTTCAAGGCCAATCATAAGGTGTACTGGCCTAGGTATATGCTTATATAGGTCAAAAAAATTTGAGTGAAAAATCACATGGATAGATGGCACATTAACGACCCTAAGCATGATTACCTACAACAGGTTTATGAAAAAATGTTGCTATTATTAAAACCAAAAACAAAAACACAACCAGATTTAGCTTTCTAGAAATTTGAGTTACCTCATTTATTCTCCAATAATATTCAAAAAAATATTTTCCCTTTTTAAAATGACAGAAGTGTTTACATTTTTCTCAACCAATCCTCTTGCAAAAGTTATGGAGATTATTTTTATTGCAATGTGGCAGTTAGCTTATGGATGTGTAATCAAGTGAAAAAATGTCATCTATGGTAGTAAAGGAAAAAAACATTTTTGCTACTCAGCACTGCTACGCAAATGTCCTCAATCTAGAAATACCCTACTTTCATATGCCCAGTTAATCTCTTAGTAATATATCATAGCTTGCTTGTGCTTATGGATGTAATAATATCATTTAACCTTACCTCACCTACCCAGCTAAGGTTGGTAAAATACTCAGAAACCTAAAAACACCCCCACAACTACCACAAATTTGATTAGCATCTTAATGATTTAAGTTTAAGATGTCATTTGAGTTAGCATATTCAAGAAGCTCAACCCTCACAACTACCACATATTTGATTAGAAGTTTACGATGTCATTTGAGTTACTCAGTAAACACAAGAAGCTCAACCCCCGTAACTACGACATATTTGATCACACATCTTACTGATGAAGTTTAGGATGTCCCTTTGAGTTACTCAGCGTAGGCAAAAAACACAACTGTGCACACAATGAGTTACTTAGCATAGGGGCCATTCACAACCATGCACACAATGAGTTACTTGACATAGGGGCCATGCAATAAAGGTAATTTCATGTGTGATTTAAATACCAACCCTTGTCCTCTAAACATGAACCCTCTTGTGCTTGTGGACGTAATGATTTAGCATTTGAACCTTACATCACCTGCCCAATTAAGCAATGCCAAATACTCAAAAACCTAAAAAACATGGCGTGCAACAACCACAAGTTTGAATAGCATATTAATGATTAAGTTAAAGATGTCCTTTGAGTTACTTCACATAAGCAAGAAGCTCAACCCCCATTTCCACGGGTTTGATTAACATCTTAATGATTAAGCTTAGGATGTCCTTTGAGTACTTAGCATAGGCAAGAAGCTCAACCACGTCAACTACCACATAGGTTTGATTAGCTTCTTATTGATTTTGTTTAGGATGTCCTTTGAGTTGCTCAGCATAGGCAAGAAGCTCAGCCATGCACACAATGATCAGTTGTAGGGGTCATGCAATAGAGGTCATTTCATGTGTGATTTAAATAGCAACCCTCATCCTTTAAACATTAATCCTCTTATGCTTGTGGATGTAATAATATAGCATTTGAACCTTACACCACCTACCCAAATAAGGCAATGCCAAATACTCATAAACCTATAAGCACACCCATGTAACTAACCACAAGTTCACTAGCATCTTAATGATTAAGTTTAAGATGTCCTATAAGTTACGCATCATGGGTAAGAAGCTCAACCCCAACTACCACGGGTTTGATTAGCATCTTGATGATTAAGGTAAGGATGTCCTTTGAGTTACTCATCATAGGCAAGAAGCTAAATAAAGGTCGTTGGATAAAGGTCATGCATTGTAGGGTTGCAATTAAGGCCATTTCATGTGATTTAAATAACAATCCTCACCCTCTAAACTTGAATGGTTGAATACACATAAAACACATACAATTCTTATAATTGTGGTATATATTCTATAGTGCTACATTAATACAAGCAATTTGAGCACATAGTTGTACCAATTGGTGCACAACACATCCATATCCTGCTCCAAAGCTTCCGCTCTCCACAACCTGCAAGAAAGTAGACAAAGGTTGTAGAGTTCATCTTTTACACCAATCAATAATCACATTTGCTTGTTCAGCCCACACAAGGCCTACATTAATACAAGTAATTTGAGTGCGGTTGTGCCAATTGGTGTACAAAACATCCATACCCTGTTCCAAAGCTTCCGTTCTCCACAAACTACAAGAAAGTAGAAAAAGGTTCTAAAGTTCATTTTTTACACCAGTCAATAATTGCATTTCCTTATAAGTTCAGCCCACACAAGACTATGCACAAAATGTCCATACCCTATTCCATCCACAGGCTACTAAGAGGAAGACAAAGGTTGTAGTGTTCATCTTTCAAACCTATCAATTGTATTTTCTTATAGAATCCTAAAGCCCTTTCAAGTTTTGACATATCCATTTAGTGAATACCCAGCAAGCAAGGCATTCCGTTAGAACAAATTTCTTTGGAGCATTTTTTTACAACATTTCATGTGCGTTGTCTTTGCAACTACAATTTTCATACATGTCAAATAGAATTTCCAGCAATATCTGACACAATTACAAAACCCTTAATGTTTAAATCAATTTTATGTTCCCAAGCCATTTTGCAATAAGTCATTGCTACTGTGAATGTTCAGATGCACAGTTTGGCTACTCATGAGGCTCCCATTTTGCAACAAGCCATTGCTATGGTGAATGGTCAGATGCATAGTTTGGCTACTCTTGAGGAAACCTGCACCTTCATATGCCTTCTTATAATGCAGCAAAGGAACTTTCAGATATGATGTTGAGGTGAATATGAGACAGTTGTCAAAAATATTATAATTACAACTTAAATGGAAAAACAACAAAGAGGTGGGGTTATGACCACTAGAGTGTGCTCCTTAATTCTGGCCACATGAATCATGTTTCCTTATAGATAGATATTTTTTGGATACAGTGTATATTTTATTACTGCTTTAACAACTCCAAACTTAAAGGTTGCAGTGTGTTAAAGATAATAACGTAAAAGTTATCAAGCCTAGAAAACAAAATTTCCACGCATCAACGATAAATTTCCCAAAAGACTCTTGATCTAAGCCAATACAATTCTAATGGTATTGGATGATGTCTTGGATTGGGACATTTTGTTATCTTAAGCAAAAGCATAAAAAGCTCTCTTTAGAAAGCTGGTATTATTTCATTCATCCAAAACAATTCTCTAGTTGACTACATCAACAGCCACTGTTGGAGCTCCACCATGCCCTTCTCTTTGCTATTTTTAAGAATTTAACTTACCTTAATGCCAAACTCTATAGAAAAAAATCTACTAAGGTAGGCATACTTCCTCGTGATGTATTTTTGTAATTCATAATCTTGTTGGCTTAGATTGGTCGTTATTGAATATATATGATTTAATTTAATTCAGTTCCAACAATTGAATTTTGATAAAAGAGTGCATTCTTCTGTGCAACATTAATTACCCCTCCCAACATTCTCTAGAAAGTGTCCCAGTGGCTGCAACATGACCCAATGGATCCTAGGTAGTCCTCCAGCATAATAGGTTAAACTAAGTTACACAATATAATTATCCTAAAGTGTTGGCCATAATACACTAATTAATTTGCACCAAATAGTAGATGTGCTTAAGCCTTAACAAATAGTAGATACTCCAATAAGGACTGAAAAATGCATAAGCATAAAATAAGGACCAACAAATGCAGAGAAAAATAAAATGAAAGAGATAAGTTGTTGCTCTTCTCTCCTTCTTCAGCTGGATAGAATCTTTGAAGTTTATCTATTTTCTGTGCTGATATTCCTATTTGTAGCTACATTAATTAAAAAATATATAAATGCATCATGAAACACAAGAAAATAATGTTTGATAAACAACATGCAAACAATTAGATTCATATGTCATATGTGAACAGATTTATATCTACTTGTAGTTGTAAAGCTAGTTGTTCTTGTACTCCTAATTGCCACTTACTTTTTTTCTGATGACCCTGAAAATTGATACTTGAAGGGGCATCAAATGCCTAGCCTTTCCCTCAACTTTTACTTTCCTTGATTCACCCCACTGATAAAACACATTTGATTTAACACTTTCTCTACAAGTATTTGTGCTGAGGGGATCAAACCCAATATTATTTAAGGATCTAAATGCTCATGAACATTGCTTTCTGAATCATCAATAAAGGCCTTGAAATCTTAGAGATTGTAAATTACAGGAAATGCAAATAGTCAACCATCAAAATTTTAAACCCTAAACTTAATTTTTATTGTATTAAAATATCTAAGGTTCTAAAATATTTGAATTAATAAGAATAACATGTATGTATCACATACAATGAACTTTAGGAGAGAAAATAGAATACCCTCCTCATTTTAGACCGATAGCCCAAGGAGCTCAAATTTGTGGGGTGCTGAAACATATACCCAGTTTGGTAATCAAGGGTGTCCAAATAGAGATTTTTATTTCTATTCTTCAGTAATGATGATCTTTCATTGAAATTGGCCTACGAACAAGTCAATCTAGATCTTGTAAACCAATCTGAAATGGTATCCTCTCTGAATCTTTTTGATGGAGCGTTCGCTGCACAAGTCAAATTTAAACAATTGAAGAAGATACATAGGTAAGACTTTAGTAACCTTTTATACTAATCAAATCAATTCAGGATACTGGTAAGTATGCTGAGGATTCAAGCGTAGAGATTTTGAATATCTTAGGAAAATTCAAGGAAACCCTTACACCATACTCCATCTAGCTCCTTTGCATACTCCATCAAACATTAATGAAATCGAAAATGTTTTTTCATTTTAAAGTTAAGCTCGTGTTGGTCAAAATTTTGACCAACGTGGGCTTAGATTTAAAAAATAAGAATTTTTTCCTTCTACAGTCCGACCAACCTAAACCTTTTTAATTGATGGTAAAAAATTTTGGTAGAAAAACGAGGTCAAATGTAGTAGTGCTAGTTGTCACATGCAACATCCAATGACTTTATTTGGATAGCTAGCTTTGCTGCAAAGTGTACTAGGCCATCTAGAGTAGAAATATTGGAGTCTTTCTTTAGTAGAGTTTCTGCATGATCTAGTTCTTTATGGAGGATTTCCATGTGTGGGGTGATAGACGCCTAAATATTTGTCAATTTGACATGTTAGCCTCTTTTGCTGTTAACACAACTAATTGACTCTGTGATTGAAGCAATGTATAGAAATGCTTCTCACTCTGAGCTAGGTTCTTAGGTAGATGTGTGCCTGATATGCCTAGATTCCTCGCCAAGCTCAGAATTCTATGTCTGATCTCTTGGGTGAAGAGTGTGGGATCAACAATTTGGTGTACAATGAGAAGATATTCTCAAGTACCATCTTCACACCCTCAACCTTGGTTGCCAATGCAACTTGAGTCAGTGTTATGTCACCAGATATCTTTTCATTTACTTTCCCTTGAAACTTTCTTTCAGACCATTCTAAAAGTTTAGCATTTGTATTTGTATCTAGGTCTTCATTATTAACCTTTTCCACAATATCTGACAGTTGTTCCAATAGTGGCTTGGTTTCTTCAAGAGGTGGCAAGCTAGATGCATCTAAAAAGATGTCTTTAATTTCTTGCAGTGCTTGCTTTTACCTATATTCTTTCCTAAACAGTTCTTGATGCTTCTTTTTATCTAAGGCTTGTTGTAAAATGCTTATTTGCTCTAGTGTCATTGTTGCATAGTCAAATTTAGGAATCACTATCTCTTCATCTAAAGTAATATCACCATAGTGAATTACCTTTTCAACCTTAGAAGAGCTTGAGCCGAGCACTGAGATTTGTAGGGGTATAACTTCTATGCTTGGCTTCTGAAGAGCTTTTGTAGGTGAAGAGTCAGATGTTGGTAAAGTTACCAATGCTTGGATGATCTCTTGTTCCTTTACCTTCAGTGATTGCTCCTGGTCTTCTGGGTTATCTTGATCTATGACAATGACTTGTCATGGACCTTGTGTTTGTGCTTCAGGTACAGATGAATCTATCTGTCCTGTTTTCTCTATCGTTGTTTCTTTTTCTGCTTTGGCAGTCTACCTCTGCTCAACTATGTCTACTTTAACACGTGTGTCAATCTTAATAGATTTGTCTATAGTTATTTGAATCAGAGGTTGATCACTAGTAACTAAAGGGATGACAAAAGGAGGTTCTTGTGTATTCACCTTATCCCTCGGGACTTCAGTTACTGCCTTTTGAAGTTCTTCTACATTGATCAAAATAGGATTTACACATAGTTGTGCTTGCAATGTAGATTGATCTAGAATCTTCTTCAAATCTTTTGTAGTCAATGGATTGATGTTTTGAGCTGATGCATCAGAGACATCCTTGACAATAATAGTTTATGCAGTTGTACTAATGTCATGAGGAGGACTGACACTCAACATTTGTGTGTTGCACACTCTGGTCCTCTTGCTCTTATTCAGTTGTTTTCGTGTTAGTATCCATCTTCTTAGTCTCCTCCTCAACTATATTTCTTTCTTCATTGTTGTCTCCTTTGTCATCTTCTTCTTTATCATCATTTTTTCCCTCAAAGGGGTCCTTCCCTCCTTGCTTCACAGTAGTTAATCCATAGATTAATTTCCACATTTGAGTGGATTTATTAATAATATCTTCAATGTTGTTTTGGAGAATGTTGAAGGCTCTATACTTTGGCGTGAACCTTCCTCCATATTTCTTGTTTGCCTTAGCAATTTTCCCTTGTGTCAGTTCTGGCATTACTTGGGCCAAAGTAGTTTTCCTTATTTGCTTTTCCAAAATTAAACAATAATGCCATTTTTACTCAACTAAATCATATAATTTTTTGCGTACCAAGTTAGCAAATTCTAATGGTGTAGTCTTAAATTTAGACATTATTGCATATAGGGCTTCTTCTACTAACTTTTTCTCCTCTTTTCCCAAATCATCAAAATTTACATGTTTAAGGCTAGATAGATCTACATTATTTTTTATATTTTCACATAAATTTTCAAGATCAGAAAGTGGTGTATGACTTACCATTTTGAACTGGCTTAGATCATCTAATTCATTTCTCTCTTCATCTGAGTCAGGTTGTGCAATATATTTCCTTCCATGCTTCTTTTACACTTGGCCTCCTTCTATTTGCTTGGTTTTCTCCTTGGCCTTTTGTGTGGTAACTCGTGTGCTCACTCTAGTGATAGGCGTTGTTGGCTTTGTTGGGCTTGGTTTAGCAACTTTCTTTGCTTTAGCCATAGGTTGTGCCTTGGCCTTTCTCTTCTTTGGCTCGGCATGTGTTGGTGCTTCCTCAACTTCTTCTTCCTTGACACCCTCTATTTCCTCTTCTTCTTTATCCTCACCCATGCCTTGGGTTAATGCAAGAGGTTTTGGGGTTTGTTCTTGTTCTTCATCTTCATCCTCTTCATCTCCTTCCTCTTCTTCCTCTTCAACACCTTCACCAAATTTAACTTTAAGTTTCTTCACTAGTTTTTCCTTCTTCTTTAGTGTAAAGGCTATCTTCAATTCCATTTCTACATTTGGCTTCATTACATCATAGTTTCCAAAGATTTTTGCTGTTTTGTCCACTTCCTCTCGTAGAAGTGTAGTGATGGTTGCTGAGACTTCATCAACATTGATCTCATAACCTAAGGGTCTTAGCCTTCTTACCACAGGTGTGGCAATCAATACATATGTGTAATCAATGTCTACAAGAAAACATATATCATTGTAATATTGTTTAACCAAAGAAACAGTTATCCTTATCCTTTGCTTCATAGATTTCTTAAAGTCTTCAAAATAGCTTGTCATGATAGTTTCAAAATTTTCTCTCGTCTTTCTCAATGTACTCATTTATCTAAACAACAACTGGCCTATTTGTCTTCCATCCTATAGTGCCAAAAGATAGGAATGTATTCTGTACATAGAAAAATATACAAACTAGAATTGATCCAAATTTGCACTGTGCACTCTTAGTCTTCCTTACTGCTCCAAGGTTTTCCATTAATTGTTGCAGTTGAAGCTCAACTAGATCATAAGTATGATCTTTCTTCACAATTTTGTAACCAACATCTACTACAATATAGGGTACACTATTAGATTGATAAAACTTGTGTGAGATAACCCTTATTGCAAAGTTTATAAGTGGATATGTTATAGTATCTATTGTCATTCCTCGTTTGTTTATTTGCTCCAGTATTCTTCTTTATTACCTCTTTGGAATCACTCCTTAGAGTCTTTGGCCAATCTAGGGTTGGGAAAGCAGTAACCCTATGGATTATTCTTTTGGTGATCTTTATTGGTGCACCTTCCAACCATAAGGATCCATCGTGTATTCGACTCAATACTATTCTTATCCATTCTGTCTTGAATACACTAGGAAATTCTAGGGCATGCGTCAAACCCTTCCTTTCAACAATTTTGAATTCTTCTTTCAAGATGTTGTTTTCACATAATCTATCATAGGCTTCCCTTATTTCCATGTCACCTATTCCTCATATCTTATAGTTGTAGCATTTTTTGACATCTTGAACCATAATGACATTTGGGGGAATCATGGACAACGCATTTGAAGGATCTTGTTTGTAAGCTACATCTAGAATTGCTTTAAAATTTGGCTGTTTCACCTCGTTACAAACTAATTGGACATTCAAGACCTCTTTCCCTTCTACATTTCTTAAGCTGGACACCATTGTGATAAACTAGGGCTTTTCATAAATGCAAACTGCGTAGCTCTACTTATGATAAATACCTTTTAAAAATTTGAAGAACTGGAGTGAAATCGTCGCTAGGATCTTTTGCGAATGCTTCAAACAAATTTATGAATCACCTTCTACTCTATTCGCTCTTGCTCAAATTCAAAATGATGAAAAATGAGTGAACAACAACCATATACCCTTCAAAAACCCTTGCAATTAATGCTTAGTGCTTGTACAAATTTAAACTCGACATTAACTTGATTTCAGAATCATTCGACATCCATTGATATTACCATCACTCGACAGCTAATACAAGCTCGACATCAATTTAGCTAATCTGGCAGCTCGACATCAACTAGCATTCCACTCAACATCCATTGAAAACTTTTCATGCTTGGCAACAACATGAAAAATTAAAAATTTAATCTTGAATTTTCAATAGCATCTTGCATCTTCATTCATGCTACTATAGTTCTTTCAGTACTATGGTCTTTTGGAACTGATGTATGATATAATACTTTAAATATTAGTCCTACATACCTTGTGTTTGCTTAGTTTGATGAGGTGTGACCCCTGACCCATTCGGTGAAGTGGTCCCTTCTCCATTTGATGTACTACAACCATCTTTCTTCTCCCATGTCTTATTCATCTCATTCCTGATGTGTTCAACATCTACCTTGCCTTTGCCTTTATCAAATTCACAACTTGGTGCCTTTGACCTAGTTGGAAAATGCTTACTAATATGACTAGTCTTCAAACAGCTAAAGCATGTGGTTTGACTTAACCACCTTTTGTTGTTACCATTGAAGTGAGTCCTAATACAATTATTAGGTATATGTCCATTTTCTTGACAATAGTGGCAACTACATCTTGTATTATAAACCCAATTAGAAGAGTTTTCGTAGCTTCTTACCTTTTTTGGCTTGTTTGATGACCACGTGGACTTGGATCTGCATTCAAAGGCTCTATGTACATACTTCTAACAATTGTAGCAACATCCTTCAAATCTTGGTGCATGCATGGTTCTGGTTCTACATTCATGTGCTTGATGACCTTGTTTGTTGCACTTATGATAATGAGTCACGTTCTTAAGCTTAGCATTCTGATTTGTATTCTTGCTCTTGCACACATTAGCAGTATGTCCTTTCTTACCACAAAAGTGACAAGTAGGTTTGGAGTTGTTACCTTTGATGTTCTTTTCTTTGACAACTTTTGATGATTCTCCTTCTTCAGTGCTTGTGGAGCCTAATCCTGCTACATCATTGTTGGATCTAGGGGATTTAAGTAATTGCTCAAAGTATTTGATGGCTTCATTTGGCTTGTTGAAACTTTCAGCAATTACTTTTTCTCTTTTAGGTCATTCTACAACTTCAATGTAATTATCTCAATGTCCTTGACATTCAACTCATGATGAGCATTCATCATTTGGCTCAAGGTATCCAATTGCATGTTTGAGATCCTGGTTAACTCTATTGACTTCTGTTCCAGTCTATTTGCCAGAATTCTTTTGCCTTCTTCAATCATGACTTTGTCTTCCATGGCTTTCTTCTTTTGTTCAGTCACCTCACATAGCAATATAGCTTGTGATTCTTGCTCCAACTTGAGATTTCTAATTTCTTTAGCTTGTTCTTTAATCTTTTCCATTAGATCTACAACTACTACATCAAATTCACTGGAGTTAGCATCTGCAAATAGCTTTGTGGTGTCTATCTCTTTGTATAGTTTGTCATTCTCTACAATCGCAATTTTTTTCCTTCTCTTAAAGGTACACTTTAAAGAATCTCTAGCTTCATTCAGTTGATGTAGTATAAGATGCATTTCATACTCATGGTTCTCAACAGTCTTTCTAAAATTGTAGACTTCCATTTCAAGATCTTTCCTCTAAGCTGTGAAGCTTCTCTTTCTGAGGACTTGGCTCTGATAGCAATTGTTGGAATTACAAGTGGGAAAGGAGTAAACTTCTGAGGGGGGAGGGTGAATCAGGAGTTTAAACTAGGACCCATAAAACTTTCATCTTTTATACATCACATGCATAATAAACTGAAATAACATATAAAGCATATGCATCAATAATGTAAACATGTAATCAAACACACATAATTAACACCAGATATGATTACCCAGAAACCCTCCAAATGAGAAAGTAAAACTGGGGTGGGGATGACACCCACAAATCTTCACTACTGCAGTTGTAAAGTGTAGGCAATTAAGGTTACAATGGTTTGACTGTGAATCATGATCTGCCCTGTGAAAGGCCTGCCCTATTAAAGGCTTACAAAGACTGTTAAGTCGCACCTTGTTAGAGGATTTCAATGCCCTATTAGAAGTGTGCCTTGTTAAAGGACTTCAGGTCATTCACTTGGAATGCCTGATAACAGATCACCTCTATTCAATCTCTGATTAATCTTTCACGATCTAATGTATCAATGATGTATCCTCTATCCTCTATTCTTCACTTAATTGATTATGCAATTCACTCTTATTGCTAAGTCACCTTGAATGCTTTGCAAACTATCTTGTTTGCTCCTCCAATTCAATCATTCACCCCTTTGTAATGCTCTCAACTCTCGTTAAAATTTAGGGCTTCGTCCTCATTAAGAAGATTGAGGTGGCTTAGGGTTAGGTATGAATCTATGGTTGAGATTCATCCATTTTTCTGCTTAAACCTTCCCATTTTTTGATTGGTTGCATGTAATTTGCATAGGGATTTCATATATAGATTCTTCCTTATCTCCAAAAGATCGAAAACTATCCTTAGATTGGCTGAAAAATGATTTACATAGTTGTTTGTGCCATAACAAACAACTATGTCTAATCTGTGTTGCTCGACATATGAAGTTACTAATGCTCAGCATACACTGTTCTGACTCGGCACCTAAAGTGCTCGGCATCTATTGTTTACTTAGCACTTGAATCACTTAGCATGGTCTATATGCTCGGTACTTGAGTGACTCGGCATATGAGTGACTCGACACTCATTGCTACTCAACATGGTTTAATATTTACGTGTTGTACTCAACATGCATTACTAGTTCAACATGAACTAAGTAAATGACTTAAGTGTGTTGACACTCAATTGTCAAAACCAACCTGAGATCAACAGTTAATAAAAAATTCAATATAATGTTAAATCAATATTCTTCTTTTATGGATACTATGAACTTTTCTATTTCTTATTCTTTACAAATAATTTCAAATTATTTTGTTTTATAGTTTAAAAAATTAAATAAGATTCTTTCAAATTTGTATATGATTGAACATGTTAAATGATTATTTGTTTAAAACAATAATAATACATTAAGAATAATTATTTAAATAAAAGTATATCATGGTTTTCTCAATATACAACATGTGAAAACATATTAGCATAACAAATACCTCAAATCACAATACTTATCTAAAGAAAAACTGACATATTTTTTGACCATATACAGTTGTGCAGTTTTGGGAATTCTTGGATGCATGAAAAAATTGTGCAGTTTTGTCATTGAAGGAGCTACGTCGAATGAATATCTTTCTGCTCATTCAACATTTGTAGGTTGACAACTATGGTGCATTTTCGTGCCTGCACAGGATCACAGGATTGTTTGAAGTAAAAGGTCTCCTTGTTGTGATCTCAAGATGTTGTGTAGTTTCATGCATCAAAGGAGATACATCGAATGAGTCAAATATCGAATGAATATCTTTCTACTCATTCGACATTCGCTATAACACCTAGTGATTATCGACAAGCGTAAATGAAATATAATCATCTTGGCAATGAGTGATAAAAATATTATATCACTATATGTCTCAATGATAAGTGTTTTCGGTGATTGGAAAGGGGAGGATTGTGTTGTAGCAATCAACAATAGAAAATACATGATCATTATAACTTATGGCGATGGTGGTATGATCTCTCAAAAGGTATCTATATAATATAGCGATGGGTCAAAAGGATTGTATGTCACATTTGGAGTAAACATGACATAGTGATAAGCAATGAAGACACGAGTATCGCTATGTGTTATGATGACAAAGCAATATAGGTCGCTATATAATATAGCAATGGGTCAAAAGGATCACGCGTTCCATTTGGAGTAAACATTACATAGCGATAAGTGATGAAGACATGTGTATCACTATGTGTTATGACAACAAAGCAATATAGGTTGCTATATATTATAGTGATAGGTCAAAAGGATCGTGCGACCCATTTGGTGTAAACATGATATAGTGATAAGCGATGAAGAGACGTATATCACTATGTGTTATGATGACAAAGTAGTATGGCTATAAGAAGGATCACTGTAGATTATAGCGATAATGCAATTTTGATCATGGATCTCTTTTACAGGAAAATGGATACGACAATGAGTGTTAGGGTTACTGATATTTCTATAGCGATAAAAGTGAAAAATGTAATAGATCCTTATTAGGAATAATGAGGTAAAGCATTCGATGGTGTGTACATGTTTTTCGCCAGGAGTTACAACAATCATTTATTTGAATATATTTTTCATGGAGTGGGTGAGTAATTACCAGAAATGACTGTTGATAGTGATCTCATGATGTTGTGTAGTTTTGTGTGTTGAAGGAGATACATCGAATGAGTCAAATATCGAATGAATGTCTTTCTACTCATTCAACATTCGCAGGTCAAAAATTGTGGTGCATTTTCGTGCCTGTGTAGGATCACATGACTGTTTGAAGCAAAGAGACTCCTTGTTGCGAGCTTGCGATGTTGTGTAGTTTCGTGCATCGAAGGAGCTACATAAAATGAGTCAAATATCAAATTAATAGTGTCTTGTACTTTTCTAGAATCACATTGTAATTTGAATGTTGGTATCTGTTTATAATACTTATGTTTCATAATAAAATAAGATTAAAAAAAACTGCATCAAATTCTAATTCTAATTCGAAAATGAAAAACCAAATGCAAGAAAAGGATATTCCTAGTCATATTTCGTTCCAATTCCAATTTCTAAATTGGCAACCAAATGCAAAATATGAATTTGTATATTCATCTTTCGTATCAACCAAATGGTCCAACTATCTTCCCAAAACACAAAACCAAGTTTTTGAAAACTTGGTTATGAGATAAAAAAGGTTTTGAGCCAAATTCATCTTCGCCAACCAAACGGGGCCTTAGTGAATTTGCACGAACTATTATGTTACCAAAATTAATTTAGAAATTGACGGTGGTAATTGGCTTCTTAGGGCACGTGGAGTTGTATGAAATTATGTTGTTATTTGTAGACAACTAGTATATTATTTTCTAACACAAAATATTTCATGAAGAACAAATGTCCAAAATTTTACGAAAATCTATTGTGTTTTAAAAAAAAAAATGATAAATGATACGTTTTGTATGTAAGATAGTTGTGCCTATTTTAGAGTATGTTTTTATTGTTAAGAGAGTTTTGTCCACATAAAACAACGTCTAATTGCATAATTGTTTGTGTTGTTTTAGATTTTTTTAAAAAGTTTTTGATGAAGGTACGCTCTGATACCACTAATGAAGGTACGCTCTGATACCACTGATGAAGGGCCACACCACCCTACCAATTCACAACCCAGAATGCAACAATAAGGAAACAAAGAGATGACAAAATACTTCCCAAGCAATTTTATTATACTTGACAATCCAATAGCAATTACAATAACATCTCTACAAAATCTCTCAAGATCCAATCCAAACCCAAGCTAGTCGAGATCCACACTCTAGTAGAAACCTCTGAGATCTCAACTTGTGCTCGCAAGCCACCAAGCAACCTCCTTGTTTCTAAACCACAATCACTAGCTCTTCTCACAAACCTAATCCAAGATCCAAGTGTAAATTGCCTCACGTTCGACGCTCTATCTACACACTCACAACTCCATCACAATCCTGCTGTAGACTGCCTCACATTCGGTGCTCTGTCCACAGACTCAGGAAAACTCACTCTTCACTTCCTCCTTCTCTTTCACACTTTGAAACTTTCCAAACTTTCCTTCCTGAGCTTCTCCTTCTCGAGCTTCCACTTCTCAAGCTTCCACTTTTCAAGCTTCTCTTTGAGCTTTCACCTTCTTCTCGAGCTTCTACTCCTCGAGCTTCCCCTTGAGCTTCTCCTTCTCAAGCTTCTCCTTGAGCTTGATTTAGAAATGTTCATATGCCTTGCTTAAATAGGCACTTACCACCCCATGCATGACTTATCCACAACTTTCTAGAATTCCTCCACAACCTTCTACAACTTCCACAACCTTCTACAATATTCATAACTTTCTAGAAATCTTCCCACACACCTCGATAAATGGAATGACAACCATTTATTTTTTATTTTTTCTATTATGCCACCTATGCATCTCAAAAATAGAAATCCCTTTTTCCTTTCTTTTCTCCTTTTTTTCCCCTTTTTATTTTTAAAAAAAATTATTTCTCCTCTAATTTTCGTCACTTTCTCTCTCTTCCAGTTTTTTTTTTTTTTTTTCAATAGTTTTTCCATGCAAGATGCTCCTACATCAGACTCCCCCGGTAGATAGAAAAGTGTGTCCCACACTTTGACTCCACAGAAAAAAGATCTACCACCATCTTCATCTTCACCAAAGGTTTCCACCTCAACGGGGACAAGAAAACCACCATGCAAATCTTCCACATCTGCATTACTCTATCAAACACCAGAATCTCAACCATCCAATTAGCATGCTCACTCCTAGGAACAAACTGAACATAATTCTTCATTATCGAACTCCCATTCACATCAACAACTAGTGAATCCATACCAGCAATAACAAGCTCCACATCAGCAGCCACATGTAGATTTCCATCAACACATGCCAAACTCTCAACACCAGCAACCTCATTGCTCACAACAAGATGCTCTGCAATACATAACTCACCTCCAACAACCGGATCATCCATGACCAAGTGCTCTGCAACATTCAACTCACCACCAACATCAACTAGATCATCCATGACCAAATGCTCTACAGTCTCCATGTCAAACTCAACCAACTGATCATGAAAACCAACCTCTGTCCCAACATCAACAACATTAGGAATATCTTCAGCAACAACCTCTAGTTGCTCTGCAAGTTTTGCATCAGACTCCACAAACTGATCAGCAAAACCAACCTCTTCCACCTTGACCTTCTTAGCTTGATCAGCCAATCTAGCATCCAATCGAGCAAACATCTTAGAAAAATTCTTCTCCACTATATCATGGATTTTCGCAATCATCATAGGGTCCAATCCTCTTGGAGCCATCTCCCAAGATCTTCGTAAACTCTCTGCAACAAATCCTTCCCATGCTCCTTGTGACAACCAAATTGTTTGCAAGTCAAATCACAACCTGCCACCTCGCATGAACAATCAGGAACCACATCACAAGTCTAGGACAAAGGATTTGCAATCCACCAGCTCTGATAAAATTTGCCCAACCATTCCTGGTACAAACTGCCTCACACTTCGGCGATCTGCTTGTACACTCAGGAACTCCTGCTCTGATAAACTTTACCCAACCAAGGTCCTGGTACAAACTGCCTCACACTTTGGCAATCTGCTTGTACACTCAGGATCTCCTGCTCTGATACCACTGATGAAGGTATGCTCTGATACCACTAATGAAGGTACGCTCTGATACCACTGATGAAGGGCCACACCACCCTACCAATTCACAACCCAGAATGCAACAATAAGGAAACAAAGAGATGACAAAATACTTCCCAAGCAGTTTTATTATACTTGACAATCCAATAGCAATTACAATAACATTTCTACAAGATCTCTCAAGATCCAATCCAAACCCAAGCTAGTCCAGATCCACACTCTGGTAGAAACCTCTAAGATCTCAACTTGTACTCGCAAGCCACCAAGCAACCTCCTTGTTTCTAAATCGCAATCACTAGCTCTTCTCACAAACCTAATCCAAGATCCAAGTGTAAACTGCCTCACGTTCGACGCTCTGTCTACACACTCACAACTCCATCACAATCCTGCTGTAGACTGCCTCACATTCGACGCTCTGTCCACAGACTAAGGAAAACTCACTCTTCACTTCCTCCTTCTCTTTCACACTTTGAAACTTTCCAAGCTTTCCTTCCCGAGCTTCTCCTTCTCGAGCTTCCACTTCTCAAGCTTCCACTTTTCAAGCTTCTCTTTGAGCTTTCACCTTCTTCTCGAGCTTCTACTCCTCGAGCTTCCCCTTGAGCTTCTCCTTCTCAAGCTTCTCCTTGAGCTTGATTTAGAAATGCTCATATGCCTTGCTTAAATAGGCACTTACCACCCCATGCATGACTTATCCACAACTTTCTAGAATTCCTCCACAACCTTCTACAACTTCCACAACCTTCTACAATATTCATAACTTTCTAGAATTCTTCCCACACACCTCGATAAATGGAATGACAACCATTTATTTTTTATTTTTTCTATTATGCCACCTATGCATCTCGAAAATAGAAATCCCTTTTTCCTTTCTTTTCTCCTTTTTTTCCCCTTTTTATTTTTAAAAAAAACTATTTCTCCTCTAATTTTCGTCACTTTCTCTCTCTTCTAGATTTTTTTTTTTTTTTTTCAATAATTTTTCCATGCAAGATTCTCTTGCATCAGTTTTACCTGCATAAAACAATGTCTTGTTGTATAATTATTTGTGTTATTTTTATTATAATTAGCCAATAATCTTCTCCTAAGAGGTTGCATGCAATTGGAATCTGTCTCATACTTAAAAAAGGTTGTTGGTATATTGTTTTCTAATCATAGTTTGGAGTAAATTGTAAATCAATTCTTTAGTAAAAAAAGTATATTCCATTTGCAATTAATTTATGATGCCTTTCATTGCAATCTCCCTTCACATGTTATTTATGTCATCTAATCAACATATTCTTTACTTGCAATGGAAACATTAAATGACAAGTAAAGGTAGTAACTATATTTTTTAACAGGTCATAGGATTCCTTTTTAGCAGAAGAAAGACATGCATTATTTTTTCTATAATTTTTAAAATATATGGTCCACCAATTTAACTAAGAGGGGGAGGGGGTGAACTAGTTATCCAACTATTATCACAATTATCAACCTTATTAAATCTTAACCATATGAGAAATATAATCATAAACCACAAAAAAATACTCATGCACAATAACACCATATATGTTAACTATGGAAACCCTTGATTAAAGGGAAAACCTCGGTGGGGATGGTACCCGCAAGATGATGTACTAATATAAATATTCCTTGTTAGAAGTAGACCCTATTAAGAGTCTATGAAAACATTTAGTACATATCAATCCCTGTTAGTCGACTTTGAATCCCTATTAGGAGTTGTAGAAGGTAGATGGATGCACTGTCTAAACAGCTTCAGGGGCAAGACCAATGAACCCACTGTCCAAATGATCTCTATATTATTCCTTGTAGAACAGTATAATTGAACCATACCGCTCCTTCCTCTTTCTTTGTCCTGTCAACTAGACCTCTACTTCTTCTTATCTTGATACCAGTTCACAAACTTTGCATCCAATAATCCCTTGGATTGCTTACTCGCATTTACAAAATACTCTGCTCTTGTTCGCACTTCCTTGAACACTTTGCATTTGACACACACTTCATAATCAAGGAAAACAAACACTTTCCTTTATACCACATCCTCAAAACAATCCCTTGAGTTGGTCTTGAGGCTTTCCCAATTAATTATAATAGGACCACAATAAGATAATTAATTATTTTGTAATTACAATAGGACTGTTAGGTCACAGTCTACACAACTTCTCACACGTGTGACTTTAGGACTTGTGCACTTTTGAGGTCATCATTAGACTATCCTCGATCATTGTATAACTTTGCACATCCAAATTATATCTCTTTTAGAAGATATAATACAATCATCAGGAACTATTTCACAAGTATTATGGTTTTCCACTACTCTCTGTAAATCACTTATAGTTATCATATATCTTCACTTATTCAAACTTTCTAAAACTCCCTAATAAAGAATTCAATTGTCTATCTCCATTCACCTAGAGGATGTTTTTCATGTACATTTCTCCCCATTGACATCAATGACAAAGGCCTCATTATTTCAATCATCTACTTTAAGTCTTCAACCAGCTCAAGTGTCCAAAGACACTGTTCAAGATCAATTACCAAGAGTCCTTAATGACTTTGTCCATCACAAATACTTCCCCATACAGGAAGCATCAACATTCAGTCTAGTAAAACAATAGTGCTCTGTACCACTTGAATGATGCAATCTCTGCATCATCTACTCTGAAATAGGTAGGGGCATAACCCCTAGCATATCTATCAAGTACTCAAATATATCTTTAGGTAAGGGCTTTGTAAAGTTATCTATAATATGATCTTTAGTATTGACATATTCCAACCTGATTTCTTTCTTTGTCACCTTCTCTCTCAATACATAATACTTTATATATATATATATATATATATATATATATATATATATATATATATATATATATATATATATATATATATGCTTAGTCTTAGAATGCAATACAAGATTCTTAGACATACTTACTATACTTGCGTTGTCACAGTATATGATAACAGGCTTTGAAAATTCTATCCCAACATCATTTAGCATCTGCTTCATCCACATAACTAGATTATAGTTATTTGTTGCTGCTACGTATTCTACCCCAGTTGTACTCTACGAAATACAATCTTGTTTCTCTCTTAGCCAAGAAACCAATCTTCCTCCAAGAAAGAATGCTCCACCACTAGTGTTTTTTCTGTCATCCATATTGCCTACCCAATCTGCATCAGTATAAGCACATAGAGTGAAATCATTTGATCTATCATACCATATTCCATAGTCAGATGTTCCCTTCAAATATATGAATATCCTATTTACTATTGCATAGTGATACTCCTTAGGATCAACTTGAAATCTAGCTACAATCCCAATTGCATCTTCTATATCTGGTCTAGTGTGTCAGATATTACAAACCTCCAATCATGGATCTGTACTTCTTCTGCTCAACTGTAGGTGTCTCATCTTTGCTAGATAACTTGTGACCAACTATCATTGGTGTATCAACAAGCTTACAACTTTTCAAGCCAAATCTCTTCAACAAGTCCTTCAAATACTTCACTTGTAAAATGAAAATACCATCAATGTTTTGCACAATCTACAAACCTAGAAAGAACTCCATCTCTCCTAACATGCTCATTTCAAACTCATTCTTCATTTCTTCAGCAAACTTATCACTTGCTTCATCATTGCTTCCAAAAATTATGTCATCAACAAATATACTATTATCAACAAACCATTCTCAATTTCTTTCAAGTATAAATTACTATTTGTCATACCTTTAGCAAATCCAAGCTTTGCCAAATACTTGTCCAACCTTGCATACCAAGTTCTAGGTGCTTTCTTTAGACCATACAAAGCTTTCTTCAATTTGCATACCATATCTTTCTCTCCTACCAGAGGGAAACCTTTAGGTTGTTCAATGTATACCTCTTATTCAAGTTCTCTATTTAGGAAGGTTGATTTAGCATCCATATGATACACTTTGAACTTCTTATTTGTTGCATATGCTAAGAATATTCTTACTGCTTTCATTATGGCTGAATGGGCATATGTCTCCTCATAATTTATTCCTTCTTGTTATGAATATCCTTTGCATGTAAGTCTAGTCTTATTCCTTACAACTTTGCCTTGTTCATTCATGTTGTTTTTTAATACCCATTTCGTTCCAATAACATTCTTGTCTTTAGACCTTGGAACTAATTTCCATGTATCATTCTTCACAATCTGATCTAATTCTTCCTTCATTGTTTGAATCCAATGATCATCTTTACATGCTTCATCTGCACACTTAGGTTCAACTTGAGAAATCAAACATAATTCATCATTAACTCTATTTCTTGTCATCACTCCTTTGTCTTTGCTTCCAATTAGCTACTCTGGAGGGTGATTCTTTGTTGGGTTCCTATTAGAGGTAGGAGTTACCAACTCAACTCTTACTTCTTCTCTTGGTTCAGATCTTTCTCCTCTTTGCTCAACATCATTCTACAGATCATTGTTAGTCTCAAAGAAAACTTCTACATTTTCATAGTTAGCCTTTGGATCAATGATAGTTACCAAAGCTATCTCTTATGTAACTTCCTCTTTCTTAACCAATTCAAGCTCATTATCTTTATCATCATAGTCATTCAAGAATCTTTCCATACTTGCTTTAAATTCTTCATCTTCTTCAGAAAGTGAACTCTTTCTAATTTTTCTTACTCTCTTAGGACATCTGGATGGAAAAATGACCAAACTCCTTGCATGTCCAACAAATGAAAATTTTCATACCTTATGGATCCCTTTTCATAAGCATATCAATACCTTCTTTAATCTTTATGTCTTCTTTAGATTCAGATCTATCTTTACTTGTGCTTCTATTCTTTTGTATTCAGCAAAAGGATTCTGGATCTGGAAACTAAATGCTCTGTTCTTTACACAAATTTGATAACTCACCAAGAATCCTCATCTTTTGGGTGTCGAAATTTCCTCTATCTGACTTGGGACTATCTTTTCTGAAATGACTTGCCATTGTACTCCCAAAGTTCTTAAGCTTTCTCTTCAAGGACCAGATGCTTTGATACCAATTATTAGAATATATTGTATACCAATATAACTGAGAGGGGGAGGGGTGAATTAGTTATCTAACTATTATCACAATTATCAACCTAATTAAATCTTAACCATATGAGAAATATAATCGTAAACCACAACAATATACTCATGCACAATAACACTAGATATGTTAACCAGAGAAACCGTTGATCAGAGGGAAAAACCTGGTGGGGATGATACCCACAAGATGATGTACTAATAAAATATTCCTTGTTAGAGCATGGACCCTGTTAGGAGTCTATAAAAACATTCAATACATATCAGTCCCTGTTAGGCTACTTTGAATCCTTGTTAGGAGTTCTAGAAGGCAGATGGACCCACTGTCCAAACAGGTTTGGGAGAAAGCCCAATGAACCCACTATCCAAATGATCTCTGTATTATTCCTTGCAAAATAATGTAATTGAACTATTCCACTCCTTCCTCTTTCTTTGTCTTGTTAACTAGACTTCTACTTGTTCTGATCTTGATACTAGATCATAAACTTCACATCCAACAATCCCTTGGATCGCTTACTTGCATTTACAAAATAGTTTTCTCTTGTTCGCACTTCCTTGAATAGTTCACATTTCACACACACTTTAAAAAACAAGGAAAATACTTTCCTTTATACCAAGTCCTCAAAACAATTCCTTTAGTTGGCCTCGAGGCTTTCCCAATTAATTTCAATAAAACCACAATAAGATAATTAATTATTTCATAATTAAAATATGACTGTCAACTCACAGTCTACACAACTTCTCACACGTGTGACTTTAAGACTTGCGCACTTTCTGATGTCATCATCAGACTATCCTTTGCCATTGTATAACTTTGCATATCCAAATAATATCTCTATTAGAAGATATAATACATTCATAAGAAATTGTTTCACGGGTACTCTATTTCTGCACAACTCTCTATAAATCACTTATAATTGTCATATGTCTTCGACTTACGTTACACAAACTTAACCTTATCATTAGGACACAATGTGGAACATGTCCTTAACTTTGCGTCACGTGATTATCAAAACTCTATCTGTACAACCACAATCTCTATCTGCTATTATGCTAATCTTTACAAAATTACTGCTGTGTTGACATCAATGACAAACATAGTCATGAATGCAACATGTCAATATTGCCACATGCTCTTTAATGCTTAGGATACTCCCCTAGAGGAATACCATCAGCATTCATGCTAACAATAATGACCAACAAACTTGATGATAGAGTACTTGTCCAACTTCCCATGCTAGAGCCCTTCTTTATATATCCAACAAGGGTGAAAATTTTGAGTCTAAGTTGGGGTATGGTGGCTAGATGCAAGGAGGAAAATAAATCTCATGTTATTTTGTAGAATCAGTGGATGAGAAAGCAAGTGTTGGAGGCTCATCAACTAAATGTATCAAAAGATTGTTGGGATCACATGCCCATATTTTTGCTAAAAATCCCACATTTTACAAGTTTAATGGTGAAGTAAATTCATCACAAGTGAATATTATTAGCATGGTAATGCTAGTTTTGTAATTTGGGAATAAGATATATAACATAGTTGATTTTAGGGTTTGCTTCAATTTTTTTTTTTTTGTTATTGTGGGTGACATGGAGGTTTTTTGACAAAGGTCTAAGTCCTCATTTTTTAATTTGAGGAGGAAAAAATTTGTAGGATATTCATTCTTAGGTATTTTGATTTTGATTTGATTTGATTTTTCTTTTTTGGGGAAATCTAGTGTTAGGGTTATTTGATGTAGCTAAAATCTTTTCATGGGGAACCTAAAAATATGAGATATTCATCTTGGAAAAAGCACCAAATTCTCATTCCAGCTTGTTATAGAGAAGGTCGCTACCTTTGATTTGCTATACCTTCTTATAAATCCCATAATATATTTTTGTCACTTCTTATTTGTGGGGTTTGCAATCTATAAATTGCAGATGATCCTTAACATGTTTATAAACTAAAACAACACCTAACATGAGGAAGAGCTTATTTTAGATTATCATAGTAAAAGTTGGTCGATTTGGAGTAGATCTACTCCTTGCACTTTTAGAATATCCATACCTTATCTTGGAAGATGCCTCCATAAAAGAGTATTGGGAGATTGTGTTTAACTAAGTAGTAGAAAAGTAGAAATTGTGGACCTTACATAAGAATAACTTTTAATTTATGCTAAATCCTAGCTTGCTTGGAGGAGATCTCCAAATCCTAATTGGTTGGGGTTATTCCTAAGTGGCAGTTTCATAAGAAAGGTTTTTTGTTTTCCTTTTCTTTAAATTATTTTCAATAAAAGTTTGAATAGAAATTAATAAGAACTTAAGTTCATTCTAAGAAAATAATAAAATTGGAAGAGAAAAATTTCAAACTTCACTACCCTTAGTTTTCTTTTTGTAAAATACATATATATATATTTTTTTATGGGGTTGGAACTACCCTCAAAATAAAAATACGATCCCAAGAACCCTCTTATGCAAATCCATTCCTACTTGTTTAAGAAACATACTCAATTAATTCTTAAATAGTCAAAGGAGATATTCAATTAAAAGAATATACCTAGTTTTCGCTAAATATTATTTATATGCAAAACAAATCAAGCTATTAAGTAGGTGAAGGCCATTTGGTGATCACCAATAATGGAATTGTATAGTTTACTTTTGATAGGCAATTTTTGTATTAGTAAAGCTTAATAATCTTGTTGCTTTCTATTTAATTGAATGGAATTTATTATTTTCTATGCCTTGATAGGTGAAATTCTAAACCTTAATTAGCCCTACCTCTCTGTATCTAATTGGAAGGGCCTTTGGATTTGAGTGAGAATCAACCGAAATTTAAGAAAGTAAAAATTCCATTAGTCTTAATCAAATTATTTTTTAAATTAAGAGCTAAAGATTTTAAGGTTCTCAATCTTTCATCCTTATAAGTCTCATTGATGCATCTAACTCACTGTCGAAACTAACATTTCTTTCTTTGATAGCTCCAAATTTCTAGAGTCTAGGTGATTAGAAATCAAAAGCTTCTAGAAAACCTACTTAGAATAGAAAGAGATGTTATTGATCACTTTTTGGTCCATTATTAGGATGATAAATGATTATTGCTTTATTTATTTGTTTAATGTGTGTTTCAAGTAATGACTAGTTCTATTTTTGTGTGGCATTCTTTAGGATTTCCAAGTATGGATTATGAATTCATTAATTCTAGAGCATCTAGCCTAAAAAATATCCACAAGTATTTAAATAAATCCCATGGATAATCACATTTCTTTTTAGGTACTTGGTATCATTATTTGAAGATTTCTCCCAAAAAGGTCTAAAAGAGGTTTTTGATGTTTTTTCATTTCTCACTTCTCAGTGTGTTGACATGAAGGAAGTTGAGAAAAAAACTTGAAGATATGAACAAAAAACTTGTAAATCTCATTGTAGATCAACTCTTCTTTCATGACCTAGATGGTTTCACAATTGAGGTGTATGACAATGACAACTTGGCAATAGTGTCATTGACACCAATCACAAGTTGTAGCCTTGGTAGGTTGTAGCTTTTGTCCTACCAATGCATTGCAACCTAATTTGTTGAAACATGAATGGGAATGGGTATTGGTATGTGGGTAGGAAATGTTGGCACAACATAATTTTTTGTAGGGGATCGTGTGTATTTTGGTACGTTCATACAAATATATATATATACATACAACTAAAAAATAAAGTTTAGAATGTCATATATCTATACATAAGTCAAACAAAATCATTAGAAATTTTAAAATTTTAAACATTATTCTAATTTAAATTTGGGTTTCTCTAACAAAAAGATCTTACCAAAATCTCATGATAGATACGTTCAGAGTTCACTAATCAACAATCTAGGTCTTAAAAATGTCTAAAAGATAAAACTAGAATTGTTAAACATTTTAGCTTTAAAAAACATAGATCCCAAGTGTGTGCCCACAAGAGATTTGTTTCAAAATCAGATTTTGGTACATTTCGTACCCAAAAATGCCCAAAAAAGTCCCACAATTCAACAACGCAAACATCAACAACAAAGACACAATGTTGTGTTCAACCGAAGGAGATAGAACACACTTATCTACTTAAATGCTTCAAGTCCTATGTAATATTGTCCATTCCAGTTGCCTCATGATCTAAGAAAAGTTGTTATATAATCTTTGTTATCTATGTGTGTTTGAATGCAAATCTCTACCATTTTAAGTTCCTCTTGTTCTAGTTTTGATTTGAAGCTTCAACTTGTGGACTCTTACTCATGAAGATGAATAACATTTGTTTTAATGCTTTTTGAATAGTTTGATATGTTCCATGTGGTCTTAAATTTGTATTTATTATATTCATTTAGACTTATATACAGATCTCTTGTATGGTGGATTATTAAAAAATTCTCTTCTCTTTTCACAAAGAAAAAAACAATTTATTGTTGAACATTAATTTACTTATTCCAATAAATAGAAAAGAATAATAGTTTAAGGAAAGGACTCCACATTGAGGAAATAACCCACAATTATTCCAACCAACATACACTAAAAATCTATAAGAACTAACATATATATCTTAATTAAATTTATCCAAATTATAAGACAAGTTTTTCAATTAGCATATGTAGATTACTTAACCAAAATGACAATAGGTAGTGAATACAATAAATATAATTTAAATAAGAATATATATATATATACATATATATATATATATACATATATATATATACATATATATATATACATATATATATATACATATATATATACATACATATATATATATACATAGATATATGTATGTATATATATACATACATATATGTATGTATGTGTATATACATACATACATATATGTATGTATGTATATATACATACATACATACATACATGTATATATACATACATATATACATGTATATATACATACATATATACATGTATGTATATATATATATATATATATATATATATATATATATATATATATATATATATATATATATATATATATATATATATATATATATCCAAATCAGAATATGTAGTGAATACTATAAATAAAAGAAAATGTTCTATAAATTAAGAAAGTAGTGTAAGGTACTTGAAGATTATGTAACTCATTTTCCTACAAACAGTTTCTCTCAAATTATTTTCCTATAGACAAAAATGAAATCTTTTCACTTTCACTTTCCTTTGAATAATGCCCATACAGAATAAACACAACTAAATATCTAATATGTAATCAAAATTTTGTACTCTCAATTTTCTCTATTAATTATTTTGTTGGTAGTACAAACTTATATGACCATAACAAGCATAATTATTAGATTCAACCTATAGAGTGTGGGGTCGAAAAGCTTTTACATGGTTTCATGACCAATAAATTTTCTTTTGGTCTGGTATCTTAGCTCCTTAAAACCTTTTATCAAGAATGCCTCTAATTGCTTTACCTCCTCAGGGAAATGTTTTTTAATAAGAATAGTCTCCATAATTATACTTGTTATCAAGAAATCTAAGGGATACAGAGTAGAGTTTTATACTTTTTTTTTTTTTTTTTGGTGTTTTAGTCTTCTTATCATAGACTCGATACTATTGAGACACCAAGGAAATATATTTGTTTGTACACTTAAGATTTTGGTGTTGTAGTCTTCTTATCACAGACTCAATATTTTTGAGACAACAAGGAATTATATCCAGATCTAAGGTTAGTTACAGATCAAACTAGTAATATCACACACAACCTTATGGATCAAACCTCAAAAGTATTTATACTCAATATTATTCAATTATTATTTATTATGTATCCCTATAACTCATATGTTAACTACTATCTTCACTTCTAAGTCCTCAACTTCTTCTATTCACCATACTATTAGTGAATATATTTTACAATGTATTTGTATTTACAATATGAGATGTGCCCCTTAGATACAATCCCTAGATTACATTCTCTATTCTAAATCTTATATTTTAAGTACTTCTAAATTTATCTTCATGTCATCTTTCCCCACCAACACTATCCACACTATTCAAAACTTTGGCATGTCTTCAGGGCTAGTTTGTTTTACTAGAAGGATGTCCTTGTAGTTTCAAAAAGAGAATTAATGTTATCATCCTATTGCTTCATCATTGATTAGAATTGATTAACGTGAATATGGAGAATTGTATAGTATGCTTCTCAAATTCTTAAACTGTGGTAGGAATCTATAGGCTTTTTGCAAAGTTTTGGGTCTCCTATAGTTTAGTAGTGTTATGATCTAATTTTAGGCTTATAAGCTCCCTTGTTTGGAAAAACCTTTTTTCAGGTTTTATCTCTTTCCTCATGGACCAACTGATATTGTTCATGAAGATCTTCAATTGTTGCTTTGTCCCACCCATCCATATCTTTCACAACATCATAATTTTGGGATATTTGAATAATATAGAGTTCTAGATTGTCCATCTATGATTTGACTAAGGCCACTATGTTTGGCCACACACATAATTATTATTCTATTGTATCTATATAGTTTCCACTAGTTGTATTATTGTCATATCATATCTTATATATTGAAAACTTAATTATAAAAAAAGAAGAAGGTAGTAAAGTCTTTCTTTTGTGTATTATTTTTACTTGTAATCTTGTTCATTAATGCAATACAAATGTATGAAAACTTTAGATTTTTGAAGCTTTTGCTTAAGTCTTTTAATCTAAAAAATAGTTTTCTATGCACTCCAATGCCATATTTTCTTAGGGCGACCTAATATATTTTTACAATAGGACACTATTATAACTTTAATTCATCCAAAATGGATGGTGCTATGCACACAATTTCTTTCTACAATGGTATTTGTTTGTAGATTGTGACTTACATTTCCTTTCTATTATCTAAATCTTCATTTATGCTTTCAAATTCAATACCTATCGACATATCCCTTGCACCTCCTTTGGTTACAAGTGCTAGCTATATAATCAAGTTATATGTACACATACCACTTTTCATATGTGAATCATTTTAAGAAGTGTAATTTGCACTTTTGCTTCCTTTTATAGCTTAAATGTGAAAGAAGCAAGAAAGCTGAGATAAAGATCCATAAAAGGGGAAAAGGGTGATATATGGATCTAAGAAATAGGGCCTAGGAAGGGGTCAAGACACACTAAAAGAAGAATGAGATTCTTCAAATCGACATCTTTGACTCATTTTCTTGCAAGGAAGCATCTCTTTAATACTTTGTGTTCTCTCTTTTTCGTTTGTTTGGACATTGTAACCCTTTCATGGCATACATTCTACTTTCTATTCATTGTGGTGTTAATGGTGAGGTGGTGGTCTAATTATTTGTAAAGAGATAATAGATCTATTATTTATGATCACCTTGAATACCTTTGTTAACAAGCCTTCATTTCTTTTCTTGTGCTAATTTTTTTCCTCTTTTGTCCTGCACAAATTAGGGTTCGTTTTGACCTAATATCTTTACGCCCTGGAAGGCGATCTTGAACAATGCGTTAGGGTTTGGTTTGACCTAATATCTTTACGCCCTCAAGAAGGCAATCTTGAACAATGTATACCTCAGGAAGCTGTTAGAACTTTTGCGGCCAGATGCTCAGCGGGGAGAGGGAAAATGGCAGCAGACGCCTTCGATCTCATTCACGGTAAGCCCTAGCTACTCGGCCTTTCCATTTTCTCCATAATATGAATTTCCTGCTCTGCTATCTCTCTTTTTTTAAAGGTTGATTGATTGTTTCATTTATCTTTCTGGGTTGATTGGTTGTTTCATTTGTTCTGTGGGTTGTATTTTGTTTTACATGTGAAGTCACGAGTGTTTTCTGGTGGAGAGTATTTTGGAGAGGCTCCAGTTTTGGGGATGAGAAGCTTTCTGATGGGGGTAGCCATCTATGCAAAGAAGGGCTATTTTCATATTTACATTCTTATGCCTCTATGATGGGATGGGTGGTTTTGGTAAATATAGATCTGGAATACAGATATACAAATTCTTCTTACCTTATGTGGTAGGGTTGAATTTTTGTTATAAGTGTTAGCTGTTTTGTTGGCACGCTTAGCTGTTTTGTTGGCATGCTAAGCTGTTCTGTTGGCACGCTTAGCTGTTTTGTTGGCATGCTAAGCTGTTTTGTTGGCACACGTAGCCGTTCAGTTGGCATGCAAAACTGTTCAATTGACATGCTAAGCTATTTTGTTGGCACGCTGCGCCGTGCAGTTGGCATGCAAAACTGTTTAGTTGGCATGCTAAGCTGTTTTGTTGACATGCTAAAGCTATCAAATGTAACATGTCTAATAATATAATACAAGCGTAATGTTTCAAACTTGGAACCAAAACTAAGAATCAGTTTTAGGGTGATTCAGTGCTACAAAATCTTCATTGTCTTCTGAACTCAGATCCTTGGGATGATTTCTTGACAGATGACTTATTGACATACATAGCACAATTGTTTGTGAAGTTTAAGATTGCAGATTTGGGAGACATTATTGATGATATTTATCTTCTCTTTAGTGAGTACTATCCTTCTTTGGTCATCCTAATCTTCATTCCCGACCTGATCAGATTGACAAATAAGAAGAATCCAAAGCATTTTCAAGAGCATGCTTATATGTTTTGTTGGCACGCTTAGCTTTTAAGTTGTCATGCTAATCTCTGTTTTGTTGGCTTGCATAGTTGTTGAGTTGACATGATAACCTGTACTGCTGCCATATGTGGCATGCTAAATTGTTTAATTGGCAACTTAGACTTTTCATCAAAATATGAACTGAATGAAAAATTATGAGATTTTTAATTATTTGTATGTTTCTGATAATTAATGTTTGAACTAGCTACAATGAAAGTGAATGTTTCAAAACAACAAGTGGCTGTACCTTTTAGTGAGAAGAATTAGAGTGCAAAGATAATATAACAAATAGTTAAATCTTTCAAAGAGAAGAGTATAGATCTATCAGTATAAAGATAGAAAACAAATGGTTAAATCTTTTGGGAAGAGTTATAGATCTATTAGTGTACCTTTTGGGAAGAGATATAGATCTATCGGTATGTAAATACAAAATAACAAATGTTAAAACCCTATAGCTTGCTTTAGCCTTTAGCCACTATAAAGGTTTTGATCATCAGAAATTGGTTGTGGAGACTGCTAGACTGTAATGGCATATTCTTGGGTGACTTATTTTTAATGTAAATTAAATCTACCATATTTTCTAATTTTTTGTATTGTATAACTCCTGTTACTCTTAATTTGCAGTAGTCATCAATATTTAAAAGGCTCCGAAAACGTCCACGAATCAACATTTTCTTTGGGGTTTTTAAACTACAATAGTATCCACTATGCAGCCTCATTGGCAATAGAGAGGGCTAATAATAGCTTTGTTCTTCAGTTTTCAGGTGTGCCCAAGTTTACTATGATGTTTGAAGCATTTAAAAGGAATAAACTTTCTGACTGTTGGTTTTCAGTGAAAAGATTGTATCCCTCAACAGTTTTGACTTTCTAAATTGTTGGAATTAGGACTCATTGTGTTGCTTGAAGAGAAAAATTTGTCAGATTCCTCTAATTAGTTGAATAAAGGTTTTGGTAGTTTCGTTTAAGCTGGTGTATGGATTCAAGTTAAATTGTCTGTCGGAGGCTGTGGTGTTTCTAAGTATTTTTGATTCTTTAAATCAACTGAATAATAACTGAAGCATTTATTAAAAGCATTTCACAGCTAAATTAATTGTAAAGGATTGGACATTTTTGGATGCCTGACCAGTCAAGTGGTTTGGGGGGTGAGATATGGTCCAAGCTGACTAATTCTGATCTAAGGCAGTCTGAAAAATATTTCATTTGCTTAACACTGATACGCTAGTCTTGGAATTCTTCGAATTAATTTGAAAGCTTGATGATTGTGAACTGGAATATGGAATAAACAACGTCTCATCTCATTTTTGCCACATGTTTCATGAATTGAGAATTGAATGCTCTGCCTAACCCTCAAATCTTAAATCTCATTCCACCGGCAAGATTTTGTGCTCTGGTGACATTTTCTGAAGTAAAATCTGTTTCATTTCTTTATTTTATTCTGGATTTTAAATGATGAATGGAGGCTCTTAAAGAGGTGTGAATTTTGCATTAAAGGTAATGAAAATGTTTCCATTAGATGTATCCAAACATCAAGTTTGAATTGATGATGATGTTCAAGATTCTGAAAATTTACTCAGTAATCTCTGTCTAGCAGGTATATATATATATATATATATATATCTATATATTGTTCAGATGGATTGCTTTTCAAACCTCAAATGGCAAATTATACTATACTACAGCAAAATGCTCCTCCATTTTGACATTAGCATTTAAGTGATTTTTTTTTTCCATTAAATATAAAACAGTAAAGCTTTTAAGTTTCCAAACATCAAGTTTTGAATTGATGATGTTCAAGATTCTGAAATATATATATATTGTTCAGATGGATTATTTTTCAAACCTCAAATGGCAAATTATACTACAACTAAATGCTCCTCCATTTTGACATTAGCATTGAAGTGATATATATATTTTTCTTTTACATATAAAACAGTTAAGCTTTTAATTTATGTTGCAAGATGCTGTAGCCAAATACGCTCAGCCTAACACTTAGATGAAACTCCTGGAGGACAATTATATCAAAGAATTACAAATTTATATGTTCATGAGTACAAAGGGGGATTGCAGCGGGTCTTTTCAGACATTTTTGCATTATGCTAGTTCTAGACGGTGTGAATCATGCTGACAAACTAGTTTCTCTACCAACATATATGCGCAAGTTTGGATTTTGTTCAACTGCTGTGACAACTCATGAAGCAGGCATCGTTAGTTTTGGGGCCTTACTTCGCTGTCTAAAATATAGCGGCATGCTTGAAGGCTAGATGTAGAAAGTAAAATAAATATAGCTTATTTTTACTCTTTCAAATCCAGAAAATACATATTTCTCATGGATTGTGGAAATCTGGTCTGTCTGCAAATAATAAAACCAATGTACACTTCACATATTTAAAAAATAAACTAAAGGTTGATAAAGAATTCTTCCATTCTCAGAGCTGTTGGCTTTTTATCAGTCAGATATACTGAAAACAAAGTCCCCTTTTTATAGCCACAGCAGAACATTCACTTTTCTTGAATATATGCTCAAAAACATGCTGCTCTATTCAACGTATATTTCAGGAACACAACAGATAATTTATTATGTGCAATTAATTCTGCAATTTTAACTACAATGGGAAAATCTCATATCAGAGACGAAGAGATCAATGCTCATTCAATACTATACTCTAAGCAGAGAAAATTTGGCAATGGGAAAAGAGTGAATTCTACGTAGAATTAATGGTGTTAGATGGTGCTTAAAACCAACAATCTTCCACGCTTTTACATAATCACAAGCCCCGCCAACTATCCGGACTGTGTCTTTGATGTACAAATTTTTTCTTGATGCCGAGGGGAAGATGTGTATGTTTTTCTTCATGACATACAATATCTCAAAAAGTTTTTTCCATAATTGACCTCTCATAAAATGATATCGCGTATCAATATGTTTAGAGATTGATGTTTTTTCAAAAGACCTTGGTTACTTTTTGTTCATTCTTTAACCCTAAACTTTTTTTGAACCAAATTGTGTGAGATGATGTTCTTATTGCTGTATACTCTGCTTCAAACAGACAAGAGGGTGACAATTTAATGTTTCTTTGATGTTTATGATATTATGATATATTTTTTAAAAAAGCATCTTTCTATTATTAATAGATCCCACACAATCATTGTTAGTGTACCGCATGAACTTGAAATCATTTGACAACAGAGAACTCCATAACTTCTTCTCCTAATGATATATTATGTGAATTCCATAATTTCTTGTTCTAATAATATATTTTATAACTATTTCCTTTCTTATTAATGAGAGTATTTTTAGGAGACTACATGAACATCGAAATAAGACTTATTGCAAACATTATGTTTGGACTTGTGGGCATGAGACTACTTGAACATTGAAATAAGACTGATTGCAAACATTATGTTTGGACTTGTGGTTACATACATGAGACTATGGGCAAGGCTTTAAGTCTTTCAAATGAAGATGGATCTTATTAGATCTATTTATTCATGATTTCAAAACTTGTTAGAATATGTCCTGGGGTTGGTTTGCAATTCACTATACTAACACTCTTCAAAATATCATTTGATTGTATGATTGAGTACATGAAACCCAAATTAGTCCTCCCAAAATCTATAATGTAGTTGATTATCACTCGAGAACATCAAACAAATGACAAATTATAAACTTACCTTGCTTGTACAATGTCAAAGTTGCACCTAGTGAAACAATTTTGCAAAAGATTTTTTTTTGTTGTACAAAGTTATTGGGGCTCTAGTCCATATAAAGCTGTATTAAGTTTATAAATTTTGTTGTCATGCTTCACAAACCTTTTTCTTGTAAGAAATTAAGAATGTTGTTTTTACATTCATTTGGTATAGAGCTCAATTGTTTTGAGTTGCTATTCCTCATAGTTTGAGTGGGCCACCATGTGGGTAGTAAAGCCCTTTTTTCTCTCTTTTTTTTTTTTGGTTCGTGTGATGTAGAGAATGAATTGGGTTTTGATAGGCTAAAACATAGGGATCATGTTTGATTCTTGGGATAAGATGTTGGGGGGACTGAGGAGGGGGTTCTGATTAAGGGTTGGGGCAAAGAGAACCATCTAAATTGGGAGGGGGAGTTGGAGCTAAACAAGTTGAAGAGTTAGGATCAAAATCAAAGTTGGAGGCATGCAAATCATCATGAGGGGTTTGTGAACCAAACTTTTGTTACCTTTAGAATTAGGGTTGCAAGGACTCCAAACAATAGAATATTCCTTAGGAGGACATTCCTCAACCAATTGAGTGGGGTTGAAGTTCAAATAGGGGATTTGTGGGCCCAACTAAAGATTGGGGGCTACTAGGGCCATTGAAGAGGAATCTTCAAAGGAGTCCATAATGAGAATTGAGCTATTATATTGCGCAAGGATAACATGATTGATAATTTTGGGAAGGATATTGATCGCAAGGATGAGAACTAGGTTATATCGAAAAAGCTTGATTAACCCCTAGAAGATAGGGCAATCTTACTTGTATTAACAACTTTTTAAATAGATTTTTTTTTTGAGAAATGAGAATTATCTAGAAGGCAAAATTTTGTTGGCATTATGTTTGAAGTAATTGAGTATAAGAAAAAGAAATCTTGAAACCACTCACAACAACAATTAAGGGTAAAATACATCATTAGTATTGCAACAATTTTAGCTTGGATCCTATGAAGGTCCTTATTAAAACCATTTTGAAGCTAGTTTATTTTCTCCCCATCTATTGATTAACTCTCCATGGCATCTCTATAACCCCCTTTGTCATCTTCACCAAATGAATTCTATTAATGGGTAGCTTAGTAACAACCACCAAAAAGAAGAATGACATACCTTATAGAATCACCGTACAATTGTTGCAAGATTTAGCAAACTACACGAAAAGAATGTTTGTTGAACCACTCTAAGGTTTGATATAGGGAGGACAATTTGCCATAAGGCTCTTTTATAGTTCAAGACCACTTATCAATAATCTATAATGCGTGTGTTAAATTTGGAGTAGGTTTCCACCCATTTTAGCAAAAAACAATAAGCAAAAATTCTTCAATTCTAAACAGGAATCAAGTAAATAATTAGAGCCAAGAGAGAATGATGAAAATAAATGCTTTGTGATGTCGAGAACGATAAAAGATCTTCAAGAACATAGCAAATATATCGAAATGAGCACAACAAAACTGCATCAGTAAGAAGTGGGTAGGGGACTCAAATTATGAGTTTGATAAATTAGCCTCATATTTTATTTATTTTTCACTTGGTCTTAATGTGAAATCTAATAATCCTAGTTGGCGAGATTATTTATTTGCATTGCTAGCTTAGACATTTTGTAGTTTGATTTCCTTCTTTAAGCACATTACAAACATTTTGATTCTATAAGAAGATAAGTTATTGCGGGTCATGATAATCATATCACAGATAGTGTAACTAGTGTTTTTCTTGTTTATCAACACATTAACAACGTTCAAGAATCCCCCTTAACATGATTTTATCTGTTTATCAACACATTAACAACGTTCAAGAATCCCCCTTAACATGATTTTATCTAGGCCTTTGTCCTTTGCTAAAATAATCCCATGGTAAATCCTGACTACCTCAATATAGTTCAAGGTATGCACCCTTAAATTGATATCAAAGGAAAACATGAATGAAACCTCATAACAACACCCACTTTTGCAAGTCCTGAATTACTAGAGGAAGAATTGTCAAAATTGATCTTGAACCAACTAGGGGCTAGGGAGACCAATATGTAGTAGACCAATTTAAGGCCTTGTTGAATCCCACACTTTGAGGTAAGGCTTTTTAGATAAAACTCCGTTGATGTTCTCTTTTATGGAGGTAATAATGGTTTCGACAAGTAGATGCCAAGTAATTTGTCTCTGATTACTTTGTTATTATTTTTCTTTCCAAACACCCCAATCAATGTGAAGAAAATCCATACACCATTGTTCCACAATGGGAGAGTGAGAGAAGGGATTGTAAGAATTTGCCTTGGGGCAGAATTCACCCAAGACCAAGAAGCATAATAACTTGCACAAAAGACCAACAGAGTATTATTAGAATAACAATATGGTATTCAATTCCATTGTATAGTACACTAGAGGTGCTTGTTTATAAAGGTCTCTATGATGCATCTAGAATGCCTAGGAGTTAGCAACATGAAAAGTCTTACAACCAGACATTTGTCCACTAGGTGTGGATTATCCTCCATTAAGCATGAGTTAGTGTGATGATGAGAGGATAAGCTTACAAAGTTGTAGCACATACAATTATGTTGTATACACCATGTGTTAAAATAACAGTGCGAACAATTGTGTTGTCAACATGACAACTCAGCTGTTTATGCAAACTCTAGTTTTGTAGAGACCATGTGCTAAATAGAGTTGCTTACTCCAGTGTTGTCAACATGACAACTCAAATGAGTGCTCAAACTCCAAGGTGTCTAACCTAAGAAATAATAAAATAATGCATTTATCTAAGTAAACATAAGTAAAGCGTAAATGATAATTATTTACACTAACACCCCCCTTAAGTGCAACTTAGGGGAATACACTTAAGCTTACAAAAGCTATGATGAAATGCATAATGTGTCCTGACTACTAGGCCATGTTAGGTACCCAAGTACAATGCAATTTTGAAATGCATGAAATCTCTCTGTAATCGGAGAAAGAGGGAAAACCTCATGGGAAAAACCCTCCCTCAAAAAGAGAGATATGTACAATATAGCAGAGAAGGATCATGTGACCCCCCTAGTGAAAAATCCCTTACCCCCAAGAGATCTCAGAGATGAATATACTTGACCTCTGTGAAAGGCTTGGTGAAGATGTCTGCTACTTGTTGCTCAGTAGGACAATATTGCAGTGCGATGACTTGCTCATGGATCAACTCTCAGATGTAGTGCATATGAACCTCAATATGTTTGTTGCGTTGATGTTGCACTGGATTTTTCGAGATTTCAATAGCATTGTGGTTATCACAATGGATGACTGTAGGTCGGGGTAGATCAAAACCAAACTCCTTCAAAATTTGTTGAAGCCATATAGCCTTTGTCACTGCAGTCACAACGCCTCGATACTCAACCTTAGTCGATGAGAGAGCAATGGTGTTTTTCTTTTTACTCTGCCAACAAATGGGGCTGGAACCAAGATGGAACAAATATCCTGAAGTGGACTTGCAAGAATCAATGTCGCCAGCATAATCAAAGTCTGTGTATCCCACTAACTGAAGACTTGTACCAGCTACATAATGTATCCCATGTGAATGTGTACCTTGTATATAGTGCAAGATTTGCTTGGTTGCCTTCCAGTTTAGTTCGTGTGGCTCTTGCATGAAGCGAGAAACCATGCCAACTACAAATGAGATGTCAAGGCGTGTATGTGTCAAGTAGATGAGGCTTCCCACCAACTATCTATACAGAGTCGCATCAACAAGTGGAGATTAACACTTTGTTTCTAACTTAACACCTGGAAGGAATGGGATAGGTGCAGCCTTACAGTCACTCATGTGAAATTGAGCTAGAAGATCAAGAGCATACTTGGGCTGTGATAGTGTTATCCCTGACGAAGACTGATGTATCTCGATGCCAAGGAAATAATGTAGTAGACCTAAGTCTGTCATAAAAAACCTGTCCTTCAAAGTAGCCTTTACGCTATCAATAATGGATGTTGTGCTCCCTATAATGATCAGATCATCAACATAAAGCACAAGAAGCAAATGTGAATCATCACTTTGAAGAATGTAGACATTCAGATCAAAATGACATCTTGTGAACCTTATTGAGAGAAGAAAGGAATCCATCTTGGCGTACCAAGCTCTGAGAGCTTGTTTAAGTCCATAGATAGACTTCTTTAATTTGCAAACCAAGGAAGTATCCTGTATGAATCCCTGTGGCTGCTCCATATATATATATGGTCCCGTGGCATCCAATGTCTGCTTGGCCCATCTAGGTCTTGTGGAAGAAGATGTAGTAGGTGTATCCTCAACTTCAATTGTTTGATGCCTTTGTTTTGGTCGGGCACTAACATCTTCCAAGTCACTGTTATCACTATCACTCTCTTCAATGATGGAGAAAGGAGTTGAAGACAAAAAGCTTGGACGTCTTTCTTCAAAATGGACACTCCTCTCATAGAATATATCATGTGGCTTTGGATCCATCAACTTATAGGCTTTATGTGAGTTTGCATAGCCAACAAAAATGCAAGGTTTGCTTTGAACTTCTAATGCCTTGCGTTTCTATGGAGGTATTCTTGCCCATGCGGGACAACCAAAGACTCTGAAGTGCTTAACTGTAGGTTTCCTGTCGGTCCATGCTTCAAAAGGAGTTACCCCATCCAAAGCTTTGTGAGGACTTCTATTTTGAATATAGTTAGCGCAATTCATTGCTTCTGCCCAAAAGATTTGATCAAGAGACTTGTTTTGTAGCATGCTTTGAGAGCTCTATTTTTCCTTTCAGCAATACCATTTTGTTGTAGCGTATATGGTAGTGAATGCTGAAGATCAATACCTGTAAGGAAATTTGGCAATAAAGAATATAACTGTTTCCACATAACCCATAATAGATCTGAAATAAACACAGAGTTAAAATCCACATGCAAGAGAATAGACAACATACCCATAAAAATTGTGACACAAGATATACCCTAGGAAACCCTCATTGAGGGAAAAACCCAGCCTCCAAAAGCATCCATCACCATGTATTATTTAGCAAAAATACCATTGCCATACAACCATGGAAGCCTTCATGGCCATAGCCACAACCGAGCAAACTATGTGAACAAGCATGAATCCATACATCCCATGCCATGCTTCCAACCTTCACAAATGCTCCCTTGGCTAACCTGTCAAGCCTTGTCCCACTTGACTCTTGCCTTTTTCACTCTTACTCTCTATCACACTACAAAAACTACCCTTGTGGCTGCTTATATAGTAGCAAGTCCCACAAAACTACTAAGTGGTATTACATAAACCATGTGCTACCTAACCCACTGACCCCACATTTAATTCTTTTCCCCAATATTAAATAATTACATCAAATATTATCACAATGTTACAATACAACTCATCAAGAATATTTCATGAGAATCTTTACATGTTGCACGTCCCTCTAGGTACAACATTACATAATAAAATAAAATAATAAAATATAACAATATTATGCAATGTGTGCAACACCCATTATCTCAACAATCTCCCACTTGTTTTATACATTGCATAGGGTCAATCCGTAGCCACATAAATGAACAAGGGAACAATCCCTCCCAGCACATCCACCATCATGGATCAAAGTACACCAAGTGCTCCATCTTGGTACCCACAACAAAATCAAAGTATCCAGCATCTCAAACATGAATGATCTCACCTCCTATTATGACACTGCCACTGGACATACATAGAAGCCATCCAAAGAGAAAGCCACCCAACCTGTCGCATTAGAAGATCATAAAATCCTGTACCAACTGAAATTCCAAGCACAAAAACCTGATCCAAAGGTAATCACATGTATCTGTAGTTGTCAAAATATCCATAGTTGAAATAGCACCCATAGCAAGTGCCAAACCCATCCAACTATCCATACCTCAAAGGTATAACAAGTGAATCTCATATCACCGACATATCCAATCTATAACCTGCAATCACAAGCCTCAAGAGCAATACCTACCACATATATACCAAGAAGCTCCCACTGCAAAAGATAATGTCAAATCTATAACCAATCCACTCACAACATCTCAAAAAAGTGAATCCATGTAGTATCAAGGATATCCACAATACATAAATTGATATCCTGCAAGAACAACTCTCATAACAAGTCTCCAATGCTCTCCCAAGTTCACCACAACCAACAGAGGAAAGAGATAAAAGAATAACCATGTCATCTCTCACATGACATACATGAGCACAAACCAGTGATCACAATCTCTAACCAATCTCAAATCCAATGTAAGCAAAATTGAACATCCAGGAAGATAACTAAGACCAGAGAAACCATGCAAATCATAACTAGTATCATTTTCTTCTACACACACGTCTAGATATAAACTGTGCAAGTATGATCTCCTCCATAAAACCCCAACAAAAAGCCTCAACAACACCCAAACCATACCAAATAACTAATCATGGATGTAAGCCTCTCACAAGAAGATCAAACTCATAAACTATTCATAAACCAAGGAATAACCATTCCTAATCCAAAGAATATGCCCACATATAAAATCATCTCCCAAATTCAACCAGCATAACAACATATGCAAATGGAGATAACCAATGGTAAACCATCTCTCAAATGAACCCTCCAGAACTAACTCATGTACCATAGCTCAAGATCCATATCCATGAAAGACAAGCATAAATATAATGCAACTGAAAGAAACAATGGGCTATACCTCTCAAGTAGCAAACCGCCAAGTAGACCAAGAGTGGGGAATGAGAATGCTTATCAAGATACCCAAGTCTCCAACCAAGACTCATCTAAGAACAATCTCCTCTCAAGTCCATATCAGGTGGCTGCCCCTCGGACTTCCTGTTGAAACCATCAACCATCCCAACAAATACTTCTCTAATCTAAGAGAAATCAGCGTCACCACCGTCTCTAAGTATCCATGAGCACCTGTAACCAATCAATTCATGCCAACTCCAAATGCAACATAGCAATATTATGAAGCATCCAGCTTATGATCAGTGTACTCAATACCAAGAAACTAAACCAAGATCAATGTCAAAGTTTCAACCATGGCCTCAGGAACATAAACATGACAACATGATCTTACCATCTCAACTAAAGAGATAATATGCTCCACATGAACACACCATAACATGTTACAACTCTAAACGCGTATCAAGAGTATACCATGACATAATAATGAAACCATCCTCACACCAAGGATAACATGCCAAATAAAAGCATAAACCACACCTTTACCAAGAACCCTGTGAGTCTTCAAGATGCAACCATCTCCACACACCATGAAGAAAAAACATCTCCACATACCAGGAAGAATCATCTCCATACACTATAAAGATAACCAAGAACTCCATGAGTCCTCAAGATCTAACCATCTTCAAACACCAAGAAGATAACAAGTGCACCATGCAAATGTCAAAGACGCTTCTGCAGCAACAGGATCTAAGACAAACTTCCAACATCTGCAAACACTCAATAAATATATCAATGCCAACAACTCCCACTCAACCGTGGTACCAAGTCACCTATGGCATCATAAAATCCATCTCCTATATGAAGATCCAAACCAAACCAGAAACTAATCCTACACTGTCACCCCATCACTGTCACAAGCTCCCACTAAACCATGTATCCAAGCTATCCATGACATAATGATGAAAAACCATCTTCTAACCATGAGAATCAACCAAGGCATCAAACCATCAAAGAACTCAAAATGCACATTATGAGCTCCTCGAAAGAAACCAAATAACCATGATCCTCAAACCAAGAAGATATACCACCATAACTAAATCTAAAAAAATCCAAGCTAATGAACATCAAGGATGTACATGTATATCCAATCATGTCATGCCAAAATCCGTAACATCATGATCCCATCTATGAACCGAGCATCTGTCTGTCAAAGTGTCCAACCTGTTAGCATAAAATAGTCAACCACAATCTTCCATCATGATTGTACCTGGTAACAACATCTCATCCCTTCTACATGAAGAATAAAATTAGCAAATCATGTGACTCAGGGCATAAACAACCCAAATCCAAGCCACCAATCTGAATATGCATCAATAATGAAAGATCAATGGGCAAAGACAACCCATAACCAAGCCATAAATGCAACCTGTAAGTATAGATCGCTTACAAAACTGCACAACTTGTAGACCCAACAAGTCATCATGCATATCCAAATCCAAACATTGATAACCATATCATCATGAGACCAATCTGAAATATGAACTGAGTATACAATGACATCAAATCTTAAATCTCCGATGCCATAAACTCATAATGTTACCATAGTCAAAATATACCTATAAACTGTTCAGATAAATATATCAACAAATAAATCATGCCAAACCTGCACCAAATCTAAACCAATGTGTAGAGCTCTCCAAGAGCTTTCCATTGACTACTTAAGTCCAAATTTCGACTCTATATGCCCAAGTTATGCCCTAATTCGTGCTCAAAATAAACAACATATGACTTTAGGGCTCTTAAAACCTAAAAAAATGTCAAAATCACAAAACCAAACCTACACCATGTTGTAGTGCTCTAAATTAGCTTTCCAACGCCTATAAGAACTCTGAAATCTGATATTCTGAGAGAAAGTTATGGTCGTTTTACTAAGACAGTCTTTTTACCTTTTTCAGTGTGATTTTTAATTTTTAATTTTTTTTCTGTGATGAAAATTTCGACAGGATTAAATTTGACGGCCATCATGGGCTGAAACCAAAAAACTCTTTCATTTCCTCTGAACATGGCCAAACTAGGGCATATTATATATCAAAATTTATGGAAACGTCAACCCGGATCCATTGGTGAGGTTTGTTTTTACCCAGGAGGTCATTTTCTGCATGCTACCCCCAAAAAAAACCTTCATTTTAAATGAAACATCTGAATTTTTTTTTTTTGTCCAACAATTTCACATGCCCAAATCTTTAACATCCCATCATAACAACAAATCCAAAACCCTCAGATCTGCAATATATCTTGCCTTTTCTTTTATCCTCTCATGCATTCCCATGGATTCAATCTAGGGTTACAATAATAAAACCATAGCTCTGATACCACTTGTAAGAAAACTTGGCAATAAAGAGTATAACCGTTTCCACATAACCCATAATAGATCTGAAATAAACATGGAGTTAAAATCCACATGCAAGAGAATAAACAACATACTCATAAAAATTGTGACACAAGATATACCCTAGGAAACCCTCATTGAGGGAAAAACCCAGCCTCCAAAAGCATCCATCACCATGTATTATTCAGCAAAAATACCATTGCCATACAACCATGGAAGCCTTCATGGCCATAGCCACAACTGAGCAAACTATGTGAACAAGCATGAATCCGCACATCCCATGCCATGCTTCCAACCTTCACAAATGCTCCTTTGGCTAACCTGTCAAGCCTTGTCTCGCTTGACTCTTGCCTTTTTCACTCTTACTCTCTATCACACTACAACAACTACCCTTGTGGCTGCTTATATAGTAGCAAGTCCCACAAAACCACTAAGTGGTATTACATAAACCATGTGCTACCTAATCCACTGACCCCACATTTAATATTGGGCATTTAATTCTTTTTCCCAATATTAAATAATTACATCAAATATTATCACAATGTTACAATACAACTCATCAAGAATATTCTATGGAAATCTTTACATGTTGCACGTCCATCTAGGTACAACATTACATAAAAAAATAAAATAATAAAATATAACAATATTATGCAATGTGTGCAACACCCATTATCTCAACAATACCCTCTTGAGTGCAAAAGTCTATTAGTCTTGTGTTCACATACTCCCCCCCATTATCTATTCGAAGAATTTTGATAACTTTCCCTGATTATTTTTCCCCTTGAGCCTTGAAGTTGAGAACATTTTCATATACTCCACTCTTGTAAGCGATGAAGAAAACCCAAGTAAAGTGAGAGTAGTCATCTATGGAGGTAAGTGTGTATCGTGACTTGCCAAATGATGGCACTGGAAATGGGCTCGCCACATCACTATGAACCAATTCAAGAACACCTTGTGCTCTCCAAGACTTCCCCTTTTCATACAATGTTTCTGGATGTTTTCCAAGTGAGCAACCTAAACAAACACCTTTTGAAAACTGAATTTGAGGTAGACCATTGACCATTTTCTTGTTGCTAAGCTGCTGGAGATATTTGTAGTTGAGATGTCCATATCTCTCATGCCATAGTTTATTTTCTACATTTGAATGTAATAACAAGGCTTGTGCATTTGATGTTGGCACAAAGGAGGAGAAAGTATAAAGCCTTGAATTATGATTGGCTTCTCCTATTGCAATCATAGAGTCATCCTTAATGCTTTTTACTACCACTAAGTTGGGAAGAAATTCAACGTTATTTCCATCTCCATGTGAGTCATTTGGTAGATAGAAAGAAGATTAGATGTAAGGTTGGGAACATATAGAACATCCTTGAATGCCCCATTGTTCATTTCAACTTCACCTTTACCTTCAACTTCCACCTTTGTATCATCACCTACGAAGATGTGTGGTACCTCTGAATGTGTCATGGAAGAAAGATCTCACTTTAACGCAACCATATGATGTGTGACACCTAAACCAATGATCCAATCTCCCTCACTAACAGTGTTTGTGAGTAAAGCATGCCCTTTGCCCTTAGAATCTAAGGATGAATTTCCTTTGTCCTTATAAGCATTAGGCACTAGAACATTGTGTTTCTTCATGATGTTCTTTAACTCATCAATTTGTTTATGATAGCACTCATGTTCATTATGACCCATCTATTTACAATAAGCACATTTTTTCTTCTCCTGATTAGAGTCACCCTTCTTGTTTGTATTTGAGGAAGATTTGCCTTGATGATTTGATGTTGGTGTCGTCTTTTCTATATCCTCTTATTTGTTGTTCTTCCACTTCTTCTTTTTGACCTTTCCTTTGTTTGAAGTTTGACCAGCTAAATTTTGAGAACCCTCATTATTAGCCACCAATGCCTTAGACTTAGACGACTTGAGAATTCCCATTGATTGCAACTTCTTTTCTTCATCATCCAATAGTTGAGCATAACGATCAAAAGTGACTTTCTGATAGGCAACCCCTAATGTAATATAGATTTTTGAGGGCATCCCAAGCATCCTTGGATGGCTTATACTTCTCAATTTGATAGAAGATTTTGTCTTCAACCTTGAACATAATATCACTTAGGGCTTTCCTATCTGTCATTTCCCAAGTAGAAAGTTCACTTTTAGATACTTGATCACCTACTAGTTTAGTAAGGGTACCATCTACATATTGAGAAACTTCATTATGCATTAATTGACACCACATTTTAATAGACCATGTAGCATAGTTATGTGGTATTAATTTTGGAAACTTTAGATTTCCAATGATGCAAGAAATGAAAGATAACAAAAAAAAAAAGAGGAACACAACACCAAAAGACACCCACCTACTTGCTTAATCAAGAAATCCCTCCAAATGAAAGATTTTGGCACATTATACTTATTGTGTTTACAATAGCCACTTGCCAATTTTGGCCTAAGTGTTCTTCTGATTTTCTATTTACAATCTCCTTTTGGAGTTCAAAACTATAACTTAACAATGTATCTCAGATATACAACAATTCTTCTCAGATATACAACAATTCTGAAGTTATATCAAAGCATTACAATGCAAAAAGGACCTAATTCTAAAAGTCATATTTTTGTCTACACAAACCTATAATCTGATTGTAGATCTAAAAAGTAGACAAAAAATAACACACTTTCAAAAAAAATGGAACTTGATTTTGAGTCCAGATGAGCCCATACGAAGCATTTGAAGTTGCAAAATGTAGGATTGGACAGGTACAGTCACAAAAACTATGATTTCTGAAAAATCCATGCACCAAAAACATAAAATAACTACACCATTGAAAAATTTAGGAGATTCTACACAAAATTAAAAAAATTGCACCTGATTTGGGGCTTGGATGACTAAGATATGGCCTCCCAAAGTCGGACTGTCAAATCAAAATGATTTTGGAGAAGCCTCTGATCAGCAAAGCACAAGGTTAAATTTAACGGTCAAATGACTATCATAGTAGTTCTATTTTGCATCAGGATGATGGTTAGATGACTGTCAATTTTAAGATAACAAAGTGATGATGTCAACAAAATTCACCCCTTGGTTGACGTGGAAGATGATGTCATGCTAACGTCAGCACTGTATAAAAAAATGGTGGCTGATGTGGCAATGTTGTATTTGCTGACAAGGTGAGTGAGTCGACCTAATGATTGGGCCTTTATGCCAACATGGCTATGCCTACATGGCAAGCTGGAAGGAAGCCGCATGTCACGGTGGTCTGCTGACGAGGTCATTGTGTCGCGTGGTGATTAGACCACGTGTCTTGCTTTGCGTGTGGCAAGATGAGTCACTGTAGGTTGCTGCTGATTGCCAGGAGGAGTTTCACGAGGGCTGGCAGTCGAGTTTCATGGGGGCCTAATTTTCTGATCGCTGGTGGAGTTGAGTTCGTTGCCATCGAGGATGACCATTTGCTTGTGCCAAGTAGTGTTTCGACATTGTCGAGGCAAAAAAGTAGTGTTGCTAGATTCTAGGAATGACGGGGGCCATAGAAATCTTACTGTTGCTGGTAAGTATAAATCCGGTGGGTGTGGAATAATTAGTCCCACACTCGCGGTGTGGTTGAAACAAGTTTGTTTAAAAACCAAATTGCTTGGAGTTTGAAACAACAATGAAAGCCACTAGATCTTGAAGAGTAAGCTTGGCCAAAACTTGTGAATGCTGACAATTAGATAGAACATTCTGTAGATCAGAATGGAATATTCTGCGCGGGGCCAGGATTTCACCACCTGGTGCCTGTAAAAAAGTTTTCTCCATAGGCCCTACTGGCCAAAAAAAATTTAAAAAAATTCAAATATTCAAAAATAATTGCAGAGAAAAATAGAATTCAGATCTGAAAATAGATAAATCATGGATCTAATAGATCATACCAAATTTGTAAATTGGGGCCTTCGGGTGCCGGTTTACAATTTTTTTTTGCCTCAAAATTGACTTTGGCCCAGCATAGGAAAAATTATAGTCGATTTTCATTGAATCAACACTTTGGACACAATGGTGAAGTCTGCTTTGGCTCTAAATGCTCCCAATTTCTGTGGATTCTTCGAATCTAAGTCAAGGTGTCCTCAGAGAGGTGAAGCAAGATCGGTCTCCAATGGCAATGAAATGATGCTTCTATGACTCTGATACCATGTAAGAATTTGCGTTAGGACAAAATTCAGCTAAGACCAAGAAGCACAATAACTAGCACAACAAACCAACAGAGTATGATCAGAATAACAATATGGTATTCAATTCCATTGTATAATGCACTAGAGGTGCTTGTATATAAAGGCCTCTATGATGCATCTAGAATGTTTAGAAGTTAGCAACATGATAAGTCTTACAACTAGGCACATGTCCACTAGGTGTGGATTATTCTTCATTAAGCACAAGAGTTAGTGCGATGATGAGAGGATAAGCCTACAAAGGTTTAGCATCTACAATTATGTTGTAGACACCATGTGCTAAAATAATAGTGCGAGCAACTGTGTTGTCAACATGACGACTCATTTGTTTATGCAAACTCCAATGTTGTAGAGACCATGTGCTAAATAGAGTTGCTTATTGCAGTGTTGTCAACATGACAACTCAAATGAGTGTGCAAACTCCAAGTTGTCTAACCTAAGAAATAATAAAATAACACATTTATCTAAGTAAACTTTGTAAAGCATAAATAATTATTATTTACACTAACATGGATTATACTAGCTTTAATACATACTCATTATATTACTCTACCAAATTTAGTTAAAAAGTATTGAATGGTAAAAATTCCATCTTATGTTCCATGTGAAATCTATGAATGAAAAGATAATTAATACAATCTCAATGTAGTCACAAAGAAAACAACTATTGATTACTTGTAGGCCTCATTTATGTAGGTTATCCATTGTTTGAAACTTATGGTGACAAATGGTCCACCATAAGAAACTCGGTTGGTAGGATATCTTGCTTATGTATTTTCAATAAATTAAACCAGGGGCCTAATTTAGTTCAAACAAGTAAAACCAAGCTCCATTGACGAGTCTTTGAAATTAGACAAATAAAGATGTTGTAGAGGTGGTGGTAATCATGAAATTCAAGGGACACAAATAAAGGTTATTAGTCCTAGTTACTTGTTAGTGTTGTAGTCTTTATACCTCAAACTCACTCCTATTAAGAAAGTAGAGAGTTAGATCATCCAAAAAGATTATCTATTTACTACAACAAGAAGAATATTTACCATATTAAGATTCAAAAGTTTTTATTATTATATGTGTATTCATTTAGTGCACATACATGTATCCTTGTAACTCCACATACATACACATTCCTTTAGTCATTTGGAATGTTTTCTTATAATCTCCCCCACTATTGGTGGAATGTATCTTTCCTTATGTTTATTTCTGCAAAATGAGATGTGACCCCTACAAAGTATATGTAGCCTACATGTTGTATTCCAACCTTATTCTTTGCAAGATGATCTTAACTTCTTGATTTGCTTCCTTGCACTTGACATCTTGAATGTTTGATTGTGCGAATAAATCAGAAATAACAAATGCTTGATATAGATTTGTGATGTAAAATGAGGCGAGATAGGGGGCTTATATACATCTCACATCTTTTGGAGGAGTTAAATCTAAGCAAGCTAACCTAAGGACCACATCTCCTTCTTAGAGCTTGGAATAGACCTCTAGGCCAAATTTGGCCCCCATTCTCTATATGGATAGGTTGCCAATGGTGATGTGTACTTAGAATAATGGGCCCATATTTGATCTAGGTTCTAAAGAGATAGAGTGAGTACATAATTTCCAATGAAAACTTATTTGTAAGCAAACTAGATCACAAAGGCCAAAAATAAGTGGACAGGTCCTAGGTTAGGCAATAAATTATGAAATTGGATGGACAATAAGAAAAGATTCCTAGAAGTAAGGGGCTAACTTGAGTTTAAGCAAGACTGAAAAAAGCGGAGGACCCAAATTTGAATTTAGGTAACCTTTTGGTGCCATATGAGGTCCTACAATAGAAAACATACTAAAGTTGACACAAAATGATTCTAAAATCTAGCTTAAATTAGGTGCTTACAATTTAGGACTTTACAATTAATAATAGGTTCCTTTTTCCCCAACAAGTTATAAAATTCATTGAGTAGAAGATTTTAAAAAAAAATTTAATACCAAATTCTCAAGTGCTTCAACTCTTTGCATATGAGCTTGGATTGTGATCTTACATTCCAAATATATATATATATATATATATATATATATATATATATATATATATATATATATATATATATATATATATATATATATATAGCATTATGGAATCCATCTACTCTAGAGTGCTTTAGATCCCATGCACAATATCTCTAGAGAAAGAATAAAGTTTAGTCTCTTGTGAAGAAGTTTTTGCTATATCCATAAATATTTTTAACATCTATCTTTTAAAGGCCAAGTTTTGACTAATAAGACAATATAGAAGTTGAGTGGACATTGTAAGGACCTCATAATTAACTTAGACAATATTAGAGGAGGATGAGAATAGGAAATTAGGAGATGAGGGATCTAGGGTTTGTAGTAGATGGAAGAATTTGATGCAAGGGCTTCCTCGTGGAGGGAGCCCTACAAAATTTTCAAACACATTTACATTGCATTACATTCTTTAGCTTGACCAAAAATTTATTTTAATATCTGTATTTCATTCTCATTTAAACCAAAAATTGGTGCTGAGGCTCTTGCTTTAGCTTCGACTAAAATTATCCAGAGTACGACAAAAGTAGGTAAATAGGTGATGAATATCATCAAAGAGCTACTATAGGTGCTGGTCGTGGGTGCTGGTTGCTGGTTTGTGTGGTTTTTTTGGTTTTGTATTTTTTTTTCCAACTTGTTTAAAACTCTAGGTTCCAGGTCCTTGTAAAACTTGGGCGCTTTTATTTGGTTTAATCTTGTGGTTTAAGGTCCCTGTAAAACCTAGTTTTCTATGTTGGTTTTGTCATTTCTTCTGGTTTCAAGCCCTTGTAAAACCTGGTGGTACTTAATGTTTATCTCTAGTTTATTGTAAAGGTTTCGAGTCCCTTCAAAACTTGTTTTTACCTTAATCTAAAACAACCCTAATATTAGGTGTTAGAGTTATTTGATTCTAACTTGACGAAACCTTCTCTTCTAATCCATAAATTATGGATGGTTCAATAGTGACTTTAGTTAGTATTTACATATGACTTAATTCATCGTTTGTTTGAACCATTTGTTCAAGCCATGATTGTGGTGCATGTATTTTGCATGCTTTGTTAATGGTGGTTTAATTTGTATAAGCATGCTTGTATGCTTATTGTAATTGGAACAATGAATTGAATATGAATTTTTATTTTTTCATTCTAAGTAGCTCTATCTGTTATTTTACATAGTTTACATTTTTCTTTTAGCTAGATCTATGTAGCCATAGCTGCAAAATTTTACATGGTATCAGAGCTTAGGTGCTAAGAAATATATGTAAGTTTTTTTTTGCAGGTATGACAAATCAGAGTTTGAAAGGATGGAGTTTTCAATCTTTTCTCTTATTATGTCATGCGATTATTTTGAATGGAAGCCATCAATTTTGCTCAGGCCCACGAGTAGAGTCTTGCATCAAAAGGTCATGCCATTAGAGGTTGGCCCAATTCTACATTAAAGAATGGTCAAGATTATGCTCTCTTTGCATGGGGCTTGCCTTTCTTTTCTCTCTAGTGGTAGACTACTTTTGTAGATCTATCATGCCTCTTTGTGTTGAATGCTTCCTTTGTTTCACAGTTGGTCAGTTAATAGATAATTGATAGCTATATTTTCAATCAACAATTTATTCTTGCATGGTAGAGTAGTGTTGTTAGGGTCACTCGTACATGCTCTTGTGTCGGCTACATCCTTGAATGATAGATATTTTGCCTTTGTTTGCCATTGATTCATTGTTTGAGAACAAATGTGTAGGTTATTGTCTTCTATATCTTAGATTGACATATATTTTGCCTTAGTTTACCATCTACTCATTGTTCAAGTAGTTTCATTGGGAGCACGTATGCAAAATAATCCTCATCTTCATCTTGGTTTCAAAGGAAATTCTTCATTCAACACCTCGACAGTTATGATTTGACAGATGTCTACAATTGTTTCATGTCACAAGATTTTATCTCTGCAAATTTTGAGGGGGGTTTTTACTCCCACTAGTTTTTCCCTCTTTCCTCCTTCCTTCATTAGCTTCTATTCTCCTTAGTTAGAGTTAAGTGGGGGTGTTAGAGTTATTTAGTTCTAACTTGACAACATCTTCTCTTTTGATCTATAACTTATGGATGGTTAAACAATGACTTTAGTTAGTATTTACAAATGACTCAATTCATTGCTTGTTTGAACCATTTGTTCAAGCCATGATTTATGGTGCATATATTTTGCATGCTTTGTTAATGGTGGTTTAATTTGTATAAAATATGCTTGTATGCTTATTGTAATTAGAACAATGAATTGAATATGAATTTTTATTTTTCATTCTAAGTAGCTCTGTTTGTTATTCAACATAGTTTACAATTTTCTTTTAGCTAGATCTATGCAACCCTAGCTGTAGAATATTTACATGGTATCAAAGATTAGGTGTTGAAATTAAACTTAGAACTCCCAAGAATCACTACATGCAAACAACGTCATAAATAGACAAGAGCAAAACTTTGACGACTGTAATTCATAGATCCACAAATGAGACATTATTGATGTGCAAAATAGAAATTGCTATTAAAAAATAAGTGTTAATTACAAAGAGAGATCAATCCTTATAAAGGAGATCAAAACCCTAATAACATTAATTAATAAAATAATTAATTATTATATGCCTAACATTTAGCTTAAGTAAAACAAAGTTAATAAGAAAACACCTTATTACTCTAACATTAGGCATTTAAGTTTTGCTTGGGCGATGCTCCTGAGGGGGCATCATAACATATGATGGGAGGAATTTTGGGCCTAACAAGTTTTGGGAGCATTTTATTAGGGTCTTAATTTGATGAGTGATACCTTTTTAATTTAGATGGTCGTAGGTCTAGTAGGTCTGATTAGATGGGGTGAGTAGTGTTTTGTTATAGGTCTACGAAGGACCAAAATCATAGGAGAATTTTGTGAAGGGAAGCTAAGGAACTCTTTCCATTTTGTAGTAAACATTTTGTATTATGTATTAAAAAGAAAATTTGAGGATTCCTACATTAGTCAGCTATTCATTTCTTTTTATCTCACTATCATATATTTTAGATGTGTATGGTGAGTGTTGTTTGAGATAGGTAAGAGGGGAATTCCAACCTCTTTACATCATAACCACACACCACATGTGCATGAGGTTTCAATTGAAAAAAGAGAGGGAAGATGGGGAAACCATTATTGAGAGAACACACTCTAAAAAGTGGACAAGGGTGAGCGTGTAGAGCTTCAACAAACACTGGGAAGTAAAGGAGTCACAATAGGTCTAGAAATAATTAGTGCGAGGAGGGAAGTAAAATGTATTATGAGGATGAGGATATATTATAGTAAGAGTTTATGCAAACCATACAAATGTATGGATGAAATTCAAAGAAAAGACATAACATAAATGATTAATACTTGACAAACATAGATAAAATATGTAATTATTTAGAAAAAGTGTAATTGACACATTATGTAATTTATATAATGTGTCAATTCTAACAACTCTAACAATCACCATAGCACTTAAATCTAGGAATGAATAAAAAATGGCTCCACCTACAATTTAAAATTCTCTATTCCCACTCAAAGTCCTACAACTTTCTTAATTAGCATCAATGGTCCCTCGAGCATTTGTTGTTGTGTCATTGTCCTTATGCCCAATAATTGGTGGTTGCAATGCATGGCTATCTGATGCAGTTGGTTTCACATCTCTTACAATTTCTTCTCCCACCCTTTTCCATGTGGCTAGAGGTCCTTCCTTGTCTATGTGTAGTAAGGAGGCCTCTAGGTTTGTGTATGCTATACCCTTGAAATCTATAAATGTTCCCAATATGACTTTTGGGTTTGTGCGTTCTGGTACTACATCTCCCCTTGTCACAACTAGGGCTTTTCCCCTTGTGACAATGATGGGTGGTGTTGTTATGTCTTTGGGGCCTGATGCCCTTCCTGCACAACCTTATTTGGAGGTGGGATATGTTGGGCATGCTATTGTTAAGGGCTCATTTTTCCTATTGCTTCTAGGATGGACCTGGAGACGGAAGAGGATATTGATCACGCCACTACTATTTTTCTTTTTGTGGACTAATATATGTTGATTTTGAGGTTTCTAGCCCAACCTTCCATTGTTGCATGTTTAGATCTCCCAAAATTTGGCACCCATGCTCATCAATACTATTCACCTTTTTTCTATGGCTACAGGTTATTTTATTGCTAAATTTGATCATGTTGAAGACATAAATATGATCTTGTGTGATCACTTCTTTAGATGGGATGATAAATTTCTAGTGATTGTTAAACCATGACATCCTAATTTTAACCCCTCTTCCAAGTTACTAAAAAAGATCCCTCTTTGGGTTAGACTCCTCAACCTTCCCCTTCATCTATACACTAACACCTTGTTAGAGGAAGTGGGTAAGGATTTGTGGGATTTTCTAAAGTTGGATGAGGAATATTTTGATATTATTTTGTTCTACTTATGCTTGTATTTTAGTTGATTTGGATGTTTCTAAAGGGTTCCCAACTGAGATTAAACTTGATACTTCTACAGGTTCTTGGATCCAAATGCTTAACTAAGAAGGAATCACCTTCATATGTTGAAGATGTTTCAAAAATGACAATGTCTAAGCTCAATGTGGTTTGGAAAAGAAAGAAAAATTATGCTTCTTGGTGAAAGGGTGTCTCTTTTTAGCATTATATTATTAGGAAGAAAATATTTTCCCAGGTGATTGCGTAGGAATCTTCTACTTTTTCTTAAATTGAGGCCAACTTTCCTCAAATAAATTTTGTAGTTCTTGCTAGTCGTAAAAAAATTGGTGTTGATGGCTCTCCAACCTATGATAGGGCTCAGGCTAGTGATCATGTTTCTATTGTTGACACTGTTGTTGGAGCTATTGTTGTTGGTTCCTCCTCTTAGGTTCTTAAGGGTGTCGTAGGGAAAATGGTGTATCTATGATTTCTTTAGCTTTTGATAGGGTTGTGGTTGGTGATAACACCTCTTTCATTGATGTTGGCCTTGCTCCTCAAGTTTTTGCTAGCCCTACCTTGGATCATATTGCTAGCCTTTACTCTTAGGGTGAGGGGCCTTCTGATTTGGACTCAATTTCTTGGCAGAATGTTGTTGCTAAGGTGGAAAAGGGTTGGATTACACTTAAAGGGAGGAAACATAGATCTCCTCAACCCTCTTTTGATATGAGCATTCGTTCCCACAAGGGCAAGACAAAAGGTAACTCTTTAAGGTTTTTACCAGGTTCAGTTGGGTTTCCTTCTAGTTGTTTCTCTAATTTTTGGTTGTGTGTTGTATGTTTACATGTTTTTTCTCTTTTTCATGCAACATTTATTCTTGGTGGTGGGAGTATATTGGCTTTCTCCCCCTCTCTTGGATTTTTCCTATTTTGGTTATGTCAAGTTTCATGTAGTAGGTAGTCTTGAACATCTTTTATTTTGAGTTTCAAGTCCCTCCAAAACCTGGGTTTTGGGTCCCTAAAACCTATTTTGACTTAATAAAAAACATGTGAAATATTAGGAACAATATGGCTTTGTCATTTTTGATGACCGCCATGCCTTCTTCCCCCTCTTTGATAGATTTCATGTCTTCTTCATGATAACAAAGACTTGAATGAGACAATTTCAATTCTTTATGTATATTTGAAACATATTATGTGTTTGTGGCCTTATTAATTTTTTTGAACCTGCATTGAATTTGCACTACTTTTTTTATCCCAACATTTACTCTTGATTTGACTGCCCTTCAATGGACAATAGTGGCTTACATGACTTTTGTGGTGGATGCAAGCGAATTCTACATACAATAACGAGTAGATGCACCTAAACGAGGCACAATGGTTATGCCTAGAGGAAGATATGTACTTGGAAAATATATTGGAGGGCAAGGGGAAAATTTGGGGAACACATTCATCAGTGATTATTGACATACTTTTTTTTCTTTTGTGATTCATAGTATTTTCCTGTGAGACAAATAGAATATAAGTAAAATGTTGGGTTCATATTTTCTAGTGGAGTGCTATAGATTTTGTGTTTAAATATGCACCCATCCTCTACAAAAGAGAGAATTATAAGTGTTGATATAAATCATATAGGTTGTTGCAATAGATGAGACACGTTGTTGTAATAGAACACATTTCTAGCAGTACCACATAAAGAATGAGTAAAGAAAATGTTTAAGAGATATAGGAGAGAGTTGCATACCCTTTTTTTACAAAGAGAGTTATTCTAGGCGCACACTTTCGTTATTATCCTTATAATTGTAGATGGATTATTTTGCATTTTGGAGTATCTGTTGTTGCCAAATGTCAAGTGAATGTAGAGGTCATTTAACGATTTGACTCCATATATCATTGTGAATGTTAGGCCTTACCTTTCCACCCTACCAACATTGATCATTTTTTTATGCAACATTAGGCTTTGGGATTTGTGAAATGGCTATAGCTCATGCCATCATGGGAGTGAAGAGTAACCACCATAGGGGAAATCAGGACATAATTGAAAAGGGAGACACATGGCATTCGTCTTGGGTCATCAAGGGAAGCTCAATGAAATAGGAGGAAAACAACACAAGGAGCGAGAGCTTATAATTACTTGATATAATGTGGAGAATCATATTTTATGTGTTTTAAACAAATGAATTGAATAAAAACTCAAAATATTCAATGTAATAATAAAGACATAATATTTTATTTTAATAAAAAAGTTATATACTATATATTTTAGACAAAAGAGTTGGATAGAATATAAAAAAGGTTCAATTATTTAATGTAATGATAAATACAATATTTAATTATAACAATGTAATACTTTAATATTTATATAAATATAATTATAGAAACTTAAATTTTTTTCGTAAATTTTGACTTATGTTACCAACTTTTCTATTATCAATGATGCATGTAAAATTCAACTAAATCAATCAAATGAAATAATAACAAATGATAATTTATTATAATTTTATTTGATATTTTTATGTTAAAATAATAATTAAATTACCATTCTTTAAATAATAATGAGATAAGTTTAAATTGTAACAAAGCATACTGTTAATTCGTAGGGTAAGGCACAATCAATGATTCAACATAATTTGGATTGGTGGGAAAAAACCCTATTAGACCTATGAACATTGATGTAAAAATGCCTAAGATAAATTCTCAAATTTGTGAACTCAATAGAAGCAAAGTACTTTGAGTGGGAGCCAATATTAAAAATAATAATGAAAGTTATAGATGAATTCATAATATTGAAATGATCACTTCAATCCAATCACTTTCCTTTTAAACAATAGTAGATAAAATACAATTGGCACCAAAAGAAAAATAGAGCAAGAAGAAAAGTTATATAATAAAGAGAATTGCTTAAAAAGATTCAAATAGTTAATAAAAATTAACTATTGAATCATTTGCCAAAATGCAAATTATATAAATATAAAAACACATAGGTTATACTTGGTAAGGACATACATGTACTACTTTATATTCATTTACTCTAGAATGATTAGCATGACATTTCTATTTGTGCTTTTCTAGACTAGAAAATGAGTTTAAGTTGAGAGTCAACTCCCTCCTCTTTTCATTATTCATGATCAACAAATTTTTTTAAAAAGGAAAAGAATAAAATGAAATTATTGTAAATAAAAGAAATTAAAACAATCAAGTCATAAACTTAATTTCAATCTTATTTAGATCTACAAATAATATAATTGTTAATTATTGATTTGGACAGTGTCTAAAAGCTCAAAGATATTTATATCAATTAATGCAATAACTTAGGTAAACAACTCACCAATTTGAGAGGAAACAAGTACACCATAAGAAAATAGAAACAATAGTGAAAAAAACTAGTATATTTTTATGAAATAGACTGCATAACCATAACCATACACACATCTTTTTGTCATATAGCCATAATCTTTGCTCATTTATTAGTTTTAGCCTAGAACTACACTAAAAGGGCTAATCATAACTAGTTATTAAAATAATTTTTTCCTTTGCCAATCAAAACTATGCTACTATTTCTTCATGTTCTTCTTGATATAACTATAATAAACTTCCCTCTATTACTCTTCAATGGGTATCCAAAGGTCCCTTTTTGTTGTATGCAGGAAAAAGTTGTAGAATTTGGCTTTACCCTACCAATTGCATTTCCTTGGAATTCTCTAATGTTTTCTAACAACTTCATATTGTGCATAACTTATGATCAATGCATTCCATGAGATTACATTTCTTTGAGCCATTATGTCAAACAAGTTACTTGCATTATCCATGCTTCCACATTTTCCATAAATGTCTACCACGATCATTGCAACTGACATTTAACAAAATTAATCAATTTTTTACTTAGACAATATAGATATCCTCTCTTCAGATCAATGGATATAGATATCCTCTTTACAGATCAATGAATATTATAAGTTTAGAGAAATGCATGTTTAGAATTTCATTCAACTTTATTTGAGATAAGAAAAAACCTACTCCCTCATGCTAGAATTGACTCATCAGTTGAATCTAGGGCTGTCATTTTGATAGTTTTTAATTATGTTCATCTCATAAGAATTTTTTATCTCTAATAGTAATTTTCTCTATTCATTAGGAATGCATATGTTGATTTTCCAGGCAATGCTATTTCTCTAAAATAGCTGAAATCCTTGTCCTTCCATAATAGCAAAAATTCTAAGATTTGAATACATAAATTAATTGTTAAATGACCCATATATTATTTCCTCTAACCAAAAAAAAATCTTGGTCAATGTCGAAAACTGAAACTTGATTGTTAAATCTTCACATTTCAAGCTTCGCAAACCTGAGCGAGTGTACCTTTATCTCACCCCTTGAAATGGATTGAGGTTTGTTGTTGTAGACTTGATGAATGATACTCTTGAGTTGGCAAGTGTGTTCTCAAGGAGAAATCAAATATTTGAATGTTTTGAGTGTATATAAAATATTAAAGATAACCTATGCAATACTTGTGGATAGAACTTCACCGATCTACAATTGTGTATATCAACTTGAAAGAAATATGCAAAGCCCAATCCTTAATCCAATTGAGCAAATATAATCAACCCCCAAATAATCAAATCATCAAACCCTCAGAAAGAGTGTGAACCCCATCAACTATTGGATAAAGAAAATATAAATGCAATCCTTAGTCTAAATGAATTTAACCCCAACCAAAGCAGACCAATTAGATAGATACCATAGTGCAATATGAGAATATTTGATAATCAAGATCATGCATTACTTTAATCCATCAAAAAAATAGCATAGATCCCAAGGGACAATGAAGAACAAGAGTAATTAAAAAATCATATGCAAAACAGATGTAAGGAAGTCATCATTGTATTAATTTCATTGATAAGGAAAAACAACAAGGTAGTTTAGTTGCATATTCCAACAAGTAATTTCATTCATAATGTATTCGTTGAAAAGCAACATATTGTGTTGTATAAAATAATATCATCTAGACATCCCTCTCATAAAATGAAAAAAGTGCAACATAGCTTCATACCTCTTCAAAACTATTAATAACTATATGCATAGTAAAGTTTGTTTTTTGATAAAACAGAACAATAACTTAAAACATGAAAATCATTTCAAACTTTTTCAATCTCCTCATCTCTAGCAACCGCTGCATCTACTAGCATATCTTCAGGAACCTTCATGTAAACATTTATCGATCTCATTATTTGTCCAAGTTGTCACATCTCTAAGTACTTACCTTGTACTTTAAGTAACCAAATTAATGGTTTTGCCTTTTAAAATTCTGAGAAGTTATTTTTGCCTTTCCGCATATCATCTTTGAAACCATCTCCAAAATTGCAAATTTTTAGAACTTCACAAGGTGTGTAATGCCTACCCCTACTTGACTTTTTTGATTGTATTGTCGAATTCTTTTAGGTCATTTTTCTAAAAAAAAATTATGTTTAGCAATGTTGGGTTACTAGAATTGAATAATTGTTTTCCATATTCAATTAATATATGTGTTGAGTTACTTTAGTACTAGTTATTTCATGATTGTTTCAATGATGATATATATGTTCATTTAGTGACTTTCACTTATTTAATGATGTTACATAGATGAATGATTTTTATGTGGTTTCTACGGATACTTACCCCATACTTGCATGTGTATAGTGTGTATGTATGTTTCCTTTATGTTTGACATTTCTGATGTGGTTGAGGAAGGGAGTCGTAGTCACTTGCTAGTCGAGATTTACAGGATGCACCACTTCCTACCATTGCTTGTTTAGTTTAGAATATTGTGTTTGTACATGCATGGATTTTATGCAAATTGTAGGTACCGGGTATCAACTTCCCTAAATTGTCAGGATGAGTGTACCCTATCACAATATTTCAATGGTATAAGTGGGGAGATAACTCTTGAGTCCAAATCCTAACCTAAGCCAATAGTCCTAAAAAATATGACAACTATCTGAGTTAGTTTCACCTTTTTGAATTTGTCAAGTCACGTGAATTCATGATTTTGACCCATGGTGTTTGATTTAGTTTTATGTTCTGTATGTTGGGTTTTCATATTTAGCCTTGTGGGCATGTGGTGACTTTTTGTTATAATTAAATCAAATTAAAAGATAATTTATTGATTTAATTTAATGAAAATTTTATAAAGAAAATTTAATATTTAATTAATTGTTAAATTAATTAAATAAAAGAATTAAATTTAAAATATTTAATTAAAGTTCTAATTTTAACATATTTATATTTATTTAATTTAATAATTATTATTTAAGAGTTTTATTTTAATAATAAATCCTAAATAATATTATTAGTTGAGTAATAAATATTTTTGTTTAAAAAGAAAATATTAAAATATGTGAATATTTGATTAATTAAAAACTAATTAGATTTATGCTTTAAATTAAAAAAATTAAAATTAGAAGTCTAAATTTAGAGGTCTAAAATTAGAAGTCTAAATTTAGAGGTTCAAATTTTAAAAATTGGTTAAAGAGAAATTAGAATATGATGTTATTCAGTTACATTATTAAATATGCACTTCAGTTAATTTTTTTTTATTTTAAAAAAGTCTAATTTAAGAAGTTGAATAAAAATATTAAAAGATTAAAGATTTAATATTATTTTATTATGATTATTTAATTAATAATTATTAGATTAAGGTTGCATTTAAATAATGAGCTTTAATATTCTTATTAATTTATATAATAAACTATGTTTTAAACAATGCTTATACTAATCAATAAAGTGGAGGGAAAGAAAATATAAAAGAATGTTTTAATTAAAAAGTTCTTTAAATGTGCATGAAAGAATTAAATTTAAAAGACTATATTAAAGTTCTATTTTTGACGTATTTATATTTATTTAATTTAATGATAGTTATTTAGAAGTTTTATTTTATTAATAAAATTTAAATAATGTTATTAATTGAGTTAATAAATATATTAGTAAAAAAACATCTTGTGAATTTATTAAATAAAAGAATGAAAATTTAAAGATAAAGCTGTGGCTCTAATTGTGGCGCAGTTATATTTATTTAATGATAAATATTTAGGAGTTTTATTTTATTGCCTTTTTCAATTTGAGCTAATCAAATTTGAGATCAATGATTTTTTTCTATTTTAATTAATATGAAAGAAATTAAAATTGTATAAGAAATCATGGTCCCAAAAAATATTTTCTAATTGGTTAGATTAATTAGGGCTTAAAAAAAACTTAATGGATCCAATAATTTTTAGCCTTTGCAGGAACTAAACAAAATCTAAATAATATTATTAATTAAATTAATAAATATATTATTAAAAATGCTTCAAAAATTAATATGGGAGAGAAAGCTTTAATTTAATAAAATTTATTTTAATTAAATTGCATAAAGTGTGTGCATAAAAATTAAAATATAATACTTAAAGACAAATAGTTTTCACATGATTGCATGATCAAAGCCTCTATTTGGAGGAAACTCTTTATTAAAGAAGTCAGAGCTCATTTCTAGACACAGGTTTCGAGGAGCCAATTTTTGAAAAGAGTGTTTTCAAAGGAAAAAGAAGATTCTTGCATGTTTGTGCGTTCATTGTTTGAGCATCAATCCAAGTAGGATCTTGTGGGTTTGTGCAATAGTTGCTCATTCTTCAAATTCCTATCTTCTCTGTGTCTATTGTGTTTCTACTTTCAAAATTTCTCTGGGTTGAAACCCTTGTTTGAGAAAATTGATTTCCATTATAGAATTGTCTATGATTTAATCTAAAAACCTTTAGTATTGAACTTTAGGGTTTTCAAAACCTAATGAATTATGAAATTCACTTTTAGATGCACTTTTTTTTTATGACGTGTGATTTTACTATTGGATGTCAGGTTGACTTAGGTTTGACCAGTCAAGATGTTTATCAGAGGCTTGGGAGTTTTGTCTGTGATGTCACAATGATGTGTTGTATTCGATCTTTTACGCTCAACCATGGTAATGTGTCTTGTATGCTCTATGAGGTGTTTTAATCTATTGATTGTTATTGCTTTCCAATGTTCTTGTGTGAAACTGAGGTGAATTGTGTGACCTATTTGATATAACCTTTAAGTCTTCGATCAATTGTTTTTGGATTGCTTTCTAGTCGCTTGTATAGGACTGAAGTGTTTGTATGATTTGTTCTTGGTGATGTCATGTTATGATGTGGATTGGTTTATGTGTATTTGATTTGGGATCAATTTTGTTAGGATGATTGTATTGGTGGAATCCGTGATTATGTTTAAGAATTGATACATGGTATGTGGTCTTTTGTGATCTTTTTGATTTTATTGAGCTTAGGGTAGGTTATTTGTATGTCATGTTGGGAAGTGGCTTGCGATGGAGGCTGAGGCCCTAAAGAGGCTGGCGGGTAACCCATTGTAGGTTATTTAATAAGTGATAACATTTCATTAAATGGGTTTAAAATAAATTAATAAGAGTCATTATTTTCCTCACCCATGCTGCGAGTGCTAGTGCAGGCTAGGATGGAAGTAGAGAGGATGCTTGGTTGTGACCATGCTTCATTAGTATGACTTTTCAGTATGAAAGGATACTAGTGCCATATAGAGTCACTAGGGGACCAAAGGATTATAAGACTAGCCGGGTAACCCTAGAGTTGGTTCGTGCGAAGACACTTGCCCACATGTATAGTAGATTTCCTACATGTCTGTGTTGCCTCTAGGATTAGTTGATACTTGTATCTTGGAACTCTTGAGATAGTTTGCTTTCAAGTGATTCTTTGAACCTAGCTGTTGGTTTTGACTTTTCAATTTGTTATCTTGTTTGGGACATGAGTTTATCTCCTTAGCGCAGTGGGAGTGAGCCTTTTTGGGTTCCATGAGGTTGGGTGGTAGTGCTTCTTCTTATACCATTGAGATCCGACTGTCAGATGCCGCTGCTGGATGTGTTTGTGCAGATGTTCCTTTCTATATATTCTTGTATTTCTATGATGGATGGTTATACTTAGTGCATTGTATTTGATTTCATAGATCTTACAAGATGATGTAATTTATTTCATGATGTATATTATTTTAGTCCTTCATACCCTATGACCTGTACAGTAGATGATGGTGCATTATGATTATTGCCAAGTGGCATTCGAGATGACTGTATATTATTTAAATGGATTCATACTTGTACATTATTCTTTAATGAGGATTTATTATATATTGGATTTAGTGTTAATTAAAATTAAATGTGGTTCAACGTCATGGGACGCTTAAGAGTTGTAACCTATTTATGTGTTGTTGATGCATGAGTGTATGTTAATTGCTTCCGCTATATTATATATGTTGTTAATTTATTATCTTAAAAAAACAAAGTTTGTCAAACTTAGTGAAACTTTAGGTTAATTTTTTTTGGGTCACATGGTGGGGCGTTACAAGGTGCCTCTGAAAGATCTTCTAAAATTGTGACTTCACAACTGCCTTTTCTTGTTGTTAATGAATAGCAATAAATCACTATCTCGCAGACTCCTAACACATCATTTTCTGAAATATTGAAGTTTTTGCAACTTCACAAACCATCATTTATGTCTTCTCTAAAGTACCAAAATCTCGCTACTTCACGTGCATCTTGACTTTCCTTCTCCGAGATGGGAAAAATGCATCAAGTTACTACCTTTTGAGATTTTTTTTAAGGATCTACTAGGAGGTACACCTATAAATATTGTTGGTGATTTAGCACAACTACCCCCTGTAGTGGATAAAACAATCTATGCATCACAATCAAATGCCAAATACCTTTGGGAGAAATTCACAATAGTTATCACATTGACAACCATATTTTGCCAACAAGGTGACACTCAAACTCAAATTAACTTTTGTCACATGTTGCAAAATATGCGCAATGCAGAATCGCTTGAACAAGATTGGAAATTTCTAATAAAACACACAAAACAAATGTTATGTGCTTTTGAAAAAAGAACATTTAACCAATCAATGCACCTTTACTCTACAAAAAAATTAGTTAGGATACATAATTAAAAAATGCTTAAGTTACTCAATCTTCTTACTACACTTAGCACTACAGTAAGAGAACAACTACAACCAAACCTTGATAGTGATGTCGATCAACTTTGAAAAGAACTCTTGCTATGTAAAGGCCAACAAAAAATGTTAACAACAAACCTTTGGATTCAAATGGGTCTTGTAAATGGATAACTTGGGGAGATGGTAGATATTGTGTATACATTAGGTTTTAGATCACATAACTACCTCTATATGTGGTTGTCCAATTTGATAATTGCAATGGCATAGCTTGGAACCAAGATGACCCAAAAAATTTACCTATAACACCTATATCCTTAGGTAATCATAGACAAATACCACTATCTATGTCATGGGCACTCACCATACATTAATCCAAGGATCAACACTTCTAAAAAAAAAAATTGATACTAATCCAATCAATAGTACATTTAGGTTGCACTTTCGACCTAAATTTTCGATAACAAGCCAATTTGGCTTGTCAAATTCTTTTTTTTTTAAAAACTATGATCCCAATAATGTCAAAATTTTGATGACAATTAAGTTTATCATCAAAATTTTGACCATCGTTAAGTTTATCATCAAAATTTTGACGTTTTCAGGGATATAAACTAAAAAAGTAAAAGTGAAACTTCATTTATTCATGCGGCAGAGTATGGGAGGGAGGCTTAAGAGGCGTGAAAAATAGTTGTTCAAGGTAAGGGTTTTCTTGGCTTTGATCTTGCATAATGGAACTTTTTTTTTTTTGAGCCATATCTTGGGTTCGACTTAGCGCATCAATAAAAACAAATTCAAATGGTGAAACCCATGTTGAATAAATAACCAACACAATCAAGAATGTTTCTCATGCCCTACAATATTTAACAAAATTTAACTTTTCAGATATCTTTGAGCACAAATCAACACAATCACTTTCTTGGAATGTTTTGGATTCATCACTTATTAAATTTCTCTCATAGCCCATTGGTATTTAATGGTTTCTACAGAGCCCTCTGTACGAATGTTTGGAACTTCGCAGACAAGATTCAAGATTCGAGACTCGAATTAGGGTGATAAACATGGACCATTATGGGGTTTACCACTACCTTAATTAACTTTATCTTTGTTATTATCGTCTTTTGAACCTTAAAATAATCTAGGCTCTTGCTAATTCAAGGGCTTTGGTGGCCAACCTAAGTGAATGCCCTAGCTAGCAAGAAAATAATTTTTTAGCAGATGCTGCTTAAATTCTCTACGAGTCTTTTCTTTGTGCTAATGGTCCCATGATATTTATGGCTCTTTTCTTATTTGTACAAACTTTTGTTTTAGGTAAATGATGAATAAAGGAAATCAAACTCTTAAAGTGTTAGCATTAAAGGAGAATGGATAAATAATGGTAAAATATGATGAATCAAGCTTTGGGTGTTGAATGCTCTATAGTGGAATAGAATATGATCAGTCGATGAAGGTTGTAAGGTGAGAAAAAGGAGATGTGATAGTTTGAGAAGTCTCTTCATATCTCCATTCATGAAAAAAGAGTGAGTGACAATGCTACAAGGAAGCAAGATGGAAATGAGAATAAAATTTACTCTAAGGCTATAGTTACCATAGCTTTCTAATGGCTTGGCTAGTCCAAAAGTTTATTTAGAGTGGTTGAAAGAGGGAAAGTTTGATGAGCTTTATTGTCCTTATTTTTTAGCGAAATTGATTTGTAAAAAAGTAGTCTATTTCAAAGTTCTTTTGGAAACTAAATAGTGAATAAGCGCCTAGGGATATAAAAATTTCTTGGAGAGAATAGGTATAGTCTCAATTTTTTTTTGTCAACAATGAACTTAGTTGGCCTTAGTAAACCTAGTGAGACTTTCAAAATCAATCTCTAACAAGATCTTTTAAACTTCTTGGAGAGAAATTTATTTATAATAAGTGACTCAATTACATTTAATATGTATGATAAAAAATTAATTTGTTAACTCCATTTACCACTTAAAGACTTCTCTTTTTAAGACTTCAACTTATGGTCAAACATCAACTATATTAAAAAGCTTTACAACTGGCTTACACATGATGCCCCCAACATGTAAGCTTATATTCTTAATTGTCTATGCTTTGAAAATGGAATATGGCTACATGTTAGAATCTTAGATTGTCATACAAATTTTAAACTAACAATCATAAAAACAAAGAGAAATGTATTGAGCAGAGACCTTATGTTAAATAGGATGCAATTATATATGTCATATGACCGTTAAGGCATAGAATCTAAATATTTTAATATTTTTACAAATAACACTAGTTGCTTCTGTTTTCATGAATCCAATCTCTTTGATTTATAGTTGCATACTTTGGTTTTCATGAATCCATACAGTGACCAAGAATATAGCATCCCTAGTAGATAGATTACTATATAAATTTATCAATGTCTATTTCAAGAAAATTCAAAATAGAAGAGTTGAAAAACTCATAATCACCCAAATATATTACTTGAACAATTTGAAAAATAAGTTAACTCTTGAATCTTAGCCTTAGGCATTCCCAATTCTGCTTCTCTAAGATCTATTTAACTAAATTTAAAATAAAGGTAGTAATCCTTTGTGTTTTCTATAAGTATTTTGAATTCCATGCTAGACCAAGTATCCCAATATCATTTAAGGCACATTTTTTGTCAATAAAATAATGTGAAACCAATAAATAGATGTTGCAGACCTAGAGACAAGACATTAGAGAGGTATAATAAATGTAGCTTGGAACAACATGTTTGTTCCCAATCCACATAAACTCAAACAACTAAATTAATCATACCATTAACTTTTGAATAACAAAATCTCAAAAAGAAGACTAGCGTCATTCAAAAGGTTATTTGTAGAAGCTTTCAAGTTCCAATAGAAAATTTCATGAATGTTCTCACTCAATAATGTTGAAGTTGAGTTTCTTGAATCATGTGCATTATTTTTTGTCCTTTGCCTTAATGTCAGTATTGCTTGAAGTTTGATGATTTGAAATAATGGTGTCTAAATTTTCTTTTTCCTTCATACTATGGCTCATACCTTTAAGTGTTTCACATTTTACTTTGACTATTGTATATGGTGGATGTTGGAAATCTGATTGAAAAGGTTTACTATCAAAGAGGGAGATTGTTGTTAAAGGAATGTTTTCAATCATTATTTTGTCATTGATGTCAAACCTGTTATTTGTAGGGATGACAATTTCTTATAAGATCCAATTACTATCACTTAGTTGATTGATGAAGAGGATTTGATCAATAAGATGTAACAAAAGTACCTAAGGGAAAGGTTGAGTAATGATATTGTAATGAAGTGCAAGGATCAACTAAGACAATGGTTAAATCATGTATTAGAAACATATTCAAAGATATAGAGGTTGGTCACACTTAGAAATATTAGGAAGTATAATTTGTAACAAGGTTGACTGCGTAGCTTAAACTAACTTCATCAGTAGGTGGCGAGCAAGCTAGTTGAAGCCGAGCAAATTTTCAATTAGAGCCAAGCAAATGAAAAATCTAGTGTGTGTTGAGTGAAGTTGAAGTGCCAAGAAAAGTAATAGGTGCCGAGCATTAGAAAATCTTAGTTGATGCCGAGTGAACTTCACATTTCGAGCATTAGTAAAATCATAGTTGATGTTGAGTAACACAGTATGTGATGAGCATCAAAATTTCAATATTGTCGAGCTACTACATTATTGGAAATGACAAAGATTTGCTGAATCTAAACTAAAAAAGTTGTTACCTAGAATTTTGTGAAATAGTTGGAGGATGAGGATGATGAGCTGGTGGCACAAAATTTTATGTAAACCATTTTTGAGCAAATTCCAGAGGTTTCTTCATGATGTTTCTAGAAGGAACATAATATGAGTTAGATTCAATGAATCCTACCTAATCCATACGGATTGAAATTAAAGGAGGCAAGAATTGAGTGGGAAAAAGAATTTCAAACTTCTATTTAAGGAGTCACAGACCAAGAAGCAAGAGTTGCTAGAGTGCCAAATTGCAAAGTGGTTAGAAGGATGTCAAGGAGAAGTCAAAAGTAATACCCTACCCATCACAAGACCAAAATAACAACAAAAAATAAAAACATATAGATAGATTAAAACCTGAACAATTTTTTTAAAATAAATCTCCATTTGATTATAATAACCTCAATACAATAGGTACATTAAATGTCATGTCCCCTTTTCAAATAATTAAAAAAGAAAATCTTTGCTAAGGCAGGCAGGCCCAAGAAAGTGAAGTTTCGGAAAAAGGGGGTTAATCTTTGGAAACCGTTGGACTAATAAATGAAAATTAGTATTAAAATAAGTTTCATTAACCTCTCTTGGACATGAGTTACAGTTATGCCCTCTTTTAAGGGGTTTGGACGCATTTTGGGCTCATGCCAGAACTTGATTTTTGCTCATTCTTTGTTATTCTTCAGAGGCTGCCAAACCTGTGGAGAAGGAGACCCAAGAACGGGAGTTTGTAGGTTTCCAGGGAGACCCAAGAACGGGAGTTTGCAGGTTTCCAGGAAGGCTAAGGATGGGAGTTTGAAGCCATTCCATGTGCATACTCATACAGAGTTTGCCTTTGTGCTGAACAGTGCAGATTTGTGAGTTTTCGGGTGTGTTTTTGTAGGAGTTTGGTGTTTACAGTTGAGTGTTTCATATCCGTTTGGGTTGCTGCTGTATATCAGACTTTTAAATGTTAAAATAGAGCTGAATATATATATTGGGATGTGATTAAATTTCTGAGATAGATTATTAGTGTTTTTGTGGTGTTTCCGGGCATATTTTGTGCTATTTCGGGAGCCCGATGAGCATAGTTTTGGTCCTACATTTTCGAGCTGTTGTGTAAAGGCTATACGGATTTGGAAATGTCAATTTGTAGGCTGTTATGCTGCTGAAAGTTCTGTAAAAATTTCCATTTTCAGATTTATTAATAATTTGTGAAGTTGTGAAACTTTTAGCACTATTTTCAGCATACCCGATTTGGGGTTTCTTGAGGAATTTGGTGGATCTTTGGGATATTAGCTGTTTGATTTTAAAGATCTGATTAGAGGCTTGAAATATCATGTAAAATCAGAAAAGGGACATTTCAGTGGTATCAGAGCCATGATCTTGCCAACCTGAGGGTTTGTAGAAGTTTGCAGGTCAGTTTTGACAACTACCCAGATCTTGCATTTCAGTTTTGAGAACTACCCAAATCTTGCATGTCATAATTTATGATTGCATGTTGCTTCTAATCAGCTACATGTCAAAATTTATGGTTGCATGCTACTTCTAATCATTTTCATGTTAGTTCTTGGTGAATTTGGTGGTTGTAGAAGTTTGCATTTCAGTTTTAACAAGTACCCAGATCTTGCATGTCAGTTTTGACAACTACCCAGATCTTGCATGTCATAATTTGGTGGTTGGATGTTGCTTCTAATCAGTTGCATGTCCAAATCTATGGTTTCATGCTACTTCTAATCATTTGCATGTTAGTTCTTGGTGAATTTGGTGGTTGTAGAAGTTTGCATGTCAGTTTTGACAACTACCCAGATCTTGCATGTCATAATTTGGTGGTTGCATGTTGTTTCTAATTAGTTGCATGTCCAAATCTATGGTTGCATGCTACTTCTAATCATTTGCATGTTAGTTCCTGGTGTTTGAAGAAGTTATATCCTATTGGGGTTACACTCTACTTTATCCAGAATGGACAAGTATAGTACAGAGTCTCAGAGGGAACGATCTTGGACAATTGATAGCCAGAGTCAAAATAGTAGAAAGGATGGTTATTTAGACATTCGAGATAAACTTATGAAAATAAGCCATGACATGTCTAAACAGTTGGTTGAGCACCACCGTATAAATGACATGTTATCTGACCCAGCTAAGGTGGATAAGTTGACTGGATTTCTATTTGGCAGATTTTCTCACAGGACAGATGACACAATTCCCAAGAACTTGCATGAGGAGTTTGAGAAACTAGCTGATAGCCAGGTAGAGGTCTCAGATTCTACTCTGCCACAGGAGGTGGTGGGAAAGGATATCACACAGATTGATAGTAACAGTCAACTTGATACTCAAATTGAGACAATTGTTTACAGGTTGTCAAAGGGTGATGCCACAGGTATTCAGGATGGTATAGTTACAACAGGCAGTGACTACAGTGTAGTGGGTTTAGATGAGGATTATGAGGATGTTGTTCTGCATGATGGTGAGATACCTGGTGTAGATGAGTAGACATTGAGCATTCATGACTTTTCTGAGAGAGAGTACCAGGCACAGTTAGATGCTTCATCACATGAGGTTGAGGCTAGTAGTACTTCACATGATTTATCCCTCCAGCTGAAGGTGAGTGAAGACAATATTGTCACTACATTATCTCATCATGACAGGTATGTGGAGTTAGTTGGTATTGGTCATATTACTCAAGTCAGGATTTTGCTTGAGTTACCAGCTAATTCTAGTTTACAGATATGGATTCAAGATTGTTATATTGGCATTTGGGATTCAGTTGACTGGAGATCTTTAACACTTTTTGGTAGTAGTGTTTGTTTGGGTGCTATCATGGATTTGATTAGCAGATTACACGGTGTTGTCTTTTCTTGTGCCAGTATCTTGTCTGATGTTGGTATTAGTTTTTATACACCAATGTTGGGCTTTGTTCATATATCCAGTCGGCCATACTTGCTGGAATATGTTGATGATATTTCATATTTGGCAGTGTGTATAGATGAGTCCCAGGATCATATTGGCATTGATGACATCCAGAAGGATGCAGTGGGCAGTTTTGAAGACTTAGTTTCCTTGGGTATAGAGGAGTTGGACAGCAATGCTAATGTTTTTGATACTCCGTATGTTGATATGAGCTTTAGATTTGATTCACAGGATATGGATGATAATACTCTAGAGACTAGTAACTTTGAGGATACTCCTTTAGACAGTGCATTAGAGGAGGTTTGTAGGAGACAGTCAAGCCAGTGCCATCATGTGTCTAATCAGTTGAGAGTTAGTGACCAAGACATTGCTATCACTTGCCAGCATTTCAATGCTGCTCGTCAGTTGTTAGCATTTTATGGATGGGGTTCTCCTATTAGTGATGAGCAGGGAGGCAGTTATCTTTCCTTGACAGAGTTCCACTCTTTATGGGAGGCTATCCAGATTCTGAGACAGGATTATATGCAGTTGGTAGCTGACAGAGATTATCTTATGAAGTGGGGTAGTACAGCATATGATGCATTGTTGGCCAAGGAAGATGAGGTGAGTGAGCTTACTGAGCAGCTTGTGGTGACTTCTAAGATTCTTGAGAGTACACAGTTGGCTCTCAAGGAGTCACAGTTTCAGTTGGCTAAGGTGACCATGGAGTTAGAGCGACTACAGTCTTTACCTGATTCTATACAGTCACAAGCTGTGGTGTTTGGTGATCCGAAGATGTCCATGGCCGAGATTGTTAGAGACAGTGGAGATGGGGATGCATCCATCCTTGATACTAACATTGGCATATCAGGTTCATTCCCACTAGAGTCAGGTTCAATTGAGTTGGGTGCTGTAGCAAATTTTTGTGGTATGCCTGACATGGTGGTGACCTCTAGTACTAATGGCACGAAGACTAGAGATGTTGTATCAAAGACCATGTGTGATGTTGGTGAGCTGATAGTTGGCATGGTTCCTACTAGTAATACTACTCCCTTCGCAATGTCTTCAGAGGTAGTAGTCAGTTCCAACTTGGTTAATGATCGATTGCAGTTAGTTACATCTGGATTGCAGTCTGAGCCACTGACTGAGATTGGTGCATTCTATCGGCATTACACTGTGAGGTATGCTCATCTATCTACCTTTGATGACCATGTTGATGAGATGATGATACAGAGATGTACTTTGGTTCCTAGTGCTTATCATCAGTTATGGGATAGTTTGATGCCTCAGGATGAGAGTTGTGATGGGCATGACATGGTGATAGGTCCTGTAATTGACAGGTTGATAATACATGACTTAGAGCAGGAGTTTTGGAGTGATGCTTTAGCAGGTGTTGCTATTGATTCTACTCCTTTGGCTATGACATCTCCTGACTTAGCTGGTGATCAGTCACAGTGGGTTGTATCACTTCTTCATGGTGAGCTGTTGACTGAGGTTGGTTTTTTTTATCAACATTATATTGTAGGGTATGTACATCAGTTAGCATTTGATCCTTGTGCTGAGGAGTTGATGGAAAACAAATTTGGTTTGGATTCCATTTCTTACTCTTTATCTTGTAATGTCTTTTCACCATCAGCAGTGTATGGGAGTTATGGTTATGAGATAGTGGCCAATGATTTGCAGAGTTGTGTTGACTGTAGGAGTTGTACATTGTGTGGATTCTCCATACTTGCTATAGTTTCATTCGAGAGGGTTCACCATTGTTGCAGAGTTGGATTGCACATTCCATATAGGCCAGTGGGATGCGTTGATGGTATTTACTGTGTTGGTAGTTTGATTTGTCCACTTTACTTGGGTTCTGATGTTCTAAGAGTTTGTGCCTCATGGGTTTTTGATTGTGGTAGTGGTGATTTCGGAGTTTGGTTGAGCTATAATTGTCAATTTGATTATGGATTCCTCTTGGTCATATTGCAGAGGATATTGCAGGAGCTTGTGTTAATTGGTAGTAGTATAGTTCATGACTACATTTGGGATCCAGGTGGATTGATTGGTTTATTGTTCATCCATTGCTTGAGGACAAGCAATGATTGGGAGGGGAGGACTTGTCATGTCCCCTTTTCAAATAATTAAAAAAGAAAATCTTTGCTAAGGCAGGCAGGCCCAAGAAAGTGAAGTTTCGGAAAAAGGGGGTTAATCTTTGGAAACCGTTGGACTAATAAATGAAAATTAGTATTAAAATAAGTTTCATTAACCTCTCTTGGACATGAGTTACAGTTATGCCCTCTTTTAAGGGGTTTGGACGCATTTTGGGCTCATGCCAGAACTTGATTTTTGCTCATTCTTTGTTATTCTTCAGAGGCTGCCAAACCTGTGGAGAAGGAGACCCAAGAACGGGAGTTTGCAGGTTTCCAGGGAGACCCAAGAACGGGAGTTTGCAGGTTTCCAGGAAGGCTAAGGATGGGAGTTTGAAGCCATTCCATGTGCATACTCATACAGAGTTTGCCTTTGTGCTGAACAGTGCAGATTTGTGAGTTTTCGGGTGTGTTTTTGTAGGAGTTTGGTGTTTACAGTTGAGTGTTTCATATCCGTTTGGGTTGCTGCTGTATATCAGACTTTTAAATGTTAAAATAGAGCTGAATATATATATTGGGATGTGATTAAATTTCTGAGATAGATTATTAGTGTTTTTGTGGTGTTTCCGGGCATATTTTGTGCTATTTCGGGAGCCTGATGAGCATAGTTTTGGTCCTACATTTTTGAGCTTTTGTGTAAAGGCTATACGGATTTGGAAATGTCAATTTGTAGGCTGTTATGCTGCTGAAAGTTCTGTAAAAATTTCCATTTTCAGATTTATTAATAATTTGTGAAGTTGTGAAACTTTTAGCACTATTTTCAGCATACCCGATTTGGGGTTTCTTGAGGAATTTGGTGGATCTTTGGGATATTAGCTATTTGATTTTAAAGATCTGATTAGAGGCTTGAAATATCATGTAAAATCAGAAAAGGGACATTTCATTAAAGTACTCAAAATCAGCAATGTATTTTTTTTTACCAAATTATTACATCTAAAAGTTAATCATATCGATACTCTTATCATAAGTACAATAGTGACATTTTAAATACATTCAAATTAATCTCTGATTTTAAATGCTAATCAGCCAATTCTTCTAGGTCTGTAATCAAACATATCCCAACTTTGTAATCAGATCAGCACAAACACAACACACCAAACAGGGCTTAGTATATTGAATAAATCAAAAAGATCTCCAGTAAACCTGCATGTTAGATTTTATGACAAAACCATATTCATTTAATCCAAATAACAAATATACTGAAAATACAATTTTCTTTTCACCATCAATTATAAAGCAAGTACATAATTTCCTACATGCAGATATGCATAAATAAACTCACATAGAATATGACAAGGTAATGATCCAGTAGTCCATGGGTGTCAACATAAGAATCTACATTTAGCCACTCGTAGAACTTAATATGTCAGGTGAAACCATAATGTTCTTATCTTTTTATATGATTCCCAACCCATGAAATTTTAAATATTACCACTTGATTAACTAACTATCATAAACTTTCCCATAAGGATCTAGACTAGTGTCGGAGGGCATCCGACAACATATTTCTATCACCACAAGATACTCGCTTTATGACAGCCACCCAATCTAAAGGATCACACTTGCATAATCTAACATACACATAATTCTAGTTATACTAATTGGAAGAAAACATAGATTTATTTTCCAATTCCATCTAATACACTTGTTTTATTTGCTTCAATATAATAATTGAATCAGCAACATAAATATCATATGAAACCAAATGAAACTATATTTGTATCCTTTCATACACTTCACAACCCATATTACCAAAAACAACCTTGTCCACTCAACATTTCACAAACAATCAAACTTTTCAAACTGCAATAAACTATATTCTAATTAGGTAATAAAGAGTTAACTTTCCAAAGATTCACAAAATAATCATTTCATTTAAAATACTAGAAATAAAACTATCTGCAAATGCTATTACTAACTAACATCAGAAAATGAAAACTAATCAATTTCCATTCCAAGACTAGTAATCACAGTAGCTTCTTGATTATTAATATAAATTTAAATTCTAAAAAAATCTATTCATAAGGAAATACGTATATGTTGATACATATAAATCAATACATACATTATGTATGTATATATATATATATATATATATATATATATATATATATATACATATATATATATATATATGTATATATATATATGTATACATATATGTATATGTATATGTACATATACATATATACATATGTATATATATATATATACATATACATATATATATACATATACATATATACATATATACATATACATATATATATATACATACATATATATATATACATATATACGTATATATATACATATATATACATATTTTGATCGATAAACGGTCAAGGCCTTGGATCATATATTAAATAAAGATAAAAACAAACTACAAAGAGTTACTCTGTTCAAACAGACATTGGTAGGAAAGAACGGAGAAGAAAACCTCCAGTCTTGCCCGAGACTAATGTCCTATATTATTACATTTCCATAGGGGCATACCCCGGATCTCATAAGTAACATGAATTTACGTAAAATTATATAAGAATTACATAAAAATCACATGGGCATTCCCATGAAAATCTGTCTCCGATTAGTATCCTTCTATCTAAATTGGAAGATCCAATGTCAAAAACCTGTCTAGAGACTCTTACTTCAAGAAACAGGGATTGTTAGTAGAACAAAGAATTTTTTTAATAAAAACCATAATAAAAACATATATATACCTGATAGAACTTTCAATTTTTTTATTTTTTTTTATTTTTTAACATTCTACTGATCATGATCTGTCATAGTTATTAATCATATTTATAAATTATTTAACCCTTTGCTTAAGCTAAGTTGAGAAATTGATCTAACATGAGTGTTCTATGATCACCGAGCTAAGACAAATGTCATTACTCTTAAATCCCTTATAAGTCATGGTTCGATCTTAATGTCAGTCTTTGAGTCTACACATTAACCTACTTCTACCTTCCTAATTGTAAATTTAATATGAAAATCCAGCCCCTCAGAGCTATCGACACAGTCAAAATTGATCTTTATGTAATGGATCGAATATAATTCTTGGTCACTAGGTTATACCCCTAATATATTATAATCAATTCTATTTACTGAGGAGATCTTACTACTAATCTCCAATTCTTATGGAGTTATAATTATCAATTTGGAACCAAGATAGAGAAGGAAGCCCGAGAAATCACAATGTTAAAATATAAATTAATGCAACCCAACAATTATTTATATTAAAATTATCCAAAATTTCAAATATCATAATCTTCCTGATACATCTACAAACCTTATTAATAATTAATGAAACAACCCTACTAATATATCTAGTCAAAGCCGGTAACATGATTTCTACAACATTGTATACCAGCCCGACACCCTTGGATCTAATAAGGAACAAAAACCAGAATCTTGAACAAAGGAAATATCATATAATGATACTTTTGAAGTGATTCTGGGACACAGCATCAAGGTTCCCATCTATACTAGTAATCAAATTCCTTTGTAACTTTAAAGATAAATACCATTTCTTGAAGACGCATCCCATATCTGAAATTCATCTACCGCTGATAGAGCAATCCCTAAATTGATATCGTTCTAATCAGTCACTATATTCTTAAATCTCTTCCTAAACTTATCTAATTAAGCAGGGCTACAAATCTGATCCCTTCAAAACACCAAAACCATATGGAAATATATTTCTATTATCAAATTTACATTTCATTACATAGATGTCACAGATTTTCAGTACCATAATAATTACAAAATCATTCTATATTGTCAAAGGTTTACAGAAATAGAACAATATATTGCTATAACAAAGATCGAAAAACACCCTGTATTATATGGATATAAAAACCCTATACAAACTCTAAGCTTACTATAAGAGCCCTAATATCTAGGGACAAAACAATAGTCTAATGCTAGAGTCCAAAAATTGTGAACAGATTCTACTATTTCCATGAAACCATAATCACCTCTGGGACAGAGTCTGGATCATCCATGACCATATTAGGAGGGAGCACATAATCAACTCTTAGTCTGCTCAATTTTTCTGCATTGAGAATGCAGAATTCCAAGGCATTGAGGTCGTTGAATACTACTCCCAGGCTCACATAAGCTTTAAACATCTTGATGTACTTGACTACCCACTCCATGTTCTCTGCTACCCTAATTCCATCCTATCCCAAAAGGAAATTGACACTTGCTTCCATTCGTGGCCAAGCCCTTAAAAAGGCCAGATTATTCCTAACCGTAAAACACTACTGTCGAGGGGTCGTCCTTAACTCCTCCGCACCCAAGGGGAGACCCATGTATTTCTCAGGGTACAGGATTCTGCCCTTGTCATCAATACTGAAAACTGCCTTCTCTAACCCTCGTCTCCATATAGGGTTAAAAATGTCTACACTGAGCCTAACAATCTCTTCTCTGTCAATCTTCGCCCTCACCATTACCCCAATTAATGATCCAATTATTGAACTGTTGGTTCTCCAAGTCGCCCTATAGTCAAACACATCCTCCCCTATCACCCTACTCATAAAAAAATGCATCATATCATCTGCATTTCTCAGGAGACGACTCCATCTCTCCGGTGTTGCCTTCCCGAGAAAGGCCATCGTCCTGTTCTTTGTCGTATGGTAGACATAAACATTAGATTCCATCATGACAACAAGCAAACACATAGAGGTGGTAATCAAAGACTATCAATCTCAATCAGTAATCCCTCTCAACATACATTTCTATTTAACAAAGGAAAACCATCATGATTCGACCTCTCCTATGTGTCCTTTAATCAAAGGCTTCAATTTGGTGATGACCTCAGCCACTCACACTTAGCATGGAGTATTTGATCACATATTGCAAAGCCTTAACTTTATGAGCCAGGTGGCATATTTCGAACCCTCTCCATCCTAATCTTATAATTATAACTTATTATGATATCTTCCAAGGATCTAAGTTAGTAATAATAGCAATTAACAAGATCTTGAGTTGGATGACAGCTAGAAAGCATGAAACAGCTAGACTAAAGAGATGGTAAGTTAGGATAAAGATCAATTTGATTAATCTCTATACCTTAATGCTTTAGATAAGCCTTATGCGATTCATACTGAGTGTAGTCTCTATACTAAATCAGTCCGTCACCACAGAATATGAAGAAGGTTCCTAAGGGGGAACAATTATGAAAGGAATTAGGGTTTCTCCTCCGTAACTGCAATAGGAACACTAATCTAGGAGACTTTGAATGGAAAAATCTCTGGTTATTAGTGTAAATATCAATAAAGCTACATACTAATATTATCTTTATTAATATGGGTTAATTAAGAACTGATGATAAGGGTTTAAAAGATAAACTTTCAAATATCTCTTTTTTCTTATCCTTCTTTCTGTCAATTTCTTTCGTATTTTATTATTAGATATTATATTTAAATATATATAATTTGAATATTTTAAAATATAAATATTGGATATATCTAAGAATACTAAATCTATATATACAAATATATATATATATATATATACAAATGTATATATATACATATATATACAAATATATATATATATACATATATATACAAATATATATATATATATATATATACAAATATACATATATATATATATACAAATATACATATATATATATATATATATATATATATATATATATATATATATATATATATATATATATATATATATATATATATATATATATATATATATATATATATATATATATATATATATATATACAAATATACATATATATATATATATATATATATATATATATATATATATATATACAAATATACATATATATATATATATATATATATATATATATATATATATATATATATATACAAATATACATACATATATATATATATATATATATATATATATATATATATATATATAGAGCTTATGCGTATGCATACTTAAGTATTTATGCATTTATAAGAGTATATATATTTATAAAAGAATAAATGAATGAAAAAAAAGAAAAACTCTCTAAGAAACTACAGAGGGGGAGGGGGCTCAAAGTTGTATATCAAGAGCGATTCTCCATCAACACCCCTATTGGCAAGTCCATCAGCCAACTTGTTGCCTTCTCGGTAAATGTGTTTGATCGGGACATCCTCAAAAGTTTCCAATAATAGCAACACTTCTTGGAGTTTAGAATTCAAGGCCCAATCAGGAGTCTTTTTTTTCCTAATGGCATTCAGGACTATTTGAGAGTCGCATTCTATGACGATTTTAGATAGACCTAAAATATGAAAAAGTTGCAGACCTTTCTCCAATGCTTCAAATTTTGCCATATTATTTGAAACCAGAGGAAGAGGAGATGCTAACTTTGCTATCCACCGACTATCTTCATCATTGATGATACAACCAACACCAGCTATACTGGGGTTCCCTCTTGCAGCACCATCAAAATTCAGTTTATACCATCCTGGAGGAGGAGGAACCCATTTGCAGTTGGCCCTTGCCTCCTTATTGCTGGCTGCATAAACTAGTGGAGGGTTAATCAGATTGGTCCATTGTTTCTTCATCATTCCATCCCAAAAGGAGAAAGAGCCTTCTTCATGAGAGGATTTCCTTAGGTAAGAATTCATAACTTTTGTAATAGATACTTCGAGTTTTATCAAAAAACTATCTAGATTTCGCTCTTTATTTTTGAAAATACGATGATTCCTTTCTTTCCATAGTTCCCAAACCACTATGGATGGGAAAATATTCCAAAGTTTTCTATATACCCCATGCATCAAATGTGTAGGCTAGGAACAAAGGAGCCCCTTAAGGGAATTCTGAAAAGGGGTTGACCACTTAAGTCTGTATTTAATCCATTCCCAACAATTTTGAGCGAAAGGACAATTTAGGAAGAGATGGTCTACATCTTCATTGCTCTGTTTACACATGAAACACCAGTTGGGGCCCATGATACCATATCTGGCTAATCTGTCCGCAGTCAAAGATCTGTTTTGAAGGGCAATCCATAAAAAGAAACCCACCTTGGGTAGACATCCAGGATCCCAACATAATTTTAAAGGGATCTCCACATAGTTCCACTGTTGTGATTGAATAATAGATAGATACCTAAGCTTCACACTGTAACAACCATCCTTTGAACCAACCCAGATGAGGTTATCCGACCTTTCAAATTTTTTAATTTTCCTATTTGAGATGATCTTTTCAAAGGCTGCAACTGAATCTGGATCAAAATCTAAATCCTCGATAGAGCGCCATCTCCATCGCAATTCCCCATCCACCATCTCTTTAACTTTATAATCTTTAACCTTATTGCCCCATAATGTTTTCAACTTAGAAATAAGGTTTTTTAGGTTGGGGGATGAATGGATGGGGGGTAGCCCATCCCAAGAATCTTTCCAGAACAAAGCTTTATTCCCTGCTGCCATATCCCAACTTAGAAATTTGCTAATAATTCCCTGACATTTTGTCATGAAATTCCAAAACACCGACCCTTTGGGCAATTTTTCCATCCTGAACACCGATTTCGGGTCCATTGGGTCTAGATATTTATAATATAATATTTTGGCCCATTTTTGTTCATTTTCTTGATATAACCTCCATACTAGTTTAGCTCCTAAAGCCTCATTTTGCCATTGTGGTTTCTTAATACCTAAACCCCCCCACTCCTTGGGTTTGCATAAATTGTCCCACTTAATGAGAGCAAGTTTCTTGTCACTTTCCTTATCCTTCCATAGGAAATTTCTAAGTTTTGATTCAAAATTCTTGGACATCCAATTATTGAGAGGAAGACATGCCATGGGAAAAATTGGAGTGGCTGATAGGACTGCTCGGATCTTGGTGATCTTCCCAGCCTTAGAGAGCCACTTATTATTCCAGCTACCAATCCGCTTATCCACCTTATCAATCGTATCCATCCAAACTTTGGTGTACCTCAAATTCTTCTCTAGGGAGATACCTAAATATTTGCATGGGAACTTTCCTTTATTGTAACCCATAATTCTGCATATCCTATTTTCCATATCAAGAGAGGTATTCAAAAAGAAAATTTCGAATTTTTCTTTGTTAACCTTCTGGCCTGAAGCATTCATATATTGTTGAAGTATGCTTTTAAAACCCAAAGCCTCTTGGACGGAGCTCTTGCCAGGTAAAATGGTATCGTCTGCATACTGTTGATGTGTAATATTAGGAAGATTCTTGGTAACCGAGATACCAGAGATCCTTCTTTCCTTATAAGCGAAGGAGACTGCTCTCCCGAAAGCTTCAACCATTAGAATGAAGAGAGAGGGAGATAGTGGATCTCCCTGTCTAATACCCCTGGAGATATCGAAAAAACCTTTAGGCGTCCCATTAATGAGAACTGAAATCTTTGGGGTTGAACTAAACTTGAATATTAGGTTTACCCATTGTTGCGAAAAGCCAAACGCTTCTAAGACTTTATAGAGAAAACGCCAATCAACCATATCATAAGCCTTTTGTATATCTAACTTCATAAGCATACATGCTTCTTTATCTATGAAAGCCGAGTGGATGACTTCTTGAATAATGATTATACCATCCAAAATAGATCTTCCTGGAACAAAACCTGTCTATTCTTTAGAAATCAATTTCTGCATGATGACCTTGAGTCTATTGGCTATAACTTTTGAAAATATTTTATATATAGTATTACAAAGAGCTATAGGCCGAAAGTCTCTAGGATGATCTAGACAATCCTTCTTGGGGATAAGAGTAAAGAAGGAATAGTTGATTTCAGCTAGCAAGGATCCACCATTCCTTGATGCTTCAATTGCTCTCCATAAATCTTCCCCTAGAATATCCCAACATTTTTGAAAAAAGAAGGCTTGAAACCCATCAGGGCCTGGAGATTTATCTAGACTCATATTAAATACCACTGTCCTTACCTCTTCCAGAGTTATTGGTCTATTTAGGATTTTGTTGTCTTCTACAGTGACCAGTTTTGGAATAAATTTGAGCATGCGAGACTGTGCCTCCCTGTTAGACCCTTCATAATTATTAAGTAAATTCTTAAAATGAGAGACTATTGTGTCTGCTATTTCAAGTGGGTTTTCTGTACGTAAACCCTGCGGAGTTGAGATACTCGTGATTTTCTTTATAGATCGGTTCTGTATAGTTGAATTATTAAAAAACTTTGTATTTTGATCTCCCTCATCCAACCATTTCTCTCTAGATTTTTGTCTCCAGAAGGTTTCTTCTTTGGATAAGATAGTTTCCTGTTTCATGAGGAGTTCTTTTTCTAAAGTGTATTTCTCATAATTCATACCATATTTTATAATTTCCTGATTTAGATTTGCCAGTTTTTCTTCAGTTTCCATTTTTTCTTTAAAAATATTGTTGAAGTGTTCTCTATTCCACCTCAAAATATTTTCTTTCAGCAATTTAAGTTTGGAAACAAACATGAACATTTTGGACCCAACGAATTTTGCTTGAGTCCACCATGTCTTAACCAATTCCAGAAATCTCGAATCTTGAAACCACATCTTCTCACACTTAAAAGGATTTCTGGGAGGTTTAGATGGTTCTGAAATCTCTAAACAAATAGGGAAATGATCCGATCCTGCGAAAGGCAGAATGGAGGATTGAAAATCCTTATTGTAAGAAGAGAGATTACCTACAATAAAGAATCTATCTAACTTTTCCGCAATGTAGTCCTTATCCTTCCTTCTATTATTCCACGTAAATATTCCATTACTTGATGGAATTTCTAACAGCCTAAGTTTATCAATCTAGATTTTGAATTCTATAGATGCAAGTGACAGGTGTTTAGTTCCCCCTACTTTCTCATCTAAACTCAAAATTGTATTAAAATCACCTCCTAATATAATTGGACTATCTTTGTGCTTTGAAATAACCGTACTTAATTCGTCCCAAACAATTTTTTTTCCTTATTATGCTGTTAGGACCATATACATTGATAAGAATGAATTTCATGTCTGATTTTAGACTCTATATACTGACACACAGCCAATTATTATTATTTACTAGATAGGTTAGAGTTACTTTCCTTGAGTTCCAAATAATTCCTAAGCCACCCAAAGCACCCGTTGCCTCTATAAAGATTGAATCCCACAGTCCCCACGTTTTGCTGATTTTAGCTCCTTCTACCTTATTAAGTTTTGTCTCTTGAATTAAAATAATTTCTGAGTTAAAGTTTTTTAAATATTGTTTGATTAACCTTTTTTTACTAGGGGCATTAAGGCCCCTAGCATTCCAAGATGTTATCTTCATATTGCCTTAGGAAGGCACTTTCCCTTCCTCATGTTGAGAAGCTCATCAATTTTCCTCTATTCTCTGGCTAGGCCTTCAGTTTCACGTAGTTCCTTCAATGATCTCCTACCCCTTTTTCCTTTAGGCTTACCGTAATTTGGAAAGATTAGACCTTCCTGATTCATTTGTATGCCAAGCTCTTGCTGAAATATACCCAGTTCTTTTTCTATTAAGGCAAAGCCTTCCTCTATTTTGTCAAATTATTCCATTTCCAGTTCCTTGCAAATCTGACTCCTGAGACTGTCCTCCTCAAATTCTTTGTTCGCTATTTCTGTCGACTCTCCCATGTTTGTCCTATCCATTTCCTGCTTGTCTTTTGATTTAGTCCCACTCTGTTTGACTTGCTTCATTTCACGTTCCTTCAACTAGATCTCTATAATATCCCTCTAGAGATCCTCAACTGTATAATCATCTCCTCCTAATTTAAGAATTTTTTGGATCAACTCCTCTTTTTGAGAGGTGGTACTCTTATCTAGGTTATCAAAGTCAAAGATTTGAATAAGTTCCTCTGATAACTGCTCAAGATTTTTATCGTCAAACTTTGACACTCCAGTCTCTAGTGTTGATTCTAGATCCTCATTTAAAAAGTGCTGAAGGATTTTAATAATAGAGACTTCTAAGCTCTTGCCTTCATTCCATATTGTTGACTGAATTTCCATTGGGGTGAAAGGCGAGGAGGGTTGTCCATCTGGAGTTTGCCAGAATTTTGAAGTTTTCCTAGCTCCTTGAAGTTGCTGATAGGATGACTCTTCTTCAGGGGTTAAATCAGAATTCAGCTGCTGAGTTTCCTGTATTTCTGTTCTTGAAACTGCTTTTTCCATCCTATCCTTGGGTGAAGAAAAAAGCATATCATTTTCTACTTCCCTTATGTCTTTATGATTCAATAATTCTGTAGTTCTATTATGTATCCCTCCTTGTCGTTCATTTTCCTTATTCTCATCAAGCTCCGTCTAATACTTATACAAAGAAGCCCCCTCTATAGTATCTGTTTCCCAATGACTCTCTTCATTTTCATCTTCCATATTATCGCTTCCTTTGTGCTTTGCAAGAACCTTAAGTATTTCTGTGTCTTGCTCTGGACTTTGGTTTATGATCTTTGTGGACATTGTGACACTCCTCACTAGGGCATCTTTGTCTTCGGTTACTAGTTGTTCTACTGAGGGATTAGAATTACAAGTCTCTTTATCATGTTTAGTTGCAACCTTTCTCTTTTTCCTTTTCTGTCTTTTTGAATGAGATCCCTTCAAAACCAGCTCTGTATCCTCTCTAGGAATAGACACTATAATGGATTTAAGTCTTCTATTCTTAGGTAATTTCTTATCTGAATCTTTTGTTTCTTTCCTTTCTTTCTAATAAGCCTAAATTTGGAATTCTGTAGGGGAGATCTATTCTTTTAGCTTTTTGTTCTTCATTGCTCTCAACCAAGAGAATTGTTTGCTAATATCCGAGGTAAGGGGAAGGTTCTTAGGCATGATTTTACGATATTTATCAAATTTTAATATGTTTACTATTCTTTTTTTATATGTCTGAAACTTAATATCATAAGATGTTTTACTAGTTATAATTTTTTTGTTAAATTCCACTAGGTGATTAAGCTTAACACTGATTAACACTTTAACATTATTACAGCAGTAGAAAGAAGCATCAATGCCTCTGACCTCTCCTACCTCCGACCCTATGGCTTTAATGATATCTTCATGGCAAACCTCCGGAGGGAGGGATGTCAGGACAAACCAAGAGGACATCTTGCAATCTAAATTTTCTAATTTAAAATTATGTGTCCAATCTGTAAATTTAACACAGTGACCATTAAAAAACCATTTTGGTGAGAGTAAGAACTCTTTTTTGATAGACTCATTTAAGCATTGTAAATATAGTGTGCTATCTGAGAAAGTGGAAATACTTACTTGGTTTTCACACAACTCCTCCAGCCAGTCGAGTAACAGAGGGAAATCATCCTATGGACCATTCCATATAGCAAAAAGGCCTCCCTTTGAGCATTTATCCCAAGCGGATTCAATAGCCTTGCTTGAAATTTTGGCCGGATCCTCCTTTGTGTAGCACAGAGATGCCCTAGGCGGTGGACTAGGGTTCACAGGATTGAATGAATCTTTGATTCTACGATGAGGGGGAATATAAGATCCTGGAGAAGCAGATTTAGGAGAGAGATTTCCTGCCTGGGTTGAAACTGATTGGTATCAATCTAGTGCCATAGCCTTGTATTTCTTGGGGTGGGCATATCTTGTGAGGTTGAAGATGCGAATTTGATTGTCCAGTTGTTCTACCGTAAAAAATTGATGATTCAAACTTTTGTTCGCCTTAGATCGGATCAAGGGGTTTTGCGAGAGAGGGTTATGGGCATAATTCCTATGGTCTTCATTTTCTTTGTTACGTCGCTGGTTGCGAGTTTCCTCTGTATCATTTTAAAATATTTCAAACCTATTTGCCGTTTTAACTGAATATCTCTTATCGGATGTGTTATGTGATTTTTTTTGCTGTCAATTCGTGTCTTCTATTGTTGAAGTCTTCTGCCAATTCAGCCCAAAACCGTTTGATTTTGCATACTTTTTCAGGCTTTTCCTTTGAGACTTCACGGGAAATTGGGGGATTGACATTATTCGCAATATCAGAGTAGAACCTTACATTATTATGCATAGTATAATGCCTTTTATATATATATGTATATATATATATATATGTATATATGTGTATATATATATATGTATATATGTATATATATATTATATATGTATATATATATATATGTATATATATATATAATATATGTATATATATATATATGTATATATATATAGATATATGTATATATATATATATATATATATGTATATATATATATATATGTATATATATATATATATGTATATATGTATATATATATATATATGTATATATGTATATATATATACTCACTTACCTATACCAACACATACATACATACATACATACATACATACATACATACATATATATATATATCTTAAGCCTTATGAATTTACAGTCAGAAATTAAAATAAAATCATAATCATTTCCATTGTTAATTTTAAAATTTGCTGATACCAAAAACTATAATTCCTATTTCAAATACATCACCTTACTATTTAAATCTGCGACACACAAAGTGCCCTAATATCAATTTTATTCATTTCTAAAAACTTGTTTGACAAAATACCTCTTTCCATTCCAAATATCATCATAACTCTAAGTTACAAATATCGACATAAACTTTTTTGCAGTTATCTATGATTACTAAACATCATAGACAGTCAGGGCATCGACTAAATCTCCATGTTATTTCCAGTGTTTAAAATAAAACATGATAAATCTAAGTTGACTACGTAAAGATCCAACCATATTTTAGAAATCAATTCTAACTATTTGGCCTAATGTCTATATTTCAGTTCGCGAATATAGTTCATAATGAATATTGATTCAAACACATAATA